>JALPQD010000022.1:9496329-10696329 GCA_023101885.1 Typhlomys cinereus
TGCCCCTTGTGTTCACGTCTTCAGTCTCCTGAATGGGGGGGCTTCACCACTGGTCCCACCCAGCAAACGTGGTTTTAGTTCAAATAGCTCAGGAAATCTCGTTAGTGGGAGGGAGTGGATAAATACCACTTTTTTTTCTCTTAAGCCAGGGTTTCAGATTGTGACTCAGACCCACTCCAAAGTCTCCATCCTCCTGTCTCAGCTTCTCCTTGTGCTGAGACACCCACCATGGTCCATCCTGGTCCGCTCTCTGTCCTTTCTGAATATGGCCATCTCCATGATTTCAAACAGAGGATTTCAGTATTTGGGAGAATGACATGGGGAGTTTGCACAGGCCACGGAAAACTGCAGCGGGTTCTGAACACCACCTGCGCCCGGCGTGAGGCGCACACCGACCAGTTCCTTGCTAGATTGGGCAGTAAGTAGCGCCGCAGGTACCTTCCGACCGAAGCCACGAGTTTGGGAAATAATTTTTTCCTTCCTGCAGGGCAGCCTGGCACCTCACGTAAGGAGGTGGAGCAATATATGATTGGGACTTGGGCAACTGTCAGTGTACACACCTGAAAAATGGGTTCGTCATCTCCCTTGTATTTGGTAATTCCCTTGTACATCCTCCTTTCCATCACAGTTGGAAAGATTTCCTATTTATCAGATCTCAACATTCCGGAGTCTGGATGGCCTGGAGGGGGTGAGGGGTAGCTGAGTACGGATGGGGAGAGGTTGGGGTAACTGTGCTCAGAAATCGATTGCAGGTGGCTCGGGAAGTCTGAGGTGGAGATTCAGGAGTGATGTAACCCTTGTCTGCATGAGAGGCTGATTCTCCCAGGGTTGTGTACAGAAAGATGCTGCCCAGGGACCCCTTTTTCCCTTCCTCAAGACCCGTAAGGTCAGCAAATGCTAGCAGAGTGACTGCGGTGTCCAGGGGCTGAGAAAGGCAGCGAGGGGTTCCCTACTCTTTCCCTGTGGGGTTCCTGTGTGTTCCCACTTCTTGGTCTTGAGGCGGAGGGAAGAGAAGGTGAGGGGAGGTGCAGCTTTCAGCCCTGAGAGTGCAACTTTCTAGCTCTGGGCTCCCCTGGAATCCTTGGCATTTGTGTCAGGGTTTCTTCTTACCGTCGGTTTGGAGTCTGAGGTCTGTTCAGTGATATCTCAGGACTGGAGCTGTCCTCAAGCGGAGTTAGGGAAACTCCCATATGGAAAGATGGGCATGACCCAGTTCCAAGACCACAGAGAAGTGTGAGGTACCTGTGGCGTAATGGCAGAAAGAGGTGAGTGTAGATGTCCAAAGAGAGCATCTGCTGTGTCTGCACAAGCTGGTCAGTTGCGAGGGCTCAAGAGCATTTGGTCCATTTTCTTTCAGTGTTTTAGGCAACAACTTAATTGCTTTTTATGAGCGCCTGGGTAATTTAAACCCGGGCACAGAAAAAAACAAAGGTTGGTTCTTTGTTTTGCCCCTGGGGCTAGAAGCTGCAAATGTGACTCCAGTCCCCCAGATTGCTTGAACCCCAGCTCCATCTTCCCAGCACACTGGGAACAGTCAGTCTCAGCTCCCCAGTGTGTGGATTCCAGTGAGTCCAGAACAAACCAGGGTGGGGTGAGGGTGGGTTAGGCTCTGTGAAGGAACCTGGAATTCTCTGAAAGGTGAACTTTTGGGGTGGGCAATCTGAGGGGGTCATTTCAGCAGGTGGTCAGCCTTGGGGGGGGGCAATGGCATGTCTCAGACACAGAGAGTGTCTCCTTCAGACCTGGAGCAACCTGACCAATAAATGATGCCAGATCAAATACACTGACCATCATGTGCCATGAGGACAACAGAAAAGTTAAAAAAAACAAGACAATCATAGACATGTACGGACACAGGACTGAACGCAACCATTGGCAAGATGCTTTAAAATTCTATTTTTGTTACCATCATTCTTATGTGTACATTTTATGTGTGCCACTGTGGTGTGTGTGTGTGTGTGTGTGTGTGTGTGTGTGTGTGTGTGTGTGTGTGTAGGTAAGGATAGCTTCGCAGAGTTGGTTCACTCCGTGCACCTGTATATGGCTCTGGGGATCCACACACTCACACAGGAAGTACTTTTTACCCACTGGACCATCTTGCTGGCCCACGAATTATTTATTTTTAGGTTTTATGTTTTGGGTCTAGTGGCAACTAATTCACTTCATAATTCACGTCCTTTTCCTGTCCTTACCCTCTTCCGTCTCTTCCTCTTCATTCCTACTCTCCTCCTTTCTCTCCTCTTTCTTTCTTCTCTCTTCTCTTCTTCCTCTTCCTTCTCTTCCTCTTTCTTCTTCGCTCTTTCTTTCTTTCTCTCTCTTCTTTCTTTTTCTTTCTCTTGCTCTCTTTCTTTCTTTCTCTCTGTTTCTCTCTTTCGCTCTCTTTTTCTTTTTCTTTCTCTCTGTCTCTTTCTCTTTTTCTTTCTCTCTTTTCTTTCTCTTTCTCTCTTTCTTTCTCTTTTTTTCTCTTCCTTCCTTCCTTCCTTCCTTCCTTCCTTTCTTTCTTTTTCTTTTTCTTTCTTTCTTTCTTTCTTTCTTTCTTTCTTTCTTTCTTCTTTCTTTCTTTTTCTGCTTTTTCTTTCTCTTTCTTCTTTCTTTCTCTTGCTCTTTCTTTCTCTCACTTTCTTTTTCTTTCTTTCTCTCTGTCTCTTTCTCTTTTTCTTTCTCTCTCTCTTTTTTCTTTCCCTCTGTCTCTTTCTCTCTGTCTCTTTCTTTCTCTCTGTCTCTTTTTCTCTCTCCCTCCCTCCCTCCCCTCCCTCCCTCCCTCCCTCCCTCCCTCCCTCCCTCCCTCCCTTCCTTCCTTCCTTCCTTCCTTCCTTTCCAGATGTGAAGTGCCATGAGGGGCTAGGGCACATTCTCTCTCTCTCTTTTGTGAAACAAAGTCTTATGTAGTCCAGGCCTCAAACTTAAATGTAAGTAGCCGAGGATAATCTGGAACTTTTGGTCCTCCTGCCTTCACCTCCCAAGTATTGGGATTACCTTGTTTCAACTGAACCTCGGTTCACTTGGCCTAGCTGGGCTGCAGACCCCAACAATCCCCCCTTCTCCAGCACTGTGATCACAATTGTGAGCTGTGCACCCCAAACTTTTATGTGAATGCTGAGGATCTGGATTCAGGTTGCTATGTTTGAACCACTGAGTTGTCTCCCCAGCTCCCACTTACAAGATCTTTATGCTTAGAGATGGTATTCAGTAATTCTGAAGTTTTTAAAATTTCCTTTATTGCTTCATACTTTCTACAAAGGCTATATCATAGGAAAAAACTTAGATACCTTCATTAAAAGTAACAGAAGGCATTATTTTGACAGTATGGATTAGAGAAGAGGGAGAGAAGAGACAGAGAGAAAAAGAGAGAGAGAGAGACCTGTGGATGACTCAGGGCCCGTGACTGGCTTACACTTCCTTTCTGTCTGCTTGAGGTGCAGGAGGTTTTGAGGATAGCCAGTATCTGTCTGCATCCTTTTAGGATATTGGGAGCACTATGATAGGGGCGAGCAGGGAGGGCAAGACAGGGAAGAAAGGAGGAGAGGAGGGAGAACAAGGGAGGGAGGAGTGGGGAGGGGAGGAAGGGGAGAAGAGGGGAGGAAAGAGGAGGGAAGGAGTCAAGATCAGGAAGGAGGGGAAGAGAAAGGAGGGAGGGGAGAGGAGGAGAAGGGGGAAGATGGGAGGGGAGGAGAAAGGAGGGAGAGGGAGAAAGAAGGGAGGGGAGGGAAGGAGAGGGGAGGATAGAAGATAGGAGGGAGGGTAGGGAAGAGATAGGAGGAAGGGGAGGAAATGGAAGAGGAGAAAAGGAGAAAGGGGGAGATGGGGGAGAGAGCAGGAAAAGTTGATCACAGTTGTTTTGTGGTGTAGGTTCAAACAGGATTGACCTCCAGTCTCTAAACCGTTTTCTCATGAGCCCTCTCAAATCCCCCAATTTCTGTAATTTTTCAGGTTTTAGGAAGAAATCTGTGCATCGAGGTTATATTCCACAGGGCTGCTGAGCGATACTTTGACACTGATCTGCTTTCTCCGCAGCTTGCTAGCTGGAGCCCACCTTGGGGTGTGTGTGTATATATATATATAGCCTCTGTATTTCTTAAAAAATAGTGACAATGACTAGCATTATTATTCAAAAATAAAGCGAAACTAGGTAGGGGGAGCAAGGTAATTCTCTGGTCTAGTTGCCAAGTTGTGCACTGGGTTGGACCAGGGGATTCGGGAATCACAGGCAGGTAGGTGCGTTGGGGGAAAAGTAGTCAGAAATTTATTGGGAATGAGTCCTCTGATTGGAAAGGAAGAGGAGCCTCTGGACCTGCAGGTCTGTGTAGGAACAAGCACTAACAAGAGTTTTACCTTCATATCACAACCTGGAACCTCTGACCACTGTACTTGCTGAGTCTTTTCAAGAGGTGTGAGGGGCTGTGACCAGTGGGCAGAGTGCTCACCTAGCATGCACTGGGCGTGAGGAAGCGCATCTGTGGCCCTAGCACTTGGAAGGCGAAGGCAGGAAGATCAGAAGTTCCAGGTCATTCTGCCTCATAACAAGTTGGAGACTGTCTCAGAAAACAGTGAGCGCTTACATAGAAAGTAAAATCTGACCTACCATCCCATGTATTGTTTCTCTTTCATTCCTCTTTCTTCTCTCCAGCAGATCCCATTTATCATTCAATCAGGCTTCCAAGCTCCTTTTTTTCTTTTTTAATTTTTTTTTGAGGGGGTATACCTTTTACATTTGTATATAGCAGTATCGTTGGTATGGTATTTTTATTCAAATTTACACTACCTACATAATGCTTAGATATAATTTCTTTAAAATTTTTAAATTATTTCTTTTAATTTTATTTTAATTTAAGATATGTATTTATTTGGGGGGGGGAACATGTACGGTGCATGGTGCATGGTGCCAAAGCTCTCTAAGAGCTTCTCTCCTTTCATCACATGGGCTTCAGGGATGTAACTCAGGTCTCCAGGTCAGTGACCAGGTGCCTTGTTAGTATATGTAAATTTCACGGTTGCACTTAACTTTGAAGGGATTTGTGGAAATGAATACATGTCTTACTTTATTCATCAACTTTGGTGGTGGATGTGGGAAGGTGTTTCTACATTTAAGTGGTGAAAGCTCTTTAGCAAATGTGCTCCCTTCCCCTAATTACTGGGTCCTTTAGTGTTTTAAAGTGTTTGTCTGAATCCATCTCTTAGCTTTTATTCTAAAGGTTTTGGATGGTGATGCTGAGTCTTTTAAAATCTCATTCTACCACTGCCTGCACAAGGGACTATTTTCCCACTGTGAGAAACTGTTACTCTGAAATAATTGTTTGCATATAATGTATTTTCTGACGTATGCAGAGTTCATGCCAAGTGTGGTCTCTTGTGATGTGTATTAGTGTTCTGTTACTACAGGAAATATTATTGCTCACTAATTTTAATATAATAGCATTAAATAATTACAATCTTTTAAAGTTTATGGTATACATGGCTAACAAACTCCTAAACCAGTTAACTTTCTCTCTCTCTTGCTTTTGGATCTCTTGTATTCTACATTATGTAATGATGAGGGTCTTCAGCATGGACAGTGATTGGCAGGAAGATAGAGGCATTGAGGCATTATTTTGACTGCTTCTGAAACTGAAGCTTTAAGAGAACAGGCACACTAATATTTAGCATTGTGGTAGCACAATATCATTTGTGCTTTTAATGTGTATCAAAAACAAACAAACAAACAAACAAACAATTGGAATGGTTTTAAATATCCTGTGAGTTTAATGGAGGTAGGAACTGTGAATTCTGTAGTCATTTCTAAAGTGCAAGGTACACATTGGACTTTTAGATTTCTTTTTAATAAATCAAGAGATCTGTTTTTATTTCTTTTTATAATTATGAGCAAGAAAGGGAAAGAGAGCCTGGGAAGGAGGAAGAGGAGTAAGAGGAAGAGCAGGAGGGGGAGAAAGAAGAGGAGAAAGAAGAAAAGGAGGAGGAAAAGAGGAGGAGGGGGAAGGAAGAGTGGAAGGAGGAGCAGGAGGAGGAGGGAAAGAGAAGGAGAGGGAGGAGGGGAAAGAACAGAGGGAAAGGGAACAGAAGAGGGAGGGGATGAGTAGGAGGGGAGAAGAGGGACAGGGAGGAAGATCTGGAGAGGGAGGAAGAGGGGGAAGAGGAGGTGGAGCAGGAGGAAGAGGAGAAGGAGGAAAATGGGGGAGGAGGGGTGGGAGAAGGAAGGAGGAGAATAAAGAAGCTGGAGGAGGAGGAGGAAGGGAAAGGAGATGGTGGGGGGAGGAAGAATAGGAGGAGGAGGAGGAGCAGGAGGTTTTCTCCTCCTAGCACTTGGGTTCACTGAATCAGAATTCAGGTTGCCATGTTTGCAGACAGGTGCTTTCACTCTCTGAGCCAATCCCCACCTCTCTGTATTAATATTACAAAGCAGTAGCTCGAACGGAAGCAAATAGTGTGCATCTTGAATTCTCATTCTATTTTAGATGTTTCTGTTTTCGCAGCCATCCCTCTTATTCCTTTGGGTGTAATTCAAATTTTCCACCTTATTTCTTCTAGGGCTTTTCCTTCCACTTGGAACCTGTCCTGGCGTAACCTTGGAAGATTCAGTTTCTCCGTCTGGCAACAGGAACGTAAGTTCCAGGTTTCGGGAGGAAATTCCGCATTGAACCTTTCTCCCCTGGCCTTGAAGGCTGCCCGTCCACACCTTCCCTTCCCACTCTGGGTGAGCCGCTGCCTCTAGGCTGGGCGATCCCCGGCCAAGGCCACCCCTGGCCGAGCTGTGGGGAGCCCCGCGCTCCAGAGGAGCATGCACCCATTGCCCTTCGTCTGCACGCAGTGAACCTTCTTCCGTGTGCGTGTGTGCATGAGTGTGTGCGCATGTATGCATGAGTGTGTGTACATGAGTGTGTGTGCATGTATGCATGAGTGCGTGTGCGAATGCATGCGTGTGCACGTGGCTGGTCCCCTGTCCTGACTCAGAGAACTGGTAAATCTGTCTCGCAGGATGCCGTGGGCGGAAGTGTTCAGATTTCTCCTTCTGCTGGTCGGTCTGGTGCTCATCTTCGCTATCTTCCGTGAGATGGGAGCCCTGCCGTGGGACTGGTGATCAGGGAACACGAGGCAGGTGCAGTGAGCTGGGCAGGGCTGAGCCATGGCTTATGCCAGGAGAGGGAAAGGCGGCGCCGCCCGGTCCTCAGCCCAAGGAGATGATGCCAATCTGGGGATTCAGAGGCTGGACAAGCAGCTGGATATTCTGTGGGGCAAGAAAGGTGACAAGTGGGACATGTGCCACCTCCCCGAAGACGTGAACGACCTGGCCGCGTGGATCGAGGCAGAGAGAAAGGAGTGTGGAAATGGGGGAGCCCGAAGAACGATCCCCTGGCTGTTGGGTGCCTATGTGATCGCGCATTCCTATGGTCCTAGAACCGAGGAAGTCGGGACGCAGACCTGCCCTGAGTTAGCTGAGCAGTTGCAGGAACGGGCGACCCAGACAGCCCCCGAGGGCCAGGAGAAGAAATCCCTGCTGATGCGCCAGCCCGTGGCTGTGCAGGTGCGCTCCGACAGGGGGTTGCCTCAAAGTAAACCCCTTAAATTTCCCCCTTTTACGGAAAGGGAAATGACGGATGTCAGGGATCGCTATGGGCAGAAACCGAGAGAGGATTTGCTGGCTTGGCTGTCTCGTGTGTTTGATGAGGGGGGAAGGAGCTTGTTGCTGTCTCGGAAAGAGTGGCTCAGCCTGGGTGGGTTGACACATGACCCATTGGTGCAGCGCGTGTCAGGCATGATTCATCAGGTTGCAGCCTCAGATTGCCAAGCCGACAAACCAGAGCCTTTCCTTACCTGGCTGGTTTCCAGCATTCTAGCCACCTACCCCACCCCAGGGGATTTGCCCAAACATCCTGCATGCCCCTGGCGAGCTGAGGAGGACGCCATCACAGCCTTGCGCAGGATGGCGATGGAGTCGTGGCTATACCGCTCCGAGAAGGGGGAGCTGGAGCACATCCAGCTGTCCAGACGCAACATCGATGATTTCATAGAGCAGGGTCCACGGCACTGGCGTAACCAGTTGTTTGTACTTCTTCCTCCTGGAATTGTTCTGGGCAAGGCCACAGAAAAGCTCTCCAGTCACTTGGCGGCCTGGCAGCTAAACGAAGAACAGATGCCTCAAGCTGAGGCAGCGAAGGTGCAAAAACCCAAACCCGGAGGTGGCAAACCCAAGAGCTGGCACAAGGGGCTGCCTCCTGGTGCCCCAACGCGAAGGTCTATGTGGATCTGGCTGATGCAGCGAGGGGTCCCTAAGGAAGAGATTGATGGTCTCCCCACATCAGAAATTCATCAGCGGTACCGCGCAGAGGGAGGGCCCAGCAGATCACGGAATCAGCGCTCACAATCTGTCCAGGAAGAAGACTGGGAAAAAGCCCACAGCCAAACTGTCCACAGCCAAACTTTCCACAGCCAGGCTGTCCACAGCCAAACTTTCCACAGCCAAACTTTCCACAGTCCGACTGGCCGCAGTCAGGCTGTCCACAGTCCGACTGTCCACAGTCCGGCTGTACACAGCCCGACTGTCCACAGCCAGGCTGTTCACAGTCCGACTGTCCACAGCCCGGCTGTCCACAGCCAAGCAGAGGCAGTGCCCCCTGCTTCAGCCTCCCTGGGAGAAGGATCGTCGCAGGTACAAGCACCCAGAGTTCTGTTCTCAGCCTTCTCCAAACAAGCATAGAGGTGTGGCCAAGGTCTCCATTCGCCCCCTGGAGACCGGAGGCCTTATGTACCCGTCAGAGTGGATATGGGTGATGGAACTTTAACTTACATGGCACTGCTGGACCCTGAAGCCTTGGTCACTGTAATTCCTGGACCCGCAGAAGGACATGCACGTCAGGTGACTTTTGCAGGTTTGGCGGGAAGTAAGGGCCTATTAGGTAGGAAGGTGCTTGCTCGCTTATGGATGGGGCCTTTTGGCCCATTTGATGTTCGAGTTTTGGTCTTTCCTTCTGCGGAGTGTATTGTGGGTGTGGACGCCTTGATGCAGTGCACAATTCCAAGGCGCCTCCTGGGCTATGCCCCCGCTAAGAGAAATATTCTGGCTATCAGAGTGGGACGGGTCTGTAACCGAGAGCCTCCGCATCTCCCCAGACCTCACAACGTTGTACAACAAGAACAATACAGTGTCCTGGAGGGGGAGAAGGGCGCCACGCTCCTCATCCAAGATCTAGTTCAAGCGGGAGTGTTGCGCACGACGACCTCTACTTTTAACAGTCCAGTTTGCCCAGTGAAGAAAGGCAGTGGGGCCTGGCGCTTGACTATTGACTATCGAGAGCTGAATGCTGTAGTGGACCCACTGCCTCCAGCAATCCCAGACACCATCACGGTGGTCAAGCGCATCATGGAGGCCTCCGGCACATGGTATGCTGTTGTCGTTCTGGCTAATGCGTTCTTCTCCATCCCTCTAAGGGATGAAGATCAAGAGCAATTTGCATTCAGCTGGCAAGGCTTGCAGTATACATTCACTGTGCTGCCACAGGGGTATTTGAACTCCGCTGCCATATGCCACCAGTGGGTGGGATGTGACTTGGCCGCTGTGTCTTTACCCAAGGGAGTGCTGTGTGTCCATTACATAGACGACATCCTCCTTGTGGGGCTCGATGAGCAGACTACGCAAGAAGCCTTGGACTTGACGGTGTCAGGGATGATCCAAGCAGGCTGGAGAGTGAACCCTGACAGAATCCAGGGGCCAGCCCAGCAGGTCACCTTCTTGGGGTTTACTTGGGCTGGAGCTCAGCGTAGAATTCCAGATCTTGCCCGTCAAAAACTGTTAGCGCTGAACAGGCCCACCATGAAAGAGGAGGTCCAGCGCTTGATTGGGCTCTTTGGATATTGGAGACAGCACATACCTCACTTGGGCACTCTATTGGACCCCCTCCACCAGATGATCAAGAAAGCAGCTGCTTTCCACTGGGGGCCCCAGGAGGATGAGGCTCTGCAGACTCTGCATCGGGCGGTGGCTCAGTCTGTGCCCCTGGGCCCGCTGGAGCCCGCGGCGCCCTTCGAGCTGCAGGTCTCAGTGCTGGGGGATGGCGCCGACTGGAGCCTTTGGCAAAGGGAAAAGACTACCGGTATTCGGAGGCCCCTGGGCTTCTGGACCCAAAGACTCCCCAAAACAACCACTCGCTTCACCCCCTTCGAAAAGCAGCTTTTTGCCTGTTATTGGGCCCTGGTGGAAACGGAAAGTCTGACCCAGCATGCCGAAGTTCTGCTGCGACCCGAGATCCCCATCTTGTCCTGGGTGAACAGAAGCCTAGACCCGAGGGTGGGGTCTGCTCAGCAGAGCAGCCTCATCAAGTGGAAGTGGTACATCCAGCATCGGGCCCAGTTAGGAGAAGGGGGTGTGTGTAGACTTCATGAAAAGGTGGCCAGCCATCCTGCAAGTGGGGTGATTCCCGTCTTACCTGACCAGTTGCCACCTCCCATAGCCAAGTGGGGGCCGCAGCTACAGGACGCAGACCCCTATGCCTTCCGCTGGTTCACAGATGGCTCCTCTAAACTTAAACCTCGAGGGGAGAAATGGGCCGCAGCAGCGGTGAACCTGAAGACCGGGGGTGTTATTACGGACAGCGGGGAAGGCCGCAGTGCCCAGTGGGCGGAGCTCTATGCAGTTTGGCTTGCGGTGACTCACACTCCTGACTCGGAGCCATGTTATATCTTCACTGATTCCTGGGCAGTGGCCAATGGCCTGGCACTGTGGTCGGGAACTTGGAGACTGGACGGTTGGACGATTAAAGGCAGCCCAGTGTGGGGCGCCACAATCTGGCAGAAACTAGCGACCCGCTCGGACTTGTTTGTTACTCATGTCAATTGCCAGAAAAAAAGTGTCCGTACCAAAAGTCACGCGTGGAAGGAGGGAGCCAGTCACACCTGCAGCGAGGGACTGGACGTGCCGGCTATTATGGAAGTGGCAGATATCGCCCGCATGGCTTCAGTTGCCTTTTGGGTGCATCAACGCACAGGTCACGCCAACACCACTGCCATGACCCAGTGGGCCAGGCAGCGAGGGATCACCCTTCCCTATCTGGAAGCCACAGTTGCCTTCAAGAACTGCGAGACTTGTCAGCTGCAGGTTTGTGTACAGAAAGGACAGTTGGGGGGGATTCCCCAGGGAGCCGTCCCCTCTCGATCCTGGCATCTGGATTACCTGGGACCCTTGCCCAGCTCCCAGGGGTACCAGTATGCTCTCACAGCGGTGGACACGCACTCTGGATATGGACTGGCTTTCCCCGTGCAGCGCCCGTCAGCAACTAACACCTTGACTGCGCTTGAAAACAGACTTTGTCGTATCTTTGGATACCCCAGTGCCATCCAGACAGGCCAGGCCCCGGCATTCGTCACTGAAGCCACACAGCTGTGGGCTCGAATGCATGGCATCCGCTGGGTCCTCCACGTGCCCTTCCATCCTCAGCCAATGAGGAGAGTGGAGAGCTTCACTGACCGCCTGAAGGAGGCCTTGAAGAAGGGACACCCAGAAGGATCATTCCAAGGGTGGACGCTGCGGTTGTCGAAGACCATCTGGGCCTTAAATACCTCAGTCCCACGCCAAAAAACATTCCCGGGTGCTGCAGATGGTGGGATCGAAGGGGTCCTCAGGCTGAGGGTCCGGGTGGTGGACAGGAAGGCACAAAAGGGGGTTGTGAACGCAGACCGTGAGGCAGATAGGGAACCCACTCGGGTTTGGGACCTAGATTTCCTCGATTTTCCTGATAGAACCTCTTACCAATCTTTCTTCCCATTACAGCCCTCTGATCGCTTCCCAGGGTGGTGGGAGGTGCGGGCTGCCTGGTGGTCATTTATGTCAGGTGATTCTAATCTTGAAGTGTTGACCCCACGAGGTGCTGTGGTTCAGTGGACAGGACCCACTGGCCCCGTGGGTATAGTCCAGGACCTAAAGGGGAGAAGGGTTGCTCTGGTGGGTCCCCCTGTGCCCCCAGGACACATCCTGGGATACCTGAGAGGGCTGGTTGGGGTTCCGCCCATGGGATCATCTGACTTCGTTGGCAGAAAGGTATGGGTTAGGGGCACCTCAGGATGGCAGCCCGGAGAAGTGGTGGCAGAAGGAGAGGGGCAGAGAGACTGGGTTACCATGGCAACTCAGCCTAGCCCTTATCTGATAGGCAGGGAGCACCTGAAACCCCGGGAGGGCCGGGGCATGAGGCGCTAATGTGCCAACCTGTTCTTTCTGCAGGAGCTCGGTGGCTCTGGAGCGTAAGACCCTCGTTAGCTTGTCCTGAGTTGGGGCCACTGTGGAAAACCCAACAAGGTATTATTAATTTGTCACTCTGGTTCCTCATCCTGTCACCCACCAGAGTGGCTCCCTTGCCCTGCCAATGACCCATGACCCTGGCACCCTAATGTCACACTGCACACCAACAGAACCCCAGCCCCAACCTACCAAGTGAGGATGTGGCGCCCGCCCCACGGGAGGGAGCCAGAAGCGCCAGCTTAAGATTTCAAAGCGTCACAACCATAGCTACAAAACCATAGTGGGCTGTTTCTTTGCTCTGTCACCATTCTTGACTCCCTGGAGAAGTGCCCCCCTCCCCTGTGACCCAGATTCTTCCCACTCATCGTGCCTGTAGCTCACAGTGTATTGTAACAATGTACTGGGAATGTGATGTTCTGAGTTAGGGAAGAATGGCCGAGAGCCACTAGAAGCAGGGTGTCGTGAAAGTCCCCAGTGTGTGCTGCTGCTGCTCCTGTGACCTGTAACCCAAAGACAAGATGCTCAGTGGTGTCCCTCTTTGGAATGCTAGTGGAGTGTGTGCAATTGAAACTCCATCTACCATGGCAGCTTTCTAGACGAATCCTAGGCTTTTGTTGTTCCGTGTTGCCTTCTGTACATAATAAACTTGCTTCATATAACCCTGGCATTTGAGTGGTTTCTCGCATAGGGCTTGGGCAACAGATTAAAAACTTCAGAGTGCAGTAGACAGAAATGGGGTCACAGTTATGATGTTTGCCAGTAAGTTTCTTGGTTCAGTCCAGTTGATATTGTCTGATCTTCACGGTCCTTGCTGCCTTGATATTTAAGTTATGGTGGCACATGCCTATCACCCCAGCTACTCAGGAGGGGGAAGTGGGAGGGTTGTAAGTTCAAATCCTGTCTGAAGTACTCAGCAAGCACAAGGCCAATCAAGACAACTTAGTGTGATCTTGTCTCAAAATAAAAATTCAACAAGGAGGGTAACAAAGTAGCTTAAATGTAGCATATTTGAAACAGAGTAAATATTTAACAACCTCCCCTTCAATAGCCAGCAGAAATGTTGGACAAATTGCCATTCTTGTATATGGCTGAGTAGAAAGTTACCTCCAATTGTAATGACTTCAAACAATGCTGTCCATTTTCTCCCAGGTGTGCACACTGGATAGGTCAGCTTGTTTTTTCTAGAGGGGTCAGTTGAAGAAATTCAGCTGGAGAATCCACTTCTAATCTGTCTCATGCACATTTTTGGGGGGGGGGCTGGGAACTTAGCCAGTGTGGTGCAAATGGGGCTTCAGTGGGAGTGTGTAGTGTTGGCTGCTACCCAAGAGTTCACTGGGCATCATCCACCACAATAAAGCCACAGAAGGCATTTAGCCGCCTGAGCCACACACTGACTCCTGGAGACGCAGGGCCGTGGCACATCCTCTGAGAGGGTGGGGGCAAGCTTACCACTACAGCAGAGGCTGGGACCCCATGGCATCTCGAAGTATCAGAAATCCCTGAGAACCGGGGGGGGGGGTGTCCATGGGATAGAAATGGCCTAGGATTTGCCCCCAGCAAATGTGTAGGAAATGCTGAAGAACTTCAGAGAGATGGAGACACAGCTCAGATCTACATGAAGTAAAGAACACGGGGAGGGACAGACGAAGGTAAAACAAAATCTTTTTGCTATTCTCAGTCCAACAAAATAATAATGGCAGCAACATATTCACTGGTGATGTTGCAGGAACAGGTGGAAGGAAGACAGTGGGTTGGTGGAAGAACTGGGGATATGTAAAGTACGTGAACCTTCAGAGTTATTTGAAAGTGGCCTCGAATTATGTGTTGGTCCATTCTCAACTACTATGCAGAACACTCTACACTTATTTATAAAAAGAAGCTTATTTGTGCCTCACTTCCAGAGTGACATCCAACCGCCTGCCATTGTGTCTGGTAAGCACACTGTTGCTATATCGCAACATACAAGACACAGCAAGAACTTCTCTGTTGTTGTCATGGAAGTATAGTGCACATAGCCTTCCCGAGTTCAAAATATCTTCCACCCTTCAATTGTCATTAGCATACAAATTTGGAGACTAACTTTCCAACATGGGTACTTCTGGTAACACATTCTAATAGTAACAGATTAGATGTAATTTTAGGATGGACACATACACAGTAAATCTCTCTCTCTCTCTCTCTCCACACACATACACACACACACACACACACATACACAATATGCTAAGCCAGGAAAGAAAAAGTATGCAAGCAACATTTTAGTAAATTAACACAGAAAAAGTCAGGACCAAATGACAGACAAGGCAGTGAAGGAAGAAAACAGTAACACAGATTAAGTATCAATCCAAGTATTAACAGTTACCTTCATTACTAATGACATAAGTAAATCGATTAAAAGTCAGAAGCTGTCACAATGGACTGTTAAACAGGGCCCAAGTACAGACTGTCTGTAAGAAATTGGCTTGAAATATAAAGGTTCAGGTAGGTTAAAGTTTTGGGAAAACATAGAACATAAAGGTACAAGTCAAAACACAGCTAGGAGGAGCTAATTTTGGATAATGTAGATGTCAGCAAGAAAATGATCAGAAATAAAGAAAGGCACTGAGTGATGAAAGAGTCAATTTTCTCAGAACATATAACATTCTTTACAGTGCATGGTAGAACTATGTGTTCTTTCAGGTTTGTATGTCAAAGTTTCAACCCCTAACACTTCAGAGTGTTAATCATGTTTGGTAAGTCAGTCTTTATATTATGAACTAAATAGGCCCAATCCAGTATGACAAAAGGAATTTAGACCCGGGACAGGGAGGATCCTGTGAAGATGGAAAAGACAGCCATCTTCAGCTAAGGAGAGGGGCTGGAACAGACTCTTTCCTTAGGGCAATGGAAGCTTAAGGTGTTGAAAATGTTGATGGAAATGAATTCTATGGGCGTGGAGTGCTCACAGCTTAGTTAGCAAAGCGCTTGCCTTGCAGCATGGGGACCTGGCTTCATGTAATATTTGTCACACTTGCTCTCTTGGCACTGGGCCTCGGGGCTTGCTTGCCAGCTAGCGCAGGCTGCCTGCCAAATTCCAGCTAGTGAGAATTCCTCTCTTGAAGAATAAGATGGATGATACCTGAGTGTAGCAGTTCACTGGATGGTTGCTGATAAATCATCACCAGCAGTTTAAGGGAGCAAGAGGTTTATCTTCCAACCTGGCAGGAGAGCCCACACGAACAGCAGAGTTGAGGGAACTGGCCACACCATATTCACATAACAGCTGCAAGAGGGATGATCTTTACTTGCCAGACTAGCATGTCCAGCCAAGTGTACACAAGGATACCAACTTTCTCAACCAGCTCCCTCCATCTTATTCACCTGCCCAGAGCCAAGTCCCACTCACAATAGGCTGGGCCTTCCCCATCCACTAGACAATCTCCTGCAGGGTTGCTCTGGGCTTAACTCAACTGCTAATTCTCTACAAATGTACCCAGAGCTTGAACCTTCAACTGTCAAGTTGCCACTGGGCCGTTGAGGGACAATGGAGGTTGTCTTCAGGCGCACATACAGGGAGAAATAATGCTGCTTCTATGATTCAAATAAAATTTCAAGAAAACAAAGTATGTTATTGTCTTCATTCGTCATTTCCACATTCCATAATGCAGCAGGCTTGAGATACAAAGAAGGGAAATTGAATCTTCTGTGCTGTGAACTTAAAATAAACTGATGGTGAGCCAAAGTCCTGATTTCAGGGTATTCCACAATGCCTTTAACTTCAGAGCATTTGTACACTCCGGGGCAGGAAGGACAAGAAGTGTAGCTTTAAAAGTTGAATAAGGAGAATTTTACAAGCCAGATTAAGAACAGTGAACCTGGTGCAGTTGTGTCTGCCCTCTGGTAAAATGTGAAAAAGCAGAACTCAAAATTTTACATGTAGCAATGGATACTTTCACTCCAACGTTGCTGTTGTGACTTCCTGGGGAGATGCGCCTACTCACTCCCGACAGAACAAAGAAACATTCAACCAAGTCAATTTGGCCAATAGATGATTTTAACGGGCTAGTCTCGGGAGCACCCGAAGTACTTTAAAGCTGTATTTCTGGGAGAAAAGTCTCATTCGGGAGCAAACAGGTGCCCAAGCGCCGATCCTGGAGAAGAGCCGAAGGCAACTGTGCACTAAGTAGGGGTGGGGGTGACTTGCAATCAAACTCATAATCCTGCCTGCCACACGCATTAGTTTGCTCAGGACCCCACAACAAAATAGCCTGAACTGTGGTAAAACTTAATTTTCTCAGTTTTGGAGGCTAAAAGCTCAAGATCAGACGTCGCAGTCTTGGCTCCTCGCCAGAACTCTCCCTGGAGCGCAGGCAGCCGCCATCTCTGTCGCCTTCCGGGCACCGGAAGGAAACCCGGGTTCTGCGCTGGCCGTGCAGGTTCCCGGCGGCCCGGCTGGGCCAGGACCCCATCATAGTGGACTGGAGCGCACCCCTGTGATCTTGTCCCCCTTGGTAGTGTCCTAAAGGCCACGTCCAAATACGGTACTACCATAGCTAGGCTTGAGTTTGGGTCAAGTCGGTCCAGTAAAACCCCCACGGGCAAGGCCTGCAGCCAGACGTCCCCCGCTCCCTTCGTGCGACCGGCCTCGCTGGTGGAAACGCACCTTCGTGGTGCGCAACAGAAGCAGCAACCCGGCGCCGCCAATTGCATCCGGTTGGCAGGAACCCGAGTCCGCAGTCGCCGGCCATGACCTCTCGACCGTGGGATCCGGGGCGGCTCCGCGCGCGGATCACGGGATCGGATAGCTGCGGGGCCTCACGGCCCGCGTAGCAGCTGACGAAACGGTCCCGAGCTCTGTTCCCAGCGTTATTGGGGACAGTGGCCTATCTCTCCCCCGCCCAGCTCAGCGCGGGGATCTGTCACTGCCGGTCCCCGCGGGAATGCGGCGGCATCTCCACCGGCGCATCCCGGCATCCTGCTCCCCGCAGGACAGGAGCCCGAGTGCAGCCCCGATGCAACCTGGGAAAGCGACGTTCCCGGGGCTTCCCTGCTGCGCGCCCTCCCGCCCAACGTGCGCGCGCTCCGGGACGCTCCCGGATGCTCCGTGACGCTCCACGATGCTCCCTGACTCTCCGTGTTGCTCCACGATGCTCCCTGACGCTCCGAGGCTCTCCGTGACGCTGCACGATACTTGGCGACGCTCCCTGACGCTCCGAGACCCTGCACGATGCTCGGTGGCGCTCCGTGACGCTCCCTGACGCTCCTCCGCGCTGGGTTCCTGCCTCGCCACTCGCAGCTCTTCCTTTAACCCCCAGCTCTTCTCTTAGCGATTTTTCCAGAATCCACCCTCAAAGTTATCTCCAAGCTCAGCTACTTCACGCTTCAGAATGAGGATACCCTGCCTCCTCCACTTTTCTCCCCTATGAAATAGCGGACGGGGAGGCTGTTGCCACCCCGCGCAGCCTCAGCGCGTTCGGCAGAGTGGAGCCTGGGTTGTCTGTCCATCACCAAGCAAGCGCCCTATCTCCTCTGTCTCCCCCCCCCACTTTTCTTTTCTTTCACTTTCTTTCCCTTCCTTTTCCTCTTCCTTTTCTTTTCCCTTCCCTTCTTCACTTTTTCCCCTTTCCTTGTTTTCTCTGCCTTTTTTTTCCTCCTTCCTTTCACTTGGTCAGGAAATGTGCTGATCTTCATTCCTCTCTAAAGGCAGCTTAAATCCTTTCGCGTCCTCAGGGCTCCCGAGAATCACCCGTCAGTCATCTCGCGTAGTGTGGGGAAAATGCTCCTCGAGGGATGTGTTCGGGGACCACTCAGGAGTGGAAAAGAGGAAGGGAAAGGAGAAGATAGCGAAATAGGAAACCGGGCCAACGCCCAGGGGCACTATTAACTGTGACACAATAGCTGCTAGCTTATTTGATAAGGCAGAAAAACAAGAAAGAATTGCGCCAGCAGAGTGGCGCAGCGGAAGCGTGCTGGGCCCATAACCCAGAGGTCGATGGATCGAAACCATCCTCTGCTAAGTGTTAGTTTTTGAGGCTCTGAGCAAAGCAGTCACAGAACTTGGATTCCTAGAACAACAATCTTTATCTTTGCTCTGTTAAATCCGTTCAGTCCCGTAGCTAGATTTTTAATTAATTTTAATGTTGTGTTCTTGTTTTTTCTTCTCCCTTTTCAAAAGTTTGTAAAACTCTTACCCATTTCAAAGATAGGCGGATGTTACTTAAGAGAATGAAAATACCACCACGTTCTGCATTTACTTCCAACAATCAACCTTTCCAAGAAATACAACAGATGCTAAAGTAAAATATGACTTTGTAGTTTCTGAAGGCAGAGTTGAAAAGGGCCTTCTGCCGCTGAGTCGGTTGGAGAGCCATGGCCATTGTCATTCACCTTGTATCGGAGCTGGGCAATCTTAGGGCAATTGCTGTGCCTATCCTATCGGATTGTGTTAACTAGACCGTGCAGTGAAATCTTGTCTAATGTGATCTCTAGAGCGACATTGACATAACTTGGAAGACATTTTATACTCTCTTCCCTTCTTATCAAAGGAGCCAGAGTCCTGGGAATGAATATATACATATGAGAACATATACACATTAAATATTATATTTACACAAATGGGAAGACACATTGGAATGCCCTAAAGTAAAACTTTGTACATCAGATTGCCATGGGTAAGTTCATAAAGAAATAAAAGTCTTATTGATAAACCTGTCAAAAAATTGAGAGAAAATTGCTTATCAAAACATTCTTCAAAGTCAGGTATGGTGCATACTTGAAATCTCAGCCCTCAGGAGACTGAGGCAGGAGGACTGCCTTGAGTTCAAGGCTAGTCAGGACTACAGATACCTTGTCTTAAAAACAAAAACAATAAGTCAAGAAAACCCCAAACTTTTAAAGTGAGCAACTCTACAAAGATAAGAAAGCACAAATCCCTTAGGCAACGTGGATTTAGAGAACATTTATTGTCTCTCTGTATGTGTGTGTGTGAGAGAGAGAGAAAGAGAGAGGGAGAGAGTGCAGGTTATGACATATGGACAGAGGGGAGACAGCCTTTTGAGCTACCTTGACTGGCCCCAGAACATAACATTAAAAGGAAAAATATTAATAAGAATGTTCATGTGATGGAGCTGTTTTATTTTTCTACCTTGCTGGCATTGATGTTATTTGGTGATCTCTGAATCCCACAGCAAAGTCTGGAAGAGCAGCACGTTGTCTCCAGATTAGATACTGTTTTCCAGACATGAGTAAGACACGAGTTAGGTGATGCGGGGTGCAGTTTTGACTTCTGGGGGCTGATAACAATTCGCGCTGTCTGGATGCAACGCATTACAAAGAAAACATTGGGAGATAGGTTTTGAGGGGAATGGTAACACGAAAAGACAAAAGATACAGAGAAGGTCCCACCGAGATTTGAACTCGGATCGCTGGATTCAAAGTCCAGAGTGCTAACCATTACACCATGGGGCCAACAGGAAAAGCAGCTCCGCAAGTTTTTCTTGTGAGAAATACTCATCCCGGAGCAACCTGTGACAAAAATCTGTCATTTTGCACAGGGCTTTACCGCCCCCTAGTGGGATGTGTTGGAAATACCCGAGAGTCTCATTTGCAGCTCAAAACTGACTTTTCCCAGTTGTCAGGCTCAAGTCCTGCAGGCCGAGGACAGACAATCCAGGTCCTGACGCCATGGTGAACCGACCCCGAGTTTTTCCTTGCGTTTTCTGGAAGCCTGTGATCTTCCAGAGACAGTTTTTCTCACATGCAATTGCCATATCGGGCGGGTCCAGCAGTTGTCCTAACCATATTGCAGGCCTTTTGGCCCTCATCAATTGTCAATCACGGGACCGGCCCTGCGGCTGTCCCACAGGGATCCCGGCCACATTCCATCGAGTCTTCATATAGATTGGGGTAGATTCCAGCTGCCTTCTGTCGCGTTTGTGACTATGACTCAGGTTAGTTTTATGTCACCAAGTTTTGGATCAGCTTGTAAAGTGTTAAAAGTGACTTGACATAATCTAAAGGTGGGAATTTTAAGTAATTACTATGTGTGGCTCAAGAGGACTGTCTCCATGGCCCATTTATTTATTTATTATTGGTTATAGACTCTTTATGGGAGTGATATTTAGTAACTTGTCATGTATGTTTTAAAACAAAGCTTATTTACATTTTGGCTGGCCTAGGCACTGTCCACAGAGGAATAAAATGTGATAAAGTAAACACACAAAAAAACCTTAATAGATGGTTTGGGCTAGGGAAACTCCAGTACATGTCCTACGATCCCTGTAGTATTCTTTTTCCCTTAAGTCGTGGTGCTGACACATTCCAGTTATAGAGATTCTTGTCTGATTTATAAAACTTCTTGAGGAAATCATGATTTATCTATCCCTAAAATATAGACAGAGAACTGGAATAATTCATGGTGGTAAAAATGACTTTTAACTTTTTTGCTGGTGGGAACAGGTCTGTGGCCTTGGATCTTCAAATGGTCATTTAGTTTTTTTACACCAAGAGTCTAACATTCCAAATCCTGTTCACTGATTGGAGAGGCACATGAAGTTGCCAGACCCAGGGTTTGTGGAGTTACACAGTCAGTCATCCCCAAAGGTCTTCCCATCTCTCCTCTTCCTGACACACCTGTAAATGGACATCTTATAAAATTCTGATGGCTATATTCTTCTGTCCACACAAATATGGAGTTTCCTGGTCAGTATATTTGAAAATCTAAACTATGCTAAATTTTCCAAAGTCCAGTTAATTGTGGGGGATGTCATCAGGAATACAGTACTGCAGAACTCAATGTGTTCTTTCCTGGAATTTGAAGGAAGGACAGCAAAATGGAATGTGTCCCAACCTGGATAGAAATAAAAGTGGAGACATTGTTTGACATCTTTTTGACCGCCAGTGTTTTTCAGATATTTAGAAATCATGAATTCAAATGTAAAACAATACAAGTGAAATTCCAACAGTTTCCATGGCAGGTACATGCCTGGGAATGTAGCAGACATGCTTCAAATCTAGAAACTCCACAAAATGATGGAAATCTGAAGCATGGCAGTTATCATTGAAAGAAGTTATAATCAATCACAAGTAAAATTATGAATGCTCCTTAGTAATTAGCCTTCTTCATTTACTTTTTTTTTCCTACTGAAGAAATTCTTGACCAATAATTTGAGGTTAGTTCTTAGGCCAAACACATCTTCCACTACAATATAACAAATTCTAGTTTCAACTACTATTTCTTGTAAGTTTTATTATCCTTGATGTATATCTCTGATATATGCATCCTAATAAGTCTGCTAGACACATTCAGTTAATACATCTCTCTCTCTCTCTCTCTCTCTCTCTCTCTATATATATATATATATATATATATATATATATATATATATATATATATATAAAACAATGCTGAGGAAGACAACAAGGGAGAAGGTCAGATTAACTGGCCCTTGTCTCTGTGATATGCATGTATACTTCCAAATACAGGTGGTGGAGACCCAACCCCTAGCACAGCACACTGTAGGATTGGGACCTTTGGAAGCTGTACAGAGCAAGAGAATTCCACCTCAAGAGAATTAGTACCATTGTGCAAGGGTTTGTTGGAGGAAAGGATTTGGTGATGTTCTTCCCTCTATTGTCCTCTTTCCCCTCAAGAAGGCAGCTCATCGAGCCTCACTGGAAGACAGCAGATGTTGGACCTTCTGGGGCCTCGGATTCGGACTCCTACCATCCAGAAGTCTCTCTGTTCTTTACAAATTACTCAGTATGGAACATTCTGTTATAGCAGTACAAACGGAGGAAGATGTCTTAAGGTTTTTCCAGCCGTTGCTGATAATTTCACGATGAAATAATTTAGGGGAAATAAGATGTTTATTTTAACTTACGATTCTGGTTACAATTCACAGTCCAGCTTGGTATGAAAAATTCATAACAACATTGGGAGTTCAGAGAGCTGCCTACACCACATCCATAAGAATTTCTGGCCGAGGGGCAAACCTCGCTTGCCAGATGCCTACATGCCAATATGGCAAAAGTATCCAGAAGATTGCCAAACTTCTGAACTGGGTCTCTTCAGCTTATTCAACTGCCGCATGAATGGTCCCATCCATTATGGGTTGGGTCTTTCCTCATCAGTTGTACAATATTGCTAATATTGCTCAACCCATTATTGCTCAAGTTGACGGTACATAACTGGCATATCAGTTTTAAATCCCATTCATTATTCTGCCATGGCTTTCCTCTTGTAAATATGTCCTGAGACAATACTGGAGGTTCTAAAGTGAGAACATGAGTTTATCACATTGGATGGCTTACGAAAGGCTTGCACAAAATAAGTTAGGATATATATATATTTATATATATGGGATATATACATATACAGGGGGATACAGACATATAGGGGGATAGGGAGTCTATAAAAATCATATATAGTTATAGACACCACATGTTATATATATCACATATATAACAAAACTCAAAGAATACGTGTGTTCTTGACAAGCCAGTGTGTATATCTAAGAGAGCGGGAACCTGGAAGGTGGAAGGTAAAGCTTGTCAAAACTCATTACAGCTCCCTGTTCCTTATGAAATTTTTTTTCTGTATTCATGTAAAAAATGCGTCTAGTCTTCCTTCCTCGTCTTATAATACTGGTAAAAGTTAAAGAAGTAGGTAGAAAGTTTATGACCAACAAAAGATTATAATAAACTCTGACATCTTCCAGTCCTTTGAAACTGTTATGACTGTGTATAATAAAAGCAGCCAAAAACTATGATCTAATGTGTTAAATTCTCTATCCCCTGCCAGTATGGAATTTTGTAAGTTTTTAGAATCATACATTCACAAAGAATTTTCGTGTCATCGTTTTAGTGTCCATTCCCACCCTCTATCCCCTGTCACTTCCCAAGTTCTTTCCCTTTCTCCTGCTTTGTCTTCCCGCCTATGCGACCCACGAGCTTCACCTGGGCCTGTCTCTTGCTGGGGGAAATTTTGCACCTTCCAACACATTCCACTCATAGCAACAAAGTATACGTATACAGCGGCTTTTACAGACCAGCACCATTTGATTGCAGGAGATGGAAAATTAAGGTCAAGGAGCCAGTGGACAGGTTCAGCGCAAGCAGCCGCTCTGCACCGGCTCTTGGCCTTTCTTGCTGCGCCTCCGCAGGCCGGAACTTTCCGCTTGTGGTTCCTGCACAACGCGGCGGACCTTGTTCTGAAGCCGGGAAGCCCTACGCTGAGCGGCTTCAGTTGCAGCCCGGGGCCCGATTTCACGGGACAATGTAGAAGCGAAACATAGAAGGGAGGGACAGGAAGCGTCGCGGGCGGAGACGCTGCGTCACCGGGAGCGCAAGGCGGAGCATGCCTGGGACACCGCAATGCCTTTTCCTGCTGCTAAAGCTCAAATGTACATATTCGGACTTACTCAAGTTGCTAGAAGCAAAAGTTAAAGCAAATACAATACCCTTTCTCTGAAGTGTGTAGGTGGCTCTGAAAAGAGCCTTTGGGGTGCGGCGGGAGGGCAGAGCTCACTTGGAGCTGGTGTACTTGGTGACCGCCTTGGTGCCCTCAGACACGGCGTGCTTGGCCAGCTCCCCGGGCAGCAGCAGGCGCACGGCCGTCTGGATCTCCCGCGACGTGATGGTCGAGCGCTTGTTGTAATGCGCCAGGCGCGACGCCTCGCCCGCGATGCGCTCGAAGATGTCGTTGACGAAGGAGTTCATGATGCCCATGGCCTTGGACGAGATGCCCGTGTCGGGGTGCACCTGCTTGAGCACCTTGTACACGTACACTGAGTAGCTCTCCTTGCGGCTGCGCTTGCGCTTCTTGCCGTCCTTCTTCTGCGCCTTGGTCACCGCTTTCTTGGAGCCCTTCTTCGGGGCGGGCGCGGACTTCGCAGGCTCAGGCATGGCGAGTGCTAGGGAATCTAAGGGAAAAGTAGATCCTAAAGAGCTGTCACCTCTTCATTTATAGGGGAGCATATTCAAATGAAGGTCGTTAATCCTCTCTTCTGATTAGCGAGAGTCGGCTGAAGCCAGCACAGGCAAGTTGGATCCGCCTTGCCACACCTTTCGCCTGCTCGCATCTCATTGGTGGAAATGAAAATGTGAAGCCAGCCAATCGGACAACGCCGTTTCCGAGCGGCGCGGAAAGTATAAAAGTCCATCTCGCGCCTGTTCACTTTCGCAGATACAGCCTCACTTTCAGTTCATCAGTCATGTCAGGACGCGGCAAGCAGGGTGGCAAGGCTCGCGCCAAGGCCAAGACGCGCTCGTCCCGCGCCGGCCTACAATTCCCCGTGGGCCGCGTGCACCGGCTGTTGCGCAAGGGCAACTACGCAGAGCGCGTGGGCGCCGGCGCCCCGGTCTACCTGGCGGCCGTGCTGGAGTACCTGACGGCCGAGATCCTGGAGCTGGCGGGCAACGCGGCCCGTGACAACAAGAAGACGCGCATTATCCCCCGCCATCTGCAGCTGGCTATCCGCAACGACGAGGAGCTCAACAAGCTGCTAGGCAAAGTGACCATCGCGCAGGGCGGCGTGCTGCCCAACATCCAGGCCGTGCTGCTGCCCAAGAAGACTGAGAGCCACCACAAGGCCAAGGGCAAGTAAAGGCCCCTCTTAAGCATTCGCACCAAAGGCTCTTTTCAGAGCCACCCACCATTTCTGCAAAAGAACTGAGCATTTCGAACTAGTAAGTGTGTTTAGGGGAAACCGGGTCTACAGTGAGCCTAGCCTGTGATGCAGACCATAGGATGTGCATGCAGATCTTTGCATGGGCCCATGGAGACATCCTCAAGTGTCAAGCACCCACATTGCTCGTGTAATTTACTTGCAATTCAGCTTTGCCAATTCTTTAGTGCAACATTTTCAGAACACCTGGGAAAATCCTGTTGTCTTGGTTATGCTGAGTAGCTTAGGTTGCTTCTGATCCATCCACCCTGCAGGTTCACCGAAACCTGCAGCAAAGACTTCACAACCACCCGCTTGACCACCCAAAGAGTTGTGCTCCTCACAGTTCTGTATCCAAGGCAGGCTGCTTCCTTTAAGTGATAATTTCCGCTTGTTAACTGTCACCCCTAGGATTGTTTGCAGGCAATTGCATTTAAGACTTAACTAGAAAAACCCAGTCTCCAGGCCTGATGGCCATGTGCTGTAAGCGCCCATGTCAAGAGTGCATGGCTGTACGCTAGCAATGTGTTCAGTAGCTGAGGTCCAGAAGATCCCTCTGGGTGACACTGGCCTGACAGCCAGTGATGATGGTGATGGAAACGACATTGATTGACAGGAACAGGATTTCCAAGGCAATCACCAAAATCAGTCTTATTTTGTATGATCAGAGGAGAAAAACTTTTTCCTGTTTATGTGTCTTATGATCATTCATTGAAGAAAAAACATTGGGGTTTAAAAGGAAGCATTTTCTTTCCCTGCAGTTCTTCGAGGAAAATGTTCAAAAGCATAAATTGTTATTTCTATACATAAAACATTTTCTATAGAGAGGATTCTTGGTAAAATATTTGAGCAAAACTAAATGTTAGGAAATACATTTCCATTTAATCTTCATTAATGTTAACTTATGGCAACAGATAATTAACAACCACTGGTTGGAAAATGTCTTATTAGACACCATTATAATGTTATGTAATGAAAGATCTATTTAAATTTTAGCAAAATACAAAATGCCTAAAAAATTAAGTGAAAATTTGATTTAAAAAAACCTCAGATCTCCACCCATGATGCACCATGGCATCCATGTGTGCTGTTTCTCAAATAAAATTTAAAAAGGGAAATCATACATTTTTCAACAATTCAGAAATAAAGAATTTCAGTCAGAAAGAGACTGCTCAAAAACAAATAAAAAACTAGCTGGCAAAAAAAAAAAAAAAAAAAAGAAAAAAAAAAAAAAAGAAAATGAGTCCAGGCACATGAAAAAAACAAAGCTAGCGTTTGGTTTGCACAAAACCTTCATCCTGTCCTCCCCATTCTGCTTACACAGATGAGGGGCACAGTTCTGCCTGATTCATGTTTAAATGTGAAGGTTCTGGTGGTAACACTGAGCCTTGAATCTGTCTAAACAGGAGCATGATCAGCAAGAGTGGAATTTATTGGTGGATGTTTCTGGAGGAGCAGTGTCAGCTGCCGGGAGAGATGTGGAATCGCTGGACTCCCAAGTTCACATATAAAATAGAATCTTGCCCAGATCTGGTTGGGGAAATCGGAAAAATAATGAGACTTGTAATACCAAAAAAGATGAGCTTTTCAAAAGTTAAAATCTATAATTTAGACAAACCAAAGAACAGAAACTTAGTATTGGTTCCAAGTGTAGTTAAATTAAAATTAGGTTAAACATGAAAAAGATAATATCTAAAGTTGACTGACCAGGTACTACGGAAATGGGTGGTACTTTTCCAAAATATTTATGAAGGAGCATTACACAGACATTTACATCCCTTTTGGAAAGACTTCAGTAGCTGAAATCAAGTGGAATGTCATTGAGAACAGAGAGAAAAGCAACTCAGAACATGCATCTCATGTGATTGACATAGAGCCTTTGGTGCGCGCATGGGGTCTTTGAGTCGGGACAATGGGTTCTCCCATTTTTCTTAGTTTTCTATGATTTCAGTGTTTTGGTTATGCGTTCAAAAGCAACTTCTTTAAAGTTTCAAACAAGGTAAAAACTCAGGACACAGAGCAAGAGGCACCTCCCCGCACCCCCCCCCGCCCCCGCCCTCCGCGGCCGCCCCGCCCCCTAGAGGTTCTCACTCCGGTCCGCATTGACTCTATAAAGGCCCGGCCCAAGGCACGTCCTGCATGTTGCGTTTTCTCTTGGGGCGTTTTTCATTATGTCTGGGCGCGGGAAAGGAGGAAAAGGCCTGGGCAAAGGGGGCGCCAAGCGCCACCGCAAAGTTCTGCGCGACAACATCCAGGGCATCACCAAGCCCGCCATCCGCCGCCTGGCCCGGCGCGGAGGCGTTAAGCGCATCTCCGGCCTCATCTACGAGGAGACCCGCGGGGTGCTCAAGGTCTTCCTGGAGAACGTCATCCGCGACGCCGTCACCTACACCGAGCACGCCAAGCGCAAGACGGTCACGGCCATGGACGTGGTCTACGCGCTCAAGCGCCAAGGCCGCACGTTGTACGGCTTCGGCGGCTGAGCTTTTCCACTTGCTGCTGTACGCGCGGCGACCGCACTAAAGGCCCTTTTCAGGGCCATCCACGTTGTCTCCAGAAGAGCCATGACACTGGGTTTTCGCGTCTCCGCTGATCACGTCTGTAGCACCAACGGGTCCTTATAATCGGTTTTGTACTATTGGGTTTAGAGTCCTGGTTCTCCCTAACTACCTGGGTGTTTCTTACATCATCAGCATCTTGCTATAGTGCGTGGTCAGTTTTCTTGAAGACCACCTACGAAGGAATTGTACTCATTGCTACGAAACAGGGCCACGTTTACCTCAAATTGAATATTCCCTATGATTCACTTAAGACTACAACAACTTGTAACAGCATTAATCTCTAATTCTTGCAACATTCGAAATTAAAACTACACAATGAACTTGATCTGTATCCTTCAAATTTTAAATTTCCTTGGTAAGCTTTCTAAACAATTTTCAGCAGTGCTTACTTGGTTAGTATTTAGTATATCATGAAGCACATGTAGTAGTATCAGGGTGTTTCAGTGTAAATACTGAATATTATCTTACATATCCATTTCTTTGTGTTGTAAAAATTACACTACCAATTGTTTATATCTTAATACAGTTAAATAATTTCAGGGCCTGAGAAATGACTCAGGTTAAGACTGCCTGGCGAGCAGAAAGTACCAAGTTGGGGTCCCAGAATCCACTTTAAAAAAAAACACTAGTGGGAAATGGGGGCTGCACTGCCAGTCTTGATGAGCAGAGCCTAGGATATCCCAGAATGAAGCAAAAAGGAAGTAACTAATCCAGGATGATTCCCAAAGTCACCCTTGGTTCTGCGCAGGGGCACACAGTGCTGATACACCAACATACATACACACTTGCACAAAATAAAGTTTAAATAAAAAAGTTAATAAAAAATAACTTCTGAACCATTAACCATAGATTTCAAACATGACCCTACCTGAAAGAAGTGTCATACATAGCATCTTTCATTCCATCTTGTTCTGTTCTGTTAAATGATAGGGTTACGAAAAGATTTCTTTCTTGTTTTAGGAAGTAACTATTAGTTCTGAATCCATACTAGTAACTGCACCACTCTGAACAGCAATAGGCCTTAATAAAACACTTTATATAAGATCTGCCCATTGTTCCATGTTGTTTTGTACCCAGGACGAATTAATAAATATCACCTTATTTCCCATTTGCATGTGTGAGGGGCACACATGTATATATGCATGCTCCCATGTGTGGATACACATGGGCTTGGGAACATATGTGTACACAGTGTTTGGGAACACTGTGTATAGGCCTGAGAGTAATACCAGGAATCATGCTCAAATTGATCTTCTGCCTTATTTTTTTCATGGTGGATCTCTAATTAAACTCAGAACTCAAGTATTGGGCAACTCAGTTTAGCTACCTTGCTTTGGGGATTCCCTCGTTTCGGAATTGTACGCAGCATTTCAAGTGGGATCTGGAGATTGAGACTTGGTTTGTAGGGTCCTTGTGGTTACAGGGGCAGGTGCTAACCACTGAGCATCTCCCAAGCCCTTTTATGTTTTCTACAGTCATCATACTCACATATGCAGTTTGAAAAATAAAGCAAGAAAAAGCATGTTGATCTTAGAGAAGGAACTTTAGCCACAAGAAAATAACTCCCAATGGAACAAGTGTTTCTGTGGTGATTTTGTGTGATACACTCTGCTCTTGTTATGGCAAATCTGAAGGCAGTCCAAAGACTGAACTGGACAAGCATGTCTTACATTCCTAACATAACTCCTTTTAATGTCAGTGAGGTAGATGAATAGGTTTCAGCACATGCCTTGCAAGTCTGAGAACTGAGTTCCATTCCTAAAATCTACAGTACAAGGTAGGCAGTTTTAAAGCAGCCATGCCAGATAGTGTCTAAAGGTCTTCGAAGGTCATCTCTAGGTCTCTATGTTACCTGGAAGTAACATACCCTAAAGTCGACAACTTTCCCCCAACTCTCTGTCCATGAAAGAATATGAAGATGAGCTCTCCATTGTAGAGAAGCCCCACCACGAAGTTGAGATCAACTGGGTTCAGACCCAATACGAACAGACCAATGAGATACAGAAACAAAAGCTTGGAAAATTACAAAAATGGTTGAGATCTGAGCAACAATTTAATAGCTTCATTTTTTAAAAATGGTCTTTAAACTGGAAAAGGTCAAAAAAGCTTTATTTGCTCAATGATGTTTCATTTTATAAAGATATAAGCCATACATTCCCAAAACAGATACATAATTGATATTTAAACTACAGTTATACTTAGTCTTACTTATTTTGAAATGAGAAACAGTCAAAAGTTGTTCAATTCATAGATAATGAATCTTACTCTTAAAAGGTATTAGGGAAATACTGTAAAATAAAAAATAAAGTGATTTGTGCTTTGGAGATCCCTCAGGGGTTAAAGTCTTTGCCTCCCAAGCAGATGGACCTGATTTTGGATTCCCAGGTTTCAAGTAAAAATGTGGGTTGGAAAGGTGGTGACTTGTGATTGCAACCCTGGAAACTTTACAGCAAAGTATCAAGGAGGTAGAGCACTCAAGGATGATTCCTGATGGCACCCTTGTGCCTCACTAAGCACACCCAAGTACTCTCTTGTACCAGCCCTGCATACATTAAATAAGTAAGCAAACAAGTAAATAAACAGGTAGGTAAATAAATAAATGTCTAATCTGGAAAAAAAAAAATCACTGCACAAAAGTGCTACAAAAGCTGCAACTTTGGAACAAGCGTTAGACCAGGATGTGACAGTGTAGCTGGGTCTACTCTGGGTCTACCTGTCGACTCTCTGGCAACAGAAGGTGGGCAAGTGGGTTCTGTAACCTGGAGTTGGGTGACTGCTGAAGTCAGGCTCTTCTGTTCTGTGAACTGAGATACTTCAGGGTCTTGAAGTTTTTTTTTTTAAACTAGGAAGTTGTACTACAATATTATGAAGGTCAGCTGTGCTACCGATAACAATTATTCTAATTAGCAATACATTCTGCTTTCCAAGCAGGAGATGGAACAGCTTTTGTGGCTGCTGTTGTTCTAATAGCCAGACAGTGGCAGGTGCAGCATAGTTTTTTAAAAATTTTATCTATTGTCTTTTTCATTTTTTTAATTTAAAAGAATCTTTCCTAAAGTTTAAACAAAAACAGATTTTTAAGTTGACGTTTGCATTGTTTTAGGTTTTGTTACTTTGGGTTGAAGCTAGAGTCTTGGGAATGCTGGATTAGGATTGTACCAAGAGCTCATCTCTCCTCACTCTAGGACTGACCAGAGCACACTGATTATAGTCCTAGGTTGTCTGTTTTTGATCATTCCTAGTCCATTCTGTAGCACTGTATTTTTCAGTAGTCCTCTTGCTTGGTTTCTTTCTTGTGATGGTAAATTGCCTGACGATTGAATTACATTCTCACCAATGTATTCCCAAGTATTCACCACTGAGGTGAGGACCACGCAAAAATCAATGATACATAAAACAAGGACATAATCAAGCTGCAACCTGCAGCGAATTACAAACCTGTAATTTATTTGTTCCTTTCTAAGCATAAGAATATCGAGTTGTGGTTGAGCTGCAAGAGCTGAAGTTGGTGCAAGGTGCAGTTACGTACTTGAAGTTAATAATTCACACTGATCTTTCCTGTGCATCACGAATGACGCAGATCTGAACAACCCTCCTAAGTTTAGGAAAGTACAAAGTTTGGTGCAGAGATGAATCACATTAAATCATATTAAAGCTGCTTTAGCTTAGTTCCCGCCATGCAAATGAGGTTGTGTTTCACTTTCACTTTGGCTAATTGCATCTTAGAGCCAGCTGCTTGAATCACTCTAGGGAATGCTCTAAAGTGGATCCCACCTACACCGTGGATCCCCGAGGCTCATCTTAAATTAGGCAATGGAAAGAACCAGAACGTCTGTGGTACCAGCCTCTCACGAAAACGTGGATGGCCCTGAAAAGGGCCTTTGATTGTGGTCGCCGCGTGCACAACTGCAGCAACCGGGAGGGCTCAGCCGCCGAAGCCGTAGAGCGTGCGGCCCTGGCGCTTGAGCGCGTAGACCACGTCCATGGCCGTGACCGTCTTGCGCTTGGCGTGCTCGGTGTAGGTGACGGCGTCGCGGATGACGTTCTCCAGGAAGACCTTGAGCACCCCGCGGGTCTCCTCGTAGATGAGGCCGGAGATGCGCTTGACGCCACCGCGCCGCGCTAGGCGGCGGATGGCGGGCTTGGTAATGCCCTGGATGTTGTCGCGCAGAACTTTGCGGTGGCGCTTGGCGCCCCCTTTACCCAGGCCTTTGCCGCCCTTGCCCCTACCAGACATCTTGAATTGACCGGAAAAACACCCGCCAACGGCCTGCTTTCTGCGTCAGTTAGCCTTTTATGGAGAGCTGGCGGACCGGAGTGAGGACCGGCAGCGGGAGGCAGGAAGGGGGGGAGGAGGGAGGAAAAAGGCACCTCTTGTTCTCTCTTCTTGCTGTACTGGAAAGGGCTCCCTGCGGTGTTTGCGTTAAATTTTAAAGGAACGCTTTCTGAATGCAAACTTAAAACATTCACAGTATGGAAAGTAAAAAAACCAAACAATCAAGCAACTATTATGATGAGTTGCCACTACTGATAGGCACTCAGACAACTGTAAATACGTATTGTAAATACGTATATGCTTATAGCCCTATAAAAGAATTCTCTCCCTTTTATCATTTATATTTTAAGGAAAAAAAAACCTATAAGTTTTGTAAAGCTTCATAAACTTTTAAAAGTTTTACAAACTTTGATACTAATATTTTCTTATTCCTTCTTACCTATGAATTTTAGAAAGTTCCACAGAGTGTTACAAAAGATCTGGTTAGCCTGCTCAGTCAGCCTGGTTTCGTAATTCAAGAGCAATAAAATACTAACTTCAATGGTCTCATTCTCTTCTATTTTAGGTAGGCTCTCATGAGTACCTGAAACTGGTTTTGATCTCATAGCCTGTCTCTGCTTCCCATACTCTGGGAATCAATCGTGACTGCTGGCACCTTTCACAACTTAACGATTGAGTCTAGCTAATGAAATGTTCAGCTGCTCTGATTTTGCTAATTTCTTTACATTATCACATTAAGTTCTTTATTACTTAATTACTGTCCTATGGTTAGCACTGTGACTTAAAGACTCCACATATCTAGTCACAGAAGAATGGAGCACAAGTTCTATCTCTGGGTGTAGGATTGACCTTCTGATGGACCCCAGGGATTAGAACACATCTACCAAGGTCTGCCTGGAGTTAATACAGCTAGGCCTGTCAATTACCTGGCCAGGAATCCACTTCCCTGAAAACTGATTCTCAAGACTCACTAAGAAATAATCATTTCCTTGATGTTATAATGTGTTTATGCATACTAGAAGCCCCTCTCTCCACACAGAATAGAGAGCAGTCTCCAACGTTGCAGAACTAAGTTTCCTGCTTTTGAGTTCTAAATTCAAGAGATTCTGGGATTTCTCCCTGTTTCCTGGATTCATTCTATAGCTGCCTACTTATTTCTAATTGCTGAATCAGTGCTGGGTCTCGCTCTCTCTCTCTCTCTCTCTCTCTCTGTCTCCCGTGAAGCTGCCCAAACTTACAGTTTACCTGCCCTGTTGCTTTTCTTTCACATTCCAGTAAAATGGTCCTCAGGCTCCTTTCAGAGTCAATTTTCAAAATATTTTAGTAATGGAATAAGCACAACAGCAGGGACTGCAGTTTCCTTTGTAATTCTGTGTGTCATTTCCACTGAAACATGCTTAAGCATTGCAACCTATTTCAAGTTTAAAGAAAAAATATGAAATTCCTGTAGGTCTGTCATAGTTACAATATATTGCTAAGCAGAAAAGACTGACATTACAGGCTTGGAAGAGAGGTATATCTTCACATTGAAGGTCAAGGACAGGCAGTGAGGCAGCTTAGTGGACAGAAGCTCTTGTGTGAAATGTGGAGAACTGGTTTCAATCCCAAATGAACTCACTTCCTGAAGATCTCTGATTATTACACATGTGCTATGATATGTACATACTTGTTTGACTCCCTCCCCTTTTTTCTTGGTCTGTATCTCTTTCTTTTTCAAATAAAGAAATAAATAAATAAATGTATATTAAAAATATACATAAATCGCAAGGCTGACACCAGCTGATTAAGGTTTTGAAGGGACCTCTAGGCATTTATTTTTTCAATTTATGTATTTGAGAGAGCAAAGGTATGCACACGCCATGGTGCATGGGCGAACTCAGGAAGTCCGTTCTCTGCTCCTGCCATGTGGGCTTCCTGGAATTGAACTCAGTTGTTAGGTTCACGAGCCCTTTACACATGGAGACAGATATCTTGTCAGTCCTTCTAGGCACTCATGTGTCCCCAGCAAAAAGCTGAGAAAAGACACATAGATTTGGCCAAAACAGAGACAGTTTATTAGGACAGTTCATATTCAAGTACAACCTGAGTCTGGATGAAGAGAGGTTTGGTAGCTCCATGGTCTATTACACAGAATTGGGATTTTTCCAAAAAAAAAATAATAATAATAATTATAATAATAGCCTTTTGGGTCTTATATACTGGAAGTAGCAGTTATTCTCCTCTTTCTCTGAGACAAAACTCAAAATCAAACAACTTAAAGGAGATAAGGAGATTTATTTAGCTTATGATTATAGAAGAGAGAAACATTTCTTCATGGTAGGAAAGGGCTGGCTGGCTATAGAAGCTAGAGGTGGCCTAAGTCACTGCAGACATCATGGAGGCTAGAGCTGCTTCCACAAGCTCAAGAGCAGACTCACTCAAGCAGGCCAGGTCTGACTAGCCTCAAGGCCTTCCCTTGTGACTACCTTCTTCCAGCAAGGCCTCACTGCATAAAGGTGCCATGACCTTCCCAAACTAAAGATCCAAACACATGAGCTGTGGGGTGACTCACATATCAAACCATGACAGTGGATCTTCCTTGCTCGTGTGTACAGCATGAATCATCTTGCACATTGTCCATTCCATATAATTCTACATACAATTTCATGAGTCACGTTTCTGAATATCATCTTGAATCTCCAGCAAGGGGGATTTTAATGAATCACAAGTTGTTTGAGACACTGTGGAGCAACCATGAGTCTGCAGAGTCTGGAGTAGAAGTTAGAGACAAGCTGCTTCTAGCACCTTCCACTTGTCTTCAAAGTACTCAGCATAGGAAACTGTCCAAGTTCAACATTCCTACCAAAGAAATGTGGGAACTGGCAAAAAGACCCTGAATCTTCTTTCTCTAAGGTCCTGGCACCCTGATCTGACAGCTGCCTCTACCCAGAGGAGTCTTATTTCTGCAGCCCAATGAGTCTCCAACTCAGGCTGCACTTACTTTCTTCCAGCCTTGGGGACCTGCACACTGAGCCACACTTCCCTGGAGTGGAGATCCGATTCTTCTGTCTTCCTTTCTCTTGCCCGCTCTGTCCCTCAAGTATTAGCAGCCCATTGAAGATACCTTTTATATATTAATTGAACACTGTAATTAGCTAGGCATACACAACTCTTCCTCTTTGAGCCAAATCCTCCAAATCCAAGCAGGTCATACACAGAAAGTGCTTATGAGGAACACCGACCACAATAAAAACTGACACCAATCAGTTGAATTGAGACATTTGAGTATTTACACCTCCCACATACCCCTTACAGTCACTGCAACTCTCCCTGAGCTACAGCAATGAGGGAGGATAGCCAGACCCGCATTTCAGAGAGGCTGCTACTCTTTAAAACACTAAGCATTGAGTTACTCACCAACCCAAGATCCTCAGGCTTTCCTTTATTTTCTAAAACACTCTTGTAAAGGTTACTCTTTACAATTGCTGTGAGAGACCACACAAAGTCAAACAACTTATGGGACAAACAACTTCAACTTACAGTTCCAGAAGGGGATAAGACAGTCTTTCACAGTGGAAACAGCATGACTGGCTGGCTGAAGTTGGCAAGCAGACTAAGTCACAGCAGACAACCGCATGGCTGGAGCATTCCCGGATAATCTCTCTCTCTCTTCTGGGGCTCCTTTTATATGGTCCACTATTGGGAATCTCTCAAGGTTCTGAAGAGATTTATGGCTGAACTTTGCATTATTCAAATCATCTTTTCAGGTGGTCTCAGCTGATCTTAGTTAATGCCAGGTGTGTCAAATTGACACCCAGGATTAACTATCACACTCTTCATTAGGGAAAAGGTGTTTGTGGAAACACTGGAGTCGGACATCCTCTGACATGCTGATTTCTTTTTTGTTGTTTGTTTTTTTGTTTTTATGCTGATTTCTTAATACACCTTTTTTTTTTTTTTTTTTTTTTTTTTTTTTTTGTCAATCTACCTCTCCATACACTACTGGCTGCATTAGGCATCAAAAAAGAAACCTTGTAAAGCAACTCTTTGCCCTATTTCCTTTTCCTGACTTTCCACTCTTGATAGAGATAGCATAGACTCTGCCTCACAAACAAAGTCCTGAGTTCAGAAGCCAGGTCCTGCCTGAAAAAAATGCCTGGCAGAAAAGGTGTCTGGTGGGTGGAGCCTGGGAAATCCCAGAGCAAAACAAAAAGCTGGTAGATGGAATGCAGGATAATTCCTTAACTCATCCTTGGTTTTCCACGGGACACATCGTGCCCTCTGATACACACACACACACACACACACACACACACACACACACACATACTAAAAATCATTAAATAAAAACAATCCTTAACTAGAAATAAATGGCATAAAACCTCTGCATAATGTGTATTTGAAGTGCAAAGCCTCCTGAACGGGCTAATATAATTCTATTACTTAGGATTGCAGCTTGCTTCTGACATACTTAATACATGTATGGATTGCTGTAAGGGAAGCTGCAATTTTGGGCAAGATGGAGTGAGAAGGCCCCAGCCAATTAAAAGCCAAAACTCCTGTGTCTGTAAGAGGTAATACTGGGCCAAGCTTTGAAGGCACCTCTGTCCAGAGAGGCAGCCAGGATTGGTCACTTCCTGCTTCTGTAACATGCTTTGTGCAGAGAACGCCTTGAGCACGCAACTGGGAGTTTCGAAATCACCAATAGCAAGCTAGACTTGGAGTGACATGGTCAACATGTAGAACCTGCTAGAAACTGAAAACGGTTGCTCAGAATTTGGAATTTGTTTCTCTGAGCCTGATGATGTTAAATAAAGTCTTTGAGTCCTCCCTTTGCCTGAGAGGCATTTGTGCCTCCTGATTATTCTCTAGTTCCTCTAGCATAGAGACCTGACTATATGGTTCTCTGATTTTTGTTGTTTCTCTGATACATTAGTTACATCGTCTCCTCTCAACAAGGTAGTGAATACCTTGTCTTTTGCCCAGGATCCTTGAAAGGATGTCCCTTACAATTAAAAAAAAAAAAGTGTCTTTGCTTTTCATGAGCCCTTTGTGTCTCAACCAAATGTTTATAAAATATTAGCTGGGACTAGGGAGAGGACTCAATAGTTAAAGCCTGCACATTCTCAGCAAAAGGACCTGACTTCAGATCAGCAGACCAGAGTGTAAAACTGTTGGGTGGGTGTGGCACCCCTGTAATTCTAGCCATGGAAGGAGAAGCCGGGGAACCACAGAACAAACTGGCAGGTGGGACTAGGCCTAGAGGTGTGTTGCCGGTCTAATCAGATGACAATAAGGAAGAAGAGCATGGAGCATAATTCTCGATGTCACCCTTGGACCTCCACAGATACACACACACTCAAGTGCACTCATATACATATACACATACGCACCATCATGCAAACACATACACACACGTATGCATGCATGGCATATACACGTACATGAAAAAGAAAAAAATCAATAAAAATAAAACTGCAGCACCTTTTCTATATTACAAAAGTCACTCTAAGAAATTACTCACAAGAAATATGGGTGGCCTACAGCTGGTGTCTGATAGGAAGTCAGTATTATTGGAAATATGCCCCTTAATTTGTGAGGTTTGTCTGTCTCTATGTGATCATCATGAGAACTGAACTCCAATGCAGTATTTGGTGTAGGAATCCATACAATTCCTGTACATGGCCAAAAACTAGGCAAATTAGGAAAATACCTGCATGTCATAGTCCAAAAATTTTATTATTGGGACAAGACAGATAAAACAGGGAAAATGGAGAATTGGGAAGGAGGAGCTCCTCTGAATGCTGGCGGAAGCCTTTTGCTAACTGAGCAGCAAGAATTCCAGCACAGTTGCTAGTGTTCTCTGTGAAAGTTCCAGGCCTGGAGCAAATAACCACAAGCACAGTTAAAGTTATAGTGAGTCAAACATGAGGCTGACACGTCTGTGAGTGGCCAGAGCTCACACCCTTTCCTAAACTTTCTCTTGGAATCACTAATAAGTTTGGGATTAAATGTTTGCAGTCAAGACAATTTACCATCCTGTGATATAGTTCGGGTTGCTCGATGACGCTTTGAGGACTGAAAGGAAATAAAAGACAGTTTATCCTGGAGCCACATATCATGATCAGAGAACACATTCAGGTTTCCTCAAATTCCATGTTCCAATGTGGGAATAGTTTCATGAAGCTTTTACAAGAAACAGAGAAAGAAAGTTGCAACCAATACACGTTATAAATATGTCCACAGGTATGTCAAGGTGGTGGCTTAGATCAAACAGCCCTCCCACAGATCTGATGACATTCTTAGTCTTTAGGCTGGTACATGCAAGAGGTCTGTTGAGACATTCCAAGAGGTTTATTTGATAATCACAGCAGAAGGTCTTGTCAGAGGTGGACAATGGATGATCATTTCAGAGGCCAAGGCAGTCAGAGATAATTTGGCTCTGAAGATATGTAATTATGCAATTCCCTCAAACCGCTGATGTCTTTACCAATGGATGGTTATGATTTTCTTTTGTCTTCTGTAGTTCTAACTTGTTCATATCCAGTGCAATCCGATTGGATGCCAAAAGTTAAAATAACTAAGAACACATTTTACAAAAGCAACACACATGACAGACATTTGCTGATTCCTGTGTTCAGGTAACTGCCGTCTATGGATAGTCTACTTCATAGACTTACTTAAAAGAGCCTGATATCTTTTAATTTTAGATTATTTTGCTTGGAAAAGTTAGATCTCATAGACATAACCTTACATGGGGTTATGATTTTAGAAAAAAATTAGAATCTTTGTATTAGTTACTCTTCCTAGTGCTGTGAGAGAACTCCCAAAGTGAAGCAACTTAAAGGGAGCTTGCAGTTCCAGAGGGGAGATTCAGTCTTTCATGTAGAAGAGGGTGGAGGAGGAGAAAGACCCGGTGCAGCAGAAGGAGGAAGGAGATCTGGTGTGGCAGGAGGAGGAGGGAGATCGGGAACAGGGGGAGGAGGAGGGAGATCAGGAACAGGGGGAGGAGGAAGAAGATCAGGAGCAGGGGAGGAGGAGGAAGATCGGCAGCAGGGGGAGGAAGGAAGGAGATCGGGCAGTCGGGGTTTTATCCGCTGCTGTGGGAAAAGCACACTAAGCGACCAGAAAACGCGGTAAGAGAGTAGCAGCGCCAGGAAACAACTGCACAAGCTCGGGAACAAGCAAGCGTTCCCATTTTCCTAAGATTCGGGGCCTTGGCCGCAGTTACAAAAACCCGGGACGCAGACGCTTGAATCGCAGCGCACTGGCTTCCCGGGGCTCCAGGGCGTTTCATCCTCCGCGAGGCCGCTACCCCGAGCCCTCAGGTTCCGGATGCGCCACGTCACTGCGATGGACCTACCCTGCGGCCTGAGGCCACAGCGCTTCCTCAGAACAAGATGAGGGCGCGGGGACGCCGCAGTGCAAAACCTGGTGTAACTAGAAAACCTGAGCGGGCTATGAAACTGCAGCTGGTGGTGTTTTCAAGCAGCAGCAACTGCCAGAGACAGGGACCTTAAGCTTAAATGAAACAAGGTGTGGTTATCTGTGAAAAAAGAAAGTGATTACTTTAATACTAGAAGTACAGAACCCTAGAAAACATCTGCATACCAAGAACTTAAATGCGTTCAACCATTTCCATGCAGAGGAGACCCAAGTGCCAATGTATAACAGGGACAGCTTTTTTATGAAAGCGTGGGTGGCTCTGAAAAGAGCCTTTGGGGTGCAGCGGGCGGGCGGGGCTCACTTGGAGCTGGTGTACTTGGTGACCGCCTTGGTGCCCTCAGACACGGCGTGCTTGGCCAGCTCCCCGGGCAGCAGCAGGCGCACGGCCGTCTGGATCTCCCGCGACGTGATGGTCGAGCGCTTGTTGTAGTGCGCCAGGCGCGACGCCTCACCTGCGATGCGCTCGAAGATGTCGTTGACGAAGGAGTTCATGATGCCCATGGCCTTGGACGAGATGCCCGTGTCGGGGTGCACCTGCTTGAGCACCTTGTACACGTACACCGAGTAGCTCTCCTTGCGGCTGCGCTTGCGCTTCTTGCCGTCCTTCTTCTGCGCCTTGGTCACCGCCTTCTTGGAACCCTTCTTCGGGGCGGGCGCGGACTTCGCAGGCTCAGGCATGGCGAGTGCTAGGGAATCTAAGGGAAAAGTAGATCCTAAAGAGCTGTCACCTCTTCATTTATAGGGGAGCATATTCAAATGAAGGTCGTTAATCCTCTCTTCTGATTGGCTAGAGTCGACGGAAGCCGCCGCGGGCAAGTTGGAACCGCCTTGCTACACCTCCCACTTGCTCGCATCTCATTGGTGGAAACGAAAATGTGAAGCCAGCCAATCGGACACACGCCGTTTCCGAGCGGCGCGGAAAGTATAAAAGTCCATCTCGCGCCTGTTGACTTTCGCAGATACAGCCTCACTTTCAGTTCCCCAGTTATGTCTGGACGCGGCAAGCAGGGTGGCAAGGCTCGCGCCAAGGCCAAGACGCGCTCTTCCCGCGCCGGGCTGCAGTTCCCCGTGGGCCGCGTGCACCGGCTGCTGCGCAAGGGCAACTACGCGGAGCGCGTGGGCGCCGGCGCCCCGGTCTACCTGGCGGCCGTGCTGGAGTACCTGACGGCCGAGATCCTGGAGCTGGCGGGCAACGCGGCCCGCGACAACAAGAAGACGCGCATCATCCCGCGTCACCTGCAGCTGGCCATCCGCAACGATGAGGAGCTCAACAAGCTGCTAGGCAAAGTGACCATCGCGCAGGGCGGCGTGCTGCCCAACATCCAGGCCGTGCTGCTGCCCAAGAAGACTGAGAGCCACCACAAGGCCAAGGGCAAGTAGAGGCCCCTCCGAAACGTCTGCACCAAAGGCTCTTTTCAGAGCCACCCACCATTTCTGCAAAAGAACTGAGCATTTCTACCAGTCAGGGTGTGTGGTGAAAACCGCTTTTACCGTCAGCGCGTGATGCAGATCATAAGATGTGCAGCTCATTCCACGACCGCATGAAGACTTCAAGTGTCAACGCACATTGTCGAGTGCAGTTTACTTTCACTTTAGTCCTGCAAATGCTTTAGCGCAATAATTTGGAATGTTTCACAGCTGAGAAAGTGCCGTTTTAGTTATCCTGAGTAAAGGTTAGGGAGCTTCCTGTGCTCCAGACAAGTAGAGGCCCCTCCGAAGCGTCTGCACCATAAGGCTCTTTTCAGAGCCACCCACTGTTTCTGCAAAAGAAGTGAGCATTTCCTACTTGTCAGTGTTTTTAGGGGAAATCGCGTTTACAGTGAGCGCGTGATAACAGACATAGGATGTGCAGCTCATTCCATGAGCGCACGGAGACGCCCTTAAGTGTTAAGCACGCACATTGCGTGTATTTACACCCACATTTTTTTTAAAGAGTTGAACTGCTTTCTTCAGGGTCACTTAAGTACAGTTTACCGCGGATTAGTGTTGACGTTTCTGTTTACATTTTAAAGTGGTATTAGAGGGTGCCTACCCTCCCCCCATTTTATTTCAAGATTAAATCAGGGATAGTCGGTTTTATAGATAGGTCTTCCTCTATTGCAACTCATAAGAAAATTATATGGCAACATGGAATCCAAATTTAGAATTCAGGAGTAGTGTTAGCACCAAACTGGCTGAGGCTGCAGATTTTACTCCCCTGAGTAGTTTATGCACAAGAGTGAGGGGTGCTCTCTTTGACCGCACATATATTAAAATTGTAAAGATTACCATGGCCACTGCAAAAAGATGAGAGGCTAATTTAAAAAATTAAAGAAAAATGTAAAATAGAAAAGTAGAATGAGTTGTTCCGTAGTTATTTGAGTCAGATACCTACCTTGATGTGTTTGTGGAAGTTTTTTTCCCCATTCTTAAAAACAATCTCGATGTTTCAACTTTGATGATGTTTCTTCTTTGAAAATATTTTAAAGTCAGATGTTCATACATTCGGTAGGTTTTTCTCAGGGAATGAAATAGTTATGAACTGATAAATTATGCAACCACAAACTTTTGTATTTTTGTGAAAGAACCTGTTCATGTAAGTAGGTTTCCTTGAAATCATCACTCTGAGTTTCTTAGAGATCATCTTTAGATGAGAAAGTGTAGCGTAGGAAGATGAGCCTCAGAATAAACTAACATGGTAGCTAGTTAAAGTAGTTTTGACTGCTGAGCAGAATATTTGGTAGACCTATGAATGTATTGTTGTTTGAACACAACACACTCTGAATTCTAAATAGCTAATGTAGATGTAAAAATATGACTTCTATATTGTTACCTACTGAAATAATGTGTTACATTCTGCTGAAATTAGTTTCACCTGGTTTTTTTTAATACAGGTTCTAGGAAAAAATGCCAATTTTACTTACTGGAAAGAAAGCAAGCTAGAAAACGAGATACACAAAACAAGTAGAAAATATAGACAACTACCAGGAGTTCAAAGGATTTAGACCTTTCGTTTGTTTTATTTTTGTTTTATTGTGAGACCATCTTGGTTAGCAATGGGTGCAGAGTGAGCTTAAGTCAAAAAAAAAAAAAAAGCCGCGCGCCGGTAAAAGGATGTCTTGGCCAATGGTGTTGCAGTGGGGTGGCCCGCCCTGCTCTTGTCCAATCAGCTTTAGGTTTCGGTTATAAATAGGCTGCCCGCGTGGCCTCTGCACTGACTTATCTCTACAGTATGGCGCGCACCAAGCAGACGGCCCGCAAGTCCACCGGCGGCAAGGCCCCGCGCAAGCAGCTGGCCACCAAGGCGGCCCGCAAGAGCGCGCCGGCCACGGGCGGCGTCAAGAAGCCGCACCGCTACCGGCCCGGCACCGTGGCGCTGCGCGAGATCCGCCGCTACCAGAAGTCCACAGAGCTGCTGATCCGCAAGCTGCCGTTTCAGCGGCTGGTTCGCGAGATCGCGCAGGACTTCAAGACGGATCTTCGCTTCCAGAGCTCGGCCGTCATGGCGCTGCAGGAGGCCAGTGAGGCCTACCTGGTGGGGCTGTTCGAGGACACCAACCTGTGCGCCATCCACGCCAAGCGCGTCACCATCATGCCCAAGGACATTCAGCTGGCTCGCCGCATCCGCGGGGAACGCGCCTGAACCGCAGTGCGCCTCCATATCCTTTACTGCATAAAGGCTCTTTTCAGAGCCGCCCAGCCGCCACAAATCAGCTGTAGTGCTTTCGTTTTCGCGAACTCGCATCCTGCACGAGTAGCATTGCCTCTTCACGCCGTACATTGCTTTTGGAAAACTCTTTGCCCTGGCTCCTGAGACCCTTACTCGTCTCTGGTGGGTTGTAGGTTTTAGATGTGTAGAAGGTGTATTCCAGGGAGTCTGCGTTGCTCTGATACAAAGTGCTCTTCCCAGCCCCCCCGCACCTGCGGTGGGAGAGCGCTGATGGTCTTGGCCTGCACTGTGTACCATCACTGTTGTGTTCCGGACATGTATTTCTTGGGAGTTTCAGGTACAAAGATTGTAGTTCAGTTAAATAGGGGAAGGTAACCGGGAAAGATTAATGAATATTAGATACAGGTGTCAACTTGTCTGTGGAGGGTTAGAGCTTTGGACACGTGTAGAGAATTAGTTCAAAAGGAGATTGCTTAGTTCATGGGGGAAGGCCCCAGCCCATGGCGGTAGGACTAGCCTCTGGACAAGTGAATAAAATAGAGACGTGGTTCACATAGTTGGCATCCTTCTGTATCCTTGGCTAGAAGTGCCAGAGTTGTCCTCTCAGACATTACATGGGTATGTTGTGCCAGTTCCCTCGGCCCTTGGTGTTGGTGTGAGCTCTCCTGCCAAGCTGGACTACGAACTAACTGGCCAACCATAAGTTCATTTGAACTGTTTTGTCTTGATTTAATCAGCAACAATGCAGGCAAACTGCAAGAAATGTTTAAGATCGTTTTGTTTTAGGACTTTAAAGTTTCAGCTAAATTTCACTGACTTCACTAGTTTTTCATCCTAGAACATCATCAGTTTATACCACAGGTGAGCTTCTCAGCATGTGTCTTCAGTCTCCCAAGTAGAACTTTCTAGGCCTTCACTCAGCTACTAATTCTCTACAAATGTGTCCAGAGCTTGAGCCCTCAGCTTGGCAAGTTGACAACTGTACCTAACAGTATGTAGCTGAGCATTTTCCTGTAATTGAATGAAAGCCAGGGAGAACTGGGTAGATAGGCACAGGGAAAATCCCAAAGGAGTAAACACAACACATGAGTAAACATAAAATCAGCCCTTTGTGACCCAGTACTCTGTCTTCTTTTCTGAGTTTTAAACCCATAATTTATTCTGTCACTTATCTTTCCAGTCTTCCCAAGCAAAAGGGTCTATTATCATTTCTGTCTTTAACTAGTCATCTTGGGAAATTTAAATACAAAAATTTGCATTGAGTTAAGAAAAATAAAAACAATTTGAGTCCAGCGTCATGTCTAGGAGTCTTTGGGTTCCTAATCTTTCTGGGGCCCTGATTTACCCTGAATATTAAAATTGTTTTTAAACTTGGCAATGTTGTGGGGTCCAGGACTCCCACAATCCAGACCACAGACTCAATTCAGGTGAAATTTAAAAGTCTTTATTAGAAGCAGCAGGCTGGTACACTAGGACCACCCTCCAAGTTCAGGATCTTAGAGAGCAGTGCTTACTGAGGTAGCAGAACAGTATTTATTCATGAAAACCGAAGAACTTACATACAAAGCATAACAGCTGAGCCAGGACTCCTGGACTATGATTAATATAGGTTGCTTTCACCAGTTTAAAAGACCATGACTTTGGGAAGGAACTCCCCAACAGAATGTACCAGGAAACAGTTGCCTACCAGACCGCTCTAATCTGGGTTGACTAGGCAACGGTTTCCTTGTGAAATTCAGTTTATTCCTGTGTTGTAGATTCTGGCCCGGGCTAAACTTTCTTTTTGTTTTATGGGGGTATTTTTTCATACATCCCTTCATTTCCCCATGTCTCAAGTACCTGAATCAAATCCTTGATTCATTCTGGTTGTGGAGGGCCTAGTACTGAGATCTGATCATCATCAATTTGACTGAATCAATCCTGGACCTAACATATTTCAGTAAAACTTTTATAATGTAGGGGCTGAGTGTTTTCCCTATTAGCAGTAAAAGTACACAATGATATTCCCTTTCTCCCTGGCATGAGAGACCCCCGTCTGCCAGGGGGATTTCATGTTGATTTCCCCTAATGTTTTTCTCAAAGCCCAAATTACCACATCTGTACCAGCTCAAGTCTTCCTTTGTTCTGGTACCACCCACCCTGTGGGTTCCTAGTTTCCGCCACAAAGCACACATATTTAATTTGAAGGTCGGGAGAGCACTTAGAGTATGTTGAATAGCTTTTCCCAATAATTTTCCAGCTACAGTATCCCTTATTGCCCAGTTAAAGAATTAGGGAGTGTATTGGCTCCCTTCACAAAATGTTAATAGAGTACAAAAGATTATTAAGTAGAAAAGAATCTTTAGTAGATTTTCAGGATCCTTTTGAATACGCCATCGACAGGAATCCACTGAAGAGTCTTCAGGTGTAGGAGATGAGTCTGTGGTTTTGCTTCCATCCACTTTCAGGGTTTGTAGGTGTTGTCAGGATAACTTGGTGGGGGCCCTTCCAACGTGGTCCCAGGGCTTCCCTCTGGTGTTTTCTAATCCAGACTCTGACTATGGGCTGGAAAGGGTGTGGGCAGACAGGGGGAGTTTGGAAGGCAGTTTTAACAGAGAGTAGACAAGAGTCCTGCATGAGCTGTAGGGCCTGAACAGATTGCAGAACCTGATTATTAGTCAAGTCAGCTACCAGTTCCTCCCCCAGTCTGGGGATTAGAGGAAGGGGGTCCACTCAAACAAGATCTCAAAGGGAGTTAGCCTCTTAAAAAAGGGGTACATCTGGCTCTTAAAAGAGCATAGGGGAGAAGCCCCATCCACTTTTCGCCAGTCTCCAGGGTTAATTTAGTTAAAGTATCCTTTAAAGTTTGATTCATTCTTTCTATTTGTCCTGAACTTTGGGGATGATAAGCACAAAGTAGTTTCCAATCAATCCCCAATGCCTGAATTAAACCTGTAGTTACCTTGGAAATGAAGGCAGGACCATTGTCTGAGCCTATCATTAAAGGGAGCCCAAACCTAGGAAGTAACTTGTCCAGTAGTTTTTCAATAACTATTTTAGCAATTTCTTGCTTTGTAGGGAAAGCTTCAACCCACCCTGAGAAGATTATAAACAAATGCTAACAAATACCTGTATCCATACTTTCCCTGTCTTACCTCTATGAAGTCTATTTCCCACCATCATCCTGGTTTGGATCCTCTTTCCCTATTGTCCTCTCTAATGGCACCTCACCAGAAGTAGTGCTAATTTATTGGCAAGTTTGACACCTGGTCACAATGTCTTCTGAGGTAAAATCTTTTTCTCAGAAGTTCAGCAGTTTTCCTAGTCCTGAGATGGGTCCCCTCGTGGAGCTGTCTGGTGAAGTGCTGTCTTAGAGCTTGAGGCACTGTTACTCTGTCTCCCAGAAGAGACCACCATCTGGTTGGAGTGTCCTTAGTTCCCTGCTGGTTAGCTTTTTGTATATCCTCTGTGGAGTACTGTGACTTGTCTGGTTGAATTGGTGCTGGCATCAAAGTCAGACAGGGCACAGTCTGTTTAGCTGTTTGTTTTGCAGCCTGGTCAGCTAACCTATCACCCTTGGCTTCTAAAGAGTCCCCATTTTTGATATCCTGGACAATGAATAATGGCTAACTTTTTAGGGTACCAGATGGCTGTGAGGAGACCTAAGATCTTCTCTTTGTTCTTAATAGTTTTCCTTCTGCAGTAAGCAATCCTCTTTCCTTATAAATAGCCCTATGTACATATGTAGTAACAAAGGTATACCTGGAGTCCATGTCGACTCTGGTTATCTGGTCTGGTCCCAGCTCCAAGGCCTTAGTGAGTGCTACCAGTTCTGCCTCCTGGGCTAAGGTTCCGGGTGGTAATTCAGTCTTTAGGACCTGTTTGTTGGTTGTCACTGCCACTTCTGCAAATGTGGTTCCATCACGCACAAAACTGTTCCCATCTGAGAAGAGCATCAGGTCTGGCTGATTCCATGGAATATTGTGAGATCCAGGCAGAGGCCGTGAATTGCAGCAATGACTTCAGGGCCGACATGAAGGACCTCAATTCCCTGTCTCCCTCAGGTAGTAGGGCTGAGGGCTGCGGTCTGATGAAGCCTTATACGGGGCTGGTCCAACAACAAGGCCTGGTACTAGTAATATGAACATTAGACAACCATCTGTCGGGGGCTCCGCAGTAGAGTCTCTACTGAGTGTGGTGCTATAATCAGTAGATCCTGATCCATGTCACTTTGTCAGAGTCTTTAGTTAACAGAGCAGTGGCTGCCATGGCCTCAAGCAGGTAGGCTGATCGGCTGCCACTGGGTCTAATTGCTTAGACAGATAGGCCACAGGTCTTTGCCACAGTCCCAGTCCTTGAGTTAGGACTCCTTTGGCTATGCTTCTCTTTTCATCCACAAGCAAATGGAAGGGCTTATTTAAATCTGGGAGGGCCAAGATGGGGGCTGATATCAGGGCCATCTTAAGAGTATCAAAAGTCTCTTGATCTTCAGTTCCCCACTGGAATTCACAATCCCCCCTTTTGATGGCCTCCTATAGAGGCTTAGCTGTGAGTAGGTATCCACAACCTGCAATACCCCATACTTCCTGGAAATGCTCCTATTTGTTTTTTAGAAACGGGTTTTGGGATCTGTGTAATGACCTCTATTCTTGAGGGAGACAGGGTCCACTTACTTTCCTGCAGGATGTAGCCTAAGTATGTACTTTTCTCTTGCAGAGATGTACCTTTTTTTTTTTTTTTTTAGCAGAAATGTGATACTCAAGATGTTGTAGCGTTTATAGCAGTGCTTCTGTCATCTTGGAGCAATCTGCTTTGATTTTAGTGGCAAGGAGGAGGTCATCTACATATTGGAGGAGAGTTACCTGGGGATTCTGGGCTGGGAACTCCTGAAGATCCTGGTGAAGGGCCTCATCAAACACAGTTGGAGAATTTTTAAATCCCTGCGGAAGCCTGGTTCAAGTCAGTTATCCACTAAATCCCTTATGCCAGTCCATCCATTCAAGGCAAAGATGTGTTGGCTGACTTTTGTTAAAGGAATGTTTTTAAAAAAGCATCTTTTAAGTCCAGAACAATATATATCTGTTTCTCAGGAGGCAGGAGACTGAGCAGAGGGTAAGGACTTGGGACTGTGGGATGTATGTCCTGAGTCTGTTTATTGACTTCTCTTAGGTCTTATATTGGCCTATAGTCTTCTGTTACCAGCTTTTTAACTGGTAGAAGCAGGGTTTTCCAAGGGGATTTTCAAGGGACTAAGATCTCATTTCCAAAAGTCTGTCAATATGGACATTTATCTCCCAACTGGCCTCTTTAGACTTGGGGTATTGTTTTCCATTGATGGGCAGGGCCCTGCTTTTTAGTTTAACAATTGGCATTTGGTGTTTTGCTAGACCAGGTGGGTTCTTTTCTTTCTTGAGGGGGCCTGAGTCTTTGGTTAGCACTGAATATTGGGTCCTTGTATCTACCAGGAATAAAATCGGTTTCTTCTACTTGAAGAGTTACCCAGGGCTCTGGAAGGGACTGAGAGGCCTGACATCATTAATCTTTATCTTCCAGGTTTAAGATTTGGCCTTGTTTCTTCTGTCCTTTCTTAAGGCATTTATTTTCCCAATAGCCTGTCTCTTTGCAATAGGCACATTGGTCCTTCTGTAATGGGGTCCTTTTCTTATTCCCCTTCTATTGAGCATTTTGAATCCCTTTTCTTTTGACAGCTCACTGATTCTGCTGGAAGGTTGTCACCATGATCCTATAGCCAGTCCATCCTAGAGAGTATCTTGATTATTAAAAACTTTGTTTTCAATCTCTACTAATTTTGACAAATTCTTGTCTTTAAAACCCTCTAATTTCCAAAGCTTTTTTTTTTTTTCCCCAGATATCTAGGGCTGATCAGTAATCATGTTAATGGTCCTGTGGTTCTCAGTATCTATCCTCAGGGTCTATGGTGTGTAGGTTCTATAGGCCTCCTGTCCTGTCTAAGAAGGCTGAGGGGAGACTCAGTTGGTCCCTGGATCAGTTTGCTTACCTTAGACAAATTTGTGGGGAGACCACCCAATAAAGTCTGGTGAAAGGTTTGGAGCCTCTTCCTACCATGCAGAGAGTTCGGGTCCTAAACTGATAAAGTGGAGGGGAGAACACCTCAGTGTATTTACGTTTTCTGTGAGCTGACCATCAGCTCCCAAAATCAACTTCTGGCCTCTCTGTGAATGCACTCCCTTTCCTCAAAGTAAAAAGTATCCAAAGGAGTTGCTGTCAATCATCTCAGGTGGGCTGAGAGGTGCAGAAAATGGTCTCAAGGAAGAAATAACTGGAGTTTAAGAAGAGAGCACCCCTTTGGAGGTGAAGAGACCACAGGAGGAGAGACAGTGGAGGATGGAGGTAGAATCTTCTTGAGCTAGGAGGAAGATTCCTCTACTAGGAGCCTCCAAGCAATAATGGAAGTAATCTGGTCCAGGTGGCTAGAAGCCTGTCTGCCGAAGATCTTAGCCTGGAGGGAATAATTGAGGGGCAGGACAAAGGAACCTGCAGTTGGCCAGTCAGTACCATAACCTGGCCAGTTGAGAGAACAAAAAGCGAGTTTTCCAGGATAGATATGGTCTCCAGACATAGCTGCCTTCTTCTTGAAGGCCTTAAAGCAAATTTTGATTAATTCAAGAGGAGTCCAAGTCCTTAGAATTATTTTGTCCCATGATTTGAGTCACAAAGCAAAGAAAAAACCAAATGCAAAGAGACACAGGCACAGACAAATAACAATACAGGTTCAGGGGAAATATTCAAAACCAGAAACTGAAACAGACTGTCCATTGGGAATGAGAAAAGGAGCCAGAGAAGATCACAGGCATCCCTGAGAATCCTCCAACTCCAGAAATAATGCTGCATCCAGCTTTCCTAGGGTCTAAATAGTCATGCAAATAGAGGTCTTCTTCATAAAAAAGACAAAAACTCACCCAGACAGTGGCTCGATGTCTTCCAGAGAGAGGCAGGAGTTTCTTAGGTTGCCTCCGTGAAAGACCCAGAAGAGCTGCGTCTTGAAATGTGGATCCTGAACAAGTCCTCAGAATGTCAAGGGGTCCAGTATTCCCACAATTCAGACCACAGACTCAATTTGGGTGAAATTTAAAAGTCTTTATTAGAAGAAGCAGGCTGTGCATCAGGAACACCCTCCAAGTTCAGGATCTTAGAGAGCAGTGCTTACTGAGGTAGCAGAACAGTATTTATTCATGAAAACTGAAGAACTTACATACAAAGCATAACAGTTGAGCCAAGACTCCTGGATTATGATTAATAGATTGTTTTCACCAGTTTAACAGACCATGACTTTGGGAAGGAACTCCCCAACAGAATGTACCAGGAAAGAGTTGCCTACCAGGCCACTGTAATTTGGGTTGACTAAGCAATGGTTTCGTTGTGAAATTCAGTTTATTCCCATGTTGTAGATTCTGGCCGGGCTAAACTTCCTTTTTGTTTTATGGGGATATTTTTCCGTACATCCCTTCAGCAGTTCATATATTCTACTTTATTACAACTGATTACAGTTTTTGACTTTTTTAAAAATATTTGATATTACTTTTGCAACTGTTGCTAGCCTTTCCATGCACACTGTTTTTTTAAGAGGTGGTTCATAGGAAAGAGGATTTATAAAAATTCTACTCTGTAAATTACTGAGGAGTAAAGAAGAACCCAATATTTTTAAAAAATATGTGAGTGCATGTTCATAGCAGCACTGTTTACAATAGCAAAGTCATGGAATCAGCCCAAATGTCCAACAGTTGACGAGTGGATAAGGAAACTGTGGTACATCTATATAATGGAGTACTACTCAGCCATCAAAAATGATGAATTACTGGAATTTGCTGGGAAATGGATGTCATTAGAAACAATTATATTAAGTGAAGTATCCCACACCCAGAAAATTAAGCGCCGTATGTACTCCCTAATAGGTGGCTCCTAGTACCAAATCCACCCAGCCCACCTAGAGACAGTAATTGCAAGGATTATGAACAGGAGGGATGGGGTAGGAGGGCCACACCAGAAACAAGGAGAGAAGGGACCATGTTACAGCAGGGAAAATAGGCCTCCACCAAGGACCCAAATAAGTAATGAGACATCTGATTAAGTTCACAGACTTTTGTTCCTGATCATTTACTACTGAGGGGGTGTGATCTCACCAGAAGAGGAGGGCATATAGTCTGGCAGATAAAAAGTAACAATTTTGCAAATGGGTGATAGACCCCTCCCTCACTGTGGTTTCCCACTTTTATTACATCTACCTTTGAATGTGCTTTTATCACAAGACTCTAACAGCTTTTTGTCTCTGGCCAGGGGGTAACATACAATGCCCACCAGGATGGAGTGAAGGGCATTGAAGGAGCAGCAAAACTGCAAAAGAAAATCAACAAACCACAATCCAGAACTTCAGAGACTCTATATCAACCACCTAGAACTAGGCCAGCTTAGTCTCTCCCCATCTTGAAGCTCAGGGAAATTTGCGGAAGAGGGGGCGGTAAGAGTGTAAGAGCAAAAGGATGGGAGGAGCAATGATATGTAAGATACTCTACACTAGTTAGGGCTGAAGCAATCATAATTGGACTTTGCATGCCCTGCGCATTGTCCAACACACTGTTGACCTCACAAAGTCTAGCATCTGCTAAAGGCACCAAGATCCTTGGAGGCAAAGGATTGGCAGCCACAGCAGTGTTCCTATACCTAAGGGGAACATGGGAAAGCGTTCGGGAAAGGCCACTGGGTCCTTGTAAGTCATCGGAGAGGAGGGCCCAGAGGAAAATCAAACATGCACAAGAAAGGACTCTCTGGGAATTGGGGTGGGAGGCACTGGGGGATGGGGAGGGAGAGGGATGGGGAGGGGGAGCAGGGGGTACGGGGGGAGGAGGAGGGAGGGAGGGAACTGGTGTACCTAATAAGTTTGTATGAGCTGAAATAAAAAAAAAAATATGTGAGTGCAGAGATGGCTCAGCACTTGAAAGCAATTGCCACACAAGTATAAGGACCAAGTTTCAGATTCCCTTCACCCACATACTTCCCTGTAATCCCAGCAAAAGGGACTTGGAAACAACTGGTTGGCTTGACCAACAGAATCAGCTCTGGGTTTAAGTGAGATCCTGACTAAATATGCAAAGAGGAGAATGGTGAATGGAGACACCACCTGATAACAATCTGTGGTCTTCAGCTGCAGACACACACATACACACACATTCACACAAATATACTCAATTACATGTGAACAAATACACATATATTTGCAAAAATTAAGTAATATCATAATTCTTTTTATTGATCAATTCCTTAAGAAAAAAGAACCAAGCGAACCTCTCCTTTTAAAATTTATTTGTGTGGGGGGCTGGAGAGGTGGCTCAGGGGTTAAGCCTCTGCCTTGCAGGTGGAAGGTCCTGAGTTCAGATCCTAGACCCCACGTATAGACCCCGGGCAGAAGCGGGAATGGCCTGTGTTTCTGGTCCTGGTAGGCTGGAGCCTGTGAATCCCTGGGCAGAGTAAACAAGGAGGAGGTGGAGGCGTCCATGGTGGTTCCCGAATTCGTCCATGGTTCTACACACACACACACACACACACACACACAGGCACAATTGAATAAATAATAATAAAAAAATTTATTTGTGTGTTTAACAGAGGGCACTGTGCTGCTTGTGTGTGCCTGTGGATGACAGATCCAGAACCAGATCTCAAAACACAGACCCCACTTGATAGATCTGAGAAGGAAAACAGACAACTAGACAGATTCCTGGTTATTCTGGGACTGAACAGAACCAACCATTCAAACTGAAATCCACCCCCTCTGCCCTTCCCCTTTTAAAAACTTGTTGTACCTCCTGGAGAAATTGCTGCTCCCTCTCTCAAGTTTTGGAGGAGCTTCCTGAATAGACTTTAGTTTTCGAGGATGAAGCTTGGATTCATGGTCTATGTCTCTCCCTCCCTCTCCTTCCCTCTACTTCTTCCCTTTTCCAACAGTGGAGGCCCAAACCTTACTTCAGGAATCATCTTGGATTGCTTCTACTTCCTTTTTGCTTCCCTCTGAGATTTTCCAGGCTCTGGCTTCCAGAGTTGGAAGCACAGGCTGCTGCCATTTTCACTTAGTGTTTTACATGGAACCTTGGATCTGAATTGAGGTTCTTCTGCTTGCGAGGCCAAGCCCTAGCACTCAACTGAAGCTCTCTGAGAAATTTTCCTCCTTCTGAAAGGACGATCATAATTTTGGAAGAAAGCAAAGCTGCACAGGACCACTGGGGAGTGAAGGGAATTTCTGGATCTAGGCTAAAACCAACAGTTGGTAGAACCAAATGTGTAAGCAGTGTCCTCCTTAGCTTTGAGCCAAGATACTAATTTGTTATAAAACAGGAAGGGGCCACATGGAGTTCTGCAGATCCACACTATTCCATAAGCACTATGCTCACAAATGGCCTCTCAATACAAATATCTGAGGGATTATTTTCAGGGGTGGTGCGAAGGTGCACATGTACATGATCATTCCTTTTGTAAAAATGTTTCAGTGCTAAACTGTGAGCAGGTCTCATTAACCCGCATACAGACAATGAGTTCCACTGCAGCAAAGTATCCGCAATTGACCTGGTTGATGCTGCATCACCAAATGCAATGAAGGCACGGATCAGTAGCAGAAAGTGGAATGTTTTGTGATGGATCTGGATGAATGAATTTCCTTTTGCTGTGAGATAATACTCATACACAATAGCTTAGGGGAGAAAGAGATTAGTTATTGGGCTTATGGTACATAGCCCATTACAGCAGGAATCACACAGCAGAAGGCATAGCTGACTTAGAAGGTAGGAGGAGATTCAGTTCACTGTAGCCATCAGGACACAGAGCAGAGAACAAGTGGAAGCAGAGTGGACGACTAAATCCAAGACCGCTTCCTGGGATGTGCCTTTCTCCAGCAAGGCTCCACCTCTAAAAGGTGCCAAAACTTTCCTAATATTAACTCCAATGAAGATTCAAACACACGAGCCTTAAGTGGCAACTTACATTCAGGACACTGGGATATGTGTTAATAGACAAGGAAGCACAAATTTTTGGTGCTCAACTTCCTTCCTAGGCCTTTGTCAACCTTTAATTTAACTAAAACTGTTAAGATCAAGAAAACAACAGGTTTAGCAAAGCAACTATTGAAGTTCCTTATATACTCAATGGCAATATACAAGTCTTTGGTCCAAGATATCTCCTTGCTTTTAAGAACCCAGAGGGGAAAAGAGAACTAACTCAGATTGTTATGCTCAAAGATTCAAAAACAGTCCATATATTTTGGGACAGACATTAGGGTGTGCCCTTATATATTAACAGCTGCCAAAGGAAAAGATCTCCTCCAGTATGTGGATTACCTGCTGTTCTTTGCTTTCATACCAAAAGTAATGACTATTCCAGGCAAGATAACAGGTTTTTTTTACTAACTATACTCATAGTAAGACTGCTAAGCCCCATTGGCTTATCCTATTTGCCTTCCCAATTACAATGTTTAATCCTTGTGTTTAGATTTTGTAGGCTTAATTTATCTGCTTTCTCTCTTCCAGACTAATATCCATAAAGTTTCAAATACAGGGACCTCTGGACCATCCCAGCATCCCATGGATGAGGATCACTGACTACTCACAATTCCTATGCCCCAACTCAGCAGTAAGTAGCCAGATGGTCATCGCCCCTCATCCCTTGAGCAGTCTGAGTCCTCAGAAGGTTAAGGAGTAAAGCAGGCAGATGTAAAGCAGCTCATGCTGGGACGGTCTCTGAAAGTCTTGGAAGGTCATCCCCCACTGTTGGGCCTACCTTGAAGGAACACAGCCTTTTGCTAACTTCCCCAACCCTTTGCTTAGGAAAAGCCATTTTCTACCTCGGTTCACCTAAAAATACCCACTTCCAGCTGTTTTCTGGAATTCCCTTCTGGAATGCCATCTGGCCAGAGGGCCTACAAGAAGCCTACATGCTGCCCTCAGACCAGAAAAGCCCCAGCTCTCTCTCTCGGCTACAGCTCATACAACAAACTATTATTTTTTTCTAAATCATATGAATCCCTCTCTAAATGTCTTCCATTGCTTCCTTTGTGATTCCTTTCAACACCCTTTTGGCAGCAATCCCCTTAAATTCAATGCCAAATACCACCACTTCTTCCTCAGATCTTTCTTGGTCCCCCCATCCATCTCCAATGTCCCCTCATGGGAACTTTCCGCCCTTTCCAACTCTGCCTTATCACAGACAAAACCTCAAACCTCTTTCTTTCGCATGGGACCTGCACCAAGAACATTACTATCCAGATGCCCAAACAAGCCAACTTGAGACAGTTCTTCTGGTGCAACGTCTCTGTCTCCTCTCACATTTACCCCCCCACTCCCTGTCTGTGTATCCCAGCCACCATGGTCCCTCAATTGACTCTGTATGGAAGAGCCAAATTCCTTTGGTTGCTCCCTAAAACTAGATCAAAAAGAGTGGCCTTGTTACCAGGACTAGTGGGAATAACCCTGGCAACTGCCATCTCAGGTTCGGTAATTGCAAGAGGGGCCTTAGCCCACTCTTTGTGGGCAACTGCAGATCTACAAAACAACTTACATGAGGCTTTGAGTTCCACGGCAGCCTCCCTTGCCTCCTTCCAGAGACAACTTACCTCTCTTGCTCAAGCAACACTAGAAAATAGGAGGGACCTAGACCTATTAATGGCAGAAAAGGGCAGAAAAATGACAGATTCCTAAAGGAAGAATGTTGTTATTACCTCAGTGAGTCTGGATTAGTAGAACAAAATATAATCAAGCTAATTGACTATAAATTAGACAATAAACAATGGTCCCAGAACTCTCCTTTTGGTTGGCTTCAATCTCCATTAACAACCTGGCTACTACCTTTTCTGGGACCCCTAATTCTTGTTTCTCTTTTGTGCCTCTTTGTTCCTTGTCTTCTCAAATTCCTTCAAACATGAATAAATAAAATTACTAATCAACACTTCAACCAGCTTCTTCTTAGGGATTTCCAGCTACTCCCCACTGATGGACACTCTCAATAATGTCTCCAAATAAGAGGGGGCTCAGAGATGTCCTCTCCACCACCATGACAGCCATGTGACCTTGCCCATGCCTGTTACACATTCATAGAGAACCCGAGGGAGGACTATTGGCTACTCCCAAAACAGCTGTGGACTCCAGAGGACTTCCTAAAAGCCACTGAGGAACTTTGGTTCCAGGGAACTTTTTTCTCACTAGATTGTAATAAAGTTTTTTTTTTTTTCCGCTTTCATTCTCTCACTCTTTATCTACGCTCCCTTATATGATCACTTACAACTCATGGATATGCTTGTAGACTAATGCATGCCTGTTCTCCTCCCTAGACAGCCCCCCACCAGACAAGGAATCATCTTCAATCTGAAGCCTCCCAAAGAAATACCTCACCGCTGTGACTCACTCTCCCTAACCCTATGCAGCATCCTGTTCACAGTCCTCCTGACTGGTCTCGTGATAGTGGCTCCAGTTAAAGAAGCCAAGCTATTGAGCTCTCTGACCTACATTTTGTCGATGGAGCTTTTCTTCATCATACGCTGTAACTTCATGTGCCCTTAACTTTTACTTCACAGGGACACTGGACAAGACAACCTCCTTAGCAGGAAGTAGTTCTGACATTACATCGCCTTTCTTCCAGATCACCTCTCATCTAAATAAACAAAAAGGGAAGAATTTTGGGCTATTGCATCATGTAGTAACCCTTCCCTCCTAGACAAAACAGCCCAATTTCATAAAGAGGTACCTCTAGGCACATAGGTGCCCTTCTCTCCACCCTCAATGGTGCCCCAGGCTTCCCTCTCCTTGTATATGTGTTCCTGGTGGCAGGCTCCAGCTCCCCCATGCATTCTTCAGATAACTGGATTCTTCTCTTACAAAGTAAAAACCTGAGTGTCTGTTCCCTAGCTCACGTTCCTAATGCCTCCCTAGTTGCACTTTATATAAGCTGAGAGAAAATGACACCCCTTGCTGTTCTGTCCACTTGTACTGGGACAGCCACTCTGCTCCTGCAATAAATCTCTTGTGTGAATGTGGCCTGTGGTCTTTGCTGGAGCCAGACATTGGAGGGGAGGTCCCTGAACAAATGCATTTGCATTTTTTTTCTTCAAGAATTCTGGAAAACACACAGAAAACACAGGGGATAAGTCTACTACCCAGAAAAAGATCAGGAAGTCAGTAGCATAGATCGATGTACAACAAAGGAGTGGTCTGCAGACTCTTCTGATCTGTTCCTCTATTGTGGCCACACCAGAAAGAAGAAAAAAGACAGAATATACCAGACAAAGGCCTGATTACATGGTGTGTGCAGACTCTGATGGAGACTGGCAGCAGCCGCTTTCCAGGTGCTCACCATTTATTGCTAAGTGAACACCACTTTACACAGACAGTTTAGGCCTGACTGTTACAGTTCTTCCACATGGTTGCTGATAAATTACCACCAAACAGCTTAAAGAGAACAAGGGTTTATTTTATCTTCCGTCAGCCTGATTATAATTCTTAGTCCATTTGGCAGGAGAGCGTGCACCATCACCAAAGGATCAAGGGAACTGGTCACCCCATATACACATGGCAGCTGAGAGAGTGATGATCCTCACTTGCCAAAGTGCATGTCTGCCCAAGTGTACTCAAGGAAGCAACTTCCTTAACCAGCTCTCTATTTTATTCACTTGTCCAGGTCCTAGTTCCACTCAGCATGGGCTGGGCCTTCCCCATTAACTAGACAATTGTTGGTCAAGATTTGCCCCAGGTCATGGCTAAGCACATGAGACTAAAGATGGCACTGAGAGCTAGTGTCCTGAGCATAACCCTGATCACATTACAGAGAACCCTAATTGGCTTTCAGGTATTGACCTTCCTTCCTTATTGAGTTACGTTGGGCCTGACCAGTAGGGCCTAGAGGTTGTGTTGACCTTTGACACAATTGGCTGCCCATTTCCAGCCCTGTGGTCCTTTGTTTATATAAGCTGTTTGGTTCCGCCCAATAAATGGAGATTTTGCTCTGACAAACTCCCTGTCCATGGCTGAGTCTCCCTGTCCGTGGCTGAGTCTCTGTAGAGTTGAGGTGGAAGTACGGGCGCCTGGGCTTACCTTTCTTTGTCATTACAGCCTGGAGCTGTGTAATTGTGTGAATGAGTGTGTGAGTGGAAAACTCCACAGACAATCTCCTACTCTGGGTTTAGCTCAGCTACTAATTATCCACAAATGTGCCCAGAGCTTCGATCCTCATCCATCAGACTGGCATATGTGCCTAACTATGGTGATGACATCTAAGTGTGACATAATGTCGTGAAAGTACTGTAGTAGTTTGTCTGCATGTGGTGGTAAATATGAAAGCAAACTGAGGTTACAGTTCATAGCATAGCTAGACAGGAGAATTCCTACCAACACCAGGAGCAGAGGGCAATGGCCACATGTATTCACAGAATCCCAGAGGGCAAATCTCTTTGTTTGCCAGACTGCAAGTCTGCCAAAACATGCCAAAGCATGCCAAAGTACTAGACTAACTCTCTCCACCTTAGCCACCTGCCCAGTTAGCAGTCAGACCAACTATGAGCTGGACCTTTCCTCATCGATTAGGCAACCTCCACCAGGCTGTCTCAGGGCTTAAAAACTAAATCTCCCTTCAAGCTGACCCCTGCATTTAAACAGCCCAAAAGTCAATTAGAACTAAATAAGAGAAAAAACTTAATGTCTGGGTTTCCTGTGATGAGTAAAGTGACATAAATATCAAAATCCTCTCCAAGGATCTTGCTATGCTCACACAAACATATAATGGGCTATATTAAAAATATTAAAAATATCTTAAAATGGTTTTTGGCTTTTCAGAAGAGATAGATAGTACTTTTTCCAAATGAAGGCTGTTAGTTCTCTTGGATAAGCAGCTATAAGTACCATCATCATCAAAATAAATATGGAATGACCATTCTTGGCCAATTACTTGCCTAGTTTATGACACTTGTATTTAACTCATTTGTCCATAACAATGTTCATGAAATAGATCTGAAACACAAGGAAACTCAGTTACAATAGGCAGAAAAGGGAAATAAAACTTTAAAGGCACTTTGTAAAATTTTGAGAAAAAAGTCTATATAGCCCAGTCTAGGATTCTTAGTTTCATTATTTCCATTGTGGCAATGATCCAAACAATTTAGGAAAACAAGAGAATTTTTATTACAATTTTATGATTTGAGGCATGAGACTTACCAGCGGAGACCTACAGAACTGGCCATATCCTGGGCACAGGAGCAGGGGAAGGACCAATGCACAGCCTCTACATTGCCAGGCTGCCACATGCCTGATCAGCTGTCTTCCATTTTCATCCACTTGACCAAGGAATAGTCCCCATTGTCTTCCCACATCAGTTAATCTACTTACTTGCTAGCAGGTTGCCTATTTCTGCACACATGTGCCTCAAGGCTCACTTCCCAAGTGTCATGTTGACAAACAGTAGCTGAGACCGTGGGATGAGGGAATCCCACTGCCTTTGAGCACAGGCAGGAACCACTCTAATGCCTTCTTACTTGGTGGCACAGAAATACATATGTGTGGACAGAGTCCAGAAAGTGGTGCTCAAAGACCATTACTTACTAGAGAAGGCCCACTATTTTCTTTAGAACAATGAACTCAACCCTCCCTGTAAATAAAAACACGAGAAACACAGGGAGTGTGGCTGCAACTTAAGTATTCCTTCCACTATTCAAAAAGCTGCAAAAATAAGGACACAATACCCTTGGGGGCCGAATGCAAAATGCAAAACTCATGGACTTCTACTCTTTCCCTGTGGGAATCCAAGATCAAACCCGAACCTTTGCAAGCAGGGGAGGGCCAGATGGACTCTTACAAAGGCATACACAACTTTCTGAGTTGCTACCTCCTTGCACGTGCAAACTCTTAGCCATTACAAAACACTATACATAAGTCTCAATGAGTAACTTTTAAAGGTGCAGCTAATAAGCTAAGGGTTCAAGTAATACCGCGTATTGAAGTAGTAACACCTGTTCAGAATCATTTAATCTCTAAATGCAGCATAGCATGCATATATCCAATAAAGACTAATTCATTAAAAAAAAAAATCGTATCCTGTCAGAAAGTTCAAGCGTAACTGTCTTTAGGAGTATGGAAGTGGCTCTGAAAAGAGCCTTTTTTCTGAAACATTTCCAAAGCCACACAGTTCACTTGGCCTTGTGGTGGCTCTCGGTCTTCTTGGGCAGCAGCACTGCCTGGATGTTGGGCAGCACGCCGCCCTGCGCGATGGTGACTTTGCCCAGCAGCTTGTTGAGCTCCTCATCGTTGCGGATGGCCAGCTGCAGGTGACGCGGGATGATGCGCGTCTTCTTGTTGTCGCGGGCCGCGTTGCCCGCCAGCTCCAGGATCTCGGCCGTCAGGTACTCCAGCACGGCCGCCAGGTAGACCGGGGCGCCGGCGCCCACGCGCTCCGCGTAGTTGCCCTTGCGCAGCAGCCGGTGCACGCGGCCCACGGGGAACTGCAGGCCGGCGCGCGATGAGCGCGTCTTGGCCTTGGCGCGAGCCTTGCCACCCTGCTTGCCGCGCCCAGACATGATCCAACTCTTGAAAACGAAGCTGTGTTTGTGAAAGGGGACGAGCTCGACCTTTATACTTTTCGCGCCGCTCGGAAACAGAGCCGTCGGATTGGCTGGCTTCACGTTTTCATTTCCACCAATAAGATGCGAGCAGGCGGGAGTTGTAGCAAGGCGGATCCAACTTGCCTGTGACGTCTTAGTTCGACTCCCACCAATCAAAAGAGGGGATTAACGAACTTCATTTGAATACGCTCCCCTATAAACGAGGAAGTGACGCCGCCCCGCGTTCTATTCGTCCCTTCCACTCTCTAGCACTCGCCATGCCTGAGCCTGCGAAGTCCGCGCCCGCCCCGAAGAAGGGCTCCAAGAAGGCGGTGACCAAGGCGCAGAAGAAGGACGGCAAGAAGCGCAAGCGCAGCCGCAAGGAGAGCTACTCGGTGTACGTGTACAAGGTACTCAAGCAGGTGCACCCCGACACGGGCATCTCGTCCAAGGCCATGGGCATCATGAACTCCTTCGTCAACGACATCTTCGAGCGCATCGCGGGTGAGGCGTCGCGCCTGGCGCACTACAACAAGCGCTCGACCATCACGTCGCGGGAGATCCAGACGGCCGTGCGCCTGCTGCTGCCCGGGGAGCTGGCCAAGCACGCCGTGTCCGAGGGCACTAAGGCGGTCACCAAGTACACCAGCTCCAAGTGAGCTCCCCCTGCTCCCCCCCCCCCGCACCCCAAAGGCTCTTTTCAGAGCCACCACTTTATCTGAAAGGAGCCTGTTCGCCGCCCCTTTTCCCTGTGTGAACTACTGTTGGTTTTTCGTACTGTGGGTCTTGGTTGTAGCTGTACCCGGGCTTTTTTAAAGTGCTCCACTGTCCTCGCACTCTCCATAAACCTCTGTATTTCACGTATTTACATTTTTTCACCAAGAGCTTAGCCCAGCTATTGCCTTGTAACATAGGTGCTTGCCTGGTGTGTTTCTTTCGGGCATGCGCGTGTCCTCTGTGACGTGTGTAAAGTTCCACCGGGAACTGTGAGGACACAAATGTGTTGCTATGTCAGCGAAACAAGGCAACCAGAGTTTTTAATATTTGACCTGCTGGTCTTAGAACTTTGTCTCAAAGTAGCACAGATGATGAGCTCATGGTTTTTTTTTTTTGTCTCCGCCCCCCCCCCCCCCCCCAATCTGGTCTCAAGGCTTCCATGCAACCAGATGCTTTTAAGATTTCTCGTTTAGGCTTAAGTTGCTTAGAGATTGCTTCAAACCCTACTTAACTACGTACTGAATATAAATTATTTCTGTTTCTGTAAAGTCTTCTAGGCTAGTAAATCAAACTTTTAATTACACATGAATGAAAAGGTACCAGGTAGGGCTGGAGAGGTGGCTCAGGGGTTAAGATCCCAGATCCCATGTATAGATGCCATGTATAGAAGCGGGGGCGGCCTGCGCTTCTGGTCCTGGTAGGGCAGAGCCTGTGAATCCCGGGGCAGAAGGAGGTGGAGGCGTCCATGGTGGTTCGCGAATTCCTCCGTGGTTCTACACACACACACACACACACACACACGCGCGCGCACACGCGCACATGCGCACAGACACATACAATACACACATGTGCACACACACATACACACAATTGAATAAATAATAAAAAAAAGAAAAGGTACCACGTGATCCAATAAATACTTTTATCCTGGTGGTAGAAATGGGCAGCTGTTGTATGATTAGTAAGATTTCTTTAACCTTGTCTTACCTTCTTCATTGTCTCTATTAATATCTGCAGTATCCTGTGGAACAAATTCTATTGTCTTCCTTTTAAAGTTGAGGAACTTTAAGTTGCCAAAGGATAGTCAGAAGCTGCACCTCAAATCCATTCTCCTGATTTTAGAGGCAGAGCTGCTTTTGGATATACAGAAGATCCTGAAAAGGAAACTTATGTACTTTAGAAAATAAAACATTTAAAATTTTGTGAGGTGTCAATAAATTATTGGTTTGTTCTGAGGTAGCTTCTTATTCTTGCCCCTTAAATGGCCCATTTTTCCCGTCGATGACTGGGATTTCCAAAGAATTTCTTACTAGGTGAACGTATTATGTCAGAAACAGCAAGAACTATGTATTAAGTGAAGAACAATGTATTAAGATCTGATGAATCCAGTTGCTATTGTTTGCCTTGTGATTATCACTATTTCCTCTCAGCCCTGCCTGAGTCCTGTGCAAGTTCTGAAAATTCACTCTCATTCACAACTTACTCACTGCACGGTAACGTGGTTATGAGCCTCTGAGAGGCCGCAGCGAAGTTTAAGATGCTGGGGAAGCAGACTGACAGGAATATCGTCTTGTGAAAGCGTCAGAACCAAAGCTGAACACAAGCAGCTGGAAAAGTTGAGGGTGGGTGTTAAAGGAAGCCACACAGAGAAGCCCAGTTGCACAGGGGTCAAAGACCGCAGGGTCAGGACCCTGCAAGGTACAGTAGGTGGGCAGACGACAGGTGTAAACAGGCAAATGGAAAAGACTAGGCAGCAAGAGAGGAGGCATACGAACAGGAGACTACTTTGTTCTGGAACTCTAGGCCTACCTAGAGGTTCTCTGCTTGCTAGTTGCTGCTGCTCATACCAGGGGTCAATGGACTCCTTTAAATCATGGGAAACTGAGCTTCTTCCTTTAGCATTGATCCTGCCCAGAATAAAAGGGGCGAGGCCTGTTTAGGACCTGGGGTGGGGGGGGGCTGGTCTACAGGTACCTCAAAAATTTACATTAAAATCCACTAGTCAGAACCCACAACTCTGCTCCTGCTTTGTGGTAACCAGTTCCTGACTTGTTGGAAGGTTGTTGCTGAAAGGTCCTAAGATGTGGTTTTACCCTATAAGGTTTTGTCATGTTGCCGAATATATATATTCTCGAACTCATTCTTTCGCTACCAAGTCATGTGAAATGCACGTGACGGCCCAAGAGAACCCAGAGCAACATTTAGAAGGAAATGTGGCTATGGGATTCCACAGACTCTAACCAGTTATACTCAGAACGCTGGAGAAAAAAAAACAATTTTTATTCACTGGCTGTTCCAAGGATGTTATGGGCTGAACCCTGGGCTCAGTCTTCTGGACGTTTCATCTCTTTAGGGCCCAAAATGGGCTGTGATAAAAGCTTAACATTTGCCCTTTTCTGCAGCTAGATGTGGATTTAAAAAACTGTGTTGCTACAATTAACTTGTCTCACAGAAGCAGGGAGTCTCTCCTGGGTTGTCTCCCTGAAAGGGCAAAGGTAACTTCACTGAGACAAACCGCAACTTTCTTCTCAGAACTCATCCTTCAGAGCCAACAGTCAAAAGAGATAGATTAGAAGTTCTCCATCCCAGAAGCTCAATCAGGGCTTAATCCGAAATTCTGTCAATAGTAACTAAACATCTTAATATCTTCTGCGATGAGGTATTTCTATGTGTTAGACCAATTAAGGCACTTTTCTGTAATAGGGAAAAAAAGAAAACATATTTTTGTTAAATAATGGAGAATTAAAAAATCAGAAAACATTACCCACACAATCTCACACTTCGTAATTTTTCCGAAGACACATTTATTTGCTTCATTGCAAGTAGTTCCTTGGAGAGGAAAAATGATTAAATCACATAACAGAATCATCTCGGAAATAATTCCTGTCATTCATTTGAAAAGATCGAATTTAGAATTTTTACCGTTTTAGGAAGCATTATGTAATTGGCTAAACTACATTTGTAAGGGGTAAGAAGATAGTATCAAGTTTGTAAAACTTTGAAAGTTTATGAAGTTTTACAAAACTTTTCTTCCTTAAAATATATGATGAACGGGAGGAAATTTCATTCATAGAGCTGTAAGCTGTTCCTAAAACATTATTTAGAATTATCTGAGTGCCTATCAGTAGTGGCTAAAATAGTTGCCTGGTTGTTTGCTTTTCTAAATTTTCCATATTGTGACTTTTTTATTTTGCATTCAGAAAGCGTTTAATTTTGCGTTTTAAAAGCTGAAAATAAACAGTTGGAAAGCCGGTCACTGCACAGAGCAAATTCCAATACAATGAGAACAAAGAGAAAAGAAAAAGATCCTTTTTCCTGTTTTTCCCCCCCTCCCCCAGGCTTCCCGCCACCCTCTGCCTGTCCTCACTCCGGTCCGCAACTTCTCTATAAAAGAGCAACTGGAGCAGAAAGTTAGCCACTGGCGCGTTTTCTTCTCTCAGGCCAATATGTCTGGTCGGGGTAAGGGCGGCAAAGGTCTGGGCAAGGGCGGCGCCAAGCGCCACCGCAAAGTTCTGCGCGACAACATCCAGGGCATTACCAAGCCCGCCATCCGCCGCCTGGCCCGGCGTGGCGGCGTCAAGCGCATCTCCGGCCTCATCTACGAGGAGACCCGCGGGGTGCTCAAGGTCTTCCTGGAGAACGTCATCCGCGACGCCGTCACCTACACGGAGCATGCCAAGCGCAAGACGGTCACGGCCATGGACGTGGTCTACGCGCTCAAGCGCCAGGGCCGCACGCTCTACGGCTTCGGCGGCTGAGCTGCCCAAGTTAGTGCTATGTGCTCGTGATCTCTCATCCAAAGGCCCTTTTCAGGGCCGCTCACGCTTTCCCTGGAAAGAGCTGTGCCTTTGCCACGTGGAACTGCTTAGGCGTTTTCCATGCAAGTCCGATCTGGCCAGTAAAAACGGTCGTGCTGAACGACAACTTGTATAAGTCATTTCTCCTTCCACGGGAGCTTCTGGGGATTGAACTAGTTCTCAGGTTTTATCTAAGGTGCCTTTTTTTACCTGCTTTCATAACTCACCAGGACCGTCAAGAAAGTTCTGTACAAAATGTTACAAATCCCATTGATTTCTACAGATGTGCAGTTACTAGCATAAAGAGATCAGTGAGTAAATAAGTAAACGTTTTCTAGCCTCTACCACTTGAAGCAGAACAATATTCAAGGACACGTGCAACATTTGTTTTTAATAGTATATTTAAAACGATTTTGGTGAGGGCAAGAGGAGCAACTACTCATGTTTCTGTAAATGGAAAAATTGTTAAAAAAGTTAGGTATTAAAAATGAAAAACAATGGTTTTGGTTTCTTTGAACATTTTGAAATTTTTCCCATACTAGAAATTATTCTGGGAAACAAATTCATCAGGTGGGATCCTTAAACTTCATATAAAATAAGCAAGGGGTAATTCAAGTACTTTAAATATTTAAAAAGTTGAAGATTGAAGAGGTTCATATCCATGAACCAGTATTTACATGTGAAAAACCTGGATAGTAAATAATCATAGTACAGTGATTATTTTGATGCTATCAATGCCTAATTAAATTCTGCCATTCAGTGGATAAATTCTGTACCATTTGCCACAGAAGACATGAAACTTGTATGTGTTATGGAGGTTTCAAGCCTCAATAGTGGCTGGACATATTCACCTCTCAGTAGCAAAGATTCGGTGTTCAATAGGTAGAGGTGTTAAGCTACAACACAGTCTCATCTGGCAATTATGGAAAAGACTGAGCAAGCCCAAGGATGTCCGCCTGAGTGAAGACCAGCCCCAAGTGGTATGCCCTTACCAGGCAGGTGATTTAAAGGACAGAATTGGTTCAGGTAGTCAGTGCAGGTTTCCAAGTTGCAGACTGGCAAGGAGGCTTGCTTCTTTCAGCAATTCCTATGATATTTGCCAGTTCCCTTGACTATCCTGACAAGCTGGGCTGTCTGTAATTTATAACATACAACTGCGAGCAAGAATAAAACTCCTCGTTTGTGAGTTTATTGGCAAAATGCAGACAAAGTACAGAGGTGCCAATTCTTCACCCTGGTACTGTCCACCCTGGCTAAATCTGGATGCAATCCTAACTACAACAGAAAGCCTGATGCAGTGAGAGACACAAGGTCTGAGCTCTCAGAGCCACACACCAGACTGAGCACTCATTTCCTGCCTTTGTGTTTACACAGTGACAGTTAGGGCTGCAGTGGGTTAGAAAAGTGAGTGTAGACAGAGAACTGGTTTGGGGACTAAGAGTTCTACAGGCCCTGAGTTTGTTAACACTTAACAAAAGTTGACCTTTGGTCAGGGGCCAAGTACTTGCCCCTCATTAGAGATGGTCTGGGTTAAACATTAACCTTCCCAAAATACTGAAATAGAAAATACTATTTACACACTGAGACTTCTTTCTAAACCTGAAAAGGCCAAAATGATGAGCAATCCACAGAAAGTGCTAGGAAGTCATATTAAAGGTAATACAAACTAGAGATTTTTAATTCATAACAAAGAAAACACAGTAAATAAACCAGTCCAGGTAGCAGCAAGATCAGCCTTGAAACTGTCAGGAAAGGAGGGTGGGCAGCAGTGATGTGGAGCTTACAAGGCCTGGGTTTAGTCCTGTTGGAGACGAGTTAAAAAATAGCCATCAGCCTCCTAAGTTAGACAGGAAAAATACCAACTGATGGCTTCATGCACCTGCCTCCACCCTACTGCATTTCTGAGAAAAATAGGGTTGGGTCTCCCTGGAACATGTGATCACAGTTTAATCAATCGTGGTTTAATCAAGCACCCAACATTAGGAAAGTCCTGCTTCCGCATAACTGCTAAAGTCTGGCGTCTGTGAAAATTGCTTGTTTACTTGTTCCCTATCTTTTGCCTTTAAAATTGCCGGGCACCCACCCCTCTGTGCCAGGCGCCCCTCCATGCCAGGCACTGGAATCCTGGCTTTCTGGAGTTTGGCCACTGAGCAGCTTCAATAAGGCCTCTTCAGTTGACAAAGCTTCTTGTGTCAGTATAGTGAGGTTCTTAGTGACCCCAGACCTATAACATTTGAGGGCTCATCTGGAATGGGGGGGGCTCAGTCTGCTTCACCCTTTTTTTCTGACTAGCCTTGGAATTTGAGCATGTTCATATTGGGGAACCAAGCTTCTCTGTGCGGCCTCGAAGTTACTTTCACTTTGGCCTGAAAAAGTTTCTGCAAGAGGGTGAAGGGGAAGAAAGAGAAGAGCACAGCGATGGTACCTGGAGGATCCTCCACACTTGGCTGCCCCCTGAGGAGAGGCATCTGGATACCTCCACAGGTAGTTCACCTGGTGTGTGCACGTCTGGGGGCTTCAGGAGAGCTGGACACAACTAATTCCTGAGTCCAGGTTCTTTCCAGATGTCACGAAGACCCACCTGGTCGACTTAGCTGATTGAAAGCCTGGTTTCTGCTTCTGGAGGTGCCTACCAACCCTGCCTCTCTGAAGGTCTTTTGTATTTTATCTGCTCTAATTATTGGGTTGCTGTCAATGTGGGAAGTCTGATCTGGTCTAGTTGTTTTATTGCAGTGTTCTTGTTAAATAAAAGTCTTGCCTGGGACTGGAGAGATGGATCAGGAGTTAAGACTTTGTCTAGCAAGCAGAAGGCCTTGAGTTCAGATTCCAGGTCCCTTGTAAAAATATCAAGGCAGAAAAATGGCTGTGGCCTGCACTGCTGATCCTGGTGGGCAGATACTGGGAAATCCCAAAGGGAAGCAAAAAAGAGGTAGAAACTATCCAGGATGAATCCTGATGTCACCCTTAGTCTTCCACAGGGGCACATGTACTCTCTGATACACCTCCCCCCCCACACACACACATCATAAAATAAATACATAAAATATTAACAAAATCTTGCCTGATCTAGTCTTTTTTTGTTCTGTTCTTGTTACTTACAGCACTGATTCTTAAATGGGAAACAATGGGACAACAAATTTCTAAAGTTCAAACCCCTCTTGAATTGGTTTTGTCACCTTTTGAAGATTTTCAGAGAGAATCATGCAGACCCAGAGACAAAGGGAAACTAGGTTGGCTTGCTGGCCAAAAGTTCCTTTAATCTTTCTCTTGTTTTTAGAAAACCAGGATATCCTGACCAAATTCCATATATAATTGCCTGTAGATTCCTGGCTGAAGAATCCCCCTGCTAGGGTCCCCCTCTAACACCTCTGCTCTAGTCTCCACACCAGAGATGAAACCTGATGCTAAGGACAAATGTCCTCCGGTCCTACAAGGACCATCCCCAGGAGAAGAGGACACACCAATGTTTGATGTCCCCCACACACTGCATGGGGCCTGAAGACCCCCTCAGTCTGATCCACACACTGCCGCAGACCAGAGTTGCGGCCTCCAGACCAGGGCTCCCCCGGATCAGGTGAGGCAAGGCTTCGGCGGAAAATGGAGAACAGAAACATGCAACTCTGTAGGCTGAGTGAATCTGGACCTGTTTACTGAAATTTTGTAACAGCTTTTGTACTAGAAAATTTTAGGGCAAAGAATGTGTCCCTGCACCTGCAAATAGAGGAAAACAAACACAGACCCTCCCAGTTTCCTATGCTCAGTAAGAATAAACAATTTGTTTTTAAGTAGCAACCCATTGTTTGAGGGAAAAGACACAAGCAGATTCTATTCTCCCAGTTTTTCCAAATCTATCTAATTTATAATGCTCCACCAGATAGCCATGGGGCTGAGCCCACATAGTTGTCATTGTTTTAACAGAGACTGCATTTTAAAATACACAGAGGAGGATTGAGCTCCTTTTGATTTCAACAATTAACTATAGATGTGCCCAACATCCTGTAAGTCCCAGCGTGAACTTTTGCTGTTGTCCTGTCCAGGTTGGTCCTCTCAGTCAGGCAGGTTGACATGGCACCAGGCATGGCAGCAGGTTCTAGCTTGGGAAGTTGCATGCAGCTCATGTAGTACAGGCCTGCCTGGTCCGTTCCTTCTACATATCCATCCTTTTTGGCAGCCAGCAGGAGCCAGAGTTCTTTTTTTGCTCTGACCTTGTTGACCCCGCCTCAGAGGGGGTCCAGCATAATCGACTGATGCCTGTCTTAGGCCGATGCCAACTGCATATGGCACCATAACCCGTCATTGGTCATTAGCCCTGGAAGGACCTCACCTCTGGAAGACATGCCAGGATATGTGGGTAGTAGATTAGACCAAGGCCTCACGAATCTCTGCAATCTAACCTTGAACCATGTCTCTAGGGGGGCCATGGCTTGGATATTCAAAGGCCACAAGCGCCTGTAGTGTGGTCTTGTTGATGGAGCGCTGCTGAGAGATATGCTGAAGGAAACACTTAAGCAACATAATTATTAAAAGAACAATTCCTCCTATGATAGCATAAATTTCAATCTAAGAGGGATCAAACAGCCTTTTAAAGTTCTATGAAACAGATAGCATAGTTTCATACTTATAGAATTTCTGAGTTAATTCATAGGTGGGAATTTTACCCACCTATGTTTCTAAGACTCTAGAAGTTGCTCTCTAGTTTCTTTAAAATCAATGTCTACATTCTGGCTAACAAGTCTACTTACTTTGTGTGACATAAAATCTCCAGTTGCAATTTGATTTAAAGTTAAAAGCAAGCTTTTTCTCTAGATTAGAGAGCAGAAAGCTAGTCCCAAAAAACCTAAGGACAGGTAAAAGGCATATCCAATTCCCAGAAAAATTCCTCCTACCAGAGACAAAACTTAAATTATCTAGGGAGGAAATTCTAGCACCTGCCCATGGGCGTTACTGCTTCCCAGGGAGCAGGCTTTAGGCCCCCAAGTGGGCAGAGATACACCAAGGCCTGACAATTCCCATATTTTAATGCCATGTCCTTTTCCCAGAAATTGTTTCCATGGAACAACATTCTGCTATGCGGCAACGCACTCAGCGGATCTACTCACAAACTCCCGAATCCCTCTACCCTCTAATCCCCACCACTCTACAAGAATTTCCCACCACTTCTTCAGAGGTCTGTGAACCTGCTCTTCTCCCTGAGGTAGCCCCCTGCTAGGGAGATTTTGAAGGGGGAATTAACCCCCAACCATTTATGGTTTGTGTTCTTTTCTCCACCAGTGACTGATATAGCTGGAAAAGTCAGAATCTTCTTTTTTCAAAAAACCCTCGGAGTCTACTTTCTTATTAGAGACTGTGTTCAACACCCACAGTCTACATGGGGCGACTGTCAGCAATTATTGCAGATGCTTTTCACCCATGAGGAGAGAAAGAGGATCCAACAAGAAGCCAGGAAGCTGGTCATTGGACCACTGAGGACTCACTCCAAATTCAACATGTTTCTTCCTCTAGGAAACCAGCTTGGGATCCCCAAAATAATAACGGTAGGGAGTCCCTTGCCCTCTTTTGTTGGGCTCTGATGGTGGGGGTGTGAAGGGGGTGAGGGAGTGGAGGTGTGGGGTGTGGAAGTCTTCAGGCAGCTGCTAAGCACTCCACAAATTTGTCACAGGTGATGAAGTAATTGAGAATCAGATGAATCACCTTCTACTTTTCTGGAGAGACTCTCAGAGATGGATGGGGTCTACACACTGGCAGAGCCAAGAGAACAGGATGGATCTGTACATGGCTTCTATATCTCAGTCGGCTTCAGACATGAGAAAAAAGATACAAAAAAAAAAGTGAGAGATGGATTTGAGGGAGAGTTGGTGTCTAATTTGGTAGAAATAGCTTCAAAGGCTTTTTATAACCAGGACAGCACAGAGGAGAAACACGCTAGCAGGACGACAAAGATCTTGGTGGCATCTTTGCTCGAGAGAATACTCAGGCCCCTTTCAGGGCAGATGGGAGCAGAAGAATGCAGGGCCAGAAAACTCCTTTAAAGAAAGACCAGTGTCATTTTTAAATATAGGTGTCAACTTGATGGTAGAGAATTTGAACTCTGGGCACATGTGTAGAGAATTATTGGTTGAGTTAAGCCCAGAACAAACCTGCAGGAGATTGTGTAGCTGACGGGGAAGGCCCAGTCCATGGTGGATGGGTTTAGGCCCTGAAATAAAACACAGAGACGTTTTTTTCCCTCTGGTTGAGAAAGTTGGCATCCTTGTATACATTTGGCAAACATACTGGTCTGGCAAGGAAGGATCGTCCCTCTCTTAGTTGTTGCGTGATGTGGTGTGGCCAGTTCCCTTGGCCCTGGTGTTGGTGTGAGCTCTCCTGTCAAGCTGGACTAAGAATCATAACTGGACTGGCATAACAAAAGAAACCCTTGGTTCTCTTAAGCCGTTTCATGGCTTAATTTTTATCAGCAACCATGCAGGCAAATTGCAACAACAATGTGCATATTGCAAGGAAACAGGCCACTGAAAAAATGATTAACCAAATTTGCCAAGAGAGCCAAACCTTTTTATTCTGCCACATGGGGCCCAGAATAGCTTGATTGGACCATGCAGAAGAAAAAGCCTTCTGGGAACTAAAGCAGGCACTGACCTCAGCCCCAACACGGGTGTTACCACATATTACACAGGTGTTCCATTGGTTTATAGATGAGAGGGATGGCATGGTGGAGGGGAGAGGGGATCCTAACCCAGTGACTCAGACCCAGACAGCGTCCTTTTGCCTGTCTCTCCAAAAGACTCAACCTGGTAGCAGCCGGATGGCCAGCCTCCAAGAGCTGTCCAGTCATAGCTATATCAGTAAAACAATCAGACAAACTAACTCTGGGACAGGACTTACCCATCATTGCTCCACACACCGTGGAAACCTCCTGATAAGCTCTCCAGACGAGTGGGTCAAATAGCCATTATCAAGTCTTCTCCTTGGAGCAGCCCAAGATAAAGTTCCACCCGACTTCGGCCCTCAATCCAGCCACGCAGCTACTGGAAGCGAATGATGCTACTGTCCTTTATCATGACCGCTTGGAAAGACAACCACCTTTCAAGACTAAGACCAGACCCGACCGTGTGCCATGGACACAACCTGACCTGGTGATATTCTCGATAGCAGCAGCTTTGTCGGAGATGGCAACACGTATGTAGGGGCCACTGTGGTTACCTTGGAACAAGTACTTTGGGTAAGGCCCCTCCCATATGGAAACTCAGCCCAGAGGACTGAACTGACAGCCCTTAGCGAGGCCTTGAAACAGGGAAAGGACAAGCCAGTGAATGTGAAAGCAGATAGCAAGTGCCTTCACCACTGCCCACGTCCACAGGGCCACCTACAGAGAAAGAGGCATTTTGACTGCAGAGGGTGAAGACATTAAAAACAAGCCTGAAATTTTGGATTTATTAACAGTTGTCTGGATCCCAAAACAGCAGCCATTATTCAGTCCTAACCACCAAAAGGAGATTCTCCAGAGGCTATTGGAAACAGACTTGCTGAAAACACCGTGAAGGACGATGCCTTACAAACAGACACTTGCATGCTAACTCTACTGGGTCCAATTCTGCCAGAGGAAGCCCACTATTCAGAGAAGGACCTCCAGATAACTAGAAGGGTGGATGTGGGGAAGACATCACTTCCAGGAACTAGAGACTGAGGGTCAGGGCCAGGCACATGCTGGAAATAGATGCAGAAGGCTAGCCAAGATAATATGCATGCAGGTATGATTTACTTTTGTGGATACTTTTTCTGAGTGGTAGAGGTTTTTCCCTACCAAGACAGAGACTGTCCCGGTAACAACTAATTACCTTTTTTTAAAAAAATCATTTATTTTTTAATTTTTCTACTTTTACAAGGATATGGAGTATTCATCCCACCTTTCCTCCGTCTCAACCATAACTAAGAAACTTTTAAATGAGGCAGTACCCAGATTTGTACTGTTCATAACCGTAGGATCTGATAATGGACTAGCATTTTGTTTCTAAGATCACAGAGAATGTTTCTACTATTTTGGGGATAAATTGGAAATTACATTGTGTTTACCATCCCCAAAGTTCAGAACAGGTAGAAAGGATTAATTGAACATAAAAGAGACCTTGGCCAAATTAACCGTGGAGATCAAAGAAGGGTGGGATTCCTTCTCTTTGCCCTCTTTACTGCCCAAATGTGCCCCTCATACTAGGGGACTAATTCTCTTTGAGATTCTTTTTGGAAGACCCCCTCTTCTTCTCCCCGAATAGGCTAGAGTTAGCCACTGAAATCTATAACCACTAAATGCTTCAGTCCATACAAGCCTGACAAGAGATTCAGGAGGCCATAGTCATCCATGCTAAAGCTGCCTTTCAGACCCCCAGCACATCCATACCCTTTCCAACCAGGAGACAAAGTGTGGATTAAAAGACACTGGACCAAGGTTTTGGAACCCTGCTGGAAGAACCCATGCCTGGTCACCGTGACCACTCCACAGCTGTTAAGGTGGATAGTGTCTGAACCTGGATCTACAATTCTCACATCAAACAGAACACCAAGGCCAAGGGGGACAACTTGGCTCCAGAATGATGGACCATATCCAGAGTTCCCAACGAGGATCCATGAAAAGAGAGAGAGACAGAGAGACAGAGAGACAGAGACAGAGAAAGAGATGAAGGCCCCCGGGCATCCTTGAGGGCCTGGAAGAAGGGCCAGCATCCATTTGGACATTTGAGAGACTGATTTCACTGACATGCGTCCTACTGAGCACTATCAATACCTGCTAGTGATGGTCTGTCTACACATTCTCTGTGTGGTGGACGCTGCCTCCAAAGGGACAGAAAAGACTGCAGAAAAAGCCCTGGCATTAGCCATGCTTGGAGTTCCTGTCAGCATCGAATTAGATAACAGAGTAGATGAAAGGCCACATCTGTCAGCAATATCGACTAACAAGTTTCCACAGTGGATAAATCTTCAAAACTTTTTTTTTTATTCAATTGTGCGTGTGCGCATGTGTGTGTGTGTATGTGTGTGTGCACATGTATGTATGTATGCGTGTGTGTGTGTGTGTGTGTGTGTGTGTGTGTGTGTGTAGAACCACAGGGGAATTCAGGAACCACCATGGACCTCCTCCACCTCCTCCTTGTTTACTCTGCCCAGAAACACAGGCTGCCCCGCTTCCACCCGGGGTCTATACGTGGGGCCTAGGATCCGAACTCAGGACCTTCCACCTGCAAGTCAGAGGCTTAACCCCTGAGCCACCTCTCCAGCCCCGAATCTTCAAAACTCTTATTTTGGGATGATCAATTAGAAAGTTGAGGAATTTAGCCTTTATATTGGGTCTCAAAGAAAGGCCACGACTTTAATGTTCAAAGGAGAAAGAAAGAATGTGTCAAAGGTTAAAGTGGGGGGAATCTGGAAATCTAAAAAGTAGAGTCAGATGGGTCCAATGTAGAATTGGACAATAGTAATGTAAAAAAGTGAAAACATATTTTAAAATTGCAACATTAAGGTACATTTCATGACGTTTTGAACTTTGGAAATTCTCGTGGGACATGTAACATGGTGATTGGAACAGGGCTATTGAAAGATTAGATTTGTCCTGATTGATAAATGGATGTGACTGGGAAAGCTGGGTATAAGGAGGTTTGCAGTTGATAATGGATTATAAGGGTTTAAATGAGGATTTTCAAAAAGTTGACAGCATTTAGCAGCACTTATGACAGAAGTTTTACTTAGAGGCACTTAGATCCCAGGTGGAAGGGCCCAACAAACCTCAAGGTTGTGGATATCAAGCCATGAGCACGTGAAAATGGCCAAGTACTCACTGGGCTTCTTGAGATTGTCTTGGGGCGACTGTCAACAGCTCCTGGCTACTGTGCTTACTAGAGTCGAAAGCTGACTCAGGATGGGAACAGTTTCTCTTCCAGATGGCGACGCCCATGTATAGTTAATCTTCCCATCTAAGGGGACAGATTGGGACCCCAACACAGACAGAGACTAAGGAGGATTTGACAACTTGCACTGAGTCCTGTTAGGAGGGATCAGAGACTTCCAAGAAGACGCACTGACTTCTCCAAGGTAAGTGAGGTGATTCAACGACCTCAAGAATTGCCTGCTGGAATGTCTGAGGGCACAGATCTCGGCGGACCTGAAAACTTTGTCACCCAGTCAGCCCCTGATATAAGGGGGAAAATTAAAAGGATGTAAGTAATAAACAGTTGCTAGAAATTGCCCAGAAGGTTCATAACAAGAACCTGCAAGGGTGATGGTTTTAAAGAATCTAAACCGGGCGAGACTAGGAGGCCAGAAGACAAGGAGACAGGGATGGGGGATAGGGAAAAAGTGCTTTTTTTTCCCCCTCCCACTGCTTCCAGTCAGCACATCTTTGCTTTCAAATGGCTGGACCCCAAAGCGAGTGATATGAGGCAACTAACCCGGACTCAGTTCCCCAGGGAGTTAAAGACTGGTGAACTTTGCATGATGAGGCGCCAAGTGCAGGCCTCCTGGAATTCCAACAAGAACACCCTTAACACACAGATGATGATCTCACTGCCACTGAGACTGAGGACAGCTCAGAGCCGCAGAAGGACAGCTGCAGACGCCAGGCATGGGATCCCGAGTGTCAGCAAAGAAGCCCAGACTTGACTTGACAGTCACCTCCTGCAGGACAAGCACACCTGTCTTCCAGTCATATCTCGGCCATCCTTCAGATACTAACCCCGAGTAAAATCAGGAGTTCCTGGGACAATAAACTATTGTTGCCTATGGTTTTTGGGATTTGCTGAGATTCCCAAGCCACTGCAAGCCCGCATAAGGGGAATCATTCCTGGTGTGGGCTGGGCAGAGCACCAGGTTTTTACAAATCCTGGCAGAGCCATTTGGTGTCAGAGTCTTGCCATACTCAGTGTCACTAACCCATTCCATCGGGATGAGGCATGAGACACAGCCCACGGGGTCCTATCTGAAGCTCTAGACTGTGGAAGAGACTGGTTACATATCTATCCATAAACTGGACCCTGTGGCATCTGGATGACCAGCTTGCATCTGGGCTGTAGCAACAACTGCCGGACTGATGAAAGAAGCAGGTAAATTAACTCAGAGCCCTAACACAGGCCCCAAGATGGCAGAAAGCAGATTCCCCCAGTGCCCAAGGGAATCAGGCAGATTGACAAGCTCCCCAAGAACCAGTGTGGCCACTCCATACCTTAGTGACTGTCCCAGAGGTGGGCCTGACCACAAACCTCCGTCTATATAGGGTGAGAAATGATAAATCAAAGCCACCAAGCTGTTGACCAAGGTGCTCCAAAAATGACTGAACTTCTCTGACCCGATGTTACACTCCACGGCTGGACAGAAGAACCAAAGACCTGGTGTTCAGATGTGTTGTCTACACACAAATAAACCAGAAGGGAGGTAAGAAAGCCCCAGAAGGGATCCAAACCCATGGAAATGTTGGGAATTGGGCTTTGCTGAAGCAAAACCCACTGAATTTAGCTATAAATACTCGTTGGCATTTGTGGACACTTTCTCAGGATGAGTAGAAGAATTTCCTACCAGGTCAGAAACACCTTCTATGATAACAGTTATTACAAGAACTGGTACACAGGCTCAGACTGCCCCTTTCTTTCTCTGGGGTCTGACAATGGCCAACTTTCACAGCTAAAGTCTATCAAACTGTGACAAAGAATAAGTATAAATTGGAAAGTGCATTGTGCTTACAGACCACAGAATTCAGGAAGGAAGAGATTAAACAGACCCTAAAAGAAACTTTTAACTAAATTAGCTCTTAAAACAAGGGAAAGTTATACCAGCTTCCTTCCCTTTGCCCTTCTAAGGGACAGGTACATGTTTGGAAGAACCCCCCCCCATCTTCCCAAAATTAAGGAATATCCCATAGGGTGGAATAGCTAATCATTGCCTCCTAAAATCACTCAGGCACTACTGCAGATCCAGAGATTCATCTATACACCATCCTTGGATCAGAACCATGACTCTGGGTCAAGAGAATCCCTTGACGACCTGACAGCCCATCTGGAAGGGGCCATTTTAAACCCCGAGTGGGCACAGACAGCTGGGTCTGCTGAGCCATATATTGTGAAGGTACAAATTTTCAAGATGTCCTAATGCTAGAGTAAATAGATAAATTAACATTCTGACTTCAATGACAAGTGATGAGCTGGGTGTGAGCTACAAAAACTTGGATTTTAAATATAAATTATAAAAGTATGAATGCATACTATATACATGTGATTAGGTATTTATGTATAAGTCACTTGCATGGTGAATATGATAAAACAGAAGGGAATCATCAAATAGAGAAAAAGATATATAGAGGTTGAAGATATGCAATATGTTGATGAAAAGTATTTTTGGATGAAAAGATAAAGCTTATCTAGAAATGGAAATAGATGGTAAGTATGTTGCAAAAAGATTGTGATAGTTAAGACTATGTTGTAGAAGGAAAAGTTGAATTAAGTTTCAAAAATGGACTTGGCCTAATTCTCTGTTTATGAACATAAGTTATGGCATAACGAATGTCAAGCTGATCTGAAAGTAAATGGTACAAATGTTCCTTTCCCTCAACATTACCTTCTCACTGGGCCAGACAATGCAATTAATTGATTTTATATATTTCTGATCACAGGTCACATGTAAATGCTATGTTTGATACAGAGGACAAAAGAAATATATAGGTCTGGCTCACATGAGTAGTAGATATAATATGATCCAGTAGTTTCTTTTTTAATGGCTTTGCCAAGTCTCCTGAAGCCTGCTCTCTGGCCTATGATTAGAGCTTAGGGAAGTGGAAAGACCAGGAATGTTGAGCCCAGAGGCAGGTAACCTCATTTTCATTTTAGCACCCTTAACTAACATTTACTGCCATGGTTGGGATGTGACCTAACATCCTGGTGACTTAATTACATGGTTTTAAGAGAACAATATAACCCCCTGGACCAGAATAAGTTCAGGAGTCAACTCCTGTCCATAGAACCACAGGGGAATGTAACAAGGGTTGACCAAGAGAATCCATCTTGCAAACTGGGCTCCCCCATAAGGCCTAGAGAAGAAATTTCAACCTGACCATTTATGAGGTGTGGGTTCACCTAAAGATCTGGGTATAATGATTGTTCTTGTAATTGACCTCAACAATCCTCGACATTCCATTTGACTTATGATTTTTCTATAAACTTGTATATTTCTATAAAACTCATTTTTTATTAAAAATTTAATTATACATTTTAAAATTTTTTTACCAGTTTCCTCCCTCCCCCCTCCTCCCCCCAACCCCCTTTTCCCCCTCTTCTCCCTCCCCATCCCCCAGTGCCTCCCTCCCAATTCCCAGAGAGTCCTTTATTGTGACGCCTGACTCTCCACTGGGTCCTCCTCTCCAATGACATATAAGGACCCAGTGGCATTTCCATAAGCCCTTTCTCTTGTTCCCCTTAAGCATAGGAGCACTACTATGGCTGTCAATCCCTTGCCTCCAGGGATCTCGGTGCCCTTAACAGATGCTAGACTTTATGAGGGCAACAGTGCGCTGGACATTGCACAGGGCATGCAAAGTCCCATTATGATTGCTTTGGCCCCAACTATTGTTGAGAATCTTGCAAATCGTTGCTCCTCCCATCCTTTTGCTCTTACAATCTTACCGCCCCCTCTTCCGCAAATTTCCCTGAGCTTCTGGATGGGGAGAGATTAGGCTGGCCTAGTTCTATGTGATTGATATAGAGTCTCTGAAGTTCTGGATTGTGGTTTGTTGATTTTCTTTTGCAGTTTTGCTGCTCCTGCAATGCCCTTCACTCCATCCTGCTGGGCACTGTATGTCACCCCCTGGCCAGAGACAAAAAGCTGTTAAACTGGAGTCTTGTTATAATAGCACATTCAAGGGTAGATGTAATAAGAGTAGGAAACCTCAGTGAGGGAGGGGTCCATCACTCATTTGCAAAATGATTACTTTTTATCTGCTAGACTATATGCCCTCCCCTTCTGGCGAGATCAGGAAAATACGTCTGTGAACTTAACCAGGTTTCTCATTACTTACTTGCAGACCTTGATGGAGGCCTATTTTCTCTGCTGTAACATGGTCCCCTCTCTCCTTGTTTCTGGTGTGGCCCTCCTACCCCATCTCTCTTGTTCATAATCCTTGCAATTACTGTGTTACATAGGTTTACTTTCTATAAAACTCATTTAAGAAAGGGCTCATTGCTGCATCCCCGACTCCTCCCAGGCCCAGTGGCCCATGAATAAACCAGCTCTGTGCTTGGCTTCACTCAGGGTTTTGTGCTCCCTCCTGTCCAGTGCCCTGCAGCACACCCAGCGACACACACTTCACGATCTGTCACGTGGAACTGGGAAAAGCCTTCAGAGGCGGTTCCTGGGGATAAGGAGGCTGCAGCCAGTAAATGTGAAAGTTGGTCGCAAGCTTCGTAAGGGTCGTTACAAAAATGTCGAGTGAAGTCAATGCACACCTGGAAAACTGCTAGTTTCATGCTTCCTCGTGTCTAACACAGAGAGGCGCTCTCAGTTAGCATCAGACCCGCAGCAGAGCGCAATCAGTTGCACCCTCCACCGAGTCTGGGAATCTGAGAGGCCCAAATCCGCCGGGGCGGCAGCACTGTAGTTATTTGGGCTTTGCTAAGAACAGGTGGAGAGCAAGAAGACAAGCAAAAAGGCAGTGGAGGGCCTAAGAAACACGCGCTTCCTTATAGAAGGCGAGACGGGCAGCGCAGCTTCAGGACTGGGGATAATCGGCTCAATGATCGGCGCTGTAAACTTCCATGCAAATGAAGTTAAACCCGATTAGCTGAGCTTGTGATTGACGGGAAAAACCCGCCACAAACTCCCAACAGAAAAGTGAACTTTTAGAGCGCAGGATAAGCTGCTAGTGTCGCGGCTCCTCTGCGGACGGCGTGGGCGGCCCTGAAAAGGGCCTTTGGGTAAGAGATCACCAGCACACAACACCAACAACTGATGCAACTCAGCCGCCGAAGCCGTAGAGCGTGCGGCCCTGGCGCTTGAGCGCGTAGACCACGTCCATGGCCGTGACCGTCTTGCGCTTGGCGTGCTCCGTGTAGGTGACGGCGTCGCGGATGACGTTCTCCAGGAAGACCTTGAGCACCCCGCGGGTCTCCTCGTAGATGAGGCCGGAGATGCGCTTGACGCCGCCACGCCGGGCCAGGCGGCGGATGGCGGGCTTGGTAATGCCCTGGATGTTGTCGCGCAAAACTTTGCGGTGGCGCTTGGCGCCGCCCTTGCCCAAGCCTTTGCCGCCTTTTCCGCGCCCAGACATGACTGAAAGCGTTTGATAAAAAGCGCAGGTCTGAGAACAACCTGAGGGTGCGCCTTTTATAGTGCTGATGCGGACCGGAGTGAGAACCTGTAGGGGCGGGGGCGGGGTAGGGCCGGCGCTTCCTCTGTCCCGCGAGCTGTTCTGGAATTGGCTTCTTGCTTTTAAGTTTTTAAAGAAGCGCCTTTTGAAGGAAAAATTGAAACACTAATACTATGGAAGATTAGAAAAGGCAGATAAGTTGTCTAACGCAATGTCCCCGCACCACAGTCACAACATGGTCGCAGCTCAGTTTCTCCTGCAGGTAAAAACGCTTGTGAGGACACAATACTTAAGACAAATCTTTCCAAAAAGTGCCTTTAATATTTGTATTTTTCCCCTCAGAAATTTCGAGGTTATTACCCACTTTCAGAGATAATGGAGAATTAATTTTAAATGTAATCTTTCCACTTTTAATGAATTTTACTCTGCTCTACTTGCAGCCAACATTAGTTTATTGCTTTCACTCATCAAATTTGTTTTAAGTATATTTTAAAACTTGACCATGTGCTATTACAATTCTTATTCCTGTAAATTTTCATAATTTCATTAACTAATACGATTTTCTCTGAAAGCTTTCAAATTATTTTGTGAAGTTGAAAATAAATACCCCTCTGGATATGCAGATCACCAGCTCCAGTACTTTTTTTGTAGTGTGCTCAAAGCATGTTTTCTGTTTTTTAAAAGAAAGGTCCCTTTTTTTCCCCCATAATTTAAAGGCTCCAATTTAAATTCCTCATTAAGATGAACTCATACTTAAAAAACACTGTTTTAAAAGTATCACTGGGCCCAATTAAGAATTTAATTCCCGGTATTGCCCATGAATTTTGTCCCTTGTTCTTTGCAAACACAACATTATACTTTAAAATTCATTCAATGTTAATGAGAAAAACAAAACTGCAACTATAATGACAGTGTCCCTTTTCCCTCAACTTACTTCACAGTACTCAAGGTCTAGTCAGCAAAGTCCAATTCTACATTAAATCCCTACCTTTCTCATTTCTTGCTTCTGCTTTACTAACTTTTTACACCTATAAAATAAGCAGGATGGGCCCTTGCCGGGCTCAGGGCAGCTAGTGCAGAAAGGAGTGCTGGTCCAGCCAGGCACAACCTAGGGCTGAGCAGGATGATGAGTGTCACCGGCCTGGATCCCCCCCTCACCACAGGGGAAAAACACACCAGGCCAGGAGCTCGGTTGAAGCAGGAGTCCCCTTTATTGCAAGTCAGGCCCTTATATATCCACCTGACATCCCATAAGTCCTAGCGCGAGTCTTTGCTGATTGGCCCTCTCAGCTAGGCAGTTTAACAGCATCAACTGTAGAAGGCTGTAGTCTCTGGAGATTTGTAGTCTCATGAGATTATTATGGGCTAGTGGGGCATTACTATGGGCCAGTTGCTGTTGCAACCTAAGGCTGTATTGCATCAGCCACAAGGCTGTGCTAAATTATGCTGGTGAGGCAGCTTAAACAGATCATGACACTCTAGCCAGGTTCAGGAAGTTCCAACAGGCCTTGTCCAGGGTCTTGATGAGGCCCAACAGGCTTTGGTCACCTCTCATGTTCTAACTAGCACCTTGCCTGAGCTGCTAGATGACAACCTGCAAGAGCTCCACATAGGCAGGGAAATGGATTAGCTTCCCATAGGAGCACTTCATAGCCTGTTCAGAACTTTAGCTAACAGTCTGCTAAACTCAGAGAATATAACTTTTTTTCCAAGCTCAAGGACTCCTCCCCTTTAAACTGAACCGGTATCACCCCCTGTAAATGTGGGAATGACCTTTGTTCCGTAGGTTGCTTAAAAAGCTCCTCTCTCAGGTCCTCCCAGGATGATTTGTTGGAATTAAGTGACTTGATCACCTGAAACAGTCTCTGTAGGAGGCATGTTTCTTTACCTCTCAAAGCTTACACATCCCATATGCAATACAGTTCTCTCAAATCTTGAAGTATGGTTGGATGATTCACAAATGATATCAATGCGTGACCTTGAAGACCAGCGACCTCATGTGGGTCCATTGGCTAACTGGGTTAGAGGGGTCTTTGATGCTCTAGAAGCATCTACCAACTGAACTCTGCTCTTGCCTGAGCATGACCCTGTTTGAACTGCCAAGATAAAAGACTCAAGGGCCTGGTGTTACCAATGGGAACTTAATTTTCAAGCATGAATTAGGACTGACACCTTCCACCTGACAGAGATGTGTCCCTCATTTGTGCGGTGGCGCCTGACAGGTTTTTTGCTTATGAAAGCAAACTGTCCTGATTGTTTTGTCCTTAACTGTGGATCTGTTCACCTTGTTCCTGGGGTTAGATGTCTTCCCCCTGTTGTTTTTCTTGTGAATTAGAAAATGTTTCTATTTTCAGGTTTTTAGACTTTGCATTTCTATTATAATATGTGTATGTCCTTAAAAAAATTTCATGTAATTATTTGAGAGGGAGAGAACAGGGGTGAATGACATGGTGCTATAACAAATCAGAGAACAACTTTCAGAAGCTGGTTCCTCTTCTACAGGAAGAATCTACATTACCGATTCTTGATTGTCGTAAGGAATAAGAACTTGGAACTGAAGGCAAAATGGTGTGGACCATCCATGGCAAGCCCCTTTTTATTTAGCTACAAGCAGGAAGAAGGAATCAAAAAATAGAGAAAGATCCCTGAGGCAGTAAGCCTGGTGCATCAACAAGGTCCCCAACTGTGGATATGTGTCTTGTACTTTGTCCTGTGTACAGAACAGGCTTTCCTCTGAGTTTGTTCAGGAGGGAGATTTTATCTTGTGTGTAAGGTATTTGTTTATTGAAATGATTGCAGGAAAGCATTCTAAGGAACTGCATGTCTATCTCCAATAGGTCAGGGACAAGTTGATTCTTATTTCTCAACATCTCCCCCTTTTTGTTTAAAGATAAAGCAAAGGTTTCTCTGGAAATCTCTTTTTTGCAAGATCTTCATTCTTCGTCGGACTATAATTAAGCAAGCCAATGTAATTAGTATTAAAACAAGAACACCCATTGGACCAGTTAAATGAGAAATAATACACAGAGGGTTCATATTCTGTGCCCGCCTGAGATTGCAGGCAACCAGTCTTCTCCACTAACTGATTGTAATTTCTCCTGAAAAGTCTGCTGGACATGTTGTTGGCGCTGCACAATCTCTATAGATACATTATCATGTCCCATAATGTGTGTTTGTATTTTGGACCAGTTAATTACTGATTGATTCCACATGACAGGAGTCACACATATATATATGGTGGTATAATACCAATCACAAAGTAGATTTATTTGTTGATGTAAAATTTGAACCTGTTCTAATATAGTGAGAGCATGTTCAACAACAGACAATCTTTGATTAAAATCTTTGTTTATATACACTTGAGACTTCCATAAATATTCCAAGTTATTGTGCCAATTTTGTTCAAAATGAGCATTTTGTACTGTTTGATGTAGGGTAACTCCAGAAACGGCAGCAGTGGCTGTGATAGCTATTACCCCCAATATTAAAGAGATTATTAATCCAACAAATCATCTGGTCCTTTTTCTGAATTCTGTTAATAAATGATAAAAATTATAGTCTTTAGGAGATTTTTGCTGTCTCTAGTAAGATTAGTCAGAAACAAACTGTAAGATCTTCCTTTAAGGATGAATACATCATCCTAAGACCGATTAAAAGGAATAGATTTATTAATGCAGGTATATAAAGAGCAACTATAGCACTGAAGCACTTGTGTAGTAAGATTCCAATAGCTGATTGCCTTTATTATGAGATATAGATTGGGCACACCAGAAGAGACAGATAAAGAATCATTTTTCTTAAACAGAATAGTCGTATTGTTAATAGTGACATTATAATAGTGACACTCTAAAATACACAGCATTTTCCTGAAACTCCATGAACAACTTCCAGAAATGTATTTGGAAAAGATAATTTTTTAAGTATGGCTCTTGACTAAGTATGGTCTTTTCCTTTACAAACTAAGGTGTCTTTTAAATATGAAAAAATAATAAAAGATGAATTGTCAATTCAAGTAAAATTAGCCAATCAATTTTGCCCTTTGATATAAGGGCAGCCCACTGAGTTCCAATCTATTATTTGTGTTCCATTAATGTTTAATAATTCTCTGGGTTGTATTTCTGCACAATCAGTCCAGTTAATCCAGAATTATCTCAAAGGTATGGGAAGTCACAGAAGGGCCTTATAGGTCCATCTGAGATATCTAAACATTATCAAAAAATCCTTTGGTTACTAACAATCTGAATATAGTATTATTAACATCCTTAGTAAATTACAGTCTTGGCCTCGTCTTCTACAGTCTTTGGGAAGATGTCCGATTTTATCACAGTTAAAACACTTATTTTGACTCTTTGCAAAGTCCTTTGTCATGCTGCTGCATTAAAAGTAGTTTGAAAAGAACTGGAGTGGACATCAGCACCTGTCTTGAGATAATCTGCAAGTGAGCCAGAGTCTTTTACTGCCTTTAAATCTTGCTGGTAATCTGAGTTGGCATTCTCAAAAGCTAGGCTCCTTAGAAGAGCATCTCTCGCTTCCTTTTGTGAGATGGCCTTTTCTATTGCCATCTAACATGGATCAATAACATCAGCATGGGGCTCATGAAGACCCTGCTTTTTTCATAAAAGATTGAGTCATTTCTCCCTGTTGAGAAACTTTATCCTAAGCTCCTAAGTAACATTCCCTAGTGTGAGTTACCCCTTGTCCTTGTTCTGTCAGTTGTTCTGCAGTAATTCAAATATTGTTATTCAGGTTATGGCATGGTCTTCTACTAGCTTCTGCCCACCAAGTTTTAAACATAAGTATTTACTCCCTTCTAATAGCATGCACGTTCAGTGTTCCAATCATGGGACACTGCAATATGGGGAGTGCATGCCATATTGTTTAATTGCAGCCTTTAAATATTTTAAGATTTTTAAATGGTAGATTATTGTGGGTAAAACCATATTGATCTTCTTGTTGGGTTATCGTTACAAGGTAAGCCTGTGCTATGGGAGGAAATAATAATTCATCATCTTCATCTTCTGTATCAAGATGATGAAATCTGGGTGAAGGAGAAGAAGGAGGAGGTCTGTGATCCATTTTTTAGTTCTAAATCTTCTCTCCTTTTATTGATATGATCTGTAGCTGCTTAGAGTTCTTTATAATTAACTGACTCTTGGGGGTCTATTCTAGATGATGTCTCTTCTATTTTGTCATCAGTGTCCTTATAATCTGTCTCAACAATAGATTGCTTTTCCTTTTTATCAGTTTTTACCTTTCTGTTAGTTAGGCAGGGGAGGCAATGGACAGGAAACAATCTCGTCCAATGATTGATATCCTCTCCCTGGATTCTCTCTAGTGTCTTCTGATTCTGACTGGAAAGGCTTCAGTACTTCAGATATATGATTACACAAAGTCCAAACTTTTGCTTCCATAATTTCACCATTTTAATGGGCTCCCCTCAAAGCCATCATAATGTCCCCATAATTTATGATTTAGTTATACCTCCAGCTGAGATTGAAACCAACGGCAATGTTTATGAACACGGCAGAATAAATCATTATACACTCTAGGTGTTACGGCTTTTCTGGCTGCCTTTACCATTGACCTTAATAACTTAACATATAGTTTCTCTACTGAAGATCGATTTCACATTACTCTGCTGTTAATAATGTCAAAGGTCTCACTCAGAGTGTCGATCCCCTTCTATCCTCCTCACCAGGAGAATGAATTCATTCACCGCAGAGCTTAGATCCTGCTTACTTCACCAAATTCTGATCCTTAACTTGATGCAGTCCTGGACACATGTCCTGTGCTTTGTCTTGTGTGCAGGACAGGTTTTCCTCTGAGTTTGCTCAGGAGGGAGATGTATCTTGTTTGCAAGATATCTGTGTTCAGGAGTTTGCTCGAGGAACTGATTCCAGGAATACATTCCAAGGAACTGAACGTCTGTCTCCAACTGGTCAGGGACAAGCTGATTATTATTTCTCAACATCTTGGACTAGAATTTCAATATTTCAAAAGACAACCTAATATACAGTATCCAAAATCCAGTATTAAGCCAATGGACATAGTTGTTATTTTTAGTGTTGTCCTGAACACACAGGCATGCCCACACACATACCTTCAGAAATGATTGGAGTTTCAAGGCAGTACCATTTGATACCTGGAGGGTGGGGGGGGGTAGGGAGGAGAGACAGTCCCCAGACCTGAGAGAGAGCAAATCACATTGGAGCAGGAGAGTCCCGGAGTGGCGATCACTCTACTCCTCCGGGTAGTGGTTGGTCATTGGTCACGGGGAATCCGATGTCTGGAACACCAGGCACTGCTGTCTAATAGGCTCCAAGGCCAGGTGCACAGCATGTCCCAGGTAGTGGTGGGAAATCAGATCTGATGAGCTCTCTCAGGTCCCCATTTTTGTCCTCCTTTGGCCTAGGCATGTGCCACTTTATTTCAACCAATCGTATCATTTAGAGTACTCAGAGCACACATATGTTCACACTGATAAGATTACAAGCTCTGGGGTCACAAGCTCAGATTGCCATGGTTACAGTTTCTGCAAAGGCACTTCACACACCAATGTTTATCACTGCAAGTTTCACAGCACACACAAAGTTGCTTTATTTCCACTTCTCTATCCCTATGCTATGCTGTCCCTGCACTGTCCACAATCACAGTAATTTTGTTCACATTCCAGGAACTTGAATTCTTGTATAGTGATGGCTCCACATTTTCCCTCTGCTCACCACAAGTATCTCTTTCCATACTGTAATATTAAGTCAACATTAAATGGAAATGTATTTCTTAATATTGTGTTCACACACACTTATACATTGAAAGACTCTACTCTGTTGAAAATGTTATGTGCATACAGCAAATAATAATATTTGCTTTCCAACATCTTTTTCGAATAACCCTAAGGAAAGAAAAATACTTTCTTTTAAACCTGCAGGTTTTTTCTTTAGTGAATGAATTAAGTGGACTTAATACAAATTAACAGTAGGAAAAAAACACTTTTAAGTTGTAAGTATACAAAATGTAAGACTGAGAATTTAGTCATTAAGTCTTTGTCTTGTCCTCTGGAGATCTTAGTCCTGTTCCTGTCAATCAATGTCTGGTGAGTGTCACCCAGAGGGACCTTTTGGGCCTCAGTACAGGGCACTTGGCTAGCACACAGCTTCGCACTCTTGCTTTCATCAGTGAGAAAGAATTCTGGTAGGCACATGGCAATCAGGTGATTTTCTGAGTCTCTAGATTTTTCCTTTCTACATAAATCTCAGCTGTGGTCACATGCAGCAATTCCTTCGGGTAAAGCAGTGACCACAGCCACCATCAGGGGACCGAGGATACTCCTGTGCTGCTTCTTCAACATGACTGGACATTGGAGAATGTAAATTCAAACTTCAGGCAGTCCACTAATTCATATACTCCCTCTTCATTCCATCTGCACAAGATATGCCGAGCAGATGATACAGCTAATGCCAAAGAAACACTAGCTGTTTATTTGCAGTCCAGGTGGGCTGAAACTCATTATATCATCCAGAGTGACCTCAAACACAAGATTATCCTTGTGAAGTCAGCAAGTGCTAGTGTGATTTTCCATAAATGACAAAAGAGTACTTTTATCTCTGGAAGTCTTTCAAAAAGTTTACATATTCGGGCAACTAGAACCTAAATAGCTATTTGGAAGTAAATATTCCTGCTACACACCACATTTTCTTCTTCAGATAAAGTTGACTGGAGTAGCACATTTGTGAAGACAATAAATTTTTAATTTTTTATCTAGCTCTAGTCTTCTCATAATATCTCCTACACACTAAATAAATATGAATGTGCTGATATGGAACACATTAGAAGATATATTCTGTGTCTTCAAAGTCCTTCCTGGGGTAAAGTCTCACTTGTGTATTTCTATGTAGTCCAGGCTGCCTCAAAACTCCACATTCTCCTATCTTGGTCTCTTAGCCCAGGATTGGGCCAAATTATTTTATTTTTTGTCTTCTCAGAGTTTGTCTTTACGGTAATGCAATAAGAGATTTATAAATTATTAATTTCTCAACAAAAATTGATTTGTGGCTAAACAAAGATGTTAAAAAATAAAATACCATGATATCAAATGGTTTAAAGAAAAACAACTGCTGTGTAAAAGGCAGTTGGAACCCTGTGGTAAATGGAACAAAACAAAGCTCAGAAGGAATGAACAGTTAGGCGAACTGCTCTTCCTAATCTATACACTCTCCTAAAAATAACTTGATTTTCTACACAAACCAACTTTCCTGGATTATATGCCGCAGTCTAATTTAGTCGGGTACCAATTACATAGGAGCTGTACAAAAATAAAATGTGTCAAACTTTAAAGTAATGTAGCTCACAATGAACTGTCAATCCTAAGGCCCCAATAATCAAATTTTGTCCTTTTATTATAAGAATTATTTGTTTACTTTCAAGCTGCTGAGTTTTTTTTGAGGCAGGATTAGAGTAGCCATGCTGGGATGGGTCTCTCAAGGTCTTTGGAATTCCTGAAGGTCATCCTCCACTGCTGGAACACCCCAGGGATAAGATGGCCAACCCTGAGAAGTGATTATGGAAATGAACTCTCCAAATCAAACAACTTGACCTTTAGTGCACGTGTGCCCAAGAGCAACTGGTTTGGTTCCCAATGGGAATTAACCAATGGGAAAAAGTCAGTTTCCCTGGGCTTGTCTAGGTGTATAAATACACCTGGTCCTGGCAGCCATTTTTGGTGTCCTAGCTCCTCATGGCATTAGTGCCATGAATTCTGTTCTGTGCTTGTTTCTCATGTATTCCATAAGTTTCTTGTTCCTCATGGATTCCATGCCTAGGCACCGTGAGTTCTCCAGGGCGTCCCAGGCCCTCATGGCACTCCACGTCTGGAATCCGTGAGTTCCAACCTTTCTTTTTTCTAATAAACTCTACCTTAATCCTCTATACCGGGTTCTGGTTTCAGTCTTTGACTCCGGAACACAAGAACCTACAACATTAGGATGGTCTAGTCCCTGCAACATTTTCTTTCCTCTAATCCTGTTAAGTCTTTCTTGTCCCTCTCTAAATTCATGTTCGTTGTGCTCAGCAGGTTGCTGCTGTGAACCTGCAGGGTCTATGGATTAGGAGGCCGCCTAAATTTTATGTAGGATTATGAAAGCAGCAGGATTCTCAGGTGTGGAACATTTCCAGTTATTGTGCTAAACCATTTGCAGGACTAAAGTGAAAGTAAATTGAACTCAGCAATGTGTGTGCTTGACACTTGAGGAAGTCTCCATGCGCTCGTGGAATGAGCTGCACATCCTATGGTATGCATGGCGGGCTCACTGTAAACGTGGTTTCCCCTAAATACCTCAGTTCTTTTGCAGAAACAGTGGGTGGCTCTGAAAAGAGCCTTTGGTGCAGACGCTTCGGAGGCGCCGCCTACTTGCCCTTGGCCTTGTGGTGGCTCTCGGTCTTCTTGGGCAGCAGCACCGCCTGGATGTTGGGCAGCACGCCGCCCTGCGCGGTGGTGACTTTGCCCAGCAGCTTGTTAAGCTCCTCGTCGTTGCGGATGGCCAGCTGCAGGTGGCGGGGGATGATGAGCGTCTTCTTGTTGTCACGTGCCGCGTTGCCCGCCTGTTCCAGGATCTCGGCCATCAGGTACTCGAGCACGGCCGCCAGGTAGACCCGGGCGCCGGAGCCCACGCGCTCGGCGTAGTTGCCCATGCGCAGCAGCCGGTGCACGCGGCCCACGGGAAACTGCAGGCCAGCGCGGGACGAGCGCGTCTTGGCCTTGGTGCGCGCCTTACCGCCCTGCTTGCCGCGTCCGGACATGGCCACTGCTCCCAGGGACTTGCTCAGCCTCAAGCAAAGTGGCAAACGCCCAGTGTTTGTAGTGAACACAAGGCACGAAAACGGGGCAATTTCATTGGCCATAATTACTGGTTTCTCGCTGGCCAGAGGCATCGTGGTTTAGGAGAACGGTTTTGCTATCATTAGAACAAATCACTTAGAAACACTGTTTTCAGCTCTAATTTTCATAGGAGAAACAGACACTGCACGGCACTGATCTTCTGACTGGATCTTTCCGAGGTTTTTTTACTTGTCCTTTCATCCTTTCTTTCTCTTTCTTTTTCTTTCTCCTAGTTTCCTTTACTCCCTTTCTTCTTCCTTCTTTCCAAGAAGTCTGCTCAGTCCAAGCAAGAGATGGGGGGAGGGGAGGAATCAGCAAAGACCCAGCCAGCTGGAAGCACAGGCCAGTCACCAGGAGAGAGAAGTGTAAGCTTCTAAGGTGCTGAGTCCCGTGTGATCTGTCTCTGGAGAAACATCTTCTCAAACATTTGCCTTTTCCTTATCATTCAGCCATTTAGAATGCTGAATTCATTTGAACTGTGTAGATATTGCTGTATCAGAACTTGCTGTCCTTTGAGTATCAGTATCAGCTGATTAAATATTCTGAAAGGATTTCTGTCCCCCACAGTCATCTCTGGTTTTCTCTTCTTATTGTGCTAGTTAATGAGCAGAAAAAGGAAGCTGGAGAAAGGGATTGCCACCACCACATTCCAAAGAACCAAGGGTGTAAAATCAGTGCACTGAAGCTCCTTTGCCCCATACATCTGTAAGGGCCAGCATAATGGAGCAGAATGAAGCTACATGGACCAGTTCCAGAGCTTTTCTGTCCAGTTATTGCTGATGAATGATGACCAGGCAGGCGAAGATCACAGCCCCTTCAAACTTTCAGAATAAGGTCGTTTCATCAGAACCGAGCGGCAGCTTTTGAATTCATTCCTCTTCCACGAGCTGCAAGTGCTTTTCTCCACATACCCTGTAAAACTACACTCAGGGCTGGCTGGTCTTTATCTGGATGCTCTTTCAACCAAAGGCTCCTGACCACTTATCCATCTGTCTAGTACCAGAGACTGGCCACCCAGTTAGATTCAGTCTACAACGGTCATCACCCTCATCCTGAGAACTCAGGAATGGACTCCGTCACTCTGGCGTGTAACCTTTCCCACACAGACACCATCCAGCAGGAAGTAGCTAAGAAGGAATGTGTCATCCCTTATCACTAGTAAAAGCTGGGATAACAGGAGTCCCACTCCATCCCCCCATACTCGCAGTAGAGCTTCTGCTTGATGATCGATGTCCCCTAATAGTTGGCACTTACAAGACCACTTGCTTGCATGATCCTTAGTGCTGATCCTCATCACATTTTCTGGGCTAGGCACAGTTCCCAGAATTCACCTCCAGCTAACCCACCAATGCTGAGGGTGTACCCCCAATTCCCCTCTTCCAACTCTTTCTTTGTATCCCTCTTGTGAAAATTGTTAGAAGAGAGAAAGAAGGAAAATCACAAATATAAATTCTGAGAGGGGCAAGAGAACCGTAGCAGGATTAGAGAAAAGAAAAGAACCCAGGGCTCTGGGCCTGGAATCCATGAAAGGAACTCAAGGAGCCCAGACATGGAGTCCCATGAGGGTAAAGGGCAGTGAAGATGGCCACCAGGGTAGGAGTACTTATAGTGTCAGGCAGGCAGAGAGGGGGTGGGTGGGAAGTGAAGGTAAGGGAAACAGCTTTTCCTCGTTGGTTACTCTCAATTTCTGCAAACCTGATTGGAGGTTTTGTTCCTCCTTATCTCATGAAGACCCAGTCCAGTCAACTTTGAGACAGACCTCATGGTCCAGCTGTTTCTCTTGAGGACCTTCAGCCGATCTGCAGTGAAAGCACATGTCTCCAGGTCCTTCATATTAAGACCAGTTTCTCTAGGTTAATAGGGTGTGTTCCTTCAGGATAATCCTAGCAGCTGGGCAGGACAGGACCTTCCCTGACCTTCCCAGAATGATAGGCTGAAACTGCCCAAGGAGGTCATGAAGCAACGCCTAAGCTTAAGCATTAAGGATTCTGGGGACCTGCACAGTCTCCTGTCCACATGGAGATCTCTTTCATGTGTAGTGATGAAAATGTCTGTGGAGAAATTTTGAATTGGTTTCCAATTGACCAGTGTCATAGTTAGGCACAGGTGTCAACTTGACAATTGAGGGTTTGAGCTTTGGACACATTTGTGGAGAATTAATGGTTGAGTTGGGCCCAGAGCAAACCTACAGGAGATTTCTGGCTGATGGAGAGGGCCCACCCTATGGTGGGTGGGATTAGGCCCTGGAATAAAATACAGAGAGCTGGTTGAGAGAGTGGGCATCCTTGTGTATACTTGACCAGACATGCTGATCTGGCAAGTAAAGATTGTCCCTCTCTCAGTCATTATGTAGAAATGGTGTGCCAGTTCTCTTGACCCTGGTGTGGGCACGAGCCCTTCTGTCAACCTGGACTGAGAACTGTAACCAGACAATCATAAGAGACAATAAACCCATTGTGCCCTTAAACCTTCTGATGGTCATTTGTCAGCAACCATGCAGAAGGACTGCAACAACCAGGGATCACACAATCACTTGGATGATGTTTTCCTTGGCAACAGCCCCCTCCCTTTTGTAACTGAAAAGATTCTGTTCGAATTACAAGCTTAAAAACCCGTGTTCCTGACTCTCCTTAAAAAACAGTAACAGGAAGTTTTTCTCTGGGATACCATGGTGAAAGTACTTACTTTATTCTTCTTCACATCTTGAAGCTGTTGGATATAAATCCCAGCATTATCAGTGTGAGGAACTCAGCTCATTTTCCCAAGGCTGGTGGAAAATTAATGGCGAGTCATGATATTTCCAGCAACAGGACAGATATATACAAAGGTCACCAACATGCAAATAACTCAAAAATTTACAAACCTACTCTGCTTTTGAGTTCCTTTTCTTTGTCTTCAGATTTGTGGATTTTCTAAATAAAGAGTAATGAAGTTCATGCCAAGGAGAGCTCATTCAAGTAGTCTCACTTTACTTTGTTCATTGTTTTAATGAGTAGTAGCCTTTTAATTATCCTGGCCTACGGAGTGTGTGCAGGTAACTTTAATCCTTCTACATCCTTTTCTCACACTCCCTCCAGTTTTTTTATCTGCTGATTCCTTCATTCTGTAAAATAAAGGGACCAGAATTAACTGTGTATTATCTTCATTGATGGCGAGGATTAAAGGCATCTATTCCATGAGGAGCCAGGATACAAAAACCACCTCTCATGGAGAGTGAGAGGGGTCTAAGAGCCCAGGTCCTTGCTCACAACCTGGCAACTCTGTCTCTTTCTCTGAAAACCCACAGAGTAGAAAAAGAGAACCAACTGTCCTCTGCCCTTCATACACAAATGACTTTTCTAATCTCTATTTTCCTCTTTCCCCTTTTACTTATAAAGGAGTTTTAAAGTAGTTTAGAAGCAAAAATACATCTTGTTCTGTAATTGTTTTGTGCTGGTGGTGAGATGTAAGAGAAGATAAACAGAAAAGGGTAAAATTTGTATTCTAACACAGTTGAGGGGTATACATGCAGGAACATAAAACACACACACACACACACACACACACACACACACACACACAGTGTTCTAAGACTTGTGAGAAACGACATGAATAAAGAAGACAAGACAAGAAGAGAAGTCAAAGCTGAGCCAAGTCTTGGAATCAGAGCTTTGGGGAACAAGAGACTTCTATGGATGCCGGAGGACAGATCCGAGTTTTAATAGGGGGGAAATGGGGCAAGACCACTAAAGCAACTAGACTTCATGAAGCATTGACTCTATAATTGTGCTAAATGCAGAGTCAGCACATCAAAGGGAAGTCAGGCCCTAACAGAATGCTCCACCCATTATGGAAGTCAGAGGGTTTTTCCTCAAAGAGACCTTAATATGTATGCAGTGATCTCTTCCAAATAGATTGATCCTCAGAGACTGGTTGAGGTCTCTTAATTTTACACTACATCTTGAATTTTCTGAGCCCATGTGTCTTGTTGTTGGCCTCTGTCAGTTTTCTTTCTCTAAATTAACAGTATCTAGAGAAGTGCTCAGAATGGAGACTTTTCTTTTCTTTTCTTTTATACAGAATAATGCTTGGGACAGCAGTTCATTCCTTATTAAGCTTTCTTTGAAGTATCTGATAATTAAGGAAATATAGGCCTTCTTGGGTGGTCCCACAGGCAGCGTCTACTTACTACAAATTCAGTGAGTTCACACAGTGGGCTGGAGGGTGGGCTTTGAAAGTCTACAGTCCTCTGAGTCTGAAGCCTGTGGTTTCTAAGAAACACATCCCTGATCATATTTCCCACAGCAACTAAATTGACTCCAGTTGCACTGCATACCATCATACTGGAGGAAACAAGGCTCCATAGCTGCACAAGTTTTTCCAGAAATCAGGTGTGGCCATCCACCTGAAACAAGGCCTGACAGATGCTTCACCAACCACTGCGGCACTGAGTCTGGGAAGGGCCATCTACTGTGTGATCTCCTCTACAAGGCTTTCCCAAAACAAATGATTCAGGCTATAGACAACTGGTTGCTTTTTGGCATAAACCTTTGGATGTTTTCATGTGTCATTGTTTCTGTTTTTCCACTTGGATGGACTACTTAACATTTTTGCAAAACAAAGGAAGAGTTATGAAGACAGGATTTTGATTTGTTTCTGAAGTGCAAATGGCAAGTCAGATGTCAGAGCTCATTTGACAGATAAAACTGTTGCTGGGAGAAACAGCCAGGTGCTGTATCTGGGCTCCTGGTTTCCCTAGAGATTCTGCATGGAGGTCTGCTCACAGGCTCATTATCTGGAGGGACTTGGGATGGCATTTATGAGCCTGACATACAGAAGCTTCTTGAGATTTGGACCTGACAGAGGAAGGAGGAGAAAAACTGAGGCCAGACTTGTGAAATGAGAGGCTTATTAGTTACCTGGTGGGGGAAGTAGTGTTCCATCTTTCAGGGAAATATGAGCAACTGTCGAAGCCTGCCTCCATTCCTGGGCAGTTCCCTCCAAAGGGTGTTTGCCTCACTCCAGATCTTTAGTGAAATATGTGATTGTTTGCTTATTCCACCTCAGGAGTAGAGAACACTCACTAATATAGTTATGTCACAAATTCTCCTTCATCTCTTAAAAATAAGGTGCCTTCAAGTTATGATTTCACTGTGAACTAAATATATGAATAAAAAAATAGGAAATCTGATCCTAAAGGTACAAAGCAAATTATGTCACACTCCCAAGACCAAACTCCTGATCCCCTAACACAACATCTGCAGCTCCGTGCTGTTTGCATCAAGTTGTCCTGCCGGAACCACTGACATGAACATGGCCTGGTATTGTTAGATTTTCATTGATCAGTCACCACCTTTCATTGGGGACCAAACAGACCCCTACATGTACTTAAAGACGATCTTATTTGGTTTGGGTCTTTACCTTAAAAAACTAGTTATCTGAACCTCATGAGCCATGTTTCTGAAATTGCTCTTCACTCATTTTCTGTGCTGTGTTTCATGCATTGTGACTGTACCTTAATGGATGTATTTCTCTTACCATCAAACATGTCAGAGCATGGATTATTTTTGCTGCAAGAATGTCGTCCTATTTTAATGTATCCTGTTGCTTGTGTGCAGAACACACTCATAAGAACAGTAGGGGCTCAGATTCTCTAGGCACTTAGAATAAATATAAGAACATGCTGTAACATCTGACACTTCAGGGAATTAATTTACTGAGGAAGCTCCATCCTGACTCCTGACAGACATTAGAATAGTTTTAAATGTGCCATTTCTAAAAGCTTAAAGTGGAGAAACACATTTTGAATCAATTTGAGAGGAGGGAGAGGGGCACAGCATTGGCTGTCTCCCTTTAAAATTTTCTGCAATAAATAAATAAGATGTAAAGTGAAAATATGCAGACCACTTGGGCTCTGAAAGCAGACCGGGTGGTTTCATATCTTACACAAAGCTCCTTGTTCCGCCTCCACCTACTGGAGGTCGTGGGCAGCAGCACCCAGACACCCAGAGCCTTCAGAGGGTTAAAGGGTGCTGGAGCTCCACTGGAGGAAATCGGACAGGACCTATAAGACCAGAGAATGACCTTGTCCAACAGTGTCTCCCGAGACACACAGCAAAGCTGGCAGGTGACTTAAATAACGGACCAGCATCCACAGTGGATAGCTGGTGTAAGTGGGGCTGAAGATGACGTTAGAGCACTGACATTACTTCCCCAGGGCCAAAGACATTGAAAATATTTTCAAAAATACTAGGCAAACAAACTCTGGCACTAATGCCAGTTTCTACTTCGAAGGTGGTCATCTGCGCAGTACTTCAGAAACAGTACACTAAAAAAAAAAAAAAAAAAAAAGACTTTCTGGCAATTTTGTACAAAGGTTAGCAATTACTGTTCCAAAAAAAAAAAAAAAAAGCATATCTGTCTCTTCAGCGGGTTTAACATTAAGGAAGCCACAGTGGACAAATTTGAAGTTGCAAAACTGAAACAAGCTGAACATCAAGAGAAGCGCCAGGTCTTTCTAGATGACTGGGTGGCTCTGAAAAGAGCCTTTGGGGGTGCGGCGGGAAGGCGGGCGCGGGGCTCACTTGGAGCTGGTGTACTTGGTGACCGCCTTAGTGCCCTCGGACACGGCGTGCTTGGCCAGCTCCCCGGGCAGCAGCAGGCGCACGGCTGTCTGGATCTCCCGCGACGTGATGGTCGAGCGCTTGTTGTAATGCGCCAGGCGCGACGCCTCACCCGCGATGCGCTCGAAGATGTCGTTGACGAAGGAGTTCATGATGCCCATGGCCTTGGACGAGATGCCCGTGTCGGGGTGCACCTGCTTGAGCACCTTGTACACGTACACCGAGTAGCTCTCCTTGCGGCTGCGCTTGCGCTTCTTGCCGTCCTTCTTCTGCGCCTTGGTCACCGCCTTCTTGGAGCCCTTCTTCGGGGCGGGCGCGGACTTCGCTGGCTCAGGCATGGCGAGTGCTGGAGAGTCGAGGGGACGAGTGGAACCAGGCACTGCGGCACTTCCTCACTTATAGGGGAGCGTATTCAAATGAAGCTCGTTAACACTCTCTTCTGGTTGTCAGGAGTCCACCTAAGATGTCAAAGGCAAGTTGCATCCGCCTTGCTAACACCTCCCACCTGCTAGCATCCTATTGGTGGAAATCAAAACGGGAAGCCAGCCAATCGGACGGCGCCATTTCCGAGCGGCGCGGAAAGTATAAAGGTCGAGCTCGACTACCTTCCCAGACACAGTTTCACCCTCAGCTCTCTCACCATGTCCGGACGTGGCAAGCAGGGCGGCAAGGCTCGCGCCAAGGCCAAGACGCGCTCGTCCCGCGCCGGCCTGCAATTCCCCGTGGGTCGTGTTCACCGGCTGCTGCGTAAGGGCAACTACGCAGAGCGCGTGGGCGCCGGCGCTCCGGTTTACCTGGCGGCGGTGCTGGAGTACCTGACGGCCGAGATCCTGGAGCTGGCGGGCAACGCGGCCCGCGACAACAAGAAGACGCGCATCATCCCCCGCCACCTGCAGCTGGCCATCCGCAACGACGAGGAGCTCAACAAGCTGCTGGGCAAAGTCACCATCGCGCAGGGCGGCGTGCTGCCCAACATCCAGGCGGTGCTGCTGCCCAAGAAGACCGAGAGCCACCACAAGGCCAAGGGCAAGTAGAGGCTCCTCCGAAGCGTCTGCACCAAAGGCTCTTTTCAGAGCCACCCACCGTTTCTGCAAAAGAACTGAGCATTTCCGACTAGTCAGTGTCAGGGAAGGCCGGGTTTACAGTGCACAAGTGCCCATTGAAGATCCCGCAGTTTCAAAACAACCCATAATAAACGTGTGCTTCCCCCCCGCCCCCACAAAGCAAAAGATCTTTCACACTTGGTGAAGCGGGAAAGCGAGACTGGGATATATAGTTTTAGGTGCTATTTTAATGCATGTTGGCCGTGATGCACTAGGTAGGACCTGATCGTGCACAGCTACTTTCGCGCATGTGTGGGTGGCTCTGAAAAGAGCCTTTGGGGCTTCCACGCCTGATGCACGCCAGTCTGCAGCTTATTTCTTCTTCGGAGCTGCTTTCTTGGCCTTGGCAATCTTAGGCTTAGCCGTCTTGGGCTTCGCTGTCTTGGGTTTGGCAGTTTTGGGCTTCACCGCCTTGGGCTTGGCCGGGCTCTTGGTCGCCTTCTTCGGCTTAGCAGCGGTCTTGGGCTTTTTGGGACTCTTGGTCGGCTTCTTCACGCCGGCCGCCGCGGGCTTCTTGGCCTTCTTTGGTGTCTTCTTCACGGCCTTCTTGGCCCCCGCCGCCTTCTTGGGCTTCTTGGCGACTCCCGCGGGCTTTTTGGCCTTGGCCGCGCCTGCCTTCTTAGCCTTGGGCTTAACGTCGCCAGCCGCCGCCTTCTTGTTGAGCTTGAAGGAGCCCGAGGCGCCGGTGCCCTTGGTCTGCACCAGGACGCCCTTGCTCACCAGGCTCTTGAGCCCCAGCTTGATGCGGCTATTGTTCTTCTCCACGTCGTAGCCGGCGGCCGCCAGCGCCTTCTTGAGCGCGGCCAGGGACACCCCGCTGCGCTCCTTGGAGGCGGCCACGGCCTTGGTGATGAGCTCGGACACCGGCGGCCCGGACGCCTTGCGCTTGGCAGCGCCAGGCTTCTTGCTCGCCGCCTTCTTCTTGGCGGGAGACTTCTCAGCGGCGGCTGGGGCGGCCGTCTCCGCAGGCGCAGTTTCCGACATGGTGCAGAGGAGCTGCCGCTGCAAGAAGCTGAAGCGATGCAAAGAGAGAGTTTTGTAAGTGGCCTCGCTGGGCCCGCGCTTATATAAGGCGGCCCTGGGCTGTGATTGGTGGAGCGGCCGATCCACCGCCTTGAGGCTGAGGCCGAGACCGCGAAAACTCAGACTCACAAATTGTGTTTGTTCGCCCCAAAAGTTGATTAAATGCTGAAAACAAGGGCCCAGAAATTGACGCTTTGAAGCCCCAGAGAAGGAGGACATCTTCCAGGTCCGCATACTTACGTGTGCTTTCGTGTATCACACGCAACCGGTGATAGATATTTTTAAAAACCTCTTTAGTGATTCCTAGGAAATCACAAAAGTTGAAGGCATCCGGCTAGTTAGGTGCAAGTTTCTATAAACTTATAATAGGTATCCCCGGAAAAATATTTGAAAGAATTTGTTCACGAGTTCAGTCTTTATTTTTTTCTAGAGGGAAGACAATAGTTTTCTTGGTTTAGGCATAAAATTTGTTTATAACTGTAGCAAGTAACACAGCTGCTGACTAGACCAAAACTAATCACATAGACCAAACCAGTTCTGTGTCTTAATACTTTCTGCAGTCCGTTCTTTTTATTACAGAATGCAGTGTTGCAGTTTGGAAAAACCTCATACTTATTATTTTAGAGAGACTTCTAAGTGCAATAGGAATTTTAGAAATCACTATTGACTTCAGAAGCTAAATACCTAAATTCAAAGTCCAACTTGTCCAACTTAAATTTGGTATGGCTCTCACTAGTGGGCTTTCTTTATTTCCTGGATATGTTTGGAGAAAGAAAATACTTAATGCAGATCATTCATTCTTACAAAAAAAAAAAAAAAAGACTCTAAATTCTGCAGAAAATCCTTTGTGATCTCCTTGCAGTTTTCAAATGCACCCGACTTATTTAGGAGGCCAGAGAAGTTTGCTAAACAGTCTTCACACTGTTCAGTTAGACTTTGACTGTGAATGGGACTCAGTCTTGAGGGACTGAAGGATTTAGAAACTGATAAACACTTGAGAAAATAATGTAAGGTGGTGAGAAAAAAAATGTGGATAAAAGTTGCAGAGGCAGGAGGATGGATGGAATTCATACCTTTGTGATAAAAGAAATCCATGTTTATTCGGATTTATACATAAATAGTCCTGAAAAGATTTTTACATCAGAACAAAGATGTTCTTTTTACAATAAAATGTTTCTTAAATTGGACTTAGTGTTACAGGCCTGTAATCCTAGCAGTTGCAATTACAAGTCTTGGGGAAGATTAGACATTCAAGGTCACCCTACAAAAGCAATTCGAAATCAGTGAGGAACCCTGGCTGCATTTGCCTTGTTTAAAAATAAAGACAAATAAAAAAGCCTTTCTTTGCAGTGAAAAACCTCAGCCTACACAGGCAGCTACTGAAACTCCTGTCAATATATATGACTGTCAAGCTAAGAATTGTCTTTGCATTTTAAAAATAATGTTCAAAAAGGATTAATAATGTCAGAGACCATATGTGACATCCAAAAACTATAAATATTTACTATTTCACCGTTACTACATTTTTAACTATTATACACACACATTTCTTATAGGCCTCTTTCAGAACCATAGTAATTGAAAACTGAAGATACTGACCAAATATCACCACTTGGGAGGACTTGGCAAAATCAGACAGGAGGGTCTTCTCAAGTTCTAGGCCCAAATGAGCCAATGGGTGAGACATACAAACATGCAAAAGCAATAACATGTTCTAACCATGTAAACAAAGAAGTTCCCCCATATCTTAAGATGAAGGTGGACAGCTGAACGACCACATGAACCTGTGCTAAATACTAGGGGGGTGATCCTAAGGGTGCAGTGAGCTCTGGTTTGTACCTGTGCAAATTCAGAGTGGGAAACAGGATAACTGACTGATCCCAAAAGTCATACAGCTATCTACAGGGGCCTTTGGGGTTCAGACCGAGATACCTGACCTCATCTTGGGGAAATTCTTGAAGGGGCAGAGAAGCTGGATAAAGGGGGGTTGTATCAAGCTGCCTCTGTACCACCCACTGGACCCCCTCTAAGTTGACACAGGAAGGTTTCCATTCTTGTAAGTCAAAACTTTTTTCCCTGAATAAATCCTATTTGCTGAAACTTTTAGATCTCTTGTGGGAATGTCTTGAGTCTCAAAGAGACAAGGGCAAAGTGGGGTAGGAGTTGAAGTTCTTAAGAACATTGAAAACACAAAAAACAAACAACAAAAAAACACCTGGCTTCATATAACCATCTCCCAGTCAACACTTAGATTGGAAAGGCACACAGCACATGGATATGTACAAAGACTTAACAACTGAAAGTACAGGACAAGCTGATTTTGCAAACCAGGCACAGCTTTAAAACAGCATCCAAAGGGAGAAAGTGTAACTCCAGCTAAGTTTAAAATACTGAAGAGATTATCAGGTTTACATTACATCCCATCTTCTGGTAAGACAAAATGTAGATGCAGGCTCTCAGATATCCACTATTGCTAAAACTACACAGCAAGAGTAGCACAAAATAAAGACTTCTGCATTCAGTAATGCTTGCTCAAGATGTGTAACACTTAGTCCTCGAATGGTATAAAACGCGCCTGTAGGGTTTAAGACATGTCCTGCTCTTTATTATATAAGTGAACAGCTGTCTTGGTGACAATTGAGGGGCTCTGAAAAGAGCCTTTTGCAGCAAATGCGGGAGGCGCGCAGTTCAGGCGCGTTCCCCGCGGATGCGGCGAGCCAGCTGGATATCCTTGGGCATGATGGTGACGCGCTTGGCGTGGATGGCGCACAGGTTGGTGTCCTCGAACAGCCCCACCAGGTAGGCCTCGCTGGCTTCCTGCAGCGCCATGACGGCCGAGCTCTGGAAGCGCAGGTCCGTCTTGAAGTCCTGCGCGATCTCGCGCACCAGCCGCTGGAACGGCAGCTTGCGGATCAGCAGCTCGGTGGACTTCTGGTAGCGCCGGATCTCGCGCAGCGCCACTGTGCCGGGCCGGTAGCGGTGCGGCTTTTTGACGCCGCCCGTGGCTGGCGCGCTCTTGCGAGCAGCCTTGGTGGCCAGCTGTTTGCGCGGGGCTTTGCCACCAGTGGACTTGCGGGCGGTCTGCTTCGTACGCGCCATGGGGAACGACAGTCAATGTGGAGATACTGGGTGCGAAGGCTGTTCGGATCCCAGTTTATATACAGCGCCTCGCCTTATGATTGGACGATACACTGCTGACCTCATCGTTCCAGCAACATAATTGGTCCAAGTCAAAAGTGAAAACTTTCGGTACAGTTTTAGAAACAGACGGATGTGTTTTGATTTTGATTTTTAAAAAATGTCATAGTATTTCCCGACATTATAATTCCATGGAAATAGTAGTTTAAGGATAAAAATTTCTTTTCACCATTTAAACCAGAAGCGTCACCATAGTGTGGCTAATTCTTTGAAAAACCGCAAAATGCAAATTACAATGAAATGAATTTTGCTCAGAGTCACCAGCGCTTCTCAAACGTGCGAGTACCAAGAATCTCTCCAAATTTTTATGACAGGAAGTTGCTTTCGAAGTTGCAGCCCGCGCAGCCTTAATATCTAACCTTGCCGTTCTGGCGCAAATTCAAAATGAGAGCCCGGAAACTTTCCCGGGCTACAAACCCGGAAGACAGGAGAGCTGGACCGCGGCCCGAAAAGCGCCATTTCCGACTCAGGTACAGCAACACTGAAAGGGGCGCTAACTCGCCCTTTGCGAGTTGCACCACGTAAATTTTTTAGACAATCAAAGAAATACCCAGAGCACACGCTAGATCCTTGGGAACATAAGCAGCTCTTAAAAGACATTTGAAGGAGCATTTGCAATGTCAGCGCGGGAAGGCTTCTCGCGCCGGGCGCACCGCGTCCCTGGCGCCGCGCGCGGTCGCAGGGCTTGATGATGCTCGCATGTTGTTGCGCATGCCTTTGCCTCCTTTGCGCAGTGGTGGGCACCAGTTCCTGATGCGATTGGGAACACCTTTCTCCAGGGCAGAGGCTCAATCTATTTTTAGATGTGTTTTTTGTCAGAATTTTCCGAGTAACCACAAAGGCCTTGCTGAATACACGAATCCCCTGTGGGAAGGGTTTTAAAATAATGTCCACCTCTCGTGGACTTGTTCCCGAGAGTCTTCTCTCTCCGCAGAGACACATTGGGTCCTCGTGGCTGCTGGACACCTGTGGTCGAGCCTGTGATGGCTGATTATGTCCCTAGCACTTCCTGTGTAGTGGGGTGTAAACACTCTGAGAAGTAGCCGAATGCAGCATTTAATGTGGTCCTAGGTGTGGATTTCTCCTGTTCTCAAATTTAGTTATTTTCTCTTCCCCTTGGGGGGGGGGACAAACGTGAGGGACTGTGCAGATTTTCCCTCCCCATTCCCATTTCTGAGGAGCAGTGACTTGAATATCTTTTTCTCCCTTTGAAACACAATTGGATGCTGAATGAGCTCAACTTGTTCTCTGTTTTTCTGCAAAGTGTAAACACTGTTCCCACCCCCACCCCCTGCTGACAGAAACCCTCACCCCCTTTCTCCCTGCCCTGCACAAATAAGACACACAAAGCAGAGGGCTGCAGGAGTCAGAAGAGGCTGCATGACTCCTGGTGTGGAGTCACCAAAGGCAATTCTGTCTTCCAGGCAGCAAATTCTGCTTCTCAAAGAAATTGAGGTTTTTTTACACCCCAGTGTTAGTAATATTTACGTCCAGATGTCCACATATCTTTCTGATAACTTTATAACAAATGTCGGATTTTATTTACTCAGTCCCTCCCACTGCACATGAGGCTCGTTTGCTTCTGTTTTTGCATCCCTTTCTCCCACAGTTGCTAGGCCTATTAGTAATGGAATCTGAATATTTCACATTCTGATCTTGTGCAAGAGCCATATGCCATTTTCTTTCATTGTAAGTATTGAAAAACCCAACAGAGCTCTACTTACAGAGTAGAAAATGTTAAATATGTGACTGTGGCACTTTTTCAACATGCACACCAGTTGACCTACCAACATTTTAACATGGAGGGGGGAAGAACCCCTAAAATACCACACCTTCCTGAAAACCAGTTATGTATAATGACAGACAGTACAAGAACTTCTTTATTCAACAATTTACCTACTGATAAGTCAAGTACCAGCATCCCTGAGGAAGCCCAGTGGGCCACATACACAGAAGCATGTAAATGTGTTTCAGGGTTCTCTGAGGTCTTTTGTGTTTAGGTTCTTGTGTTTGGAAGTCAAGGATTGAAACTGTAAAGTATAAATGTAAGGTGGTTACCTCAAAACGCACCGCACCCATGGACTAGATGGAAGTTTTCATGGAGTTTCAGAATTGCAGGGCCAATCGTAGGAAGAGGAAAAGGAAAAGAGAGAGAGAGCAGAGAAGGGAATGGATGGTTTTACACAGGGTTGGTGGGTGGGCTGAAGGGCAGGATGTGCGCACTCAGGTCATCTGTCTGGTCCTGCAATGCACCCCTTAATGAGAGAGTTGAGATTCTGTTCCTTTCATAGAGTATTGCTGTAGCAAAGTCGAGGCCTAAAGAAGGTGGAGATCTGGATTTGCCTAAACATTGTGCCTTTCCCAGTTTGCATGCCCTGTGCAAAGCCTGACTACGCACGAGCAAGGTGTACATATCGCTAATATTTCAGTCTGGGAAGCATGACAGCATATTAAATCAAAAGTAATACATTTTCATCTTCATTTGTCTGATTTGTTGCAAACCAAAAAGAATAGGATTTGAAAGGGCATTCTGAAAATCATTCCTGGTATATATCTTTATAAGCTATTAGAATTTTTAAGAAAGAAACTAATTATCAGTTCTTTAAAACCAGAAGTTTCCCTGTAGCAAACGTGTAATTCATATACTCATTTTCTAGCCCCCCCCTCCAAAAAAATGGCCTGTGTTCAAAAGCCATAATTTTAAAAGCAATAAATGATACGGAAGGACAGGTGAATAAAAGGCCCCCAGTGGATGCTGGAAAATCATGTGGTGCTGCACCAGCTCACTTGCCAAGTTTAAAGCTTCCCTCCAAAGAACATGCAAATAGATGAGGCAGACTCTTCCTAATGCCCAGCAGCAGAAAACACAACAGGCTTTAAGTCACAGAACAAAAGTTAGTAGGGACCACCTTTTTAAAAAAAAATCTTAAAGTCTGCTGTGAACTGATTTCCAAATAAAAGCTTACCCCAACAACCCCTCAGGAGATGCTCCTAGTAACCCTGCAATTCCAAGTATGAACTGTTTGTCCCTTTGTGCAGGGTGGGGAACATGCTTTTCTGTTTGAGAAAACCTGTAACTGAGATGAAAGTCAGGGAGATGCCTAAAGTGGATTTTTTTTTGGGGGGGGAGATATTGGGGGAACTGCATGGATTCAGCTTGGACTGAGAATTCCCCTGCCATCTCTTGGCATTCCTTCCTGGGTGCTTCACTTCTAGACCCACTTTCCTTCCATGAAGGAAGTCGGAGAAGGTGGTATGGGGAGAGAAAATCGGAATATCCATGATGTGCTGGAGATCACAGCCTTAAATTCCAAAGGCCTTTATACCTTTTCCAACTTCCTTATGTTCTTTGGGTGTCTGGAGAGAAACACCATTGTAAACTTCTGAAGCATCAAATGGAGGACATTCTCAGCTTACACTTTTAATTAGTAGCTTATGAACTTAAATAATTAAAATATCACTTTGAATTGAAACTAAATACTATTTTTTTTTTACAGTGCTAAGATAGTAAGACGTGGGACATGGGATAGTTGTGGAGGAGGGGTAGAGAAAGATATAAACCTGGAGACAAGTTCAGTTCCTGGAGCACACACGGTAGAAGGTAAGAACTCACCTGCAGAGGATGCTTTCAGACTTCCATCTGTGCAACACACATACCCTGCCCTCCTTCAATAAATGAATTTTTTTTTTAACACTGGGGTTAATTGGATCAGGGATGTGGTGCAGAATGTGTTTGCCACCCAAACAAATCTAATGGCCCAATATGTTCAGTCTCTAGACCCTCATCCACATACAAAGTTGTCCTCTCATTTCCACACACACACCATGGAATGCACACTCATACGTGCATACATATAATACATATACCATAAAATAATGATAAGCAACTTCTACAAAAACACATGGCCTGGGTCAGGCACAGTGACACCTGCTTATAATCCCAACACTCATCAGGTAGAGGCAGGAGGATCAGCCGAGTGACAGAGCATGTCAGCATGGGAAGACTTCACTAGAGGACAGCTTGCAGAAATCCACTATGTGGACTCCAGGGCTTGAACTCCAGTTGTCAGGGTCACCAACTGAGCCAGCTGGTAAGATTCCCACTCTTTGGATGCTCCCCCTCGTTCAGAGCAGAGTTTTGCTTGATGACCACTGTCCCACTACCTGTGCTTTTAAGAGCACGAACTAGCCTCACCCTAGTGCAGTTCAAGATCAAAGACTCATCCAACAATACCTCTTGGGCTGGTCAGAGGACTGGGATATCACCTCCAGACCCTGCCCCCTCAGCCCACTTACCAACCCTGTATGAAAACCCCCATTCCTTCTTCTCCAATCTCTCTCTTTTCCTTTTTCTCTTTTTCTTCTTTTCTTCTTCCTACGATTGGTTTGACTGTTCTGGAATTTCATGAAAACTTCCATCTAGTCCATGGCACCATGCGTTTTCAGGTAGCCACCTTACTTTACACTTTGCAGAAACCAGACCACACACATAAAGGATTAAGGCAGAATTTATTAGAGGAGTGAAAATACAGAAAACACAGACAAGGATTCCATGTGGGACAAGAGACCCACCAAGAAACTCACAGACTCCAGATATGGAATCCATGAGGGGCAAAAGAAATGAAAGAAATTCATGGACTCCAGATACTTGGAGCCAGGAAGCTGTTCAAGAACCTGCAGACATGTGTGTTCCCACTCTGTGAGGGGCAAGGGAGCCAAAGATGGCTGCCAGGGTCAGGGGTATTTATAGGACTGAGCAGGTGAGGGGAAGAGGGGAGAAAGTGGCTTCTCCTCATTGGTTAACTCCAGTGTCTGCAAACCTAATTGGAGTTTTTGGTCCTCTACATCTCACTGGTCTATTTATATTGAGCCCAGTTGATCTTGTGGCCCCTCTTGGTCAAATTTACATGCAATGGAGAGTTCATTTCCACATCCTTTCTTGAAAAGAGGATTAGAGTCACTTTCTCCAGATTAATAGGATATGTTAATCCCAGCATTGGGGGATAACCTACAGAGGCCTTCAAAGACCTTTCCATCATGGCTGCCCTAAAACTGCTTAAAAAGTAGGAAGAAGATGGGCTGAAGAAAGTATGTGTGATAGGAGAGGTTAGGTAAGGGCTGAAAATATACACAGCAGAAAGAGGGCTGCACACAGGCCTTGCTTTGATCTTCATTTATTAGTGAATTTGACCACTCACATTTCTACCCAACTGACCATCATCCAATCTAAGCATAAGAATGGGTATTTCCTGCAAATCAAAACTTCCCTGAGATATCATCTCACCCCGGTCAGGATGGCAAAAATCCACAATACAAACAACAACAAATGTTGGAGAGGATGTGGAGAGAGGGGAACTCTGTTACATTGCTGGTGGGAATGCAGACTCTTACAGCCATTCTGGCAAGCCGTCTGGAGATTCTTAAAGAAATTAAAGATTGAAATGCCATATGACCCTGCTATTCCACTTTTGGGAATAACCCCCCATGCAGCAGAAGTTCGCCTCGATAGCACCAGCACGACTATGTTCATAGCAGCACTGTTTACAATAGCAAAGTCATGGAATCAACCTAAATGTCCAACAGTTGACGAGTGGATAAGGAAACCGTGGTACATCTATACAATGGAGTACTACTCAGAAATCAAAAATGATGAATTACTGGAATTTGCTGGGAAATGGATGTCATTAGAAACAATTATATTAAGTGAAGTATCCCAATCCCAGAAAGTTAAGCGACGTATGTACTCCCTAATAGGTGGCTCCTAGTACCAAACTTACCCAGCCCACATTGAGACCCTCAAGGGTAAATCTATGTAATACGGTAATTGCAAGGATTGTGAACAGGAGGGATGGGGTTGGAGAGTCACACCAGACACAAGGAGAGAGGGGACCATGTTAAAGCAGAGAAAATCGACCTCCAAGGAATGCAAGTAAGTAATGTGACACCTGGTTAAGTTCACAGATGTTCGTTCCTGATCATGTACAACTGAGGGGGCATGATCTCACCAGAAGGGGAGGGCATATAGTCTGGCAGATGAAAAGAGATCATTTTGCAAATGGGTGACTGATCCCTCCCTCACCGAGGCTTCCTGCTTTTATTACATCTACCCTTGAATGTGCTATTATAACAAGACTCCAGTTTAACAGTTTTTTGTCTCTGACCAGGGGGTGACATACAGTGCCCATCAGGATGGAGTGAAGGGCATTGCAGGAGCAGCAAAACTGCAAAAGAAAATCAACAAACCACAATCCAGAACTTCAGAGACTCTATATCATCCACATAGAACTAAGCCAGCCTAATCTCTCCCCATCCTGAAGCTCAGGGACATCTGCGGAAGAGGGGGCGGTAAGATTGTAAGAGCAAAAGGATGGGGGGAGCAGTGATTTGAAGAGTCTCCACACTAGATAGGGCTGAAGCAATCATAATAGGACTTTGCATGCCCTGCGCATTGTCCAACACACTATTGACCTCACAAAGTCTAACATCGGCTAAAAGCACCAAGATCCTTGGAGGCAAGGGATTGATGGGCACAGTAGTGTTCCTATGCTTAAGGGGAACACGAGAAAGGGTTCAGAGAAATGCCACTGGGTCCTTTTATGTCATCGGAAAGGAGGATCAAGAGGAGAGTTAGGCATTCACAATAAAGGACTCTCTGGGAATTGGGGGGGGAGGCACTGGGAGATGGGGAGGGAGGAAGGGGGAGTAGGGGGTTAGAGGGGAGGAGGAGGGGGGAGGGAACCGGTCTTCCTATTAAGTTTGTATGAGCGGAAATAATAATAAAAAATGTTAAAAAAAAAAAATGGGTATTTCCCTAAGGCTTTTGGTGACCTTGTGTATACACACACATAGTGAATAAAATGTGCAGAAGAAATTGAAAAAAATTATTTTATACTCTTTTAGACTCAACTTTCCTGAGCTCAGAGAAAAAGACAAACCTGCAAATGGCTACTTCCATCATAGAGGTGAATTTCCTTTGGAAAAATAACTATCTTTAACTATCTTTTTTCAGAGTTTTTATGTGTGAGGTTCCTCAAACCTTGTGCCAGAGGGGTATTTTGAATAGGAACAGCTGTCATCCCAGCAACAGAGAGAAAGGCAAGAAAGGTGGGTCCAAGTTCAAAGACCTCTGTGTACACAGGAAATGCTCAGCAGGGAAAACCCCATTAAGGCCCCTCCATGGCATGTCCACAGCTTTCATTTTCACTGTGCCTTTGATGTTTTCTATTGTTAGAAACTGATCTCTAAAATCAGCAGCTACCTGTTGGAAAAGCATTAGGTTCTACCTTTTTTGGAAGGAGTATCAGATAATGTTGAGCCATTTCCTAAAGCCATCATATCTGCCTAAACTTGGGTTCCAAACAAAATTCTTCTCTCAATCCAAAAGGCATTTAAAACATTTATTACATATTAGCCAAGTTTCCCAGATGTCCTGTGGATGAGTTCTGAGACATCAAAATATCAGCACCTAACTCCCCTGGGGGTGGAGTAGTTTACAAATAAATAAAAAAGAAAACGGGCTTCTATCTCTGCTTTAAAAAAAATAACAATTTTAAAACAGTTCTGTATTTTGCTGTAGCCAGGGTTTTGCACACCTCACTTAAGCAATTGAAAGAATCCAATTGAAAGGCCCAGGGTCCAAGAAAAGAACGTTGTGGCACCAAGAACACATTCGCACTGCACAATACCAAGAGCTACACCAAGTTCAGCCAAGAAACACTCAGGAAAGCTACAGAAACCAGAGCTACACAACTGTGTTATATTCCATTCACTGTGGGAATGCCAGGAGTGGTTAAAACTCAGGATGAAATGTGGAAGGAGGGGAGAGGCAGGTGGGCTGACTCTGATGTACCCCCATAAGGACAGCAAATTGGCCATGCACCCCAGGACTACAGTGAACTTGCCTTGTGAATCCTGTATTCTGTGGAAGATAATTTTCACTTACTTGTGTCTGCATTGCTTGGGGAAAGTAAGCAAGTAGGGATCGCAGAATACGGAGTGTGGGCAACCGGGGAGGGGGGGGGCTGAAACAACCCACGCTGACAAGCTCTTGAGAACAAACCAAGGGTCAATGAATCGTCTGCTCCCTTACTGCTGCATGAAGCAAGACTTGGCCTTATGGCTAGAGGGAGCCAAGGGCAAAGGCAGCAGGCACATCCCACCAGCGAGAAGCAGGTGGGCGGCTCGTGCGTGTAAAGGCCGAGCTGGAACTATAAAGTAGGCTCTGCTAATTAATAGGCTGAGCAGGGGACCCAGGCCATGTTACAGTCAGTCAGTGAAGGCGGAGGTGGCTCTGAAAAGAGCCTTTGGGGGTGCTTCACCAGTCGGTTGTCTTATGCGCGCTCCCCGCGGATGCGGCGAGCCAGCTGGATATCCTTGGGCATGATGGTGACGCGCTTGGCGTGGATGGCGCACAGGTTGGTGTCCTCGAACAGCCCCACCAGGTAGGCCTCGCTGGCTTCCTGCAGCGCCATGACGGCCGAGCTCTGGAAGCGCAGGTCCGTCTTGAAGTCCTGCGCGATCTCGCGCACCAGCCGCTGGAACGGCAGCTTGCGGATCAGCAGCTCGGTGGACTTCTGGTAGCGGCGGATCTCGCGCAGCGCCACGGTGCCGGGCCGGTAGCGGTGCGGCTTCTTGACGCCGCCCGTGGCCGGCGCGCTCTTGCGGGCCGCTTTGGTGGCCAGCTGCTTGCGCGGGGCCTTGCCGCCGGTGGACTTGCGAGCAGTCTGCTTCGTACGAGCCATGCTGAGAGCTGAGCGAGGAACCTGGCGGCTCCAGGCCGCTCGCCTTTTATACAGTCACGCCGCGCACCATTGGACGCCGGCGCCTTCGAAAGATCCCGCGCTCTTCTCTCATTGGTCTGTGTCTCGGACGACACACGGCCTGCTGATTGGTCAAAGCGACCCACTCGCTTCTCTTCCCTTCCTTTTTCCCTTTCCCTTGTGAAGTACTATGGACAAAAAAATTTGCAGATTTTTTTTTAATGCAAATTGAGGCCATCACATAATTCTGCAATAACGTCGTGTAAGCTACACGCATATTTGTTGCCAATGCCACAGGACTATGGGAAAGTTAGAATACTGACTTAGGAAGAGTTTATGTTAATTGACATTTTTGTGTCCGCTGGAAGCTGAGGTTAGGGGACCATAAAGAATGCAAAGGGACACTTCAATGCTGTGCACCCTTGCAGCGGGCAGAGGACAATTTTCTAGTAACTAACCTAAGAAAAATTAGTGTATGTTCCAAGACCGTGTGTTTTCTTACATTGAACACTTATGCAGTGGCCTGGTTAAAATTTGTGTTAAAATCTGTGGGAGACGCAGAGTACTGGGAAGGTGGCAACTCATTCTACAGAAATCAAGTGGACATGAAGCCTTTGGTGCAGGTTGCTGCTGTGAACCTGCAGGGTGTATGGATTAGAGGCGGCCTAAATTTTATTTAGGATTAGGAAAACAGGATTCTATGGCTGGGAATATTTTGTTATTGAGCTGAAGCATTTGCAGGATTAAAGTGAAAGTAAACTGCACTCAGCAGTGGGCGTGCTTGGCAATTGAGGAAGTCTCCATGCGCTCGTGGAAATGAGCTGCACAACCTATGGTCTGCATCACACGCTCACTGTAGACGCCGTTTCCCCTAAACACACTGACTAGTCGGAAATGCTCAGTTCTTTTGCAGAAACGGTGGGTGGCTCTGAAAAGAGCCTTTGGTGCAGACGCTTCGGAGGCGCCGCCTACTTGCCCTTGGCCTTGTGGTGGCTCTCGGTCTTCTTGGGCAGCAGCACCGCCTGGATGTTGGGCAGCACGCCGCCCTGCGCGATGGTGACTTTGCCCAGCAGCTTGTTGAGCTCCTCGTCGTTGCGGATGGCCAGCTGCAGGTGGCGCGGGATGATGCGCGTCTTCTTGTTGTCGCGGGCCGCGTTGCCCGCCAGCTCCAGGATCTCGGCGGTCAGGTACTCGAGCACCGCCGCCAGGTAGACCGGGGCACCGGCACCCACGCGCTCTGCGTAGTTGCCCTTACGCAGCAGCCGGTGAACGCGACCCACGGGGAATTGCAGGCCGGCGCGGGACGAGCGCGTCTTGGCCTTGGCGCGAGCCTTGCCGCCCTGCTTGCCACGTCCGGACATGGTGAGAGAGCTGAGGGTGAAACTGTGTCTGAGAAAGTGGTCGAGCTCGACCTTTATACTTTCCGCGCCGCTCGGAAATGGCGCCGTCCGATTGGCTGGCTTCCCGTTTTGATATCAACCAATAGGATGCTAGAAGGTGGGAGGTGTAGCAAGGCGGATGCAACTTGCCTTTGACATCTTAGGTGGACTCCTGACAACCAGAAGAGAGTGTTAACGAGCTTCATTTGAATACGCTCCCCTATAAGTGAGGAAGTGCCGCAGTGCCTGGTTCCACTCGTCCCCTCGACTCTCCAGCACTCGCCATGCCTGAGCCAGCGAAGTCCGCGCCCGCCCCGAAGAAGGGCTCCAAGAAGGCGGTGACCAAGGCGCAGAAGAAGGACGGCAAGAAGCGCAAGCGCAGCCGCAAGGAGAGCTACTCGGTGTACGTGTACAAGGTACTCAAGCAGGTGCACCCCGACACGGGCATCTCGTCCAAGGCCATGGGCATCATGAACTCCTTCGTCAACGATATCTTCGAGCGCATCGCGAGCGAGGCGTCGCGCCTGGCGCATTACAACAAGCGCTCGACCATCACGTCGCGGGAGATCCAGACGGCCGTGCGCCTGCTGCTGCCCGGGGAGCTGGCCAAGCACGCCGTGTCCGAGGGCACTAAGGCGGTCACCAAGTACACCAGCTCCAAGTGAGGTCGGCCCTTCTGCCACACCCCAAAGGCTCTTTTCAGAGCCACCCACGCTTTCATAAAAAGGCTGTTGCTGTTGTTTGTTGGCACTTGGGTTCTTTTTGCACGGAAAGGTTTGAACGCATGAAGTTCTTCGCATGCGGATGTTTATTGTTAGGGTTCAGGCGGGTTCTGAGTCCCCCCTGTTAAAATAATCACTTTGATTTTCCGTCCGGAAAACTGGCATCTTGTTGCACTCGAGCAGTTTAAGCTCCACCCCTTTCTCCAAATGGCGGTTGCTGCTGTTTGAAAAGCCCGCCACCAGCTGCAGTTACACAGTAGGCTGGGGTTTTTTTAGTTACACCAGGTTTTCCCCTGCGTCTGATATCGCGACGTCCACGCGCCCCCATCTTGTCCTTCTGAGGACGTCCTGTGACTTCAGGCCGTGGGGTGCGCGGACCGCTGCGTACGTCGCAGTGACTTAGCGCAGCAGAAACGTGGGCTCCGGGTAGCCGCTCGCGGAGCATGAAATGCCCGGGAGTCCGCAGAAGCCAGTGCGCTGCGGTTTGAGCGGAACACTTGGCCCCGAGCTTGTGCAATTGTTTCTTGGTGCTGCTATTCTCTTTTCCCGCGTTGTCTGCTCGCTTAGTCTGCTTTTCCCACAGCAGGGGAAAAACCTCTACTGCCTGAGCCCCTTCCTCCTGCCGCGCCCGCACCCGTACTGCTGCGAGCACAGCTGTGGCTGGTGCTTTTTGAAAGATCTCAGTCTGAAGCTCTGGTCCCGGGGTCACTATGCCCAGCCTCTGCTGACATCTTTTGACAACAAGCAGAAGCGCGAATTCAAGGCCTAGTTCTGCCTGCTTCTTTCTGTGGAAGAGCAAAATTAGCATTCCTGTCTCCCCGTGGCTGCAGGATTTATGTTGACTTTGAGTCGCTGATGCACCTGCGAAGGAACGCGGGGCAAGCAGAAGTGAGAGGTGTTTGTAGGAGCCACTGTGGCTTCTTCCCACCTTGATCGCTTTCTTTTGTCACCATCTGATGCACGTGAGACACAGCGGCCATATGTTCAGGACTTCTAGGGCCATATCGAGGTGTTGTTTTAATACAGGAATACAATGTTGAACGACTAAATAAAGCGAGTTCTTAAACCAATCACCTAACTTGTCTATATCTCACTCTGGTACATTCTCTTCCACATGCTTTTTCCTTTGTCCCTTTTCTTAATACCTTTCTTTTCTCCAGTGTGTGTTCCCAAGGAGCAACAGAGGGCAGAGGTGGCAAGTATTTCAGACTGACCCCCAATTACTCCCAGCCTCTTCTCTTCCTATTATAGATCCTGCTACTGCGAAATGACCTTTGTTTTTATCTAATTGTTCTCTCTCTCTCTCTCCTTTCCTTTCCCTCTCTCTCACAGTTTAACTAAGTGAGGCATAGCATTTCCAGTTATGTTTAGATGAACTAGTGAATTACTGTTTTCTTTCTCTTTACCTCTGTTCATGTTTGAGAACCATCCTGCCTCCACCTCAGGGTAGCTGGGTTAACAGACAAAACTTTTAGAATTTAAAATGCTACTTTCCAAGGTCACTGTACCAGATCTCCCTAGTGAGTGAGAAATCCTTCACCTGAGGTATCCAACTGCTGACCTTTTTCAGCTTAAGGTGCCCAGTGTGAGAGTTCATTTCTCTGCAGCTGGCTGGAGGGTTTTCTTGCTCTAGCATGTTCTCTGGGGAATACTGGGATCTGGAAATCACAGCTGCACCCAGCACTGCAAGTGGTCAGCTGAAGACCTATAATGGTTTGCTAATGGGAAGACCTTGATTTGTATCCATCACCCCACCCTGACCACCACTCTGTGTAACTTGCTACATTTTCCTGTTCTCTGCTTCCATTTTTCCCAGGTAAAGGCGATCTTTAATGTCTCTTCCTATTTGTAGAAACGTGTCACTCAAAAATGTACCAGTGGAAGATTCATTTAAACAACCTTGGAAAATATTCGTTATACAAACAGAAGGGGCTTTGAGGTCTTCTTGAGGTGTTTCTTCTCAAAATAATTGTCTTATATTTGCTCGACTGATTTCTTTATTTTGATTTTTTGCATGGGTGTGTAGATGTGTGTACAAGAAGGTTGATTGTGTGTGCCTCTGAAGGCCCAATAGTGACATTCAGAATCATCCTAGATTTCTCTATCTCTTTATTGCTTTGCTCTGTGTTTCCCAGTCTCCTTCTGCTTGGGAAGCAAAGGCTTTAACTCCTGAGTCATCTCTCTAACTTGTTTGAATAAGGTCGCATGTAGTCTCCACTACTGGCTGTAAAGAGACTCTTTATATAGCTGTTCTCTTTTCATTTAATAAGAAACTATTAACAGAGAGGAAAGCTAATATCTCATAGAAGATTGAAAGAAGGAATATTAAATAAAATGAAATTTAGCTAATGTGTGCTTTAAAATAGGCTAACTAATGGAACTAATGTGGCTTCTGCTTCTGTAACCCTGGCTTGCTGAACATGGCCTTAGAGAGAAAGAGTGCTAAGTTGTTTATTTGGGTCCATGGTAACTGAAAGGAGGACTAATAGAACACAAAGAGTAACTTAAATATTAACTTTTAACCTGGCTTTCTGTTTCTGTACCTTGGCTTGATTACACAACATAGTGAAAGAAAAATTGTACTACTTCTAATCTAAATAGGAGACAATAGCTATACCTGGATATGTGCTGACCACAGAATTAAAAATGATCAACTGTAACTGAGAATTTACTGCTAAGTGCTGCGCTCCTATCCAACTAATCTGGTAGAATATGTCTCAGTTTGGAAAAGGTGGATTCAAAGTAACATGTTTTGGGATAAGGACATGGCTTTATTTTAGAGAAATAAGGAAAAATATGGGAATTGTCAGGTCTTGGTGTTTCTTTCCAGTTCAGGCCTAAAGCCTGTTCCCTGGGAAGGTCACAGTAACCCCATGGGCAAGTGCTAGGAATTTCTCGGTATGCCGCAATAAAGCCCATGGACAGGTGCTAAGCATTTTTACCTAGGTTTTGTTTGGGATAATTCAAGTTTTGCCTCTGGCAGGAAGAATCCTTCTGGAATTTAGGAGTGCCCTTTCTTAGGGTTTTTTGGAACTAGCTTCCTGCTGTTCTAGAGAAGAAGCCTGCTTTTTAAGTTTCAGTCAAATACTAAATAGAAATTTCATGTCTTGTCATTTACAATAAGTAGACTTGTTAATCAGAATGTGTGCACTGATTTTAAGGAAATTAGAGAATAACTTCTAGAGTCTTAAAACATAGGTGGGTAAAATTCCCACCTACGTACTAACTCAGAAATTCCAGAAGTACAAGACTATGCTCTCAGTCCACCAGAACCTTAAAAGAAACTGTGATACCCTCTTACCCTGGCTGAAGGCCAAGGAAGAGACCATCATGCCAGAAAGTCTAGATGCCAAGACTGCCCCTGGAGATGGTATTTGCAATCCAAACTGGGAGAATCCATGTCAGAAGCAAAGGGGGCCGTGTCTTTCCTACCCCAAACAGCACTCTTATGAGAAATCACAGAGATGGACCATCTGAGTGCACTCCCACCAATGATCGCCTCCGCCCCGAAAGAGACACCCTCGAAAGAGACACCCTCGGCATATGGGGCCTGACTGGACCCCAGGTTTGGAGTATGCATGGTTCACAGATGGGTCATCTAACTGATGGCAATACACTTCTGGAATTCCTCAAAGGAAGACATAAGCAACCTTACTATTAAAGGAATAGAAAAGTTATTCTTTTAATAATTATATTGCTTAAGTGTTTTTCTTCAGTGCATACCTCAGTGCTCCATCGACAGAACCAGCTATAGCTTATGGGCCTTGAGTATTCAAGTCAAGGCCCCCCATTAGAGATGTGGTTTAAGCTTGGATAGTAGAGACTGCATGAGCTGCATACATCTTCCCAAGTTAGAACCTGCTGCCATGCCTGGTGCCTATGTCGACCTGCCTGACTGAGAGTATCAACCTGGAGAGGACAACAGCCAAAGCTCATGCTGGGACTTATGGGGTGTTGGGGACTCCTATAGTTAATTGTAAAATATGTTCCTTGCTAAAATCAAAAGGAGATCATTCTGCCTCTGTATTTTAAAAAAAAAAGCAGTTAAAATGTGGGCTCAGCCCCATAGCTATCCGGTGAAGCATTATAGATTAGATAAGTTTGGAAATACTGAGAGAATGTTTCTGTTAAGTGCCTTTGCCCTGAAGCAATGGGTTAGGTTCTTGAAAAAATGTCCACCCTGAAGGTGATTTTTGCTGACTAGAAAATTATATGTCTGTTGTAGGTGTAACATTCTTTACCCCAAAATTTTCCGTATAAAAGTTGTCACGAAAGTTTCAATAAACGGGTTCAGGATTCACTCGGACGAGAGGGATCCGCGTGTGTTCTGTTCTCCGCCCGGTCCTGGGGAGCCCTGGTCTCGAGGCCGCGACTCTGGTCTGCGGCAGCTAAGTACCCTTCAATAAAACAAAAAGATGCCAGGCATCTGCGGTTTTTCCATTTAAAAGCTGTTGTTTAATGTCCTTTGGGGCTACACTTGAGATGAAAGAGCTTTGAGGTGGGGCCCCAATGAACTGGTTTCTGTAGTAAAGCTTTTCTTCACCCAATTTCTGTGTGGTGAGTCTTTGTTGGGTGTGTCCGGACCCCACAATAAAGATGAGATACATTGAATTAATCAAGATGTTCCCAATAACAGTTACCATATCCAACAACAAATGATAATCCACTTTTTAAGTAGGATCCAGAAGAAAATAGATTTTATTTTAGATAATTATTTTAGATATTTATTTTATTTTTTATTTTCATTTATTTTAGATAATTATTTTAGATAAATTGCATGTGTTTGTTGCGGGGGAAGGGATGCTTGACAAGTCATCTTACTTAAAAGGAGGGGAGGAGTAACAGAAATAAAAGTCGTCTCAGCCGGGCTTTGCATTTCCTACCTGTTAGGTGGGAAAAGAGCAAAAAATGGAACGAGGCAGATAGTGAATTGATGAGAAAGGTGTCCCAGAAACCGTCTCTTCCCTCTCATTCCTCTCTCCCACCTTCCCTTTTTGAAACGTAAAGGAGATTTATAGTCAGTAAGTCAAAATGTTAAATACAAATAGATGCATTCTGCGTGGTCATTCCTATAACCTTTTAAAAGATGAACGTGGATAAATGTTAAATGCTGGTGTTGGGTGAATTCGCAACTGTGACTTCTGTCACCAAGCACCGGAGCCCGAGATGCGCCAGGTGTCAGCACGTCACGATCTGGGCACAAGGAAAGACGTCAGACCCCAGAAGTCACCGCCAGCAGCAGGTGCCTGGGAGGAAATCGGAGCCACCGGCTGCAGACAGCGGGGAGAAAAGCAAAAAAAAAAAAAAAAAGTAATCCTAGCAGAGGATGGTTTCGATCCATCGACCTCTGGGTTATGGGCCCAGCACGCTTCCGCTGCGCCACTCTGCTTACCGCCTGATAGGACTTGAAAGTTTTACTTTTAAGGGCTGGAGCGCTGGCTCAAGGGTTAAGCCTCTGCCTTGCAGGGGAAAGGTCCTGAGTTCGGATTCTATACTCCACGTATAGACGCCGGGCGGAAGCGGGGGATGGCTTGCGCTGTTCCTGGTAGGGCGGAGCCTGTGAATCCCGGGGCAGAGTAAACAAGGAGGAGGTGGAGGCGTCCATGGTGGTTCCCGAATTCGCCCGTGGTTCTACACATACACATACATACACACAGGCGCACACACGCACACACACACAATTGAATAAATAAATAATAAAAAAGAAAGTTTTACTTTTATAGTTTGCTTCAAACAATGCCTTTCCTCCATTTGACCTTTTATTTTAGCCAGTCACTGATTTGTTCTGTGATTCATATCTAAGCGAGAGAGTTCATAGAACTTTAATCCTAAATATGGTCAAAAACTCAGAGTTCAAAGTTTTTATTAAATAAAAAACGAACTTCCTCTAGTCTGCTTACGCTTCCATCTCCAAAAGATTGTTCTGAGTTAAAATGTGAGTCTAAGGATAATGAAATAATCAGTGACTGAAACCATTTTCCCATCATCCTTTGTTTTGAGCATTCTTTCTTTGTACTCTTTAAGACAGCCACTTGTTCTTTGGAGACCCCAGTCTTTCATTTGAAAGATTTTATTGTATAAAAAGTTCCACAGGTCAATAAATTTAGAGGAAAATGAAAAAAAAAATAAAATAAAAAAATAAAATGGAGTTAGAAGGTTACAAGTAAACCCGAAGTCAAATAGTAGGAATTTAAAATTGTAAAGAAAAAAAAAAATTCTTTAACGTGCATTGGCCGGGAATCGAACCCGGGCCTCCCGCGTGGCAGGCGAGAATTCTACCACTGAACCACCAATGCCCTACAGCTAAACTTTGCTACGGAACTTACAAATGTTTACTTTGCCCGCTTGTTTCCTCTTTTGTCAACAATTTCTCTTTAGAATAAACGTATTTACGTGTATTTTACAATCTTACTAAAGAGGATCCCGAAATATTTCTTCCTACTTCACTGCAGGAGCGTGCAAACACCAGCGCGCAGAGCGGCAGATCCCCACGTCTCCAGGGCAGCTCAGGGCGGGCTAGAACTTGGTGGCGTGGCCGGAGCTTCGGGGACTGGGACCGAGCCTGGGAGCTGGACCCCCGACGGGGCCAGACCAGGGGCGTCCAGGGGCCGCCAGGGGTCTACAGGTTCGCCCCTACTTCGGAGTTCAGGGAATTCCGGAGGGAGGGTGCAAGCGCCTGAAGGAGGAAAGGGCAAGAAGGATGGAACAGGAAGAGAGCCCGTAGAGAGCGCGCGGAAGAGCAGGAGCCGGGGAACGGAGGTACCCCGAGAGGCGAACGGCCCCGTGGGCCCTCGGTGCTGCCCCCTCCTGGTCGCTAGAGGAAGGCCGAGGAATCAGCCCCAGCTTCAAGCTTGTACCCGAATGTCCTTCAGGAAAATCGAGTGGAAAGGTCGAATTTCTCCAAAACGGCACCTACCCGCCTGACTGCCAGACAAAGATGGACTCGTGCTGTTAAATAACTTTGCCCAGCACCTGTGGGAGTGAGAGCCAAGAAGAGCTGCGGACTGGGCAGCAAGAGGCGGGTGCAGAGCTGGAGAAAGACCAGGACTCCTGCGTGGACACACTGGCCTCAGATTCCGCTGAGGAATTTGTGCAGTTTCTTGCGAGTTGCTTCCGAAGTAAGGCGGCGGGGCGCGGCGCTTGCATCCAGAGTCCCAGGAGCGACGATCACGGCTCACTACCTTCCCACCCCGTGTTTGCTTGTTTGGGAGAAAAATCAAAATTATTGAAATACCCATACTTCTCTACATATTCGATGCAGTTCCTAAACAAAATACCAATGGCATTCTTTACAGAGCTGTAAAAACAATCCTAAAATTTGTGTGGAGCCCTAAGAGGAGGTTTGGGAGGGTGTTCCCCAGTTACTTTCGGCTATCAGTTTAACCCTTGAAGATGCGTTTCTGGGCACACCGATGGAGAATCATTTAGTTAAGGGAGGCCCCTCCCAAGCCTTTGGAGACTGTCATAATTGCATGATTAATATGGGAAAACCCAGCCCGTAGAGTCTGGGACTATTCCCTGGGCGTGTATGATGGGAAGAGCTGGGTAGTAATTTTGGCAAAACTGACATGCTAGGAGGCCATGTGCAGCGTTGACCCTCCCCCTTCTTGTCGTAGGTATAGGGACCAGTTCTCTGGGCTCCTACTGCTATGACTTTTCCTGTCATAAAGACTATAAGCTGGGATGGTAAGCAGGAATCAAAATTCCCTTGGTCCTTACAATGTTTGGACTAGGTATTCATCACATCAATGAAACTATGAAGCTATAAGGGAGCCAAATAACTAAAGAAACCTTGGGCAAAAATCAGCCGCAATCAAATTTCCTGTTTTGAAAATATCCTACAAAGCATAACCTGTGCTCCAACTTTCCCCAGTGTTTGTAAATCTTGCAAAGTGTCTGCCCAGCATATCATCACCACACACGTCTATGAATCCAAAGAGTTTCGCCAAACTCTTCCTTAAAAGCCACAGCCCTCACTCAACTTGTACATGACTCCAAAGCCCTGGTCATGTCTATCATTTTCTCTGCCTGGTTTGTTCTTTTGGCTGTTCACGGAAATGGTTATGTCAAATTCGATTTCACTATCTGATGGTCCTGCAACAGAACTGCAATAGGAAAGACACTGGGTAGATTCTGGAGCCCCGTCTCCATAGCTTTGCATTTTCTAAGACCGTCAAGAATGGCCAGCTCTCAGGGTCAGCACTTCTGTGAGTCCTTTCTTCCTTCATAATAAGTCAGCTCCATTATTAGAGCTCTGGTCCTTACGCAAGACGCTTCCAATGCTCAGAGCGAACACTGCATCATAAAGAAGCATTTTCCACTCCTTGCTGAATAAACCTAGGCATTAAAAAGGCTCCAAAGGCATAATGCTGCTGCTCGTCAATCCTTTACTCCATGTGCTCTGCAGGTCTTCTACTGTTTGGCATCTCTTAAAATGCAAATCCCAGAACTATAGCCAGTAGCATGCATTATTATCAATTTGATCTCCCAGTTGAGGTTTTTATGGAGCTCACGGCCAAATCATATTTACAGCATCTTTTAGCATATAGAATGAAATATTGGTTTGTTAAATTTAACCTATTTATTTATTACTTTTATTTTTCATATTATTTCTCACATCTTTATAATTATTTTCCCTATGGTCATTGTCTTTTTTTAAGATTTTATTATTATTATTATTATTATTTATTCAACTGTGCGCATGTGCGTGTGTATGTGCGCGAACATGTGTGTGTCTGTGTGTGTGTGTGTGTGTGTGTCTGTGTGTCTGTGTATGTGTATGTGTAGAACCACGGACGAATTCGCGAACCACCATGGACGCCTCCACCTCCTTCTGCCCCGGGATTCACAGGCTCCGCCCTACCAGGACCAGAAGCGCAGGCTGCCCCCGCTTCCGCCTGGCGTCTATACGTGGGATCTGGGATCCAGAACTCAGGACCTTCCGCCTGCAAGGCGGAGGCTTAACCCCTGAGCCACCTCTCCAGCCCGGTCATTGTCTTTTTAAACTTACTTGGCCTGTGATCTTTAAGACAGGGCAACAATAACTGTATATTCTAATAAAACAAAGAACAAAAGTCCTATAGCAGTAGTACCTTCTTTCCACAGTGGTAATGTGCTATTTGTCACTTACTTGAAATGTTATGTGAGGTTCTACAGCAAAAAGAAAAAGTAGAAGTGCTCTACTTTCTTAGTAACTACAAGAAGTGCTCATGAATTCTCAGAAGTCAAGACTTGTGTATGTATAAACTACGAATAAAAATATTTATAAAATTTAGATTTGAAATCCTTTAAATTTTCCTATACGCAATACATTAAATCTATTAACTGTATACAAAATGAAATAAATATGTGTGTACTGATTTACATTAATTTCACCTATTTATTTAACTACTGTGTAACATATGATTCTTTTTTAAATGTAAAACACCTTACTTTCTATCATACTGTGGCTTCTTGGCCTGCCCATCTGTCACCATCTCAGTCCATAGCCCCGGTTGCCCTGTCATGGTTCTGAAGGATTCATCTGACTCCAGATGGTAACTGAGCAAATGCATCAGCACCCAGAGGAGGTCAGGCCAGGCATGGAGCTCAGCTCCTGCTGGACAGACGGAGCCAGCAGGGACTGCAAGTGAGTCCACGGCCAGTACTCACAGTGTTTGAAGGACACTGACTGAAATGACTTTGGATTGTCTCTGAAAATCTAGCACATCATTTATCTGTATTTAAAGAATGGACTTTCCTGAGAAATTGTACTTATTTTCTGAGGCACTCAATAGATTCTCCCATCCCTTTAAACAACCACTAGAAGAAATAACAGGGAAGAACCAGTAAAACTACACTTTCTTACTATCAGTAGGGCAGCCCTCAGCATCTCCTCCCCCTCCCCCCCAAATATTTTCCATAAGAATGCAAGTTCTCAGTCCCCTGCTCCCCCCAGACCTTCTGTATTACCTGCTCTGGAGGGTGCAGTGATTCTCCATAAACTGGAGTTTCAGCTCCCTCAAGTTGACAATAATATAAGCTGAACTCTTAGAATTTTCTGTGTTGGATCAGTTAGAAATTGAATCAGTTTTGAAAGAGAAACATTATTATTGTTATCTTGTTATGTTCTTTTTTCATGATGTATGTGGAGGAAGAAGCAAGTTGGAAATAGAAGTAAACAGGAAACTCCAGTATAACACAACACTATCCAAATGAACTTCTGAGTGCACAAGAATTGTGTCCAGCACTTTGCCCAGTTCTGAGCCACATAGAGGAAGAGAAATGACAATCTGTGATGCCTCTAGGGAGCCAACAGATGGATAATGTGCTTTCTTCTTGCACAAGAAAAGCACATCAGACAAGCATTGGCCATCACTGTGTGACAGGATTTTAAAAATTACTCAAATACAATGCTTTGGGTTAAAGGAGACAAAAATCTCCTTGTTTAGGTTTAGCATGAAACTTAGAGTTTGGTACATTGAATGGAATAAGAGTTTTACTTTTAAAAGTGGGAATTATTGAAGATCTGAGTAAAATTGTGGGTAAAGGCGATTGTAGATTTTACTGATGGACTAATTTTACTGATGGGTTAAATTCTAATCTGGTTCTCTTAACAGCATATTTGAAATTAAGAAGAGAAGATTTTTAAATTTTCCAGAAATGTCTAAAAGAAAAAAGAAACTAGGACAATGTATTTTGTGTGTGTAATAAAATGCATCATTTCTGAAAAAAGGATTTCTATACTTTGACATTAGTCCCAGAGAATTCTGAGAATGATTCTCAAGCACACAAAGAAAGCATAAAACCTGAAAACTTTAAATTTTTAAGATTTTCTGGTTGAATAAGATCATGAAAGGCCCGTTCTTGAGCTGAATCACATGTCTGGCTGCTGCACACAGACGCCAGTCTGTCTATGAGCCACAGCTTAGCAGTCATAATAATGGTTCCACGTGTGGTGAAAATATAATTTATTAAGCTGCAGAGACTTTGATGTAATAGAAGTATCACTGGAGTGCCCCTTATTTATGAATCAAGAAGACCCTTGCAACCAGCGTTTTACATGCCCCCTTTACCTGCTTGTTCCTAAGTGTGTAGATGAGGGGGTTGAGCATGGGGGTGATGATCCCATAGAACAGGGACACCATCTTTCCCCGGTCCTTGGAGGCAGGAGACGGGGGCTGCAGGTACATGTAGATGGCAGTGCCATAAAACAGAGTCACCACGATGAGGTGGGAGCCACAGGTCCCGAAGGCCTTTCGGCGCCCTTCAGCTGACCTGATTCTCAACACTGCTTGCACAATGAATGCATATGAAATAAGAATGAGTATAACAGGGATCAAAAGAAACAGGACACTGATAAAGAAGAGCTCAGCTTCATTTGCAGTTGTGTCCACACAGGACAACTTGAGCAGAGCAGGGACCTCGCAGAAGAAATGATCCACTTGCTTGTGACCACACAGGGGCATCTGAAGGGTCCACGTGGACTGCAATACTGAGTTGCTGAACCCACTGATCCAACATGCAGCCGCCAGCTGCATGCAGAGCCTAGGGTGCATGATGACTGAGTAATGGAGGGGCCGACAGATGGCCACGAACCTGTCAAAGGACATGACGCCCAGGAGAAGACATTCAGTGGAACCCAGGGCCAGGAAAATGAAGAGCTGGGCCACGCAGCCACCATAGGTAATGACCTTGCGGGAGCTGCGGATGTTGATGAGCATCTGGGGAACCGTGCTTGTGGTGTAGCAGAGATCCAGCAGAGACAGGTTGCAGAGGAAGAAGTACATGGGGGTGTGGAGCTTGGAGTCCAGGCGGGACACCAGAATTATCGTCACGTTGCCAAAGATGGTCAAGATGTACGCCACCAGGAGCACCACGAAGAGTGGCAGCTCCAGCCATGGCCGGTCTGAGAAACCCAAGAGAATGAACTCCTGAGGGGTGCTGTCGTTCAGCCAGCTCATGTCAGCTGGCTCCTCTTCTGCTTCCCTGCAACACACCAAGTCACAAGCCAGTGCACAAAATCATGTATACCACACTATTTTATAATATTTATAATTACTGTATGTATTTATTGTTTAAGAATGTGACCTACAGGCTGACATGTCTGCGCTCATGTACAGCCTTCCCTCATTCATTACACTCCTTACCCCTCAGACCTCCCAGTTCCTCCTGTGTAAATTAAAGATACTAATGAACTTCTAAGTCTCCTGGTGTGGGGTTCCCACGCAGGCTCTTCGGCTGACTGCACTTTAGAAACAGGAGCATGAATGAAAAACCTGCCCTGAGCCAAGGGCTTCAGATGTTCAGAGGAACTTCCTAGACCTTTCACAAAGCTCTGTTTCCTGGGGTGAAAGGAGAAGTGTTTCTGCCTGCTGGAACTCAGCTTCCTGTTCTTTCCAGAATCATTAGCCTCAACAACTGGAACAGTGTTCCCCTTGGACCTAAAGTGTCCATGTGATCTTTGGTGCCAGTTGCTTAGCGATCTGTGCACACGGAGAAGCCCATGCACTCAGCAGTGGTGCCTCTGCTGAGATGCTTTGAGCAGCAGCTGCTCAGAGCCGGAGATTACCTGAGGATAGTTATGTGACAAAGCTAAGAACTAAATACTGTGCATCCAAATAAATCCCAATGAGGAATGAAATTATATTTATATTTTATTAGTACCAAATATATATTTTAGTTCATGCTTCTTAATCAAAATGCTACCAATGGATATTGATTTTTATCTACTTATTCTAGAATTTTAATCCTCTAAAAAATGTCCTCTTGGGCTGGAGAGATGGCTCAGGGGTTGTGACTCTGTCTCACAAGCAGAAGGTTCTGAGTTCGGATCCCAGGTCCCACATTAAAAAAAAAAAAAATGTCCTCTTAATCTCACCAGATAAGAAATTTGAAGTATTCAGTGATTAATATAGATATAAAATGATGTGGAAAGAAATTTTCAAATATTTGTTTAGCATGATTCTATTCACCACTAAAAGTATACATTGTAATATTGTCTATATGTTAATATACAAATTAAAATTCATCTTTAGGATTATAGAAGAAATTTTTCTCTGTTCGAGGTAAAGGCAAGAAAAAGCAAAACAGATGTTACTTGTAATTTTGTCTGAGTTTTGCTCTGTCTTCAATAAGCATATTTTTGGAAACTTTGCAATGACTATACCCTTCAGTTTGTTCCCTTTTTTCTACTTTCACACTCTCTAGCTTTACTTTCACACTCTCTCGCTTTAGCTAAGACATTGAGCCCCAGGAAGGAGCGAATCATTGTAAGAAACTTAAATCTTCAACAGTTAAATTTCAGTGTGAATTTTTTAAGAGATTTGAAGCAGAGACTATAGAAACATTTTCCATTCCTTTGAGCCAAAAACATACATTGCAAAGAAATGCAGGAATTGGGCAAAACAAGAAAAACAGTGTCAGCAAAGAGCGGGAAAGGAGGGGACAGTAGACTTCAATGCACTAAATTCTCACTCTGTGCTCCACTCAGTTTTTATTTTCTTTTTCACATTTGCCCATCTTCCAAATAGGTGGTCACATTAAATATCCATTAGTTCTTAAAATCATATATTTAGATAATTTTGGAATCATTTTGTGTTTAAAGCAACTTGAATTCTGATTTATATGTACTAACTTTAAGATTAAAATGTTTATTAATAACTGAAGAGCAAAACAATGAAAACCTGAGATATACATTCTGAAGCTATACCAGACAGGCACTGATTGCCTCAGCTTGTAGTTGGAGCTGATGCCTCACAGGCTACAGAGAAAGCCTGTGCTGCTGGCACCTGGAGATGGCATTATTCTCCTTTTGAAAGAGTCAGTAGCCAGCAAACAGAACGTGTGAATAATGAGAGCTCTGGTGTAGCTGAGGAAGAGAGCTTGCTAGAGGGACGAAGAAGACATAGACCTCAAGAGACTTTTAGAGATGATTGGTCCAGAATTCAGAATGCTTCTAAGACACAATGCCCACTCAGCATTACTTTATTCTTTACCCATATTCTGGGAGATGTTGCAGAGTCTAATGCCTAAAAGAAGGGGAGAATAATTGCAGGTGTCTCTTTAAGCTCCATCATGCAAAGACTCTGAAGCAAGAAAAGAAACAGGAGTGACAGCCGCCAGTGTGTCCTCGAGTCTCCATGTAGCTGAGCAGCTTGGGGAAGAATTTGAATGTAGTTTCATCTTCTGTCACAAGATGGGTGGGGTTTTCCTTTCCATGTAACAACTATTACTCCTTGTGTTTCCTTAAATTACCTCATATCTTATGAAAGTCTTTCAAATATTCTTTTTTTACTAAAGTATAAGCTTAAATGATAGATGTCATTTTTTTTCCAAGCATATAATAAGGAAGGTTCTTTACAAAATGTACACTTCAGAAAAGATTAATCCGGTAGGCTGGGGCTGAATTTAAGTGCTTAATTGAGGAAAACCAAGCTGGAAGTGATCTGGAAACATCCTCCTTGCTACCTAGCTTTCAGAGCACCAAGCACTTCAATCACAAGACATGAGTGTTGCAGTCGGCTTGCATGGTTGCTAGGATCCTAGAGCACGTTAAATAGCAAAGAAAAGAAAAGAACAAAATCTGACATGCTCTACAAATTCATATTTCCCATAAAAATTACAGATATATTCTAATGTCGAATTTCAAATATAATTTATGTAATAATTTTGGACATGTATTCTACTTACCTCCAATGCAAGCATTACAGACAGATCATTTTGTTTCTCTGTCCAAAAAGCCTTGAGTTGAAACAGTTAATTCAAACTGCACAGATCAATGATGACACCACAGGCACACTCCAGTTATGTAATAACTGATTTGGAGAAATGACTTCACTTCATCCGTTTTCTTACAATGTGAAGTACTGAAGGACCTGTTCGGAGTTAAGTGCAGGGAGAGGAGGAAGCGTCGTGGGTTAGCCGACCCTGTGGGGCTGGCACCATGTCATTTAGAATGTAGAGAATCTGCTGCTTTTAGAAAATGTTTTCCCTGATTTTGAAAAAAAAAAAAATCTGAGCTAAAGTATTTTTTATGTCAATACTGGTGTTTGTACGGTCAGCAAAAAGCTCACCGTGCTTCACCAATCTCTTTCCTCTTTTTATAGTGGCTGACCAACCGCTGACCCACAGGGATAGGGAGGGGATCCCTGTGGTGTGATCACTGTTTTCCTCATCGACTGGCTCAGAGATAAAACCTTCCTCTGGGGACAGAATCCTCCGCTTTCACCAACACTACAGGAATGTCAAATACCTTCCCAAATAAAAACCTCATTTTATACTTAACAGTTATTTTACTTTTCTTGTAAACTGTTCAGTGAGTTTCCAAAGCCATTTAATTACTGAGTTTTTTTGTTTATTTGGGGTGTGTGTGTGTGTGTGTGTGTGTGTGTGTGTGTGTGTTGTGTTGTGTTGTTTTGGCTGAGTCTGGCTGTATAGCTCAGGCTGGTCTAGAATTCAAAGTCTCCCTGCTAACTGATCACTGGCATGCACCACCTGGCCACCATTTGTATAAATGCTGTAAGATACCATCTAAAGTCTGCTGCCAACTCTTTCATCTCTATATCAGAAAAGAGAGTTATGTTTTAAATTTAAATTTTTCTTATCAACTTAATTTGTCATATATTTTGCATAAAACAGCTTTTTGAAAACTCATATATTCAGACTTTTTTTCTGTTATGAATTCTGAATCTTCTGAGGGCTTCTTTAACAGAAGAGGTATATGGCCGCTTAAACTATGTTATTTAAAATTTAGATACAGTTGCTGAGGGAGGTTCCAGAAGTCCCACGAACAATACAGGCTATCATCATGGCTTGAGTTGCTGAACACACCAAGCACTTCAGTCACAAGACATGATTGTTTCAGTCGGCTTGCATGGTTGCTGATAAATGACTGACAGACAGCTTAAGGGAACAAGGGTTTATTTCCTTACGGCTGTCAGGTTACAGTTCTCAGTCCAGTTGAAAGGAGAGTATGCACCAACACCAGGGTCAAGGGAACTGGCCACACCATCACCACATAGCAACTGAGAGACTATCCTTACTTGCCAGACTAGCATGTCTGGCCAAGTGAACAGAAGGATGCCAACTCTCTCAATCAGCTCTCTGTGATTTATTCCAGGGCCTAGTCCCACCCACCATGGGCTGGACCTTCCCCATCAGCTAGAAAATCTCTTGCAAGTTTGCTCTGGTCTAAACTCAACCACTAATTCTCTGCAAATGTGCCCAGAGCTCAACCCTCAACAGTCAAGTTGACACCTGTGCCTGACTAGGACAATGAGGAAACCAAGCTGGAAGTGATCTGGAAACGTCCTCCTTGCTTCCTAGCTTTCAGAGCACCAGAAGTGGAAGAAAAATTACCAACAGCCTTAGCCAGTTAGGAATCCTGTGAGCCACAGTAAGAACCAGCCTGGAGGTGCAACAGTGTCATGAACTTTAATGACGTAACCAGCTGCTTTCTATAAGGATCGCTCAGCAGGACAAACCTCATCCTACCGCTGCAAACTTGCCAAAGAGCCTGTGGATGGGGAGGTCTCGGGCCCTAGAGGAGACCCCACGATTATGGCTCTGCCAAGTGTAAATGGTTACAAACTACCATCTAAATCCGTATCTTCCAATCCATAGACTAGTGTACCTCTCAGCCCTATTCACCAAGCTCCCACACACACACACCACCAGCGGATGGTGGTTAAGACAGAGATGACAGCTTCTCACAAGTGTACAGAACAAATGACTCGAAGGCTCAGGTCTCAACAAGGCACCCAAATCTCCCCCTTACCCCTCAGAGGCTTAGGGGCCATTGGGGAGGAAAGGACAGGAAGAACAGAAGCGCAGAGGGTCGGAAGCCAAACAGCAGCTGCTGGATGGAACCCACTCCATCCATGAGCACTGACAGCCCCGCTGACCTGCACTGGGCCCTTGGACATGGCAGACAGTAAGGAGCACATAAGGCCCACTCTCAGAGGGAATGCTGGGGTTGGCACAGCTAGGGGATGGGACTCTGGCATTCACTGATGGAGCTCCCGTGCTGCACTGAAAGCACCAGGCAGAGGCCAGTGCAGACAGCAGTTCTAATGGAACACAGTGGTCACACACACAATTATACACACAACTACACACACACAACTACACACGCACAACTACACATACAACTACACACACTCACACATACAACTACACACACAAAACAAATCATAATAATAGGAGGGAAACTTGTATAGGAGGGAAGAAGAAAATTCTCAGTGGCAGAAAGAGAAGAGATGAACTAGGAAAACAGTGATAAAATGACAAAAATTCATTATATATCTATATGAAAGTGTCAAAGAACAAACAAAATAAAATTTAGAAATAAAGTAGCATTTAATTCAATCAATTCATTTTACATTTTATAATCTGATGGCACATTTCAATTTTTTTCTAGATGAACAGATATAAAAGACTTGATAATTGGGGCTGGAGAGGTGGCTCAGGGGTTAAGCCTCCACCTTGCAGGCGGAAGGTCCTGAGTTCGGATCCCAGATCCCATGTAGACGCCAGGCTTGGAGCCAGGGCGGCCTGCGCTTCTGGTCCTGGTGGGGCAGAGCCTGTGAATCCCGGGGCAGAAGGAGGTGGAGGCGTCCATGGTGGTTCGCGAATTCGTCCGTGGTTCTACACAGACACACACGTGCGCGCACATACACACGCGTATGCGCACAGTTGAATAAATAATAATAATAATAAAGAAAATAAAGAAGGAAGGAATATTTTTAAAAAAAAAAAAAAGACTTGATAATTGTGGAGAAAAGATCCTTTAATAAAAAATTAGCTTTTAATAAATTTGAAAAGACCAATAAATGGTCAAATATGGAAATAACAAGTTATGTAGATTAGGCAAGTTAAAAAACACCAAACTGAAGCCATCTGTAAATATCAGAAAAATGACCGGATAAAGACATGTTAAAAGTAATCCTGGGGCGGGAGGCACAGGGAGATGGAGAGGGAGGGGTGAGGGGAGGGGGAGCAGGGGGTTCGGGAGGAGGAGGAGGGAGGGAGGAACTGGTGTACCTATTAAGTTTGTATGAGCTGAAATAATAATAAAAATGTATTTAAAAAAGTAATCCTGATATAGTCCTTCCTACTTGTCAGTTTCAAAAAGGAAAATTCAACTCTTTGCTGGAAAGAATCAAGGAAAAAAATCTCTTATGAGTTACTAATGGATGTCAAAGTTGTTACAATCCTTCTGGAGAGACATAAGTCAATATTTTCTTTTAAATAAACTCCCCATAGATTCTCAACCCAGTAAGGTCATTCCATTGGCTCTTTCCTGTGTCACAAAAACCAAGAATGTGTAAAGGGCAAATTGACAGGGGCATTTAGCGCAGAAGTAATGTAAGGGTCTGAGAGGGTAGGTAAAGGGATTCTTTGGTGTGGTTTCAGCTGAATGGAATGGCAAACATTCCGCAAATGAGGATGACTGCTCCACCAGGAGGCTTGGAGATATTTTCCAAAGCTGTGGCTGGATAAACAGAGGCAGCAAATGAGGTTAAGGAGGCAAATCTCAAGCCCAATCTAGATGACAGAGACTCTGTGCTGAAAAGAAATGTGTCATGTGGTCCCCATGCTATAAAATAGTGAGTACAAGCTCCCAAGTAGGACTTTCTGCATTTTATCTGCATGATGTTATATCTGAATGTGCTTCCCTCAATAATAGAGATAATTAAGAAGAATGGCCAGCAAGGAGGCAGAGGAATATCTCTAGGAAAGAGGAAGAAGAGAACCAGGAGAGATGAAGAAAAAGAACAGGAAGAAGAGAACAGAACACAAGAAAAAATGGAAAAGAAAGCAAATTAAGTTAAAATTAACACAGCTACTCCACATGAAAGACCGGGAAGGAGAGCAACACAGAAGGGGGGAAGCTATGTGCGAACTATGCTTTACAATTTTTAAGCAGATTATAATTTAAATAAGCAATAACAGCTTTAAAAGATAGTACAAAAAGCAAGGAAATACGAATAATGATGAGTATTCATTCTCTAAAATAAACCAAGTCACATAGATGGAAATTATTTCAAAAGTGCTTAAATGTAGAAACTGTCAAGTGTCAAGTGATCAGGTCCTGGAAATTGGTGTAAGAACTTAGTTTGCTCCTGTTTTTCGGATCCTGTGCTGAGGACTTTTGAGAGGGTCTCTGGCTCGTCCTGGTTGGTGCCCTGTGACCTGCCACCCCACCCTCTCCATTCAGTGGGTGAATCACAGGGCTCTGGGGTTGGAACTTAAATGTCCCTAAGCCACATCCTGAAGGCTTGGCGTCCAGCTTGCCACCCGTGCTGAGACTGGGAGGGTGGAACCTTAGGAAGTGGTGTGAAGCTAGAGGACTAGGGAAGTGATCCTGAGAATAAGACACTGAATGTATAGGTGCACACAAGTGTTTGCAAAGCCGTTGTGTAAAATATTTCCCAAAACATTAGATGAGCAGTTTTAAAAGATAAGTTAGCAAAGGTCTCTTTTCTTTTTTTTTTATTAGTTTTAACTTATTTTTTATTAAGAATTCTCCTTTTTAAATTTTTTGGGATGTCTGTCTGTGTGTATGTCTATGTGTATCAGAGGACACTGTGTGTTCCTGTGGAGGCCCAAGGGTCACTTCAAGAATCAACCAGGATTGTGCCACCTCCTCTTTGCTTTGCTCTGGAGTTTCCCAGACTCCACCTTCCGGAGGCCAAAAGCACAGGAAGGTCGCTGCCATTTCTGTCTGGCGTTTTCCTATGGGGTCTGGGCTCTGAACTCAGGATCTTCTACTTTTGAGGCTGAGGCTTAATCCCCAAATCATCTCTCCAGTCCTGACAATTCTCCTTTAATGCAATCATGAGTGGTTATTCCTCCCCTTTCCTCCCTCCTTACTTCCTTTCTTCCTGTCTCCTACCTCCAACCTTCCTCACTCTCCCTTCTCCTCCCTCTCTCTCTCTCCTCTTCCTTCACCAGTCACTTTTTCCCTCCTGTCCTCCAACCTGTCTGCTTATGTGGGCCACCGGGTTCCCTTCAGGATCTGCTTTAGTAGGGGCTCAGGGCTCTGCTGCAGTGTAAGTGGCCCCTCCTTGGGTGGACTACAGATAGGAATGCTAGGCTTCACCTGCCTAGCCCCTACGGCTCCCACTGCGTGGAGTTATTTCTCCAAATTCCTCGCTGGGGGAATGTTGATGTGTCAGTCACTGTGCAGGCCAGAGATATCTTTTCTGCCATGGGTTGACCTTCGATGGTAACTACGGGAATCTGCACCGGACAATAGGCGTAGATGATGAACGGCTTGGCGGCAGCAACACCAACCCTTTCGAGGCTGAGACAGGAGAATCCAGAACTCTGGGCCAAAAGGGGGCTACAAAGCCAGAACCTGCCCCAGACAGAAAGGGAGAACAGACAAAAGTACTTAAAAGCTTTAGGGAACTCATTGATTAGTTTAAAAATCAGTCACCATCGAGCACGGAATTCAGTTTTTAATTGGTAAGCTGTTTCAGATTCCATTTTTCCTTGGTGTTAGAAAAAGTTGAGTCCTCAGTCCCAAGAGGAAGGTTTACCCGGAGGCAAAGGATGATTAGAGAGAGACGTGGCTCCTTCGTGATTCCCACTGGGTCAGCTGGCCAGACTCCATAAACAGGAGTGAGTGTCAGGATCCACCAGAGACAAAAACAGACCGGAGTTGACAGGAAAAGTTGTTTGTTTTTGTTTTTGTTTTTGTTTTTGTTTTTTCCATTTTTGAACAAGCCAACCAAGAAAACAAACAAACAAACAAACAAACAAACAAAACCCCTCCTAACCAGACCAATCGCCCACCTCACTGAGGTGCAAAAAAGGTCTGCGCTGCCTCCCGCCCTGCAGAGAGCTCCATTTCACCCACCCACAGGCTGTGCCACTCAGCAGGCTGCGAAGATGCCGCCGTCTATGTGCACTTTCAGTTACTCTTACTTGAACACAAAGTTCTTGGCATAAAAGCAAACTGACCCATCTTGAGTGCTTACAGTGGTGGTAAGAAGAATATTTCTTTAAAAAAAATCACTTAATAAAATTGTTAGCGTTTGAATGTTAGAATATGCTCGCGATATTTTTATGCGCATTTGTGTGGTGTGCATACATACATGTGTGTGAGTGCACAGGTGTGCAGGTGCATGTGCATGGGTGCAAACGTGTGCAGGTGCACGTGTGTGTGTGTGTGTGTGTGTGTGTGTGTGTGTGTGTGTGTGTGTGTAAGCCTGCCTGAGGTGACCATCAGGAAGCTTCTTTGATTCCTCTCCACCTTAATGGTTGAGGCAGGGTCTCACAATTGAACTGAGACTCACAGATGGAATTGTCTCTCTAACCAGTTGCTCTGGAAGTTCCCTGTCTCTGCTAGAATTCCAGAAGGGTTGAAATACTCGCATTAGCATTTATGTGACTTCCCAGGAAACAAAATCGGTCCTCACCTTACAGGCTGAGCACAACAGTCACTGAGTCCTCTCTGCTGTTCTGCAATTTTTATGGAAATCACAAATTTCAAAGAAGCTTTTCTTCTTATCTCCTGTTTGCCACTTAACTAGCTCTAGGATCATGGGAAAGAAATTTTTTTTGCTCTAAGCGCATTTTTTTTCAAATTTCTGTTCAGAGAATCTTTTCTCGAATAAACTTGTTATAAAACCTTTTTATTAGCTGCATGGAATAATTTTTAGGATTGTTAATACTTAACACTTCAGCCCCAAAAGATGAAATTTGAAAAACTACCTCACAAGCATATGAAGAAATGTGAAAAAGCAAAATATTTGGTTTTATACTGAGATTTATTTGGATGCACAGTATTTAGTTCTTAGCCTTGTCACATAACTACCCTCAGGTAGTCTCGGGCTCTGAGCAGCTGCTGCCCAAAGCATCTCAGCAGAGGCACCACTGCTGAGTGCATGGGCTTCTCCGTGTGCACAGATCGCTAAGCAACTGGCACCAAAGATCACATGGACACTTAAGGTCCAAGGGGGACACTGTTCCAGTTGTTGAAGCTAATGATTCTGGAAAGAACAGGAAGCTGAGTTCCAGCAGGCAGAAACACTTCCCCTTTCACCCCAGGAAACAGAGCTTTGTGAAAGGTCTAGGAAGTTCCTCTGAATATCTGAAGCCCTTGGCTCAGGGCAGGTTTTTCATTCATGCTCCTGTTTCTAAAGTGCAGTCAGCCGAAGAGCCTGCATGGGAACCCCACACCAGGAGACTTAGAAGTTCATTAGTATCTTTAATTTACACAGGAGGAACTGGAAGATCTGAGGGGTAAGGAGTGTAATGAATGAGGGAAGGCTGTACATGAGCGCAGACATGTCAGCCTGTAGGTCACATTCTTAAACAATAAATACATACAGTAATTATAAATATTATAAAATAGTGTGGTATACGTGATTTTGTGCACTGGCTTGTGACTTGGTGTGTTGCAGGGAAGCAGAAGAGGAGCCAGCTGACATGAGCTGGCTGAACGACAGCACCCCTCAGGAGTTCATTCTCTTGGGTTTCTCAGACCGGCCATGGCTGGAGCTGCCACTCTTCGTGGTGCTCCTGGTGGCGTACATCTTGACCATCTTTGGCAACGTGACGATAATTCTGGTGTCCCGCCTGGACTCCAAGCTCCACACCCCCATGTACTTCTTCCTCTGCAACCTGTCCCTGCTGGATCTCTGCTACACCACAAGCACGGTTCCCCAGATGCTCATCAACATCCGCAGCTCCCGCAAGGTCATTACCTATGGTGGCTGCGTGGCCCAGCTCTTCATTTTCCTGGCCCTGGGCTGCACTGAATGCTTCCTGCTGGCTATCGTGTCCTTTGACAGGTTCGTGGCCATCTGTCGGCCCCTCCATTACTCAGTCATCATGTACCCCAGGCTCTGCATGCAGCTGGCAGCTGCATGTTGGATCAGGGGGTTCAGCAACTCAGTATTGCAGTCCACGTGGACCCTTCAGATGCCTCTGTGTGGTCACAAGCAAGTGGATCATTTCCTCTGTGAGATCCCTGCTCTGCTCAAGTTGTCCTGTGTGGACACAACAGCAATCAAAGCTGAACAGTTCTTCATAAGTATTGTGTTCCTTCTAATACCAGTGACAGTCATCCTTATTTCATATGCATTCATTGTGCAAGCAGTGTTGAAAATCAGGTCAGCTGAAGGACGCCAAAAGGCCTTCGGGACCTGTGGCTCCCACCTCATCGTGGTGACTCTGTTTTATGGCACTGCCATCTACATGTACCTGCAGCCCCCATCTCCTGCCTCCAAGAACCGATGGCGTCCCTGTTCTATGGGATCGTCACCCCGATGCTCAACCCTCTCATCTACACACTTAGGAACAAGCAGGTAAAGGGGGCGCTTAGGAGACTGATTGGGAGAGTCTTCTTCATCCATAAGTAAGGAAGCTCAAACCATGAACCCTATTCAGGTCAAATTTCCTGGAGCAGGTGACTGCACAGCACAGCCTTTGGTGCAGAGCCCAGAACCTGAGTTTCACTGCGGACCCACAAAGGGAGAAGCAGCCCCAAGTTGTCGGAAGTCATGCATGAGCTGTGGCATTGCACCAGCCCTCCAGACACATACACCAAATGCATAAAATGTGAAAGGTAGAGTTGAAAAAAAAAAAAAAAACCAAGATGCTGCAGGTTAGTAAATTGCATTGGTGACTCTTAGTGATCTTAGAACTCTTGTGATGGGAGTGGAAGATGTCTTAGTGGTTAAGGCACAAAAGGTCAGCATTCAGATCCAGAGTGTGGGGACCAACTTGTAACTCCAGCCATGGAAGAAAAACCCTGGGAATCCCCAGAGGAAGCTGGCTGGCCAGCCCAGTCCTAATGGAGCACTCTGGGTTTAATTAGAAACCCAGGCTCCTAACAGTAAGGTGGAAGGGACATGGAGGATGATTCCTAATATTACTCCATGTATGTGTGCCTCCACACACATGTGCCCTCATCTGAATTTAAATGTGATAGCGAGAGAGAGAAAGAGAGAGAGAGAGAGAGAACTTATTCTGATGATCTTATCAAATCAACCATCACTGACACAGAGCTATACATGTGTTCCACTCTCAATCCACAGACCTGAGAACTAGACTTCTGTGGTCCTCCTAATCCATAGGATTCTGCTAATCTTTTGTTTCCAAGCTTTATCCCCCTGGTTTTGGGGTTTGGATGGACTCTTAACACTTCTCTGGGACTAGATGCAAAGCTTCACAATGCTTCAGCAAAACAGCACCACACCACACACACAGTCACACTGATACCATGCAAAAACACACTCTCTAATTTTTCAGACACTTTTAGATGTAAGAGAAACCTGTAAAGCCACACATAACTCCTGCTTCTAATTACAAATATATAATTAAGAGACCCACATTAAAATACAACATAGTTCTCAAACCTACATGGCACTGAAGTTGATTCACGATTATTTCAATACTTGCTCACATCCTGGACTCCTTTATGTGTGTAGTTTTTGCTATTCAACTGCACTCCTATTCTGTTCCTTTCACACAAAAAAATAAAGTTACATTTTAAAACTGATGCAATTGCATTTTGACATTTTAAATGATTTTGTCTTCTGTGCATACTCCTCTCTCCTTTAACCCCTAAAGCAGTATGTGCAGTCTCAATCTTTTAAGAACACATCACACAATGACATCCATCCTTGTTGTAGTGCTTTTTTGTGTGAGAGGAAAGATTGCCAGCTCCTCACTATCCATTGGATCCTTGGGGGCAATGCAGATTGTCACTTCCCTTAGTGGCCTGAGAACTCAACTCAGCGCAGGACAGAATCCTTGCATACCAGCAGCTCATTTGGTTGACTCTGCTATGTATTTGCATCTTCCAGGGAATCCATCACAACAGCCTGGACACCAGAGAGGAAACATCTCCTCAGTGCTCTGGAATAGTGTGATAGTTAGATACAAGTGTCCACTTGACAGTTGAGAGTTTGATCTCTGGGCACATTTGTGAAGAATTAGTGGTTGGTTGTGTTAAGCCCAGAGCAAATCTGGAGGAGGTTGTGTAGCTGATGGGGAAGCCCAGCCCATGCTGGTTGGGACTAAGCCCTGAACAAGTGAATAAAATCCAGAGAGCCGCTTGAGGAAGTTAGCATCCTTGTGTGCACTTGGCTAGACATACTGGTCTGGCAAGTAAGGATCATCCCTCTCTCAGCCATTATGTGGTAGTGATGTGGCCAGTTTCCTTGGCCCTGGTGTTGGTGCATGCTCTCCTATGAAGCTGCACTATAGACTGTAACCAGACTATCAGTAAGGAAATAAACCTCTTGTTTCCTTAAGCCATTTGATGGTCATTTGTCAGCAACCATGCAGGGGAACTGCAACAAGTAGAAAGCCAAAGTGTTGCCTCTGGGCGACTGTGATGCCACGTGACTGAGCCAAATCTTTCCTCATCTGGGTCACCTGGGAGCATCTACAGTAGGTGTGGGAGTCACTGTACCCCAGGGTTTCCATGGCAGTAGTTCTGAGGGAGGGGACTGAGATCATGCCCTTCTGCAAATTCCCACACAGTGTTGATGCTTCTGGTCAGCAGCTGTGCTCTTAGGAGGCTGGGTTGACAGTTCATCTCATCTATCAGTGCAGTTTCAGTTAAGGGAAGAAAAGTGGAGATGAAGCACTAAAAGAGTATTTTGGTGAACAAGAGACAACAGTCTGAGGAAAATTCATTCTTCTTTCAAGCCCCACATAAGTGATAGAGAAGCGCAGAGACACATGGGGATGTCGTTTCACAGTGGGTGTCCTTCAAGGACTGTGAGGATTAGCTGAGGACTCGCCTGCAGTCCCTGCCTGTTGTTCTGTCTGTCCAGCAGGAACTGAGGAAACACACTCAGCTCCATGGGTGGCCTGGCCTCCTCTGGGCACTGATGCTTTTGCTCAATTATCATCTGAGGTCAGATGCGTCCTTCAGAACCATGGCAGGGCAGCCAGGGCTATGGACTGAGACCCTAAGCCCCCCTCTCCCAAAACCCAGTGAAGTGACAAAATTTGAAGTATTTTATCTCTTTAAGCTGAGCAATTGGTAAATTGTAGACACTGTACAGAGGTAAATTTAGAACATATTTAAACTAAATCCTACAGATATTTGTCATTAGTTAATGAGTAAACATATGTATGTATATGTTATGCATAAGCTACATAACAGATACGTATTGCCTAGAATTGATGCACTACTGTGTACCGTTTTGACTAGGTGGTAAAGCTTTTATATTACTCCTCTCTGCTGTAAAACTCATGTAAGAAGTGCTTATAGTAACTTGTTGCCACTGAATACAGAAGTCATTATTCTAACAGAAGTTAAGATGATACTTTCCAACAATTTAATGGAACAATGATAGTAGAGAAAACACTTTTAAAGATGTGAGAACTAGGATTTCAAGTGAAAGCAATATGTATGGGTGGGTGAGTGTGTCTCTGTGTGTCTGGGCATATCAGAGGACACTGTGTGTATCTGTGGAGGTCCAAGGTTGACTTCAAGAATCACCTTGGATTTCTCGACCTCCTCTTTGCTTTGCTGTGGAGATTCCCAGACCTTGCCTTCCAGGACCAGAAGTACAGGCTGCCATCTCTGTCTGGCATTTTTATGTGGGATCCTGGACCTAAACTCAGGATCTCTACTTGTGAGGCAGAGGCTTAACCCCTGAACCATCTCTCCAGTCCAAAAATAACACACAAATAGGTGACATTAACCTAAACTGACACAGATGCATGCCTCACCCCACACACTAACACATGCAAGAAAGAAACATGAGCACCATCGAGGGCCACAAAAACCTGGAGTGGGAGGATCATGTTGGGATCATCCCACAGACTCGTCAACTGTTGGCTTTTGTTCTGAGATTTGCATTGTAAGAAATGCATTATAAAATTGAAATAAAACTAGCATTCAGCTAAAATACAACATTTAGTGGAAAAAAATAACATGTCGGAAAATGACATATAAAAATGGGTTGACCTGGAAGTTTTTAACCAAGCAAAAGAAAAGACTTGTATTAAGTAGATTTCTGGAAAGGAAAAAAAAGAAAGAAAGAAAGACAGTAGGAAGAGTCACATGTTCTGTGCTATAAGGCAAGAAGAAAAAACATAAAGTGAAACTTCTTTTTGCATCGCAGACTTCCTAACAAATTCCGTGTAATCTATGGTGTATGTTGCTTCAGCTGTGGGAAAATGTCTGGGATGGACTTAAAAGCGGAGGGATTTAATTTGAGGCTTGGTTTCAGCTAAGTTCTTTTTAGCCTGGGGAGAGACAGAGCCTAGAGCAAAGCTCTTCACCTCTTGGCAGCCAGGAGGAAAAGGAGAAGGTGATCAGGATCCCCAATCCCCTCCAGAAGCACCTTCACATCTCTTTCCTGTTGGCCCCACTCTCTGAAGGTTCTAGTCTCCCAACACTATCACAGACTGCAGGCTGGGGACCAAGCCTCCAGCACAATGGTGGGGGGCTCTGAAGTTCCAGCCACAGTGGCTGTAGTATTTAGCGACAGGTGCCAGCTAGACAGCTGAGAGGTGAGCTAGGGATGCTTTGTGAAGAGTTAGGAGTTAAAGAAAGCACTAAGCCGACCTGCAGGACTTTGTCTGGTGGATGAGGGAAGACCCAGCCCATGGTGGATGGGATCTTCCCTGAGCAGGTGGGTAACATGGAGGGAGCTGGCACAGGACATTGGCAATCGCCAGCACCCTCAGACAGATGTGTGGCCTGGCAAGTGAGGTTCCCCTCTCTCTCGGCAGTCTTGTGGCTATGGTGTGGCCAGTTCCTGGGGCTCCTCATGTTGGAGAATCATAAGCCTGAGTAAAATCCTTTGTTATTTGGAGAGGTACTTTGATCTTTCTCATCCTTAGATTAGTGTTAGTAAAATTGATGAATCAATAATGAGTCTCTAGAGGAAGGTCTTTCCTAAGCCAGTGGACAAATGAAGGAACAATTCTCAGACATGCCTCCAGATATCCCTGGGCAATGGGCCAGTTAACCACTATAAACAGGAAGCAGTGTGGAGATTTCCTCCAGAAATCAAAACAAACACTGAATGATGACAGAGAAAGTACTTTTATTGCAAGATGACTGGAAACCAAATCTGTAAGGTACAGCTCTTGCTTACCTGAATTCTAGGTGGCATGGCACAAGCAGCACACTTCCTGGTCATGGTGGGTGCTTCCTCTTTGCCCAGCAGCTAACCCTGCATGCCAAACTCAGTACGTCTACATGATGACAAGTGGACCAAAGAGGTCAAATTCATTTCACCAAACAAGCAAATGCCTAAACTTTGTATGAAGGAACCCTCACATCTGTGCGCTTGCAATTTATTATATCTGAATTCAAGGAGTCTTGGCAGAAAAATAAATTGACCCGTCTCTAGTGTTTAAAAGTGAAGGTAAGAAGAATACGTGTCTAAAAAAAAAACTAAGTTAAACTATTGGAACTTGGATTCTAGGATATATTTGCAACCTATATGGGAAATACAAACTTCAGAGCAGGTCTGGTTTTTTGTTCTTTTCAACTGTTTGCTATAAAACTAGACCAAAGACCTCAGGAGAACAATTTAACTTCTCTGAGCACAGACTCAACATTCTTCACCCAGAATTACACTTTTCTAAGTGGAAACCTTTTATGAAAACTTTGCTTCTGGATTCTGTGTAAAAAATGAAACCTGCCAATTTACACTAGTGAGGACGAGATTTGAAAGACTATCTCATGGGTGTGAGGTGATCTAAGAGGCTGTAAAGACTGAAAGAAAAACCCCACCCATCTTGTGACAGAAGATGTAACTACATTCAAATTCTTCCCCAAGCTGCTCAGCTACACGGAGACTGGACTCGCTGGCACACTGGCGCCTGTCACTCCTGTTTCTTTTCTTGCTTCAGGGTCTTTGCATGATGGAGCTTAAAGAGACACCTGCAATAATTCTCCCTTCCTTTTGGGCATTAGACTCAGACATGGAGTGAGGAAATTCAAGAGGGAAACGGCAGATACCACATCTCTCAGAACACAGGTAAAGAACAAAGATGCTGAGCGGTCACCCTGTCTTAGAAGCATTATGAATTCTGAGCTAAAATATTCCAAGATGACCACTGACAGGTTATCTCTAGGGTCCATGTCATCTTCAGTCCCTTAGCAAGCTGTCTTCCTCAACGACTCCAGAACTCACATTATTCACACGTTCTGTTTTGCTGGCTACTGACTCTTTCAAAAGGAGAATAATGCCATCTCCAGGTGCCAGCAGCACAGGCTTCCTCTGCAGCCTGTGAGGCATCAGCTCCAACTACAAGCTGGAGGCAACTGCAAGTTAAAGGTAAGAATCAGTGCCTGTCTGATATGGTTTCAGGATGCATATCCCAGGTTTTTGTTGTTTTGCTTTTTAGTTATTAATAGACATTCTAATCCTAAAGTTAGTACATATAACTCAGAAATTCAAATTTTTTAAACACAAAGTTGTACCAAATTTATCTATCTAATTTTAAAAACTGATAAATATTTGAGGGAACTACATGTTTGGAAGATAGATAAATGTGAAAAAAAAAACTGAGTATAGCACAAAGCGCGAATTAGTTGCTTTGAAATCTCCCATTCCTCCCCTCCTTTCCTAGGGGTTCTTTGCTCATACTGTTTCACTGTTTTGTGCTAAAACAATAAATATCTTCCTCTCTCCTTGTGCCCTGACTACAGAACATGGGAGGATGTTGTACATGACAGATACGCTAATAACTTAATGTTGATGACAAAGCAAGACTCGTTCTTGTAAATTTTGAATCTCACAGTGAAAGGGTCTTATTTAAAAGATGTCTGTGCATATTGCCCTGCTTTACCTGTAATATTCAGCAGGTGGCAGCATGGGAGAGCTCTTTGGGCTGAGTTCTCAGAAAAAAACCAAAATCAAGGGTCAGGCAGGGCATTAGCCATGTTAGAGGAGCAACACAGTTCGGGTCCTCAATGGAGAGACATCACCTCAAAGGATAAGAAGGTTGTACAGCCTCCATGCGAGCAAGTACAGTGACTTTGCAGACTGTCAAAGAGAACCAGACTGAGATGGAAAAGACTCAGAAACCTTATCAAGGCGGCAGATGTCTGTCCACTCTGACAGCATGGACTTGAGAGAACGAGTCTGTCCAACAGTCTCATGTTCACAAACCTTGGTCTGGCTGTAGTAACCCTGCCTAGGACTTGGATCATGAGGATTAGAAGTTCAACTGCAAGTTCGGTCCCAGCCGAGCCTAGGATGCTGGAAATCTGGTTTCAAACAAACAACAAACTAAAAGCAACAATAAAAATGGAAATAATCTCTTTCTGCTGATGTTGCTCAACCTAGTTGGTCAGACTTCTGCCTTTCTCAGTAATATTTGGGGTTAAGGACAAAAGGGAGAAAAAGAGAAGTCTACAAACTGTGCTTTATGCAGCCTATTCATAGCATTTTATGAAGTGTTATGAGGGAAAATAAATTTCTTATGAAGACTTGCCCCTCATGTACAGTGAAATCTAAAGTAAAGGTAGTTGAATCAAAGAGTAGAAGACAGTGAATGACCTGGGGAAGAGCAATTCTTGAAACATTTCAAACAATGCGCTTACTAAGTATATAGCAAATTGATGAATTAAAAATTGTTTTCCTTTCTTCCTCTCTCTTCTAAGATTAAGAGTTAGTCCTTTTCTGCCTCAAAATAGCTTCTAATTTACATATCAGTAATGTTACATATCTTTTTAGTGGATCACATCATGCTATAAATATTTCAAATTTCTTTTAATTTCAAAGTACATTTGAGGGTTGGCAACATAGCTCAGTTCCCAGGATGTTTACTAGCATGTAAAAAACCCAGGGCTGTGCATGACACTGACATGCATGAAGTGGAGGAACAGAATTCAGGGTCAGCCTTGGGAGACTTCATGTTAGTCCCAAGCCAGCCTACGGGAAATGGCAGTTTGAAAAATTAAGTAATAGGGCTGGAGAGATGGCTCTGGTGTTAAGTCTCTGCTCTCCCAACAGAAGGTCTCCAGTTTGAATCCCAGAAGCCACATAAAAACACCAGGCAGGAATGGCAGCAGCCTGCACTTCTGGCACTGGTGGGCAGAGCCTGGGAAACTCTGGAGTTAAGCAAAAAAAGAGGTAGAAATAATCCAGGATGACTCTGAAAAGTCACCCTTGGTCCTCCACAGGCACACACAGTGCCTGCCCTCTGATGCACACAAAATTGCACAAAAATTTAGCTTTTTCATGAAGACCTCTTTGGTGTACATGCTTTTTAGTTGTTAGAGTTGGTGTATTATCAACTTCAGGAAGAATAGTTTCTGCTCAGAGCAACTCAGCTAGGCTTCTTTATGCCAGGCCTCAAGACAAACAATTTACACATAGACAGGAACACTACCTACTGTTGTTGAGACTCGAGGCTTTGGGGTTATACTGAGAACAGGAAGTTGAGTTTCACTGGATGGAAATGTTTCCAGTTTCATCACAGGAAACCAAGTTGCTAAAGTTCTAAGAAGTTTTGAAGCTTCTTTCATTCACACTCCTTTTTCCAAAAGGAGGTCTGGCACAATAGTTTGTAAAGAGTTTCACACAAGGAAACTCAGAAGCTCATTAGTATCTTTGACATACTAATGAAGAACCTGGAGATCAGAGGATTAGAAAGCATGCCCAAGGGCAGTAAATAGCAGGGAAGCCTGGTGCCTGAACCCAGAAATGTCAATCTCACATGCTAACTTTTAAATAACACCTTGCAAATTCTATGATATGTAAATAAAATGATTTGCTTACTAAAATTGTGTTTAAAAGTAGAAGCTAGAAACTATCTGCATTCATTTGGGGAAGGAGAGAAAATGAGTAAGAAGGTAAAATTTAAAGGACTTAAATGATTCCCTCATCCTGTGACATCTGGGGTATAGTCATACCTAGGCATAGAATACGAACAATATGGCATTTGAAAAACAGTAAATTGCCAAGGAAACAAGCATGCAAGTGAATAATTAATAATAAGCTTCAAATTTTTAAAAATCAGTTTGTTAATGATGCTATGTGAACACTTTTGAAATGCTTGGACTGAGCCCACATTTTAATCAATGTATCTTTCCAATTAACACAATCAATTTTAAATTGATGGGGATTCTTTACAGAACGATTTTAAATGAGTTGATGAATCCGTGCATTAGCTTGTGACATGGTGTGTTGCAGGGAAGCAGAAGAGGAGCCAGCTGACATGAGCTGGCTGAACGACAGCACCCCTCAGGAGTTCATTCTCTTAGGTTTCTCAGACCAACCATGGCTGGAGCTGCCACTCTTCGTGGTGCTCCTGGTGGCGTACATCTTGACCATTTCTGGCAACGTAACGATAATTCTGGTGTCCCGCCTGGACTCCAAGCTCCACACCCCCATGTACTTCTTCCTCTGCAATCTGTCCCTGCTGGATCTCTGCTACACCACAAGCACGGTTCCCCAGATGCTCATCAACATCCGCAGCTCCCGCAAGGTCATTACCTATGGTGGCTGCGTGGCCCAGCTCTTCATTTTCCTGGCCCTGGGCTGCACTGAATGCTTCCTGCTGGCTATCATGTCCTTTGACAGGTTCGTGGCCATCTGTCGGCCCCTCCATTACTCAGTCATCATGCATCCTAGGCTCTGCATGCAGCTGGCGGCTGCATGTTGGATCAGTGGGTTCAGCAACTCAGTATTGCAGTCCACGTGGACCCTTCAGATGCCTCTGTGTGGTCACAAGCAAGTGGATCATTTCCTCTGTGAGATCCCTGCTCTGCTCAAGTTGTCCTGTGTGGACACAACGGCATTTGAATCTGAACTCTTCTTTCTTGGTATTGTGTTCCTTCTAATACCAGTGACAGTCATCCTTATTTCATATGCATTCATTGTGCAAGCAGTGTTGAGAATCAGGTCAGCTGAAGGACGCCAAAAGGCCTTCGGGACCTGTGGCTCCCACCTCATCGTGGTGACTCTGTTTTATGGCACTGCCATCTACATGTACCTGCAGCCCCCATCTCCTGCCTCCAAGAACCGAGGAAAGATGGCGTCCCTGTTCTATGGGATCGTCACACCCATGCTCAACCCTCTCATCTACACACTTAGGAACAAGCAGGTAAAGGGGGCGCTTAGGAGGCTGATTGGGAGAGTCTTCTTTATCCATAAGTAAGGAAGCTCAAACCATGAACCCTATTCAGGTCAAATTTTCTGGAGTAGGTGACTGCTCAGCGCAGCCTTTGGTGCAGAGCCCAGAACCTGAGTTTCACTGAGGATCCACAAAAAGAGAAGCAGCCCCACGTTGTCGGAAGTCATGCATGAGCTGTGGCACTGCACCAGCCCTCCAGACACATACACCAAATGCATAAAATGTGAAAGGTAGAGTTGGAAAAATAAAAACAAGATGCTACAGGTTAGTAAATTGCATTGGTAACTTAGTGATCTTAGAACTCTTGTGATGGGAGTGGAAGATGTCTTAGTGGTTAAGGCACAAAAGGTCAGCATTCAGATCCAGAGTGTGGGGACCAACTTGTAACTCCAGCCATGGAAGAAAAACCCTGGGAATCCCCAGAGGAAGCTGGCTGGCCAGCCCAGTCCTAATGGAGCACTCTGGGTTTAATTAGAAACCCAGGCTCCTAACAGTAAGGTGGAAGAGACATGGAGGATGATTCCTAATATTACTCCATGTATGTGTGCCTCCACACACATGTGCCCCCATCTGAATTTAAATGTGATAGCGAGAGAGAGAAAGAGAGAGAGAGAGAGAGAACTTATTCTGATGATCTTATCAAATCAACCATCACTGACACAGAGCTATACATGTGTTCCGCTCTCAATCCACAGACCTGAGAACTAGACTTCTGTGGTCCTCCTAATCCATAGGATTCTGCTAATCTTTTGTTTCCAAGCTTTATCCCCCTGGTTTTGGGGTTTGGATGAACTCTTACACTTCTCTGGGACTAGATGCAAAGCTTCACAATGCTTCAGCAAAACAGCACCACACCACACACAGTCACGCTGATACCATGCAAAAACACACTCTCTAATTTTTCAGACACTTTTAGATGTAAGAGAAACCTGTAAAACCACACATAACTCCTGCTTCTAATTACAAATATATAGTTAAGAGGCCCACATTAAAGTATAACATAGTTCTCAAACCTACATGGCACTGAAGTTGATTCACAATTATTTCAACACTTGTTCACATCCTGGACTCCTTTATGTGTAGTTTTTGCTATTCAACTGCACATTTGGGCACATTTGTAGAGAATTAGTGATTGGGGTAAGCCCAGCGTAAACCTGCAAGAGATTGTCTAGCTGATAGAGAAGGCCCAGCCCATGGTGAGTGGAACTAGGCCCTGGAATAAAATATAGAGAGTTGGTTGGGAAAGTTGGCATCCTTGTATATACTTGGCCAGACACGCTGATCTGGCAAATATGGATCATCCCTCTCTCAGCTGTTATGTAGGGATGGTATAGCCAGATCCTTCAGCCCTAGTGTTGGTGTATGATATCCTGTCAAGCTGGGCTAAGAACTGTAACCAGACAATTATAAGAGAAAATAAACCCCTTATTCCCTTAAGCTGTTTGATGGTGATTTATCAGCAACCATGCAGGCTAACTGCTACACTAACTATAATCCAAAACTCAACAGAGAGTCTTACCAACAGAGCTAATGAAGCAGAAAATAGAATATAGAACTAGAAAACAAAATGGCAGAACAACTGGTTCAATCAGAGGTTGAAAAGACCAAAAAAAACTTAAAATGAATATACAATAGTTATAGGATACCTTGAAGAAGCCAAACTTGCACATGCATGGAATCCCAGAACGAGAAACCCAAAAAGCCACACTGGAAGAAAATTTTCACACAGAGCCCCAGCCTTTCACACCCCCAGCTTGATAAGATCCAACATCCCTTTATGATCAAAACCCTGGAGACAATTGGAATGGAAGGAATTTATATCAACACAATAAAGGCCATATACAAAAACTCCACCAGGAAATTCCTGGAGCTAATAAATAAATTCAACAGAGTGGCAGGTTACAAAATTAATGTTTAAAAATCAGTGGTTTCTTATACACCAAAGGCCCTGAAAGAATGGAGATAAGGAACACAGTTAAATAGATAAATAAGTCAACTGCCAAGAAAGGCTCATCAGTAGCAAGATATCTGATCCTGTCCACTGTCAGTTTCCTTCCTGTTTACAGGTGTTTGGACTAGTTTGAAGTGCTAAACATAGGTTCCCTGTCATAGAGGAGAGGGTTGGTGGTTATTAGAAAGCTGCATGGTTGCCTAGAGGCTGACTCCCTTCATTATTGAGTCCTCTTCCTGCTCTCCTTCTTTAAGTTTTTTCTCATATAAAGACTTTTTACTTTAATTAACTTTGCTTTTATTTTTATTCTTTTACAATCTCCTACATGCAGACAATGCATTTAGATCATAGCTACCCCTTTCTTCCTCAGCTTCCCCTGGACATTTCCCTAGCTTGTCCACCTCCTGCCTTTATGTCATAATTTTTTAATTGGACAATATAAAATAATATTTAGCAATAAAGGAAAATGCATTAAGAAAGGCTCATCAGTAGCAAGACATCTGATCCTGTCCACTGTCAGTTTCCTTCCTGTTTACAGGTGTAAATAAATAGCTGTGAATGAGCTCTCAGTTCCAAATGGTTAAGAATGCATGATAAAGCTGAAGAACAGCAGTTTTGTCCATCTTCTGTAAGACTAAGCTCATGTTGTGAGCACCCTGGCCCATAGGATGCCATCCCACTTGTGAGCATACACAGCTCCAAATCAGGTAGGCTATCCACATTGGGTACACATGAAGTCTACTCCATGAGAGGCCTTCATGTTGTGAGTACACAGATATGGAATTCAGGGTTTTGACAAGCAGTGTGGTATGTCAGACTATTAATCATTCAGCTGTCCATAGATCAGAACACTGAATGTAGAAATAGTCTTGTCTTCTGTCTGCCACCATCTGACGCATACGGGACACAGCAGCCACATGTGCAGTACCTCTAGGGGCAGGAAGACCTCTTTTTTTTTTTTTTTTTTAACAGTTTTTTATCTTTGGATAGGAGAGGATCTCAATACCCAGACGGCCTTGTACAGTGCAAGATCAGCAAAATAGACATCCAACTAGAATGCAGAATACCAGTGCCCCTACAATGTTCAACCAGAACCAGGCCAGCCAAATCTCTCCCCGTCCTAAGGCTTGCAGAAGAGGGAGATGGTAAGATTGTAAAAGCCTAAAGATGGGAGATGTACAAGACACGCCATTGAAGACAGGGCTGTGGCAGCCAGGAACTCACTACAATGAGACTTGTCCTTACCAGACCTGTACAATGGCTGACATATCAACATGCCCACATAGATTAGTGTGGAACTCAAGAGAAATAATTTCAAGCAGTAGGATCCTTAGGGGTGAGGTATTGTGCAGGGTTAGGGGAGTACCCACATCAGTGGTCAGCCCTAGGTAGGGCCTCTTAGTCTGCCACAGAGGACTGAACTCCTACTAGAGAAGATGATTCCAAGAGAACTCTGGGACCCACACAAGCTGATGGTTAAGGAGGCATGAGGGAGCAAGTTGGATCCAGGAAGGGAGGGGAGGGAGAAAAGCAGGGAGGAAAGTGGGAGGAAATGAGATGGTGGAAGGGAGGGAAGGGAAGAATAAGGATGTAAGGATATCACTCATTGCAATGTAAAAATGAAAAATATAAAATAAAGTAAATTTTTTAAAAAAGTCCACAGCCTTGCCTGCAGTCCCTGCTGGCTCTGTCTGTCCAGCAGGAGCTGAGGAGATACACTGAGCACCACACCCAGCTTAGCCTCCTCCGCGCTCTGATGCATTTGCTCAGTTATCATCTGGGGTCAGATGCAACCTTCATAACCATGGTAAGGCAGCTGGGGCTACGGACTAAGACATGAATCCCCCTCTTCCAAAAAGGGAAAACCCACCAGAATGCAGAAATTGAAATATTTTTCTTTTAAAAAGTGATCAATTGGTTAAATGAAAACATTGTATCCTGGTAAATTTTAAGGAATTTTTATCCAGATTCTGCAATTACGTTGCCATTTGATAAAATGTGAACTCACAGGCATTCACAATGATCCCTCTCCTGTGATTAGTGCTGCTTAAGATGGGGGCCGATGTCTTTCTAAATCCACTCCCTCTGGAGGAGTTCCTAGAAATGAAATTTGTTGTTTTCTAACTGTCATAGTGATGCTTTTGGTTTCCAAAGTGGGATATCTTTATTCTGTTATTTTTTCCAGTGTTTACTGAAGTGATCGAGCCTATTAGTTGATGGCTGTCATTGATTTGGGGACATTCTTGGCCATTACCTCTTTGATTTTTGTCTCTGATTTTCTTTTTTGTCCACTTTCCTTCTGGTAGTCAATTACTTAGATCTGAATTAGTTACTTGTGTTGATACTGTGGCCAATACCTGGCAAGCATCGTTTATCCTGGCTCATGGTTTGAGTGTACGGTCCTCTCGGGTGGGGACCGTAGAGCTGCAGGAACCCCAGTTGGGAGCCATATTGACGTTGCAGGTGCTCGGCTGGCCTCCCCTTCTTGTTCAGCTGCACCTTGGCTCCTGGATGGAGCCACCTGTTGGGCCCTCCCAGGAATTACCCCAGGGCATAGCCAAGCACATGGGACCAAAGATGGCGCTGAGAGCTAGTGTCCTGGGCATAACCCTGATCACATTACAGAGAGCCCTAATTGGCTTTTAGGAGTTGACCTGCCTTCCTTACTGAGATACTTTGAGTCTGATCTGTAAGGCTTACATGCTGTGTTGACCTTTGACATAATTGGTTACCTGTTTTGCGCCCTGTGGTCCTTTGTCTATATAAGCTGTGTTGTTATGCCCAATAAATTGAGATTTGCTCTAACAAACTCCCCGTCTGTATCCGAATCTCTGAAGTGGAGGTGGAGGAGCGGGCTGCGAACTTGCCTTTCTCCATCCTAACGGCCTGAAGCAGCGCCCTAGTATGTGTGTGTGTATGTGCGTGCGTGTGTATGGATGGGTGGGGAGATGCCATAGCCACCCACATTCAGGTGGGTCTCCCTGCTCTGCTTAATTTTCTGGAACACGCACCCAGTCATGCCCCGGAGGTATACTCCTGTGCGGACTTTAAGGTCCATCAGATCGATGGTGAAGATTAACCATCTTGATATCTTTGCTTTTATGAAATATTTGAGTTTTGCTTTTGAGGTCAGCTTTCAGAGTAGCAGGTTTCCCTTTGGGATTTTCATACACATTTCCTTTGGGGTGGTTCTCCCCTCAACCTCCTTTCCCCCATCTTTCCCTCTTTCCTGCTCTGCTTATTCTCCCTAGTTTGCTATCCATTGTCTTCCCACCCCTCCCTTAAAGGATTTTCATTTCCTAGTTCATGATCCTCTTCTAGTTCCCTGAACTCTAACCATATTTACCCCTTAGGCAGTTTTAGAGCAGCCATACAGGGAGGTCTTTGAAGGTCTTCGAAGTTTGTCTTCCACTGGTGGGATTACTCTGAAGGAACACATCCTACCTACCCTGAAGGAGGTCGCCAGCTTCCCCCCAACACTCTGTTCATGAAAGAATATGGAGATTTCTCCATTAGAGTGAAGACCTACCAGGAGGTTGGGCACAAGATCAACTGGGTTGGACCCCAATATGAACAAACTAATGAGATATAGAGAACCAAAAGATTCAGTCAGGTTTGCAGAAACTGAAGCTAGCCAATGAGAAAAAAAACGGGCCCCACCCCAGCCTTTTTTGGCTGCCTTGCGCCTTGCAGACTGTCTGTGAGTTCCTTTCAGCTCCCTGGCCCTTCGTAGGATTTCCTCTGCCCCTCATGGATTTCACGCCTGGAGACTGAGTTCTTGGCAACTCTCTTGCCCCTTGTGGATTCACGTCCATGAGTTCCGTTCTTTCTCTCCTCAAAAAAAATTCTGCCTTAATCCTCTACATTTGTTCTAAACTGAGTTACCTATTTTCATGCAGTTTTCATAATTTAATTTTTCAATATTCCACTGTGTGTGTATGTGTATATACACTATGTCTTCACTATCCATTCATCAGTTTATCATCAGTGATTCGCACATGGCTAGGTGTCATCCTCTGTATCTCTTTTTTTTGCTTCTGAAGTCAAGGTCTCACATAGGCCAGCTGACCCTGAACTCACTATTTAGTAGTGGATGTACTTACATAGCTGGTCTTCATGCCTCCACAAACCAGGTGTTCACCACCACACCTGGTCTTTGTCCTTTCTCTTGTCTCCACCATTAGCCCCATAGTATGTTGTTATGCCAAATTGGATTTTTAATTCAATCTGTTTCACTTTTTGTTTCTATAATATGGTTTCATTATTTTTCATGTATTTCAGTTGTCAAGTGAAGCACTCATAAATTCATGTTAGTTACTATAAAAATTTATCATAGTGATTTTCAAATATTTGTTTGCTAACTTCAAAGTGATTTCTTTCTAGGGCATCTTCAAGAGCTTTCTTAATTATTAATCATCTGATTTCTGGTAATCTCTAGCAACTTTTTTATGGTTTGACCATTTAGTAGACCATGTGGGCACTAAGTCACTATTTCTGCCAAAGGAGCTTCTCCTGCAAGTAGATGGGATGAGAAACTCCTTTTGAGCAACTCTCTTCCTTCTCTACACTCATTCTTTCATTTGATGACCATTGTAAGACTTTGGTTTCTTCATTTTACTATGTTCTAAATTTTCTTTTCCACTCTCCCGTGTACACATTTTGTTCTCTTCATCAAAAATTTATCTAACAATCTACCCAAGTTTAAAAAAATCCAAGATAGAGTGAAATAAATGCTAAAAATACAACAGTGACTATAAAGAGTTACCAAAACCTTCATGAAAGAGTAGCAAAACATGCCAGGATGGAGTAGGAACATTCATGGGATAAGTAATTCACTAAACCTGATTAATTATAGGTATTGTGATAGGGTGAACATACTCATTGACAGACTCTCTCTCCTAGGCAAGGAGACTCAGCCAATGAGATGGAAGCATTCCCATGTCAAGACAAATACTAATTGTCTAGTATTTATGACTTTAATTTTCACAGTCACTCATCAAAGTGATACAGGGTCCCACTGGGGTCTGTACATGTCCAGGTTCTTGTGTTTGAGAGTCAAAGATTGAAACCAGAACACAGGTAGAGGATTAAGTCAGAGTTTATTAGAGGAGAGAAAGAATAGAACTCACAGATGTGAATCCGTGAGATTCAGTGCAAGAGAGCCCTAGAGAACTCATGGACTTCAGGCATGAAATCCATAGAGTCAAAGATGGCTGTCAGGTTAGGATTATTTATCATCTTAATCAGACCGGGGAAAAATGGCTTTTCCTTATCGGTTAGCTCCAGTTTCCACAAACCTATTTGGAGCTTATGCTCTGTTCATATTGGGACCTAACCCAGTTGATCTTGTGCCTACTTCATGGTAGGGCTTCTCTACAATGGAGAAATAATCTCCCTATCCTTTCATGAATAGAGGATTGGGGGGAAGCTAGCGACTTTAGAGTGTGTTCCTTCCGGGTAATCTCAGTGCTGAGGATGACCTTCAAAGGCCTTCAGATGCAGTTTGGCATGGCTGCTCTAAAACTGCCTAAAATGGATTTTTCCCCCTAATAATTGGCCCATATTAAAAATCAGCACAAAAGAACATTTGTATGTTTCTGCAGGCATATGGACTTCCATTTTAGAACTTCATGTGAGCTACATTTTAGAAAGGCTCCTTTTGTACCTTGTTAAAAATGACTGGAAGTATCAAAAGACCACAGTCAACTAATGAATCCCTGTGTGGTGTGCTTAATGCCTCAGACTCAGGCAAGAGGATTCCTTTCCGTTTAAGGCCACCTTGGTCTGAACAGTGAGCTCCAGAAGAGTTTGTGTTGTAGTGATATCCAGTCTCAAAGAATTAAAAATGTAAAAGGTTTCAAGTGAGGGAGTTTTTACACAATGAGGGCAGCACATGGGGACAAGAAGAGCAGATGTGAAATGGAAGCTAGAGCTTCAGTGGATTAAGAAATCTAGTTAGTGTGAGGTACTCCCTGAAGAAGATCCAATCAAATTCCGCTTTATAACTTGGTGACTAGGCAAATTCAGGATGTGAAAATCACAAAAAGCAGTTTGGAGAATGAAGTTGGGAGAATTAATCTCAGATTTTCTAAGTGCATGTGATAAAATTATTGTGAATAATCTCTTCTTTCTTACAAAAGCTACCTTAACATTAGCTACAATAAGTTGCAGTAAAAGAGGATTCATTCAGAAACAACTGAGTTTAGTGGAGAAGAGAGTTGGACTAGATTTTGCTTCTACTTCTGAGGCATTGTATGATGTCAGAATACGATGTATTAAATCATATTTAACAAGCTAAGAAGTACTTTTTGCAAACACAGTATTCAGTTGCATTGTTTTATTTCATACAAATAGCTATAATAGGGTCATCAGTTACAAACTTCAATGTATTGGTGATGAGCTACCAGTAGTTATGAGCCAACTATGAACAAAAGACTAGACACAAAATGGCAGCAAGATAATTGAAAATTATTCTCCTCTTCTGGCTAACAACTTCCCAGCTTCTACTGTGGTACTGCCCCTTGATGATCTCATCTTCGTTTCTCTGAGGGACTCATTATCTCAGACAGTGAGTTCTAGATTGTATCAAATTCTCTAGGCGTTTCTTCCTCACTTCCACATGAAATTTTGAGCTAAGAGATTGTAATACTTGCCAATAACTGAATATAAGTATGAGGCCTCTGATTCTCAGGGGAAATAACTCACCCACGTCAAAAAGTTAGAGGAAAACAGGATTAACATGGATTATCTGTGGCTGTTCATCTTTGAATTCCAGGATTTCTGTTAACAAAAATCACTTTGTGTGTATAAATGGCGATGATAATATTGTTGTTCATTATAGTGAAAACATTCCATCTCTACCTATAAATGAGTGAGATCAGGATTGCAATACATGACTTTGATTATGCTTATATTTGATATACAGCATTCAATATCATATTGATCAGACATTTTCTATTTCTGTAAAAATACCTCAAATTGTCCCTCAGGTTGGTAGATTATTAGCCATCGTGATCCTAAAGCTTAAATATATTTTAAAAGTATGATGTATGTTCACACACAGTATCCATGTATATCAGTTAGAATTGCTGCCTGCAGAGATGATATGTGGAATTCATCTCACTTGAAAGCTAAGTGCAAATACCTGCTTTTGGTATGCAGTACATTCTGTGTTCTTTGTTTATGACTAACACAGTAAAGTAGAACAGCACACACAGACACATTCATTTATTCTAGAGATTAAACTGATGTCACTTGTCAATCAAATAGCAACTTTATTGAAGTAATTAGGCAAATGAAAATGAAATTGGGTATTTTAGTCTGTCTTGCTTCATATTAATTTTAAGTGTCAAAAGGCATCTTTTTCTCTTCAGTCCACTCTCCTTCTCTTGATAGATTTCTTTTAAATAAAAAATATTTCATCTCAGCTTTGTTATGGACCTTAAAATTGCATAGAAAATGAATCAACTAAACAGAAAAGCAAGACACTAAGTAACAGCACTTCCTTGCACTGTGCGCTCAGAGCTCACGATGGAGAATATCATCATGAAAGGAAACCCGGGTACACGTATAGAGCCATGCGCCTCTGCAGTGACCTGGGTCCCATTCTTCCTCCTCTTCTCTATCTCTATCTTTCTGTCTCTGTCTCTGCTCTCCTTCTACCCCCTCTCTCTCAGGATCTCAGGATGTTTTGTGTGATGGGAAAGAGAGAGAGAGAGTCTGGGTGTTTCCCTCTCCCCCGCCCCCTTGGGAACTTGAGTTGTTTGTGTGTGACAAGAGCAGTATTTCCTGAGAGAAATGCTCTCTGCACTCTTGTTAGATGTCATTAGTGGAGAAATCCTCCGCTGGGAAGTAAGCGTCCAATCCTATATCACTTCTCTCCTCCACAGGACCTTCTTCCTCATCAGACTTCAGTCCCCAGATTGCTCTTGCCCCCAGTGCTGGGTAAGCATCTGAGTTGCTCCCACAGCTCCGCCCTGACTCCTTTTTGGGGCTGGGAGCTGGGGCTCTGCATGGGCCTCATGTCACTTGGCAGCGAGGCTCTGGGCTCCTCAGCATTCTCTCTCTGTCTAAGGAGCTTCACCCTCGAGGTCCTGCTGCCTTTTGATCTTTATAGGCTTCATAGACCATCTTTCTCCTCTTCTCATCTATACTCTGGTACCTCCCCTCATACTTCCCAACAAAGTCCCAGGAAAGAGAAGGAGCTTTCTCCTTTTCTTATCTCTGGTACCTCCCCTCGTACTTTCCAATAAAGTCCCAGGAAAGAGAAGGAACTGTGGACATGGCATGTCTGAGGTTGTTGGTGAATTTGGTAAGTTACTGATCCTACACCTGGCCTCCAAACTATCAGTGATCTGATGCATGAGAGCCTCAGGCTGTGGTCAGATCCATAGTGAAGGGACTTACTTTGCCAATGTACTTCATGATCTATATGGCTATATGCTTATCTCCAGAGGCAAGATCATATATTAAAGATGGTGGTTAAAAGTGCAAATGCAGCTTTTGATATGCAGCCAATGTCACTCGCCCTTGAGATCATTAAAGAAGTTCCTTCCCTAAACATAAATTTAGAAATAATAGAAACTGACAAGTTAAAAATCCTAAGGACTAATCTACTAATAATAACCCTATACCACATAAGTGCGGAACAACGAGCTGTCCATTACTGAGTAATGAGTACTGACCCATTACTCTGGCCTTCAATATGGACAATCATAATGAGAGTTGGTTATCTTTGAAGTGCCTGTGTCTTATTAAACCTGAAACTTTATAATTCATTCTTCTGAACAATCTATTTTGGTACCCGCTTAGGTATGAGACAGTAGTTGATACTGGACTATTATTTGACTCATTTTTTTTCATTTTGTGATTTTTAACTTATTTGGTACAGACCCAGAAGTCACACAATGTGTAAACATGTGTCTTGTTTCTAAAACAATGGGAAAGCATCTAAATGCTGAAAGCCACAAACAGCATCATTACAGCTTAATAATAATGTGATCACCCTAGCGAAGGAACTGCTTGCTGCTGGTTGGAAGTTATTCTTTTAAGTTGAATAAGAATAGATGCACGCACACCACACCACACACACCACACACACACACCATACACACACACACACACACACACACACACACACATATCACACTACACACACACACCACTTACAACAATAATGGCCAGCAAAGGCTGTAGCCACCACCTTCTATGTCAGATGTGCAGCCCTCATCAGGGGGCCACTGGATAAGGAAGGAAACTGACAGAGCTGATAAGCCAAAATGAGGATCAGAGCAGAAGTGACCCATAATCTCATCACCAGAAGAACTTTGCATCAGATGAGAACAACCTGTTTGAATGATTCGTGGTTGATCTGACAAAGAAGAAGAGTGAGCCCTAACAGGGCTCTGCTTGAAAATCAAAGATCGCTGTCAATCACAGTCACTTTCTCTGAGATACCCGAGACTCAGGCTCGTTCTAGCAATTTCTGAACATAGAGTGCTCAGGATGAATGCATTCTGGCTGCATTTCTCATTTTCTGAAAAAACTAATGTCATTCTTCCAGTGACCTTTTTGCCGTAATAGTTATGTTCTTGTCTTATCCAATTTGTAAACAATACAACTCTTTATTAAACTTTGAGCAATAAATAAAAGGCCTAAGTTGAACTCTCAACTTTAAAACTCAGCTTTCCTGACATACAAATCTAGTATGACCTTTGTACTGCCTGTGTCTATGGTTGGATCCCTGACATAGTGACTTGAGGGAGAGCCTGCAGGGGATCTAGTAAGTTCTGTTTGTCTGGCAGGTTACTTGATCCCACTTTGGATCTCAGTGGTCTGATACATACTGTTGAATAATGAAGCAGCTGAGCACCCAAGAATATTGGAGAATGAAGCATGGTAAATGACATCCAAGTAATAACATGAGAGAGACTAATATTCATCACATTAATGCTTAAGTGACTTGTAATTCATAATTTCATTTTTTCTTTTTATATTTTGAAATGTTTAAAACATACAGACATTTATAAAGACTAATAGAAAAAGTGCATGCATGCTCCCTTCAGAATTGATAGCTTTTATTTGTGGTCATGCTCCTGTTCTAAGTCTTGGGCTGTGATCCACTTTTTTCTCTAGAGGCATTTGCCACAATCAGTTGGCATCTACTCTCCCAGCTCATTTGTAATATACCTGTGTGTTCCTTCTTAACTGTTACAGAACAGTGTTTTTCCAAATCTCCACTTTACAAGAGGGGAAGTAAAATGCTACTACCTAATTTGAATGCTTGGTTTTCAGTTCTGGCCTCGCTACCAAAGCGTCCTAGATAGTGTCAGTATTTTCATGTCCGTCAGGACCAGAGATTCACACTGCAGCCCTTGGAATGATGATTTGATGGTTCATTCATTTCCAGTAAGCATTTACGCTTAATGGAAAAAATTTCGCCGCTATTTTTTGAGAGCATGTATCACGTGGTGCTTTCATAGAACTGCTTTGTGTACCAGTGTGCCAAAGAGATACACTGTGCTTCCTTTAAATAGAATTCACAGGGCTGGGGAGATGGCTCAGCAGGGGAGAATTCAGCAGAATTCAGTTCCCCCAAATCCCTGTGGGTAACTGGTAGACATAGCATCCCACCTGCCATTCCAATCTCAGAAGGCACAATAGACAGAGGATTCCCTAAGGCAAACTGGCTAGTAAGATGGGGTGCATTGGTGAGCTATGGGTTTGGCTGAGAGACCCTGCCTCAAAGAATAAGGCAGACGAGCAACCGAAGAAGGTTCTGAATACCAGCCTCAAGCCTCTGCACACATGTCCACACATATGCAAATGTGCAGACACACATGTACATATAGATGTAGCCCAGAATGGCCTTGGCAGAAGTCATCCCACCCACCTCAGCTCTTGGGGTGCTGAGAGTCTAGGTATGAACCACCACACCCAGCACCAGCACCTTTCTGAAACTGACTTCCTCGGCCCCAGTAAGTGAGCAGAGTGAAGCAGAATGTGGCTGATCACAGCTCTGGAAACAAACCTCCCCAGGGTGGTGCTGCTCAGGCCCAATAATGACTTAATCAGTCCCTATTGATACTTTAGGTCCAGCACACAGCATTGCATCCACCACCTCTTCAGCCATTCTGCTCTGAAAGAATCTCTGCTCTTTCTCCACAGGCGATATGTGACCAAAGATGATGGGAAAAGACAACGCCAGTTCTTTCGAAGGCTTCATCCTGGTTGGCTTCTCTGACCGCCCTCACTTAGAACTGGTCCTCTTTGTGGTGGTTCTCTCCTTTTACCTGCTGACTCTCCTTGGCAACATAGCCATCGTCTTGCTGTCGGCTCTGGATTCCCGGTTACACACGCCCATGTATTTTTTTTTGGCCAACCTGTCCTTCCTGGACATGTGTTTCACCACAGGCTCCGTCCCGCAAATGCTCTACAACCTCCGAGGCCCAGATAAGACCATCAGCTACGTGGGTTGTGCCATTCAGCTGTACTTCGTGTTGGCCCTGGGAGGGGTGGAGTGCGTCCTGCTGGCTGTCATGGCCTATGACCGGTGCGCGGCCGTCTGCAGGCCGCTGCACTACGCCGTGATCATGCACCCCCGCCTCTGCGGGCAACTGGCCGCAGCCGCGTGGCTGAGCGGCTTTGGCAACTCTCTGATCATGGCACCCCAGACACTGCTGCTGCCCCGCTGCGGGCGCAGGCGGGTGGACCACTTTCTCTGCGAGATGCCGGCCCTGATCGGCATGGCCTGTGTGGACACCATGGCCCTCGAGGCGCTGGCATTCGCCCTGGCGATTTTTATTATCTTGGCGCCGCTGGGCCTCATCCTTGTCTCCTACGGCTACATCGCCCGGGCAGTGGTGAGGATCAAGTCGGCCGTTGGGCGGAAGAAAGCCTTTAACACCTGTAGCTCGCACCTGATCGTGGTCTCTCTTTTCTATGGCACCATCATATACATGTACCTCCAGCCAGCCAACACGTACTCCCAGGATCAGGGCAAGTTCCTCACTCTGTTCTATACCATAGTCACGCCCAGTGTGAACCCCCTGATCTACACGCTGAGGAACAAAGACGTCAAAGAGGCTGTAAAGAAGGTGCTGGGGCGGTCAAGCACAGAAGCGTAGTCCGGAGCAAGCAAGCTGGGGGGAGCTCAGAGGCATAGTGAGGAGCAAGCAGGCTGGGGGAGGGGCTCAGAGGCATAGTGAGGAGCAAGCAGGCTGGGGGAGGGGCTCAGAGGCATAGCGAGGAGCAAGCAGGCTGGAGGCTCAGAGGCACAGTGGGAGCAAGCAGGCGGGGGGGGGGGGGGGGGGGGGAGTGAGCACAGAAGCTCTCTTCACCCATCTCTGTATTCTGTCCCAGTAGACAAAGGAATAGCCTAGAGCTACAAGCACCTACAGGAAGCTCCACAGTTTAGCTGGGAAGATGCTATATTTCTCCTCCTAAGATGACGATCATTTGTGCCCTTCCAGGTGCTTCCAAGTCAAGCATTCATCAGCAAGAGGGCTGAAATCAAGACCAAACAACCTAGCTTACAAAATACTAGCTAGGAATATAGTTACAATATTTTTACAGTAATTGTACTTACTGTAGCTAGTGTAAATTTAGCAAATGTAAAAAGAAAGACTTTAGGAATAATGCAGAAGAGATACTTATTTTTTTTCCTAGAAAATTCAAATGTGCATTTCTAGTGCCAAAAGTCTAACTGGGAGCCAAGATATATTGTTCATTCATCTAGCATTAGTATGTCTAGTACCATAATCAACTCATGGTGCATAACTGAGCTCACTTACATAGCTAAGCTTAATGATATGTCTGACTTTCCAAAGCCACAAAGAATGAAGAGATGTAAAGCAAAACCAACAGGTGTTTACTTTATACACAAGAGGAAATTTCTTGCTAACATTCACTCTTTGTTAATGCTTGGTAAGGAGACATAAGAGTCTTCCTCTCTAAAACATTTAGAGAGGCTATTGTATAGTATAAGGGCTAATAATGTGGCATCTCATGAGAAAAACATGTCTCCCCTTTCATAGCCTGGCAATTTACTTCCTTGGACATAAAATAGGAAAATTAAATATATCCTAATTGCCTTATCTATTAATGGACATTGCAGAATTCTTCTCATAATGAAAACAGAAGAAACATTTTGTTTATGCTCCATGGATTCTCCCTTTGACTAGTCTAGTTTCCCTAGTAGACTTGTCTTTCAAAGAAATGGGTAGACATTTCTGTGAACTGATAATCAGGATTCTGCCTATTATTCAAAGTTTTGCATATTGCTTCATCAAGTTTTGCTTTGCAAAACTTCAAGAATTTCCTCCAGGAGAAATGAAAATTACCAAATGCTTCTGTGTGTTTACATTTATACTCACTGCAAGTTTTAATCTGAAACTGCAAGAGGTTGGCTCAGCAAGTAATTTTCAATCTTATCTTGATAAGAGGTATATGTGTGAATATTGCTCAAATTTTTCTTCTCACAAATACTTACCTTCTACGTGTCAGTCATTATTCTAAGGATTGGACAAAGCATGCAAAAATGCACATAGGAAATCAATTATGAAGACAGTGATCTTGAACTATCTAATGAGGAGAAAAAGATTAATAAATGAAAAGAAAGACTTGCATAGTGAGGTGAGTGTGTGTGTGTGTGTGTGTGTGTGTGTGTGTGTGTGTGAGACAGAGGTGAACAGAGGAGTGAAGCAGCTGGGATTAGGAAAGGGCTGAGCTCAGGCAAGACCTCAGAAGAAGCATCCCAGGAAATGGTCTACTAGGAAGTAACTGGATAGGCCCGTTGGGGAAGAGAGCTCCCAGCAAGAGGGAGCAATATGCACAGCGTTTAGCTCAGTATGACCACACGAACCCAGGGAAAAGTATGGAGGGAGGAGGAAGATCAGGATCATCTGTCATCCCTGAAGTACAGAAGAGAAAGTATTCTCAGAAGGGAAATGTGACCAACTCCATTGTAAGTGCCTGTACTTACCTGTCTCCAAAATGTTCCTGAGGGGGATCAGTGGGAATTAAAACCAGGCCAGATTGGAGGGAGCCCAGTAAGACTGAGATAATTTTATTCTAAACTACTCAGCTTAAATACATGAAAGTTGGGCAATTATCCAAAAGCAAAAACATCAAGGGATAGCATAATCTTGTAAGAATAAGAAGTAAGGAATGAATAACAGGAAGACATACAATGGGAAACCAAATTATTATGACTGACTAGTACTTAGTAATTTTAGACAAAAGATGTTTTGCCATAATGCTGGAACAATTCGGAACTGTCCTGGGTCACAAAGGAAAGAACCTTGTGAACTGGCCAGTGTCTCTTCCTGTGGGAGCTGACCACAGAGAAAACAAAATCTGTTAGGCCAGAGAGCAAGAGATAAGAGGTCTCTACTACCGATCTTGCTGCTCAATCTGATCAGCTCAAAGGGTCCCAGAAACACCAGCACCACCTCTCACACTCTGTAAGATGAGTTTAACAGCATGAGTGAGATGGTCTGAATGAAGCGTGACCGTTGGATTTAGTTCTGAGCCAGGTGAAAAAAGAGCAATTGCTTGCTCTCTGGTTGGAGACAGATGGAGGAGACTCAGCATCTGACAGCATGACCCCCCAATTCAATATCTGAGGGATGGAGGGGTGGAATATGGTAGGACAGGGGTAGAAGACAAAAGAAAATTCTTCTTAAGAATGGCAGAAACTGGGAATATGTTTATAAAATAAAAGCTCAAGAATGACCTAGATGTGAAATGATACAAAAGGAAAAGAGAATCAAAAGAACAAAGACTTAAGTAAGCCAAAAGGGAAAAGATCCAGGTTCTGAAAGATGTGGCTTTGACTAGAAGTGAAAGAGAAGCAAGTATCCAAATGTTCACATGTGCATGGATGCCATCAGAAGCATGGGACGCTGTGCAAATTCCTTTCTAACTGCTTTGTCTTTTTCCTGTGAAATAGGAGAAAGAACTTGTCGTAGTTAATTAAGCACAGGTGTCAACTTGACTCTTGAGGGTTTGGGCTCTGGGCACAGTTGTAGAGAGTTGATGGTTGAGTTAAGCCCAGAGCAAACCTGAAAGATATTGTCTAGCTTCTGGGGAAGTCCCAGTGCATGGTGGGTGGGATTAGGCCCTGGATAAATCACAGAGAGCTGGTTGAGAGAGTTGGTATCCTTCTGTTCACTTGGCCAGACATGCTGTTCTGGCAAGTAAGGATTGTCCATCTCTCAGCCATTATGCAGTGATGGTGTGGCCAGTTCCCTTAGCCCTGGTGTTGGTGCGTGCTCTCCCGTCAAGCTGGACTGTGAACTGTAACCAGACTGTCGTAAGAAAATAAACCCCTTGTTCCCTTAAGTTGTTTGATGGTCATTTATCAACAACTATGCAGGCGAACTGCTACAGAACTTGTAAGTTTATCGTAAATATTTCAAATATGTCAGAGGACTAGAGCATAGAAACTGATGTGCGGAAACACAGGGAGATGGAGGATGGGGGAAAGGAGACGTCTGGGGCAACAGGGTGTAGCACTGTCATGAGATCTTTAGACCAGGTCACAGTTTGTAAGCATCCACGCAAAGGGGCTGGAGAGATGGCTCAGGGTTAAAGTTTCTGCCTCATAAGCAGAAGTTCCTGAGTTTAAATCCCAGATCCAAGGTAAAAATGCCAGGTAGAAATAGAGGCTGCCCATGGAGCCTGGGAAACTCCAGAGCAAAATAAATAGTGCATACCTGTAATCCCAGCATGTGGTGGAGGCAGGAGGCTGAGGGAGTTCATAATCATTCCAGGCATATTATGGAGAGTTCAAGGCCAGCCTGGGCAACTTATTGGCATATTTATGATCACTTTGAAAACAGACAGCCAAGACTAGTTTCGGATGGGGCTTCCCTGTCAGTCCCGTGGACAGGATCCCTGCTTTGTAACCACCCAACTGGTTACCCAACTACAGGACTCCTAGACATTTCAGAGACACACTGCCAGCATGTCCATATGGTGGGACATCCTGAAAGGCTTCCCACCAACAGGTACAAAGCCACATGCTAAATGCTTTTCTTTTCCTCTCCCTGGTTTCTTTTGAGACATTGCCTCACTCTGTACCCTGACTGGCTTGGAGCCTGCTGTGTAGACCAGACTTAAGTCAGACTTTGAGGGGTTCCCAGCACTACCATGCCCAGCCACTGGAAACACATTCTGAATGTTTCAAGTCTCAAATGAGCAAGTATGGATCATGTTGGAATTGACCTTCACCACACCCCACGACTCCCACCTCATTTGTCACAACTTTCTGTAGGAGTCAGTGAAGTTCAGTTTAAAGATTCAAAGCAATGCAAAAGCTTCGCTCTGGTGCTATGACAGTGGGTGCTTATTTGCCGGGACAAAAGTTGAGAAGTGTCCCTGGGGATATCACAGGCTTCACATGGCTAATTCTCTCCTAACATCATCACAGCCTCACCTGTGATAATCAGTCAGGCAACCGGACAGGTCGGTGTCTGGAGTTTTCCCTGTGCTGTGACACTCTTCCTCACCCTGATGCGTGACACCATGTGCAGCTCCAACCTCAAAGCACAGAGTTCCCACCAGGAGTGGGATCAGGGTCTTCACAGAGGCTCAGGATAGTGTCCGCAGGTGCAGGCTGCTCTGCCTTCTCCCATAAGCTGATGTGTTGAGGGGAACCGTTAAATGCATTAAAGTGAATTTCGAGGGTTTTATGTGAACCACAGAGAGAGGAGCCAAGTATTGAAGAGCTCGATCTTGCCTCCCCTTCCTTTTTCTTTTCTTTTCCTTTTTTTTTTACAGTACTGGCACCTGACCTCAGAACACTGCACAGGCTAGACAAACACAACCCCAGCCTTTTGGACTCTAGAACAAAGTGAATAGGAGATACAGCAATCCAGGGTGATTCCTGAAGTCACCCTTGGTCCTCTATTGCACCATGTAGTGACCTTTCCCTTCTGGACAAAACAGCCCCATTTCATAAAGAGATGCCTCCAGGCACATACGTGCTCTTCTCTCTGCCCGAAATGGCGCCCCTGGGCTTCTCTCTCCTCATGTGTGTGTTCCTACTGGCAGGCTCCAGCTCCCCCATACATTCTTCAGACAACTGGATTCTTGTCTTACAGGGTAAAAACCTGAGTGTCTGTTCCCTAGCTCATGCCCCTAATGCCTTCCTAGTTGTACTGTATATAAGCTGAGAGAAGACGTCGTCCCCTGCTTTTCTGTCCACTTGTGCTGGGACAGCCACTCTTCTCCTGCAATAAATCTTTTGCCTGTGGTCTTTGCTTGTGCCAGAAATTGGAGGGAGTTCCTCTGAACAAGCCCTCTTCCACCCCCATAGACACACACAGTGCCTTCTGATTCGCACACACACGTGCAAAAAAATAAAAGGTGTCGACAATAATATTGCTGTTATCAAGGGGTTATTTGGATGGTGTTTTTTCCCTATTTTGTTCACTTGTTTGCTTAAAGATGGACGGTCATGTAGCCCAGGCCAAACTCAAACTCTCTGTGTAACCAAAGTTAGCCCAGAATTCTCGATCCTCCCGTCTCCACCTTCCAAGTACTGGGATTATGGGGTGTACCACTACCACAAGCAGCTCTTACTTTGAATTTACACACACTTCTGCATGAGAACATTCAGAACAGCACTCAAAGAATTGCTACGCTATAGAAAATATGGTACATGCAAGGAAAGGTCAGTGGAAGACAAGTCAGCTTAAAACAAGCAAATTTCTGATGAAAAACACAACCTCTTGAGTGGCCAAGAATGGGAAGCATGAGGAGCTCTGGCCAGATGGGTCGAGTGTACCTTAAGGCCCTGTTAGTGCACAGAGCAGTAGGTTGGAACCGTCCGTCCAGCATACTTCAGGACAGAACAGGTACAGTAAAATACTCTGTGAAGAGGGTCTCCCTTCTCATCCTGTCAACCCTAAGATCCAAATAGTTTAGAAATCTAAATAAGCTTGGAGCTAAAAATATCAGGAAGGCTGGGGGAATGGCTCAGAACTCACAGTCTTTTTCCCTGAAAGCAAAAGAACCTGAGTTTGGATCCCCAGGTCCCATGTAAAAATACTAGGTGGAAATGGCAGCATCCTGAAATTCCAGTTAAGGAAGGTGGGGCCTGAAAAGCCCCAGAGCAAAGCAATAAGAAGGTAAAGCATTCTAGGAGGATTCCCAAAAGTCACCTTTGGGGCTTTACAGGTGCACACACACTCAAGTGCCCTCTGTTACACACAAAACACATACACCAACATACACATGCACACACACACACAAAAAAAAAAAAATCAGAAGTAAACATCGGTGGAGCCTTCTCAGTCTACCTTGTCTAGCAAGGACCCAGAGGCTACAGGAATGTGTGTGGCGCTTGTGCAGGTGGCGTTTTAACCCCTCACACTTGCTGCAGTACCTTGGCCTCTCTCTTGTGTTGACTCAAATGCTGATTGATCCCTGTTCACCTGGCTCCCTTTCAGCCCTAGCATCTAAACTTCATGCTGCCTCTGACCATGAGCCTTGAGATTTGCACTTGGTCTCTAGGGTATTTAATGCTAGGTACTCCCCTTTCTCGTGCTCAGTTGCTCTTACATAGGAAGTTCTTCCTGAGATCTAGCCCTGAGGGCAGGACCACCCCATGCTAGTTATGAAAATATTACTATGGTCAGATCCACCCTGTTTTGACAAAGAGTAGGACATTGATTTAGATGATCAGAAATGAATACATGCTGACATAGGAGAAGGTTTTCTCCTACCAACATGGTAGATGAGAACTGAGCTAGCCAACAGTCCCTAGGAAGACAGAGGAGAGGGTGGGGCCAGATTTGGACAGTGTGCCAACCAAGGAGGACACTTTAAATCAACATGAACCAGAATGTGGATTTCACAGTGTGACTTTGGTTTCCTGATGAAGTCTGTTGGAGAGGTCTACTCGACCTCTCCAAACCTCCATCGCCAATCAGCAAAGTGAAGACAGCCATGTGGTTATTTAGAGATCACAGTCCCATATGGATCACGTCATGACATCCCTTTTCATTGCCAACCTTTTAGCAATTGCACATCATACCTGACTATTTTACCACAAGGACTATTAAAATTCTTTAATTTACTTGCCTTGGTCCATCTGCAAACTAAAGGTTTGGTAAAATCTATTTTGTTTTTAAAATATTATTTCTTTTGCTTAATTATCTATTATAAGAACTTGTAGAAGCAAAAAGAGAATCTAGCAGGAAGAGAACTGTCACCTTTAGCCACTTGCCCTCGAGCCTGTGCTTCCTCTCAGGAGTGAGCAGTGATTAGCTTGAGGTGTTTAAAGTACTGTAGGCTCCTTTCATCCATGCTACTTAAAGCTTTTCCCTTCTTCCACAGACATCATCCCGTGCCTCAGATGAACCCCAGGACCATCCTTTGCTTCCCTTCATTCTTGTGCAATCTTTGTAGTCATAAAATACATAAACTCATATTTGGAGCATTTGGTCATTATTTTGTAATTACTGCTATCTTATATTTTCTGTTACTGTTTTCTCACTCAATAATATCACGTGTTCAGGCTCAGATTAATTGTAACTTGGTCAATTTCCTATTGACATATTGACATTCTTTTCCCTCAGTCTTTATCCTCTACAAGCATTTGTGCAATAGAAATTCTTGCTCTATTCTATCTTTATCAGTAGTGCATTTCATTGGATAGATTTATACAAGTGAATTTTCTAGGTGGATAGGTGTGCTTTTTATGATTTTTTTTTAATTTCTAACAAGTTACCAGTCCTGAATTTCACCATATTTTGTGGGAATACGTTTTTTCTTCTTCAACATCAGTGATGTTAAACTGCTGATTACTTTTTAATAAAATAAGTGGTTTATTTCAGGATATTTCCTTGAATTTTTGGAAATTTAAAATCTTGTCATATGTATTTGCTATTCTGAGTCCTATTTTCACATTATCCAACTTATTTTCTATTGTATTATTTACATTTCTTCTGGAGTGAACAACACATACTGTATTTTTTCATACCTATTGTCATAGTTAGGTACAGGTGTCAATTTGACAGTTGAAGGTTTAAGCTCTGGGCACATTTGTAGAGAATTAGTGGTTGAGTTAGGCCCAGAGCAAACCTGCAGGAGATTGTCTAGCTGATGGGGAAGGCCCAGCCCATGGTGGGTGGGACTAGGCCCTGGAATAAAATACAGAGAATTGGTTGAGAGAGTTGACATCCTTGTGTACACTTGGCCAGACATGCTGGCCTGGCAAGTTAGGATCGTCCCTCTCTCAGCCGTTATGTGGTGATGGTGTGGCCAGCTTCTTGGGTCCTGGTGTTGGTGCGTGCTCTCTTCTCAAGTAGACTACAAACTATAACCAGGAATTGTAAGAGAATAAACCCCTCGTTCCCTGAAGCCTTTTGATGGTGATTTATCAGCAACCATGCATGTTAACTGCTACACTTACTCATTTCAAGAAATGATATGAAACTGTATAACATTAATCTAGGATAGGGAAGGTTACAAAAATATACATCATATTTCTGTCCTGCAGAACAAATGTAAGAGACTGCTTTGAACAGAGGGAAAACTTAACTAAGTAAAATCTGTGAAAGAAAGAAACTATTTGACTCTATAATAATGGATATAATTGCATGCATACTCAGGTGATGAATATTTCTATAACAATCTAAATGGAAGTCTATTTTATTGCATGAACATGAATGTCAGAATTTCAGAGCATGTCAATAAGTGGAGTCACAGAACTCCCTTTGCTACTTTACAAAGAAAATTAGTTCTCATTTTGATGGCACAAATTCATACTTTACTGATCAAGTGTTTTCTTCCTATTGTCTGGGACAAAATTGAGAAGGCCCCCAGAGAAAGAGACTTGTACAGCAAAATGTGAGTGAAACTCTGTCTCTTTCCGGTGGGCATTGAAGTCAGGCCTCAAGAGACACGTTAGGTTCGCTGCCCTTCCCTATAAGCCAGAGCCCACACCTGCACTGACAGGTCCCGGACACATATCCCCCAGTCCTGGTGAGCAGCTCTCCAGAAGGAGCAGAGATGGCCAAACACTCCCCATGTGTTGCCAGAGAAACATGCTCCAGTTGCCTGTGAGACTTTATCCTTATTATCCTATTTGCTGAGTTAATCCTGATGTCTTAATTCACCATCAAAGAGCAGAAACTGAAAAAGTTTGGTCCTCAGTTTACAGTGGAATGACTTAGGTTGCTGGAGATACTTGCCTCTGTTTAGTCCAATTTGAAGTCAAGCACGGGTACAATCCACCCTGTCTCTGAAGTTTCAAGTGAAGACATATAAACACCTCTCTCAAGCGCATTATGTGAAAGGAGACACACTGAGGTTTCAGTGTCTGGGACTTAAAGGCTGTCCGTCACTGCAGTGCTGACAAGAATCTGATTCAGCCTCATTTTCTCTCTTTTTGTTATTTTTATAGTGGGCACATCCTGGCATCTATTTCTTCGCTGTAACAAATGAAACTTGAAAGCAGAGCAGTCTTGGATTCTAATCATCTTTATCCTACCTAGGGAAAATATCTCTGAACCTCAAAATTCAGGTTTTTGCTGATTACCCTAGTATTTCCAAACTGTGGAAAATACCAGCAAACTTACCTGATTATTTGAATCCAAATCACGAAGCTGTGTAAAAATTACTTCTATATCTACACCAACACTCCATCAAGGAATAGGGACACAATTCAGTCAGTATTTAAAGGTTTTTCAGGCTGGACAGAGCTGCTCACTCCCATCTTCTCAGCATTTGGAAGGCCGGGGCTTGAATTCAAAGCCAGCACAGGTTACGTGTTGATATATCCGGCGCAGATGCTACCAGGTAGCCAGGAGCCTACACATTAGTATGAAGAACACAGACTCCAGGTTGGTTTCGGTGGTTAACAATTCAAATGGCTTGAACTTTCTCAGTGGAAAAAAAGACACTTTAATATTTTATTCAAAAAACACTTTTCTTATTAATTAATTAATTTAAATATATATATTTAAAAAACTCTCTGTACATTCACAGAGGCATGACCATGTTTTAAAAACATGAAGAGCAGATGTTTGTTGAGAGGAAAACACAGAACTGTAGAGTTGCAGACATTCCTCAATCACTGGGAGTTTGCCAGGTGCGTGGTGACTTTTCATCTCTTACCTCCAAATGCTCTTTCCTTAGCAAAAATTTTTTAAAAGGTTCCAAGATTTTGTTGAACATCATTATTCTCAATCCTTGAATCCCAGCCCCCAAATGTAAAATCCCAGTGCAGATCATGACAAAAAGGACCATGGTTTATGTCCACCCAGGCAACAAAAACAGAAATCTCCTGAGTCATGGATGTGCAACTAAAGCTCTTGTTTGATTGCAGCATTGCAACTGTTCCTTTCTCAATCATTTATGCTTTCCTTCTGCTGCTGACTTAACTAGTTGCCGTGCTTCCTCTCAGAGCCTTGTTAAAAAGGCTTCCCTACCATGGTCAAGGGAAACCACTTTGTTTGAAATGAGAATAATAATGTCTGACGATGCTGCAAACAGGGTCCTGTCCAGAAACTGACTCAGACTCTCTGCCCTGCAGGGAACTCCGGCGCAGATGTTACCAGATAGCCAGGAGCCTACACATTAGTATGAAGAACACAGACTCCAGGTTGGTTTCAGTGGTTAACAATTCAAATGGCTTGAACTTTCTCAGTGGAAAAAAAAGACACTTTAATATTTTATTCAAAAAACACTTTTCTTATTAATTAATTAATTTGTTTGTTTGTTTATTTGTTTATTATTTATGATTTGTGTATGAGAGGGCCCTGTGTGTCCCTGTGGAGGGCCAAGGGTTGACTTCAGGAATCATTCTGGATTACTTCTACCTCTTTTGACTTTGCTCTGGGATTTCCCAAGCTCCACCCACCAGGATCAGAAGTGCGGGCTGCCACCATTTCCACCTGAGCCATCTCTCCAGCCCCCAAAAACAATCTTTTTTAAAGTGGACATATATAGAGATGACTGGGTGTCTGGAGTTTGGGTAAAGTTTCATCTGAGGCCTGAACGTGAGACTCGGGCGCTGTGCGTCTCATGCCCAATACCATTTTCCTATTGCATGGTTCCTGGTCCTATTATTGTTATCATTATCTCCTGCTTCCTTCCCAATGATGACAAGTCTACCTCTGGGTCTCCTCACTGCTGTGGACCCTGGCAGAACACTCCCTGGGATGACTCATGCCCAACATTGTGCACTGTATTCAACTGAAAAGTACATGATTCTTTCTTGTGAAATTATTGAAACTTAGGGTTGGCTAGAAGTCAACCATCTTCTTATCAACTAGAGCTTTTGAGAGAACATTTTGGCTGAATTCTAGCCAAGAAATGTTCCATCAAGGACTAGTCAGGAAAGATCACTGTCCTAGCACCTAGGACATCCTCAGTAATGAGATGCTTCCTATAGCAGTTACTATTAACTATTGCTGTGAGAGAGCATTCAAAGTCAAGCAACTTAATGGAGAAAGGGAGATTTATTCAGCTTACGGTTCCAGAGGGGAGATATGGTTTCTCATGGTGGAAGCGATATGGCTTGCTGGCCAAAGCTGGAGGAGGCTACGCCACTGTAGATATTTTGGAGTCTGAGAACTGCAAGACTGCTTGCTACAAAGGCAGACTTCTCCTGGAAGTAGGGTGGGATTAATCCACCTCAAAGCCCACCCCTTGTGACTGCCTTCCTCCATCAGGGCTCCACCTCTTAAGGTGCCATGACCTTGCTAAACACATGAGACTGTGAGGGACACATTTCAAACCATGATGCCTCCTGGATGATTTTGAAAACTACTTCATACTTTAATACAACAGTTAGGGAGACCTAACTGTCTATTCATACAAGAACACTTGAAGGGATAGAGAGGTTGCCCATTAGTTGGACAGGGAAGCAGAAGCAAACCCTAGCAGTGCTTGGTGAAACCAAGGTATAATTACCTTGGGTACGTGAGCTGAGATGACTCAGAAAATTATGAAGCTGGGAAATCTCTCCTTTCCCATTTCATGTGTCCTGCTTGTCCAAATTCCTTCAGCTAGCAATGTTTTCTTCCCTCTCTTTCTTCCTCCCTTTCTTCCACTGTTCTTCTTCTTTTCTCCTCCTCCCTTGCCTTCTTCCTTTCTTTTCCTTTCTCCTTCCTTCCTTGCTTCTTTCCTTTTTCTTCCTTACTTCCTTCTTTTCCCTTTTGCCAATAAGGCTGCTTAACACTCCTGTGTTCCAGTCTTTTTAAAATATCAGATCATTTCAAACTCAGTCTCAAAAGTCTTTTAAGACATAAAAGATTAAATTCATGTAAGATTTTTTTCTTCAACAATAATAAAGTCTAAAACAATGTTGCTCTTTGTAGAAAAATTCACACTTTGAGTGAGCAGGGCACCTAAAGCCATTAATATAGTACATAATACACTTTAATAATAAAAATGTCTATCCTATCTGTTGTGGTTTTAATATGAGCCCCCCAAATGTTTGAATCCTTAGTTGATGTTTTGGAAGTTTGTGGCAATTGTAGGAGGTAGAGACTTGCAGGAGGAAGGTACCTCACAGGGGGTGGGCTTTGAGGTTGGATAGCCCCATTCTGCTTTTGCTAGTGGGTCTGCTCCCAAATATGTAGCTATCTCTCTTGGCCTCCATGATGGATGTGGTCTGAACTTCCTCTTCTAGCCAGCCATGCCTTTCCTGCCATAATGAACTGTATCTCCCCACTCTGGAACCATAAGCCAAATAAATCTCCCTTTTCTCCCTTAAGTTGTAATTGGTTGTTGTAACGGTTACTCTTAACTATTGCTGTGAGAGAGCACCCAAAGTCGATTAACTTAAGGGAGAAAGGGAGGTTTATTCAGCTTACGGTTCCAGAGGGAAGGTACAGTCTCTCAAAGCAGAGGTGGCATGGCTGGCTGGCCAAAGCTGGAGGAGGCTAAGTCACCGCAGACATCTTGGAAGCTGAGAGCTGCAAGACTGCTTGCAGCAAAGGTCAACTTCTCCTGAAGGTAGGGTGGGACTAATCTACCTCAAGGCCCACCCCTTGTGACTGCCTTCCTCCAGCAAGGCTCCACCTCTCAAGGTGCTATGAACTTGCCAAACACATGAGACTGTGGGGGACACATTTCAAACCATGACATTCCACCCCTGGCCCCCCCGCAGGCTCATTGCCATCTCATTATGCAAACCATACTCAGTCCAAGTTAAAAGTCTTCATAGACTACAATGGTAGTCCCAACAGTCCAAAAGTCCAAAGTCTCCTGTAAAATCAAAATACAAGTTACATACTTCCAACATACAATGGCACAGAGTAAACATTCCCATTCCAAAAGGAAGGAATGGGGGCATATCCAGGAAAGATCAGTCCATAACAAGACCAAACAGCAGGACAAACTCCAAATCTTATAGCTCCAAGTCCAACCGGTGAGCCTCTTGTTGAAATCATCTCAGTTCCAAAGGGCTTTGGTTCCACCCCTCCAAAGCAGCTGCCCATAGAATACGGTGGTCTCTTGAGCTGGCTCCTCCCAGGGTATACAGCTCTCCTTGGCAGGTGTCCCACGTTGTGTCTAGAATCTCTAACATCTTTACTTCTCAATGGCAAACCAGGCTTTAACTCCACAGCACAAACTGCCCTTCTTGGGCCTCTAAACTGCAAGCTTCTTGCCTCATGATACCTGGAATCTGCCAATTTTTGAAATCTTGGAGGAGGACTCCATGATCTCCTCCCTCTTGCATCACTGATGCCTCTAAAACCAGAACCACGTGGACGACTTTGCCAAGACTGGCCCCCTTGAATCACGGGCTGATTCTGCTTCTCTATGTTGACCATCTCTTTCACTCCTGAGCAGTTGCTTGGTAAGAGAAACCAACTCTTGCTTTGTAATTCCACCCTTTAGCTCCAGTCTTCTGAAAGGATTTGCATTCTTATGAGTGGGAGCCTTCCCTGAGGATCTTGCCCTCAAGCTAGGGCCTCTCCTATTTTCAGATTTCAAATGGAGCTAATCTCTTCAACAGCCATTTTGTTCTCTGTTTCTTCCTGGTTCAACTCTTTAAGTTTGCCATTGTATTTTTCATCTTTGGATCTTACAGTTTTTGCTTCTTCCTGCCTGATTCTTTGCTCTTTTTCATAACTCTGAAGACAACTAAAAAGTAGCCATATCACATTGTCAAGACTACATTGCTTTGAAATTTCCTCCAACCAAGCACTCCAGCTTAATTTCAGGCAAACTTTCAGGACGAGGGCAAAACTTCACTAAACTCTCGGCCAACATATGGCTCCATGTGTCACTCGTCCAGTTGCAAACACAGTCTCTGTTCCCTTCTGGACCATCCAAAGCTGGGCTTCCACTGTCTGCGTTTCTCACAGCATTGCTCTCCTCTGAGCTCTCACAAGAAAGGTCCCTTTGGCCCAACTGCCAAGACGCAAAGACTTTCCCAGCACAAAGTCCCAAAGTTCTCCGTATTTCTCCCAACAAACAGTTCCAAAGGCACACTAGCCACATCACAACATTGGCCATGCTTCTGGGTACCAACTTTTCTCAGCTTCACAAACAACTTCACTTTGTGGTACCAGCTGTTCTTATCTCACAGCAATACCCCACTATCTGGTACCAATTTCTGTAACGGTTACTCTTAACTATTGCTGTGAGAGAGCACCCAAAGTCGATTAACTTAAGGGAGAAAGGGAGGTTTATTCAGCTTACGGTTCCAGAGGGAAGGTACAGTCTCTCAAAGCAGAGGTGGCATGGCTGGCTGGCCAAAGCTGGAGGAGGCTAAGTCACCGCAGACATCTTGGAAGCTGAGAGCTGCAAGACTGCTTGCAGCAAAGGTCAACTTCTCCTGAAGGTAGGGTGGGACTAATCTACCTCAAGGCCCACCCCTTGTGACTGCCTTCCTCCAGCAAGGCTCCACCTCTCAAGGTGCTATGAACTTGCCAAACACATGAGACTGTGGGGGACACATTTCAAACCATGACAGTTGTTGTCTCACAGCAGCAAAAGAGTAACTGCTGCAAAAATTGGTACCAGAGAAGAGGGGTGTTGCTATGAGGCTGAAAGGATCCTGTGCCAGAAAGGGAAGTATTGTTATGAAGCTGAGAGAACTTGGTACCAGGCAGTATGGTCATTGCTGTGATGTGGCTAGTGAGCCTTTGGAGCTGTCTGTTGGGAGAAACATGGAGAACCTTGAGACTTTGGGCTAGGAAAGTCTTTGTGCTTTGGAGATAGGGCCTTAAAGGGCCATTCTAGTGAGAGCTTGGAAGACAGTAATGCTGAGAGAGATGCAGATAGTGGCAGATCAATTTGTGCTGATCCGGAGGGGAACAGACTGTACTGGAACTGGATGAGGGGCAAATGGACTGATGTGTTGACAGAGAGTTTGGCCAAGTTTTGCCCTTGTCCTGAAATCTGATCTGAAATTGAATTCAAGTATTTGGAAGAGGAAGTTTCAAGGCAATATAGTCTTGATAATGTGGCCTGGCTACTTTTTAGTGCTCCTATTCAGAATTATGTTTAAAAAGAGCAAGAAATCAGGCAGAAAGAAATGAAAACTATGAGGTTTGATAAGAAAAAAATTTAAAGAGACTACAGACAGCAAAATGGCAGCTATGTTAAAGAGATTAGTGCTCTCCACTTGTATAATAGAAAAAGCTGCACCCTAAGGCCACCCATAAAATGAAACTTCTTTTGAAAGGGAAGAGCTCCAAAAGAATTTTTTGCTTTCAATTCTCTAAAGCAAAAGTCCAAGAGAGATTCTTCCCAGAACCAGCACAGAGAAGGTGAACCAGCTGTGATCCAGGTGAGGACACGTGCATCTGTATAATGTGAGCACATGCATGTCTATATCATGTGAGGACATGCACATGTGAATGATGTAAGTACATGCATGACTACATCATGTGAGGATATACGCATCTATATGATATGAATACGTGTGTCTATACCATGTGAGGACATGCATATCTATATAATGTGAGTACATGTGCATCTATACCATGTGAGGACATGCACATGTGAATGATGTAAGCATATCCATGTCTACACCATGTGAGCACATGTATGCATATATCATGTGAGGATATACATGTCTACATCATGTGAGCACATGTGTTTCTGTATAAGTACATGCATATCTAGATGGTATCAGTACATGCACATCTATATCATGTGAGCACATGCACTTCTGCATGTGTGTGATGTGAGCATGTGCATGCTGCCTTTAGAGTCTGTGCTACTATTACTATCATCCAGTTGTACAAACTCCTAAAAGTCAGAGGTTGGGCTCTTGGATGGTCTGGTAGTTTAAAATCTAGCTACATGATGCCTCAGGTGTTCTAAATAATTTCAGTTATTTCTGATGGCCACTGAGACGGAAAGTGCAGCTTGGTGGAAATTCCAACTAAAGCTTCCTGAGAAGGACAGTAGAAAGTATTACGAGTAGAGCTCAACAAACAACTAAGACTAAAGAACAAATCTTGTCAGCATTTGACTCATTGACTGCTTAGATTTTAGTTTTCATTTTTGAAGTGTGGAAGTAGACACAGAAAGATTAAGGTGTGGAAATCCCTAGGTTATAATGACACTTTCAATGGTATAGTATTCATAAGCAATAGCAGTTCTGAAAGTGTCTTTCAGTGAATAATAAAATGTGTATAAATAATTGAGCCGATCAGTAAATGTGCGACCCTAACAATCTAAGTAGCTAATAAACATATGTTAAATACAGCTAACATGCTGATCAGATTCCTGGATTTGCACTTCCAGGAAACCCCAATGGAAGTGTCGCCATGTAGTGGGCAAATGAAAGCATCACGGAGCAGGTCATTTTGTTGGGTTTCTCAGATCAGCTACAGTCGGAGTTCCCATATTTTGTGGTCTTCTCCATTTCTTACATCACAGCCCTCAGTGGCAATCTCACCATTATCCTAGCATTCAGTCTGGACCCCAAACTCCATATACCTATGTACTTCTTTCTGACCATTCTGTCACTCCTAGGTCTTTCTTATATCACATGGCAGGACCACAGATGCTCATGAATCTAAGAAGCATGAGGAAAGTAATCAGTCAAGGGTGCTGTGTGGCCCAGCTTTTCATGTTTCCGGCTGTGGGGGCTACCAAATGTGTTTTTCTGGCCATCATATCCTTGGACAGGTGTGTGGCCATCTTCAGCCCCCCCCCCCCGTTCTCAGTCATCAAGCACTGCAGGCTCTGCCTGCAACTGGTGGTGGCTTCCTACACATAGGCTTCGGCAACTTGGTGTGGTTGTCCACTGACTCTGCAACTGCCACTCCTTGGTCTCTATCTATATCATGGGTCACTTTCTCTAATTGGTTGCTCAGGCTGTCCAGTGCTGACTCGACTGCAAATGAGGTTGAACTGCTCTTCATCGTGTGCTCTTCCGTCTAGTACCCTTGATGCTTGCCTGGTGTCAAGCACCTTCATGGCCCAAGCCATCTTCAGATCCAATCTGTCAACAAAAAGCGTTTGGGACCTCAGTTCCCACCTGAAAGTAGTGCCGCTGTCCATGTTTCTGCAGCTACCTTCTCCCCTCACCCCCACTCAGGGATGGGAGAGATGGTTTCCCTCTTCTACGGAATCATCGCCCCCATGCTGAACCCCCTTATCTATAGCTTTAGAACAAAGAGATAAAGGAAGACTTTAAAAGATTGACTGTAGGGTTTTCCTAGTCAGGAACTAAGTAATAAACAAATTTAAGCTAAGGGGCAAGGCAGATTCCCCTCCTTTTTCTTTAGTGCCAATGGAAAAATACAAAGCGCTCTGCAAGCAGCACAGAGGCCTGACCTGCTGCAGAGCGGGAAAATGTGCAACCCTGGAACAGGTCATCAGGTCTGGGGAGCAAGCCCTTTACTCACTAAGCCACCTCCCCAGCCTGTGGGGGCACTTATTTAAAGATGAGGTTTCATGTAGTCCAAAGTGGCCTCCAACTCATTATGTAGCCAAGTATGTGCTGCATCCTAATCCAACTAATCTGGTAGACTAGATCTCAGTTTGGATAAGATGGATTCAAAGAAACAATTTCTGGAAAAAGGACATGGCATTATTTGAAATAAATAAGAAAAATAAGTAAAATATGGGTATTATATCTCTGCCCAGTTGGGGGCCTAAAGCCTGCTCCCTAGGGAATGTCACAGCAGTGCCCATGGGCAGGTGCTAGGAATTCCTCGGAATGTCACAGTAAAGCCCATGGGCAGGTGCTAGAATTTCCTCCCTAGATAATTTAAGTTTTGTCTCTGGCAGGAGGAATTCTTCTGGGGACTAGATGTGCCTTCTACCTATTCTTAGGTTTTTTGGGACTAGCTTTCTGCTCTCTGATCTAGAGAAAAAGCTTGCTTTTAACTTTAAATCAAATTGCAACTAGAGATTTTATGTCACACGAAGTAAGTAGACTTGTTAGCCAGAATGTATACACTGATTTTAAAGAAATTAGAGAGCAACTTCAAGAGCCTAAAAACATAGGTGGGTAAAATTCCCACCTATGAACTAACTCAGAAAATCTGTAAGTATGAGACTATGCCATTTGTTCACTAAAACTTTAAAAGGATGTTTGATCCCTCTAGGGTTGTGATTTATGCTATCGTAGGAGGAATTGTTCTTTTAATAATTATATTGCTTAAGTGTTTCCTTCAGCACATTTCTCAGCAGTGCTCCATCAACAAGACCATGCTACAGGCGCTTATGGCCCTTGAACATCCAAGCCATGGCCCCCCTGGAGACATGGTTCAAGCTTGGATTGCAGAGATTCGTGAGGCCTTGGTCTAGTCTGTTGGGCCTGCCCAGGATTTGCCCCAGGGCATGGCCGAGCACATGGGACTAAAGATGGAACTGAAGGCTAGTGTCCTGGGTATAACCTTGATCACATTACAGAGAGCCCTAATTGGCTTTCAGGTATTAACCTGCCTTCTGTGCTGAGTGACATTGGACTTGACCTGTGGAGCCTGAAGGATGTGTTGATCTTTGACACAATTGGCTGCCTGTTTGGCGCCTTGTGGTCTTTTGTCTATATAAGCTGTTTTGTCACCCCCAATAAACTGAGATTTGCTCTGACAAACTCCCTGTCCCGTGGCCGAGTCTCTGGGGAATTGAGGCGGAGGTGGGGAAGGTGGTACTTACTTTTCTTCGTCATCCCAGCAGGCTGCGTAATCATGTGAATGAGTGTGTAAGTGGGTGGACACGCCACGCCATAGGTGTTGGACTCTGCACAGTCTACTACCCACATATCCTGACATCCCTTCCAGAGGTGAGGTCCTTTGAGGGCCGGCGGCCAATGACGGGTAAGATCCTGAGAGACAGGACAACCTAAGCCAGGCACCAGTCCATTATGTTGGACCCCCTCTGAGACAAGGTCAACAATGTCAGAACAAAAAACTCTGGCTCCTGCTGGCTGTCAAAAAGGATGGATATGTAAGAGAAATGGACCAGGTAGGCCTGTATTGTCTGTATGAGCCACATGCAACTTCCCAAGTTAGAACCTGCTGCCATGCTTGATGCTGATGTCGACCCACCTGACGAGAGGACCAACCTGGACAGCTCAACAGCAAAAGCTCACGCTGGGACTTATGGGATGTTGGGCACACATATAGTTAATTGTTGAAATCAAAAGGAACTCAATCCTCCTCTGTGTATTTTAAAAATGCAGTCTCTGTTAAAACAATGACAACTATGTGGGCTCAGCCCCATGGCTATCTGGTGGAGCATTATACATTAGATAGATTTGGAAATAATGGGAGAATAGAATGTGTTTGTGTCTTTTCCCTCAAACAATGGGTTACTTAAAAATCGTTTATTCTTACTGAGCATAGGAGACTGGGAGGGTCTGTGTTTGTTTTCCTGTTCCAGGTGCAAGGACACATTCTTTTTTTTTATTGAAAATTTAATTATACATTTTAAAATTTTTTTACCAGTTCCCTCCCTCCCCCCTCCTCCCCCCAAACCCCCTCCTTCCCCTCCTCTCCCTCCCCATCCCCCAGTGTCTCCCCCCAAATTCCCAGAGAGTCCTTTATTGTGTACGCCTAACTCTCCACTGGGTCCTCCTCTCCAATGACATATAAGGACCCAGTGGCATTTCCATAAGCCCTTTCTCTTGTTCCCCTTAAGCATAGGATCATTACTATGGCTGTCAATCCCTTGCCTCCAGGGGTCTCGGTGCCCTTAACAGATGCTAGACTTTATGAGGGCAACAGTGCGCTGGACATTGCACAGGGCATGCAAAGTCCCATTATGATTGCTTTGGCCCCAACTATTGTTGAGAATCTTGCAAATCGTTGCTCCTCCCATCCTTTTGCTCTTACAATCTTATCGCCCCCTCTTCCGCAAATGTCCCTGAGCTCCAGGATGGGGAGAGATTAGGCTGGCCTAGTTCTATGTGATTGATATAGAGTCTCTGAAGTTCTGGATTGTGGTTTGTTGATTTTCTTTTGCAGTTTTGCTGCTCCTGCAATGCCCTTCACTCCATTCTGCTGGGCACTGTATGTCATCCCCTGGCCAGAGACAAAAAGCTGTTAAACTGGAGTCTTGTTATAATAGCACATTCAAGGGTAGAAGTAATAACAGTAGGAAACCTCAGTGAGGGAGGGGTCCATCACCCATTTGCAAAATGATTACTTTTTATCTGCTAGACTATATGCCCTCCCCTTCTGGTGAGATCAGGAAAGAACGTCTGTGAACTTAACCAGGTTTCTCATTACTTACTTGCAGACCTTGATGGAGGCCTATTTTCTCTGCTGTAACATGGTCCCCTCTCTCCTTGTTTCTGGTTTGGCCCTCCTACCCCATCTCTCTTGTTCATAATCCTTGCAATTACTGTGTTGCATAGGTTTACTTTTGAGTGTCTCAATGTGGGCTGGGTGAGTTTGGTACTAGGAGCCACCTATTAGGGAGTACATACGGCGCTTAATTTTCTGGGTTTGGGATACTTCACTTAATATAATTCTTTCTAATGACATCCATTTCCCAGCAAATTCCAGTAATTCATCATTTTTGATGGCTGAGTAGTACTCCATTGTATAGATGTACCACAGTTTCCTTATCCACTCGTCAACTGTTGGACATTTAGGTTGATTCCATGACTTTGCTATTGTAAACAGTGCTGCTATGAACATGGTCGAGCTTGTGCTATCGAGGCGAACCTCTGCTGCATGGGGGGTTATTCCCAAAAGTGGGATAGCAGGGTCATACGGCATTTCAATCTTTAATTTCTTTAAGAATCTCCAGACGGCTCGCCAGAGTGGCTGTATGAGCCTGCATTCCCACCAACAATGTAGGAGAGTTCCCCTCTCTCCACATCCTCTCCAGCATCTGTTGTTGTTTGTATTCTGGATTTTTGCCATCCTGACCGGGGTGAGATGATGTCTCAGGGAAGTTTTGATTTGCATTTCCCTGATGGCGAAGGAAGTGGAGCATTTTTAAAGATAATTGTTAGACATTTTAATTTCATCCCTGGTAAAGTTTCTTTGAAGTTCCAGGGCCCATTTTTTAATTGGGCCAGTGTTTTCCTTGGAGTTTAATTTTCTAAGTTCTTTGTGCACTCTGGACAGTAGAGCTCTGTCAGATATGTGGTTAGTGAAGATTTTCTCCCATTCTGTGGGTTGCCTTTGAGCTCGTGTGACAATCTCTTTATCTGAACAGAAGCTCTTTAATTTCACAAGATCCCAACTGTTGAGAGTTGGTAGCAGTGACTGTGCCATTGGATGTCTGTTTAGGAAGTGTTGGCCTAGCCCAATCAGCTCGAAGGAGTTCCCTATCCTTTCAACTATGGTTTTTAAAGTCTCTGGCCTGATATCAAGGTCCTTGATCCATTTGGAATTAAGTCTTGTACATGGTGACAAGTACGGGTCCAGCTTTAATCTTCTGCATGTGGAGATCCAGTTTTGCCAGCACCATTTGTTGAAGATGCTGTTCTTTTTCCATTGGATTCTTTGGGCCCCTTTGTCAAAGACCAAATGGCTGTAACTTTGTGGGCTTATATCTGGGTCTTCAATCCTTATCCATTAATCTGTGTGTCTATTTTGGAGCCAGTACCAGGCTGTCTCTATAACTATGGATTTGTAGTATAGACTTAGGTTTGGTATGGTAATACCTCCAGCAGTGTTTTTGTTACTCAGGATTGTCTTTGCTATCCTGGGTCTTTTGTGCCTCCATATGAATTTTGAGATTATTTGGTCAACTTCTTTAAAGAATTGCTTTGGGATTTTAACTGGTATAGCATTGAATTTGTATATTGCCTTTGGTAGGATGGTCATTTTTACGATGATGATTCTACGAATCCAGGAACATGGGAGGTCTTTCCACCTTCTGGTGTCTTCTGCTATTTCTTTCTTTAGGGTTTTAAAGTTTTCATTGTAAAGGTCTTTTACCTCCTTGGTTAGGTTTATACCAAAGTATTTCATTTTTTTAGGGGCTATAGTAAATGGGACTGTTTCTCTCAAGGCTTTTTCACTTCTTTCATTCTGGGCATATAGGAAGGCCTCTGATTTTTGCACATTTATTTTGTATCCTGCCACCCTGCTGAACTTCTCAATTAGTTCCAGGAGCTTCCTGCTGGAGTTTTTGGGATCACTCAGGTATAAGATCATGTCATCTGCAAATAGGGATAGCTTGACTTCTTCCTTGCCGATTTGAATCCCTCTTATGTCCCTTTCTTGTCTTATGGCTTCAGCTAAGACTTCAAGTACAATATTGAATAGAAGTGGTGAGAGTGGACAGCCTTGTCTAGTTCTTGATCGAAGTGGGAATGCTTCCAATTGTTCCCCATTGAGCATAATCCTTGTTGTGGGCTTGTTGTATACAGCTTTTATTATATTGATAAAGGTTCCTTTCATTCCTACAGTCTCTAGCGTTTTGATCATAAAAGGCTGTTGGATCTTGTCAAAGGCTTTTTCTGCATCTATCAAGAGTATCATGTGGTCTTGGACTTTGGACTGGTTTACATGATGAATTACATTTATTGACTTGCGTATGTTGAACCAACCTTGTGTGCCAGGGATGAAGCCTACTTGGTCCCCGTGAATGATCTTTTTGATATGTTTTTGAATCCGATTTGCTAAGACTTTGTTGAGAATCTTTGCATCTGTGTTCATCAGAGAGATCGGCCTATAGTTTTCTTTTTTAAGTGAATCTTTATTAGGTTTTGGGATTAAGACGATATTAGCTTCACAGAAGGAATTTTGTAGTGTTCCTTCCTTTGCTATTTGATGGAACAGTTTAAGGAGTATTGGTGTTATTAACTCCTTAAATGTCTGGTAGAATTCTGTGCTGAATCCATCTGGCCCAGGACATTTTTTGGTGGGAAGATTCGAGATTACTTCTTCAATTTCCTTGTATGTTATAGGAATATTTAAATAATTCACAACTTCCTGATTCAATTTAGGTAGGTTGTGTTTACTTAGAAATTCATCCATCTCTTTTGTGTTGTCAAACTTCACAGAGTATAAGTTTTTGAAATATGATGTTATAATTCTCTGGATTTCTTGGGTATCCGTAGTGATAACTCCATGTTCATTTCTAATTTTGTTAATTTGGGTTTTCTCTCTCTTGCTTTTGGTTAATTTAGCTAGGGGTGTATCAATCTTATTGATTTTTTCAAAGAACCAGCTTTTTGACTGGTTGATTTTTTCTATCGTTTTCTTAATCTCGATTTCAGATATTTCTCCCCTTTTTCTGCTAATCTCCTCTCTTCTACTACTTTTGAGATCAGATTGCTCAAGTTTCTCCAAAGCCTTAAGCTGCATCGTTAAATTATTTATTTCTGATGTTTCCAATTTTCTGATGTAGGCATTAAGAGCTATGAACTTACCTCTTAGAACAGCTTTCATTGTGTCCCAGAGATTTTGGTAAGTTGTATTTTCATTTTCATTCACTTTCAGGAAATCTTGAATTTCCTGTTTAATTTCTTCCTGAATCCAGTTCTCATTCAGCATCATATTGTTAAGTTTCCAGGAGGTAGTGTATTTTCTCTTGTTTGTTGTGTTGTTGTGGATGTCCAGCTTTAGGCCATGGTGGTCTGATAGGGCACAGGCTAGAATTTCAACTTTCTTGTATATGTGTAGATTCATTTTGTGGCCCAATATGTGATCTATTTTGGAGAAAGTTCCATGTGCTGCTGAGAAAAATGTGTATTCTTTGGTACGTGGGTGAAAAGTTCGATAGAGATCTGTAAGGTCCATTTCAGTAAGGGTTTGGTTAAGCTCCAAAGTGTCTCTGTTAAGCTTTTGACCTGTTGATCTATCCCATGTTGAGAGGGCGGTGTTGAAATCCCCAAGAATTATCGTTTGGGGGTTGGTTTCTTGCTTTAGACGCTGTAGGGTTTTCTTAATGAATGTGGAGGGGCCCATATTGGGTGCATATATGTTCAGTATTGTGAAGTCTTCCTAGTGAATTGTACCTGTGACTAAAATGTAGTATCCATCTGTGTCTCTTATGATTTTCTTTGGTTTGAAGTCCACTTTGTCTGAAAGCATAATTGCTACCCCTGCCTGTTTCCTGGTTCCATTAGCTTGCAAGATTTTGGACCAGCCTTTCATTCTTAGGACGTGCCTATCTTTTGTGGTGAGATGAGTTTCCTGAAGGCAGCAGATTGTTGGATTGTGGTTTTTAATCCAAGTTTGTAATCTATGTCTCTTAATCGGTGAGTTAATGCCGTTGACATTTAATGTTATAATGGAGAAATTATTTTTAATTCTGAACATTTTTTATGTTTAGTAGATTTTGTAAGCATGATGTTTGATATTTATATTTTGTTGGTATTATACTTCCCTTCTGTCCTCCTTGGACACGCTTGTTCTTTTCTTCAAGCTTGAGTATCATTTCTAGCATTTTTTGAAGTCCTGGTTTGGTAGACATGTATCCCTTCAAGTTGTCTTTGTGCTGAAAAACTTTTCTTTCTCCCTCAATCATGACAGATAGTTTTGCCGGATATATCAGTCTGGGTTGGCATTTTTGCTCATTTAATACTTGAAGTATGTCTCTCCAAGCTCTTCTTGCTTTTACTGTTTCAATTGAGTAGTCATTTGTTATTCTAATAGGTTTACCTTTAAAAGTGACTTGCTTTTTTTCTCTTGAAGCTCTCAGCACCTTTTCTTTGTCTTGAATGTGGAGTGTTTTGACTATTATTTGCTGTGGCGATTTTCTATTTTGGTCATATCTGTTTGGAGTGCGAAATGCCTCTTATATTTGGACAGGCCTCTCATTCTTTAGTTGTGGGAAGTTTTCACTTATGATGAATTGAAATATTTCCTCAGGTGTGGTATTTTGGGATTCTTGTTCTGGTATTCCATGAATGCGCATGTTAGGCTTCTTCAGCGTGTCCCATATTTCTTGAATGCTCCTCTCCAGTATCTTTTTGGCTTTAACAATTTCTTCCATTGAGCTGGTTAATTCTCCTACTTTGTCTTCAAGATCTGAGATTCTATTTTCTGCCTCATTTGTTCTGCTGATAAGACTCTCTGTAGAGTTTTGGGTTGAAGATAACTTATCTCTTAGTTCAATTTTAAACTCTGCCTGAGACTGTTTTACTTACTCTATACCTATTTTTGTTTCTTGAACTGTTTTTCTCAACTCCTCCAGGTTCCTGTTGTGTTCCTGTTCAAAGTGGTTGACACGGTTATTTAACTCTTCTCGGATTTCCTCTTTCATATTATTAATCATGGTAATGATCATACTCTGAAAGTCGTTATGTTGGGTCTGGCTTTCATGGCTATTTTCTATGGATTTGTTCTGGTCGCAATCCATCGTTATGGGATTGATTCTTTTGGTGGGAGATTGTTCTTGGGTTTTGTTTCTCGTGGATCTGCACTTTGACTTGTACATTGTTGTTTTGTTTTTTAGGACCTTTCAGTTTCTGTGTGTTTTTCACTGAACCGATGTAGTTGGTATTGTTACACCTGCCAGTTGTTACTAGTGCTTGCCTTGGATTGGGTATGTTTGTGTATTGGTATTGTTATATCCTAGATGAGACTACTAGGATGTTAGTACGTCAGTTAAGTAACCAGGGGATGAATATAAGTATGGTAGTGCACTTTTACGATCTAGTGTCTTGGTGAAATGTGAGGGTGGGTGGTGTACTCCCTGGAGTTGTATGTTTTTGGGGTGGTTGTATGAGGAAGCTGACCTACAACATTGATACTAGAAAGGATCAGTAAGGTGAGAGAAAAGAAAAAAAAAAAAAAAGGTTTACTTATCTTTAGGCTGGATGCGAAGAGTCTCGCATGTGATACAATGGTTGTAGTGAAGTCCAGATGTATGGCCTGTGTTCTCTTTGTTCCTTAGAGTTTTGCTTGAGTTTCCTTTGGACTCTATTGAAATTCTGAGTAGCAGTGTGTCTTCCGTGGACCACGTGCGTAGGTCCCCGGTGGGCCAGAGAGCCAGAGGGTCTGATGTTGATGGCAGAATTCTTCACCTGCGACCTGGAGGGGGGGCGGAGGGGCACGGGGGCGGGAGGGCACAAGGGGCTGGTGTCCGGGGCTGGTGTCCGGGGCGGGGCCCGGGAGGCTAAGCCGGTGGCCACGCGCGGGTGCTGCTGGCTGGGAGGCTCGGCTCCAGGTTGGGGGGCTGGGCTGGGAGGGGCTCTCTCTCACCTGGGCGCTGGAAGGACACATTCTTTGCCCTAAAATTTTCTAGTACAAAAGCTGTTACAAAATTTCAGTAAACAGGTCCAGATTCACTCAGCCTAGAGAGTTGTGTGTTTCTGTTCTCCATTTCCACTGAAGCCTTGCCTCACCTGGTCTGGGGGAGCCCTGGTCTTGAGGCTGCAGCTCCTGGCCTGTAGCAAGTATGACCTTGAACTAATCCTCTGCTCTGACTCCCAAGTTCTGGAGCTATGGGTGTGTAGTGCTGGGTCTGGTTTTGATGTGTTTATATTTTTCTGACTTGTGTATTTGGCCAGTTTATTTCACTTAGTGTCTTTGGACTTGATCTATGTCATGACAGGTGTCAGAATTTCTTTTCTTCATAAAACTAAGTTATATTCCATTTTTCAACAACCACATTTGCTTATTTCTTATACCACATTTGCTTATCTCTTTACCTCTTCATTGATACTTGGACCTCTTCCCCTTTTGGGCTATTTTGAAAATGATGGGAAAAGCATGATGTATAACATCATTTGGGCTCCCTGAACATTCAGAAGTTTTCTTCTCATTTTAATCCAGAATTATTTTATTTCATTTTTAGAATATACATAATATATATGTATCTTATGCTAAATCTGTTTCATTTTTTTAAGTAAATGCTAAGCTGTTTTCCATAAAGATGGCTCCATTTTACAACCTGTCAACAGCCCACAAGACTGTGATTTCTCCACACCTCTCATTTTATCATGGTGTCAAGTACACACCCTGGAAATGAGACATAAATATACATCGCAACCAGACAAGTGACTCACGCCACAATCCTAATACCTGGGGGGCTAGCACAGGAGGACTGCCATGTATCTGAAGCCAACCTGGACTACAAGACACTGTCTCCAAAATTATTCTCCCCCAAACACACACACACACACACACACACACACGCACACACACACACACACACACATACACACGCATGCACACACACACACGCACGCACACACACACACACACACACACATTACTACATTTCATCTTAAATATAAGGAAATTTTCATGATATGCTTTTAGGCCATAGGAAAATAATAGCTAGAACACAGACAGGTAAATTTGTTCCATTAGTGTATATCCTAACTGAAAAGTTGATTGAAGGAATGTTGCTCAAGAAAAGAAGATCTGGCCTAGTTCTAGGTGGTTGATATAGAGTCTCTGAAGTTCTGGATTATGGTTTGTTGATTTTCTTTTGCAGTTTTGCTGCTCCTGCAAATCTCTCCCCAACCTGAAGCTCAGGGACATTTGCGGAAGAGGGGGCGGTAAGAGTGTAAGAGCACAAGGATGGCAGGAGCAATGGTATGCAAGATACTCCACACAAGTTAGGGCCGAAGCAATCATAATTGGACTTTGCATGCCCTGCACAATGTCCAACACACTATTGACCCCACAAAGTCTAGCATTTGCTAAAAGCACCAAGATCCTTGGAGGCAAGGGATTGACAGCCAAAATAGTGTTCCTATGCTTAAGGGGAACAAAGGAAAGGGTTCAGGGAAATGCCGCTGGGTCCTTGTACGTCATCAGAGAGAAGGACCCAGAGGAGAGTTTGGCATGCACATTAAAGGATTCTCCGGGGATTGGGGGAGGGGAGGCACTAGAAAGTGGGGAGGGAGGGGTGAGGGGAAGGTGAGCAGAGGGGTCGGGGGAGGAAGAGGGAGGGAGGGAACCGGTGTACCTATTAAGCTTGTATGAGCGGAGATAATAAAAAATGTTAAAAATAAAGAAAGAAAGAAAAGAAGATCTATTGTAATAGCATGTTTATATTTATTCCTTTTTAATATCCAGTAACAACAACAAAGATTAATAGAATGTAAAGAGGGCAGCTTCCTTAGGTACATAGATAATACAAAACAAAGGGAGAGAGATTTCCAATGCTAAAAGATATAGAAACAAACCTAATAGAGAGAGCAGAACGCTAGATTGAATCTATGGTGCAAAGCTGAGAATCAATACAAGTCTTTCCCGCATGTGACAATCTGTAGGCCTAGCAGCGGTTCTCATAGGAACAGAACTGGAGGCGTGGTCATTGTGCCACACATAGATGATTCAGTTAGTTCAGTATTATGCAAGAATTACCTTGGTGATTCTGTCTGGAGAGTTTCTATCATCAAAGGGTCTCCATGATGACCACCAGGGACCAAGGAACAAAATGAGAACAAGGGCTGCAAATACATTCAGACCTTAGGAAAATGTTAGGTACATGCTGCAGTTCTCCTACATGGTTGCTGATAAATGACCATCAAATGGCTTAAGGGAACAAGGGGTTTATTTTCTTATGACAGTCCAGTTACAGTCTGTAGTCCACCTTGATGGGAGAGCTCACACCAACACCAGGACCCAGGGAACTGGCTACACCATCACCACATAACGGCTGAGAAAGGAACAATCATGCCAGACCAGCATGTCTGGCCAAGTATATACAAGAATGCAGACTCTCTCAGCCAGATCTCTATTTTATTTCAGGGCCTAATCCCACACACCTGGGCCTTCCCCATCAGCCAGACAATCTCCTGCAAGTTTGCTCTGGGCTTAACCCAACCACTAATTCTCCACAAATGCGCCCAGAGCTCAAACTCTCAATTGTCAAGTTCACACCTGTGCCTAACTATGACAGTACAAGAGTGAGATTTTTACTTGTACAGTTGTTTTCTTTTTTAAAGACAGAACGTGACAGATGTTCCGTCCTACACTGATTGAATGCATGTCAGTCTTGCTTACAGTCTGAAGAAGATAAAACTCAAATAAGCTTAACTTGATAAATAATGATATCTATTTAGCAATAATTATTTAAGTATGATCATATTTTGGATTTATTTCAAGTGTCATTCAAATACTGTGTGGATGGCTGGATCATTTCTAACACAACGAACTGTGATTCTATAAGTATAATATAGAAGGAATTTAACTTGGTAAAAAGTAATTGTCTGAACCTAAAAATTTGATGCATGGGAATTTCTAGCTAAAAATTAGACTTAATAAATTATGTATACACATTCAAAGTTATGTAACCTATTATCCCAATTAAGGAACATAGAATTAATTTATTTTTACTGCTTAATGATTTGTACAACCATTTACCAGTAGATATAATTTGACATTTTCCCAGTTTCTGTTAGTATAGATAATGATTATGTAGAAATTCATATAAAGTTTTTTGTAAAAATATATTTTTATCTCTCATGATAAATGACTATGAAGTAGAAATGCTAGATTTCATAAGTACACATTGAACTTTTTGACAAACTACCACTTATTTTCATACGTGATTATCCTAGCAAAAACATTCCCTCCAGAAGCATGTGTTTTTTCTCATTCTCCACATCCTCATCAAGACACGATGGTTTTGATCTTTTTGTATAAAGCACCCTGAAAGATATGCATTGATACCTCATCTTGGGTTTGATTTTCATTTACCAAGTTATTAATAATGTTAAATTTATCTTCATGTGTTTGTTAATTGTTTATTGTTTATATATCTCTTTGGTAATACATATATAGATTTGAATGTTTTCACATTATTCAATTAGATGTCTTTTTTATTCTAAGTTAGATTTCTTTATATGTTGAAGAACCTAGTACCTAATTAAACATGTGTAACAAACTTTTCTCTTATATGTAACTTTTTCATTTTCCTTTAAAATGCTTTAATGAACATATAATTAGCACACAATGAAATTTGTTCATTTTAAAATACCCATTTCAGTGACCCTAGTATAGTCACAGAATTGAGCTAACATTGCCACATTCTACTCGGAGAACACTGTGTCACCTCCAAAGACATTCAGTACTCATGAGCAGGCACCACCAACTCTGCCTCCCAACCCCAACCCAGCTTACTGGAAGTACATGTATGCATCTGGAAATAGTCTCATCAGAAAGCAAATCTGCTGTTGCCACAATCTTGTACATCTTGCTCTCCAGAACTATGAGAAACAGTTTGTTGTTCATAAACTACTAAGTTCATATTTTGTTATAACAGCCCAATTTGACTAAAATGCATATAATATGGATACTTGAACATGTGCTCCGGTGTTGGGTACAGAGCTGTATGAATTTTAATTTCTGATGGTTGATATATCTTTGAGATAATCTACACTGATGAAGACTCAATATTGCTGAAGAAAAGGCTTTCATGTGGCTCATTTGAAAGGAGAGAGTCTGAACTGAGGATGTCTTTGAAGGGATTTCTTGCTCCAAAACCAACTCCTAAGCAGACCATAGTGATTGTGGTCCAGGAGGGTTGGGCTGTGTCTCTGCCTGGCAGCAGAGCTCAGCAGCATCACCCACCCAGTACTATTTCTATAGGCATCAAAGACATAAGGGTCAGGGAAGCTTGTGCCAGGGTTCCAGATGCTTCTGAGGCCAAGCAGTGTATGCCACGGTAAGATTTCCTGCAAGGAGGCCCTGAGAGGCCATTGCATGGCACTGTGAAGGTGAGGCTTCCATTGCAATGGATCCAGAACACCAAAGATGTCAGGATCAAGAGTCACGTTGGACATGTCAGGACTAAGGGTTGCCCCTGGAGGATGCATCAGGCACAGAGCAATGCTGGCCCTTGAGAGAAGCTTTGTATGCTGCAGGCAGCAGAGCTGAGGGAGTCTCTGAGATGACCTACAATGCCCTGTGTAATCCCTTCCTTCAAACATGAGCTGGACTTACTGACTCGTGCTAGCAAATAGAACAGAAGTGATGTGAAACCCCATCTGAGATGTCGGTGTGCAACTTGTGTTCTCTTCTATGGTCTCATAAACCCCTCACTATGGAGAAAACAAGACGCTATGTCACAGAGGGCCCCTGGAAGAATCTCAGATGAATGAGTCTGTCATAGGACTTTGCTCAAGTCACATATTAGGCTTACCAAGGACTACACACAGATTGGCCTTCCCATTCCTCCCTTTCATTTCTTTCATTCCCAGCCCCAGGAATGAGAAGGTCATCTCTAGATCTCCTGCTTCTTTTCTTGGGCAAGAATAAACCCCTCTTTCATTACTCAAAAGAATCAGATTTTAAAAAGCTTCACCAAAAGATGATCCTGTCTTTGCTTACTTTTGATACTTTCAATTTTTAGCACAGGCACAGAGAAGGCTAAGCTGGCACAGGATGAGGTGGTGGGGCAGCAGTGACTCAATGGAGAGGCACCTAGAAAGCAGCCAAGGGGTCCTGAGAGCAGAAGACAGGCGGCCGGCAGCAGAGGCTGAAGATGTGGCAAAGGTAGAGGAAAAGAGCAGGAAAGAAGGAACAGTGGGGTCTGGCCACTGGAAGAACCTCAAACGAGCTGCCAATCTCTGATGGCCAATGGTGACAGCCAGTAACATCAGTGACCACAGTCCTTGGCGCTAAAGGGCCAGTTCTTCCAACACCAGAAGAGCTTTTCTTTGCCTATTAGTGGTTTCTGTCTGATCAACAAAAGGGTCCTGGTTATCTGTTGGGGAACACCTCTAGCTTTTCTGTGTTGCTGTCCTGGTGTGCAGGTCTTAAGTAAAGGTTACCTAGATTATTTTCTCAGGAACTTTGAAGCTTCTTGTGTCCAACCCAAACCAGGTGAAACTGTTGACTGGTCACCTGGTCCTATGCAAGGGTCCAAGGGGAAACCAGAGGGCTTGACATTCTGTTCCCCAATTATGCTGACCCCACCTCTGCTAAATACACCCCAATAAAGAGTACGCATGCACAGGGCACTGAATTACATCATCTTCCCTCGCCTCCAATCACTAGGACATACACCACATTATTTTAACCTGTAACATCCTTAAATCCTCAGAAGAGCTAAACTGAACCTCACTTAGCTGGAGCACAAGAAAACACTTTGTCCTTTGCAAAATTTGTTATTTTAGTGTAACAGAAAAAACAGGCCTGATTTAATAATACAGACATCACCTTTATATGATAAGAAGATAAGAATCATGTTGTCAAGATATTCAGTCAAAATCAATATCCTGTCTACAACAGAGAGAAAGACAAACAATGGGTTGCTTGTTTAACCTGCTAATTGTTCATTCATTTTCCACCCTATGCCTGACATCTTCACTTTCTATTGTTTACTTTGGCTTCCCTGGTCTAATTAAGTCTGAAATATATATTCCTAAAGATGTGTTCAAGCTTTCTGCTATTCTAAAATTGTTATCAACATTTTTGTATCGTTTACTTTTTATTTACTATTTTGGAAAAGGGTCTTATGTAACCCAGGCTGGTCTCTGGTTCACTGTGCAACCAAGATTGGCCTTGAACTCCTGATTCTCCTACCTCCACTTCCCAAGTGCTGGCATTACAGGTGCATGCACATCAACCTTGTAGCCATTTCTTGGCCATGTTATTCTATGAACATGTGACATTAATGTGTGTGAATATTTAATGTTACTATGTATCTTATATTCACATATTTATGATTTTATTTCTTAAACTACATGTACATAACAATCAATGACCTGAGAAATATTTACTTATGGAAAAAATGGAAATAAAGTTCAGCTAGTTATTGTCAATACAAAGTTTGGTGCTCTAATCATTTACCTTTGTATCTGTTCATCAAGGGAATACAGTTTGGGGTGTGGAACATTTGACTGTAGAATTTACTCCACTAATAATTTATTCATTTTTGTAAAATATTTATTACAGAAGCAATGAATCTTATATATAACATTATATTAACTATCACTTCACAGAATAGTAAAATCAGCCAATGTTCATTGAGGAGCTGCTGCTAACCAGAACCTTCCTAGGTACCAGGGAAGCCAAAGTAAACAATAGGAAGTGAAGATGTCAGGCATAGGGTGGAAAATGAATGAGCAATTAGCAGGTTAAACAAGCAACCCATTGTTTGTCTTTCTCTCTGTTGTAGACAGGATATTGATTTTGACTGAATATCTTGACAACATGATTCTTATCTTCTTTTGTACTGTGAGGTCTTTAAAGGCCAGATTAAAAACATCTATTTACGTACCAAGTATTTTTCAAAGTACATGAAAACATGGTTGACAGACAATTCATTATATTCTCAGAGCAGCAAAGCATTAGGACTTTTGAATGAGAACTATTGCTGAAAGAAGTTCTAGAATGGAGATGTCACTAGAAAAGCGTCTCCCTAACTGCCACTCAAAAGCCCTGTTCAAAGAAACCTCCCGCCAGGGAGGGGATGATTATCACAGTTATGCTCACAAAGTTTGAGAGCTAGTGGTGTAACTAATAATAAATGAGTCCCCAGGGCTGCTGAGTCGCTCTGAGAGGCAACTGTAAAGGGGAGACACCACAGTGGGCAGCTCACTTGAGCCCTGCACTTAATCGACGTTTCTCCTCTGAGACAGAGACCCTGGAGGCAGCACACTGTGTGAATTATTATGAAACTCGCTTGTAACTTTTTAATCGTCTCATGCATCATGAAAGAATGAGCTGAGACTTCAGGCTCCAAGAGGCAGGGCCCTGTGGACACTGGGAAAACTAGTTAGTCATCTGCTCTGTTCTAGAAATCCTAATGAGACCCCCAGGGTCTCATTCTTCAAAACTTCTGTGAAGAATTGCATAAGTTAAATCACCCTTCCCTCCAGCCCGCCTGCCCTGCTTTTAAATATTTCCCACGACCCAGCTGTGTCGTTCGGAATCCCTGAGGAAATCACAGGAGGAAATATAGCCATACTTGAGTCTGTGAGAAAGCAGAGACTGATAGTGAGTTTCAAATCAATAAGTGTGAGTTTCCTCATTCTTTGATTTTTTTTTTATAATTCCTTCCATCCCAGAACATGGTCATAACATAAACAAGATCATCCTTCAGTGAAGTAACAGGCTGACTATTATTTTTCCATTTGGAAGACAGAGTAAACAAGTAAAGGCAAAGGGTCTAAATATCTGCATTTTCTTCTTTAACTTAGATTTATTCATTTCAGACTCACAAAGGAATTACAAAATTTTTAAAGATAGAAAATAGTATACTATTATAGCTACAAATACACAGACAGTATATGTTTGTATATATAATCTTCTTCCAAATATACTCACGCCACTACTTTGAAATTTAAAAGATGACAAGAAGAAACTTTGCCACTCACTAATAAACAGTAGTCTGCCTGCAGTAACTGGTAGTACTGTGTTTATTGGTTGCACTTGAAGCCACAATAACGAAACTTTATGTCCACAGAACATGCACAAATCTCATGGAGTCTGGGCCAGGCTTCATTAGAGAAGTTTGATCACCCTAGTTCTGCAAACAGCCTTTCTGGTTGGACTTTGAAAACCATTCATAAAATGTGAAAGAAGCAAAATTATTTTTTCCTGCCAAACTCCTAGCTCTCTGAAGACATGACAGAACTAATCACTTAATTAACAGGGCCCCACTCGTGTGGGTTGAAGTTCTGGTTCCCTGGGTCTGAGTGTGAATCAAACTTCCTGAAATAACTTTTAGCGTCAGCAATGAGCATCAAAGATGAACCTGAAATTACCTGGACCAGAGTCTTATACTGCCTGAGACTAATTATTTGCATTCATTTTCAAACTTTTATTTTAACTTTTAAATATTTAAGTAGCATCAAATCATGGTTGTATGTTGCATGCACATGTGAGTACATGGTAGCCAGATTATTGGAAGGACAAAAAGAAATTTAAGATATACTTTTTGAGCTGCGGGGCTGACTTACAGGTAGGATCTCTGCTTCCCAAGCAACAGGATCACAGTTCTGACGCTCTGATCCCATGTAAAATGCTAGGCAGTTGTGGCAGCCAGTTTGTAATTCCAGCTGCAGAAGGCAAAGACTGGAAGCCCCAAGGCAAACTACCCAGACAAGCCCACCCGTGAGCTCTTGATTTAATTAAGATACCCAACTTCAAAAGAAGAAAGTGGAAAAGCAATCAGGAATGATTCCCAATATCAACCCCTGATTACCATACACTCACTGAAGTACACACACACACACACACACACACACACACACACACACACAAATGCACATCAGATACACATACATGTAAAAATGGAAAAAAGTAAACTCAAAAATCTGCTTTTTCCATATTCCAGTGATCTTTATACATAAACTATAGTGTTTAACTTTTGTGGGACAAAGTCTCATGTATCCCAGGCTGACCTCAAATTCACTTCATAGCTGAGGGTGACTTTGATCCTCCTCCCAGGCATAACACACCACACCCAGGTTCTGCAGCACTGGGGCTGACCCAGGCTAGCACTTCCCAGCTGAGTGACATCCAAACCACATTTTGGAACTAGAAATAAAACATATTGCATTCTACAACATTGTTTTTCAAGAATTTATTGTATTTCGGGCTGGAGAGGTGGCTCAGGGGTTCAGCCTCCGCCTTGCAGGCGGAAGGTCCTGAGTTCGGATCCCAGATCCCACGTATAGACGCCAGGCGGAAGCGGGGGCGGCCTGCGCTTCTGGTCCTGGTAGGGCGGAGCCTGTGAATCCCGGGGCAGAAGGAGGTGGAGGCGTCCGTGGTGGTTCGCGAATTCGTCCGTGGTTCTACACATACACAGACACACACACACAGACACACGCGCGCGCACATACACACGCATATGCACACAGTTGAATAAATAATAATAATAAAAAAAATTTTTAAAAAAGAATTTATTGTATTTCATATATTTAATATATATCACTCTAATATATATTTAACATAATTTTAACATAGTTAATAAACACATTCAAAATACTATATAATGTGCTTAATGTATTTTGGATTTTCTTCTGTTTCAATCTACATATATCACATTTAGAGACTTTATGTTATTTATTGATGATAGTGCAAACAATCTACCCATCATTTAATCAAAGGATAGTTCACCTGTTTCCTCTTAAATAAGTAAGTCATGAAAATATTTTTGTGTTTCTGAAAATGCTCTTCAGAATAAATTCCTGGGAAGTGAAATTAATGGGTAAAGACTTATATATTTGACAGATTTCCAAAAATTTGACAAAACTACTCTACGAAAATTCAAAACTGATTTACATCCCTATCTGCAATATATATGTGCTATTCTCTTATAGTCTCATAGATTGAATATAACCAAACATGCAAGTATTTGCAATATAATATGTAAAATAATTACTTACTTGCATTGATTTGTATTTATTTATTTATGCATGAAACTTACAAAGGACTGGAGATTATGTTTATTAATGACAATTTGTGTCATTATCCTTCACCATTTGCCTTGCCTAGGTAACTGCAATATTTTTTGGTGGCTTATTTTTGTTGAGTTGAGACAGGATCCATGTATCCCAGATGTACTTGCACTATGTCTCTGAGATAGCTGAGGATGACTGTGAGCTGTTTTTATCTTCCTGTCTCTACCTCCCAAGTGCAGGTGTGTGCAGCATGCTTGATCACTGTGGTCTTGGAAAAGCTAACTCAGATATGGTGGCTGTGTGAATATAGGATCTTGGAAGGAAGAGATAAGAAAAGGAAAAAAGAAAGACAGAAAAGAAAGAAACAAAGGAAGGAAGGAGGAACGGAGGGAGAGAAGAAGGGAGGGAGGAAGGAAGGAAGGAAGGAAGGAAGGAAGGAAGGAAGGAAGGAAGGAAGGAAGGAAGGAAGGAAGAAAGGAAGAAAGGAAGGAAGGAAGGAAGGAAGGAAGGAAGGAAGGAGACAGAGAGAAAGACAAAGAGAAAGAGGAAGAGGGAAAAAGAACTCAGTTGCTGAAAAGAGCTTTATTGAAAGTATTTCCTGTCTACTTCATATATGTGTTGCAACACATTTCACTGTTTCCTAAAAGTTTTCCTTAAAAAATTATTACAATTTGAATCTTGAGCTATTTCAGTCTGCTCACTGGCCTTCGTAATTTAATTCTTATTTTCTACTTTATATTTTTAAAAGAAGTCTAAAATGATACAATTTTAAAACCAGGTAATTTGTTTACATGCCCCACCTCTATAAAGAGGTTTTAGAGACCATGGTGAGTGTCAGACCAGTCTGAAAGGAACCAGTAAGCTATGATACTCGAATCCTGACCATGCCTAAGGCCTGTTTTTAAGCAATGTAACAAATGTCTCCCAGCAATAACTTCACTAGCTGAGGTAATGCTTCGCTCCAAAGGTTTTTGAGGATTCAGTTTTACTCCTCCACAGATAATCAGTGCGGCTTCAGGTTTTTGTTTAAATATAGTTTAAGAAACATCAGCTAATCAAATCCCATGTATTTATTTTATATTTGTTACATTATCTTACAATTCAAGTTGGAAATTAACTCAAAAATTAAGTGATGAGACAGCAGCCTATGCTTAGTTCATCCTGCTGAAAATATTTTAAAATACAAATAAATTCAAACTTAAAATTCTTGTTCCCAAAACTGAATGATTTTCAATATTGCAATTCAAAGATAATGAGTTGAAGATATGAACACTCGTGGCCCCAGACCAAAGCTGAAACAAAGAACCAATTGTGCTGATCCTCATCTGATACTATTTCTTTAGTCCCCCTAAGAATGCAGGCTTCCATTCTCATCTCATTACCCGCTATTTACCCAAAGGAGCGTGTGCTCCGTGATATCAGCAAGAAAACAACTTCTAGGTACCACCCCGGTGCTAAAACAGGTCCTTTCTCTCCCGTGCTGCCTATTTGGGCTTCTCCATCTGCCTTACTGCTTTCTGTGCCTGAGAATGTCCTTGCTCTGGGGCTTTGGTCCAGGGTTTCATTCAACAGGTCCAGCCTGTGGAAGGTCGGATGCTTGGCCCTGGTGGTCAGCAGATGGAAGAAGGATGTAATGCTGTTTTCTGCTGCAACCGCCTTTTCATTATGGTACTGCTGGGGAATTATTCCATTTTATTTTTTCCTCTGAAGCAGCACTACAGAATTGTCATTTTAATCAAATTATATGAAAAAAGCATACAGTTATTAACCGTTGTCATAGTTAGGCACAGGTATCAACTTGACAGTTGAGGGTTTGGGCTCTGGGCACATTTGTAGAGAATTAATGGTTGAGTTAAGCCCAGAGCAAACCTGCAGGAGATTGTCTAGCTGATGGGGAAGGCCCAGCCCATGGTGGGTGGGACTAAGCCCTTGAATAAAACACAGAGAGCCGGTTGAGAAAATTGGCATCTGTCATGGTTTGAAATGTGTCCCCCACAGTCTCATGTGTTTGGCAAGGTCATAGCACCTTGAGAGGTGGAGCCTTGCTAGAGGAAAACAATCATAAGAGGTGGGTCTTGAGGTAGATTAATCCAACCTTACCTCTAGGAGAAATCTGCCTTTGCAGTAAGCAGTCTGGCAGCTCTCAGCTTCCAATATGTCTGCAGTGACATAGCCTCCTCCAGCTTCGGCTAGCCAGCCATGCCGCCTCTGCTTTGAGAGACTATCTTCCCTCTGGAACCGTAAGCTGAATAAACCTCCCTTTCTCCCTTAAGTTGCTTAACTTTGGGTGCTCTCTCATAGCAATAGTTAAGAGTAACCATTACAGCATCCTTGTGTACACTTGGCCAGACATGCTGGTCTGGCAAGTAAGGATCATCCCTTTCTCAGCTGTTACGTGGATATGGTGTAGCCAGTTTCCTTGGCCCTGGTGTTGGTGCGTGCTCTCCTGTCGGGATGGACTATGGACTGTATCCAGACTATAAGTAAGCAAATAAACCCCTTATTCCCTTAAGTCATTTAACGGTGATTTATCATCAATCATGCAGGCAAAGTGCAATACCCATTTATTTCCAGAAAGAAACTAGAATCTTGTACATTGAACACTTGGGGATTTGATTTGTTTGTCTGTTTTGTGGTAGGTGGATTCTTGTAATCACTTCTGTGTAACTTCCGAGGCCTTACTTACACAATCTAACTCTCTAGATTATTAATTATGCAATCATTCATGAAAGTCGCAGATAACAAACCAGACCTTGGGTGTGAGGGAGAGGAACCCTAACATGTATTTTCCTGTATTGCTGAATAAAATTGAAACCAGGTAAGGAGAGATTTTTCTTTTATTTTGGTATGTAAGTGTGAAATAAATGAATTTACTCCAAGACCTTTAATTTGAGAAGTTGCTGAGAAAGTTTTATTTGAAAATGAAAGTATCTGATAAAACCTGACAAATTCTGCCTCTATTTTTCCCTCTTTAGTGATGAAATGCATTAATATCAGGAAGTGCCCTTAGTGGCGTTTATGGCATTTTTAAATGTGTTACCATATCAACCAACTGTCTTAGTCCATCTTTCGCACTTGGTAGCTAACACTCAACATGGTGGAGGGCTGTGGCGCTCTTCCTCAGAGTCTGGGATGTGTGCATTCTCCTTATCCCAGCCGCTGTGTTTTCTTTCCACCACGACATTTTCTTTCTTTCTGTTCCTCACTAACAGGGCAAGTGGGAATCTTATGTTCTGTAGCTACTGTCTTTCACATGCCCTCCATGTAGGCGATGATCTTTGAAAACTGAAATAACCAGATTAAGCACAAGGTTCATCACTACAGTACTAGGATGGTCTTAACATGAGGTGGACAGATGTGCCACTCACAGCATCTGGGCCGCTGTCATAGACAAGACAGGAGCTTTTAATTTTGATGCAATGCTATATGTTCATGTCTCTTCCATTCTCTTGGCTCATAAGGAAGAGATGCTGCAACTAGATTGCTAATGTCAGGGAGGGTATTCTGGAGCGAGATTAATGGTGATTTTATTTTGAAAACTAGGTCTCATGTAGCCCAGGTTGACCTTGAATTTGCTATGTATTGAGGGTGACCTTAATATACCCTTGTAATCCCAGCACTTGGGAGGGTATATGCATGAGATTAGGAGTTCAAGGTCAATTTCAGCAGCATAGAGAGTTTGAAAACAGCCTAGGCTACAAGAAACCCTGTCCCAAAGGGGGAAAAGCTAATAATATTAATCAATTAAAAACAAAAAGATTATGACAGGATTTGCTAACACAAAATAATTTAAACCCACGGTGAGCAGTTTTCACAGTAGGACAAAGATACTGTTTTCACAGTAGGACAAAGGATGGGTTGTTATAATGCACCCCACTTTTGCCCATAATCAATAGGTTGTTATCATGCACCCCATTCCTACCCATAATCAATGGCTGATATAATGCATCCCACTCCTGTCCATAATCTGACATCACATAATTTTTAGGAAACTCAGATTAAACCGTGTTCATTCTGCTCCCTGCAGTTACCAGGACCCGAAAGGAAGGCGGTGGAAGAAGCCCAGTAACAGCTGTGGTATGACTTCATCCCGGTGGGCTTCTCTAGTTGCCCCAGGCTGGGATGGTGGCCTTCAGAGTGAAGTTTACTCTATATTCGGTGGCTGCACTGGAAATTCCACCATAATCCTATGTGTGAATCAGACCCTCAGCTCCACACCCGATGCACTTCCTGTCCTTCCTAGACCTCTGCTTCGGTGCCAGATGCACCCATGGATGCTGGTGAACCTCCGGGGCCAGAGAAGACAATCGGCCTCACTGGCTGAGAGGTGCAGCTTTTCTCCTTCCCATAGGCCGGGGAATCAAGTGCTCCTTCTGGTGGGCATGGGGAAAGACCAAAGACCACTGCGCTGCATGGTCATGATGCACCCCGGCTTGTGCAACAGCAGCGGCCTGGGATCAAGTCGGCCGCCAGAGATGCAACGTCTTCAATACCCCTGTTTAATGGAAGCATTGTCTACACGAACATGCACTTTACAGTACCCAAGACTTGAACTCCCTATGTCTCTGCCTCCCCAGCTGGGATTATAGGCACATACCAGAATGTCTGAGTGACACTTGGAAATATTTCATATGGATAAGCACACTGAAATGTGTCTGCAGTCAATATGGACCAGCTATACATATCAGACTATGGATAAATCTTAACAAAAATGTTTGGCAAAAAGAAGTAAGTCTCTGCGCACGCGCGATCGAGCCGGGCCTCACCGCGCGCTCTAGGACCCCAGGTTGGGACACACGCGCGGTCCACCCAGGCCTCACCCCGCGCCCTAGGTAAGTCCCCGTTCGGGCCCCGCCCACCAGTACCCCAGGCCAAATAATTCAGTTTAGTGAAATTGAGAGATCTTAAGAGTTAAAATGACAATGCCAAAGTCAAAGTACAAATCCATGAGAAGCAACACTCAAGTAAACAAATTTCCCACTGAAGAAATTAATCCCATAATGTTAGACTCCAACAAGAACAAACCCGCGGAAAAAGGCCAAGAAAGCCTGACCCAGGATAACGACTTTCAAATTTTGATCATTACCATGTTCAATACTATGAAAGAGGAAATCCGGGAGGAATTACATAATCGAATCAATCGCTTTGAAGAGGAACACAACAGACATCTGGAGGAGTTGAGAAAAACAGTGCAAGAAACAAAAAGTGGCATAGAGCAGTTAAAACAAACTCAAGCAGAGTTTAAAACTGAGCTAAAAGACAAGTTATCTTCAACCCAGAACGCCACAGAGAGTCTTATCAACAGAACTAAGGAAGCAGAAAACAGAATTTCAGACCTTGAAGATAAAGTGGGAGTACTAACCAGCTCAATGGAAGAGGTTGTTAAAGCCAAAAAGATACTTGAGAGAAATATCCAAGAGATATGGGACACCCTGAAGAAGCCTAACATGCGTATTCATGGAATACCGGAGCAAGAATCTCAAAATACCACCCCTGAGGAAATTTTTCAAACGATCATCAAGGAAAACTTTCCTCATCTAAAAAAAGAGAGGCCCATTCATATACAAGAGGCATTCCGCACCCCAAACAGATACGACCAAAATAGAAGCACACCGCGGCAAATAATAGTTAAAACACTCCACATTCAAGATAAAGAACTGGTGCTGAGAGCTTCAAGGGAGAAAAAACAAGTCACTTTTAAAGGCAAACCTATTAAAATAACAAATGACTTCTCAGTCGAAACAGTAAAAGCAAGAAGAGCTTGGAGAGACATACTTCAAGTATTGAATGAGCAAAAATGTCAACCCAGGCTGATTTACCCTGCAAAACTATCAGTCATGATCGAGGGAGAAAGAAAAATTTTCCAGCACAAAGACAACTTTAAGGGATACATGGCCACCAAACCAGGCCTTCAAAAACTGCTAGAAATGATACTCAAGCGTGAAGAAAAAAACAGGCATATCCAGGAGAACAGAAGGCAAATATAACACCATTAAAAGCGAAGCAATATACTTATAAAAGCTACTAAACATAATAAATGTCTGGAATTAACAATAGTTTCTCCATTATAACACTAAATGTTAATGGACTTAATTCACCGATCAAGAGACACAGATTACAAACTTGGATTAAAAATCACAATCCATCAATCTGTTGCCTGCAGGAAACCCATCTCACCACAAAAGATAGGCACGCTCTAAAAATAAAAGGTTGGTCAACAATTCTACAAGCAAATGGAAGCAGAAAACAGGCAGGGGTAGCCATTATGCTATCAGACAAAGTGGATTTCAAACCAAAAAAAATTATAAGAGACACGGATGGATACTACATTTTAGTCACAGGTACAATTCACCAGGAAGATTTCACAATACTGAACATATATGCACCCAATACGGGCCCCTCCACATTCATTAAGAAAACCCTACAGCGTCTAAAGCAAGAAATCAACCCCCAAACGATAATTCTTGGGGACTTCAACACCGCCCTCTCTACATGGGATAGATCAACAGGTCAAAAGCTTAACAGAGACACTTTGGAACTTAATCAAACCCTGAAAGAAATGGACCTCACAAATCTCTATCGAACTTTTCACCCACGCACCAAAGAATACACATTTTTCTCAGCAGCACACGGAACTTTCTCCAAAATAGATCACATATTGGGCCACAAAATGAATCTACACATATACAAGAAAGTTGAAATTCTAACCTGTGCCCTATCAGACCACCACGGCCTAAAGCTGGACATCCACAACACATCAAACAAGAGAAAATACACTAACTCCTGGAAACTTAACACTATGATGCTGAATGAGAACTGGATTCAGGAAGAAATTAAAAAGGAAATTCAAGATTTCCTGTAAGTGAATGATAACGAAAATACAACTTACCAAAATCTCTGGGACTCAATGAAAGCTGTTCTAAGAGGTAAGTTCATAGCTCTTAATGCCCACGTCAAAAAAATGGAAACATCAGAAATAAACAACTTAACAATGCAGCTTAAAGCTTTAGAGAAACTAGAGCAATCTGATCCCAAAAGCAGTAGAAGAGAAGAGATTAGCAAAATAAGGGGAGAAATATCTGAAATCGAGACTAAGAAAACGATAGAAAAAATCAACCAATCAAAAAGCTGGTTCTTTGAAAAAATCAACAAGATTGATACACCCCTAGCTAAACTAACCAAAAGCAAGAGAGAGAAAACCCAAATTAACAAAATTAGAAATGAACATGGAGTTATCACTACTGATACCCAAGAAATCCAGAGAATTATAACATCATATTTCAAAAACTTATACTCTGTGAAGTTTGACAACACAAAAGAGATGGATGAATTTCTAAGTAAACACAACTTACCTAAATTGAATCAGGAAGTTGTGAATTATTTAAATAGTCCTATAACATATAAGGAAATTGAGGAAGTAATCTCGAATCTTCCCACCAAAAAATGTCCTGGACCAGATGGATTCAGCACAGAGTTCTACCAGACATTTAAGGAGTTAATAACACCAATACTCCTTAAACTGTTCCATCAAATAGCAAAGGAAGGAACACTACAAAATTCCTTCTATGAAGCTAATATCATTTTAATCCCAAAACCTAATAAAGATTCACTTAAAAAAGAAAACTATAGGCCGATCTCCCTGATGAACACAGACGCAAAGATTCTCAACAAAGTCTTAGCAAATCGGATTCAAAAACATATTAAAAAGATCATTCATGGGGACCAAGTAGGCTTCATCCCCGGCACACAAGGTTGGTTCAACATACGCAAGTCAATAAATGTAATTCATCATGTAAACCAGTCCAAAGTCCAAGACCACATGATACTCTCGATAGATGCAGAAAAAGCTTTTGACAAGATCCAACAGCCTTTTATGATCAAAACGCTAGAGACAGTAGGAATGGAAGGAACCTTTATCAATATAATAAAAGCTGTATACAACAAGCCCACAGCAAGGATTATGCTCAATGGGGAACAATTGGAAGCATTCCCACTTCGATCAGGAACTAGACAAGGCTGTCCACTCTCACCACTTCTATTCAATATTGTACTTGAAGTCTTAGCTGAAGCCATAAGACAAGAAAGGGACATAAGAGGGATTCAAATCGGCAAGGAAGAAATCAAGCTATCCCTATTTGCAGATGACATGATCTTATACCTGAGGGATCCCAAAACTCCACCAGGAAGCTCCTGGAACTAATTGAGAAGTTCAGCAGGGTGGCAGGATACAAAATAAATGTGCAAAAATCAGAGGCCTTCCTATATGCCCAGAATGAAAGAAGTGAAAAAGCCTTGAGAGAAACCATGCCATTTACTATAACCCCTAAAAAAATGAAATACCTTGGTATAAACCTAACCAAGGAGGTAAAAGACCTTTACAATGAAAACTTTAAAACCCTAAAGAAAGAAATTGCAGAAGACACCAGAAGGTGGAAAGACCTCCCTTGTTCCTGGATTGGCAGAATCAACATTGTAAAAATGACCATCCTACCAAAGGCAATATACAGATTCAATGCTATACCAATCAAAATCCCAAAGCAATTCTTCAAAGAAGTTGACCAAACAATCTCAAAGTTCATATGGAGGCACAAAAGACCCAGGATAGCAAAAACAATCCTGAGTAACAAAAACACAGCTGGAGGTATTACCATACCAAACCTAAGTCTATACTACAAATCCATAGTTATAGAGACAGCCTGGTACTGGCTCCAAAATAGACACACAGATTAATGGATAAGGATTGAAGACCCAGATATAAGCCCACAAAGTTACAGCCATTTGGTCTTTGACAAAGGGGCCCAAAGAATCCAATGGAAAAAGAACAGCATCTTCAACAAATGGTGCTGGCAAAACTGGATCTCCACATGCAGAAGATTAAAGCTGGACCCGTACTTGTCACCATGTACAAGACTTAATTCCAAATGGATCAAGGACCTTGATATCAGGCCAGAGACTTTAAAAACCATAGTTGAAAGGATAGGGAACTCCTTCGAGCTGATTGGGCTAGGCCAACACTTCCTAAACAGACATCCAATGGCACAGTCACTGCTACCAACTCTCAACAGTTGGGATCTTGTGAAATTAAAGAGCTTCTGTTCAGATAAAGAGATTGTCACACGAGCTCAAAGGCAACCCACAGAATGGGAGAAAATCTTCACTAACCACATATCTGACAGAGCTCTACTGTCCAGAGTGCACAAAGAACTTAGAAAATTAAACTCCAAGGAAAACACTGGCCCAATTAAAAAATGGGCCCTGGAACTTCAAAGAAACTTTACCAGGGATGAAATTAAAATGTCTAACAATTATCTTTAAAAATGCTCCACTTCCTTCGCCATCAGGGAAATGCAAATCAAAACTTCCCTGAGACATCATCTCACCCCGGTCAGGATGGCAAAAATCCAGAATACAAACAACAACAGATGCTGGAGAGGATGTGGAGAGAGGGGAACTCTCCTACATTGTTGGTGGGAATGCAGGCTCATACAGCCACTCTGGCGAGCCGTCTGGAGATTCTTAAAGAAATTAAAGATTGAAATGCCGTATGACCCTGCTATCCCACTTTTGGGAATAACCCCCCATGCAGCAGAGGTTCGCCTCGATAGCACAAGCTCGACCATGTTCATAGCAGCACTGTTTACAATAGCAAAGTCATGGAATCAACCTAAATGTCCAACAGTTGACGAGTGGATAAGGAAACTGTGGTACATCTATACAATGGAGTACTACTCAGCCATCAAAAATGATGAATTACTGGAATTTGCTGGGAAATGGATGTCATTAGAAAGAATTATATTAAGTGAAGTATCCCAAACCCAGAAAATTAAGCGCCGTATGTACTCCCTAATAGGTGGCTCCTAGTACCAAACTCACCCAGCCCACATTGAGACACTCAAAAGTAAACCTATGTAACACAGTAATTGCAAGGATTATGAGCAAGAGAGATGGGTTAGGAGGGCCACACCAGAAACAAGGAGAGAGGAGACCATGTTACAGCAGAGAAAATAGGCCTCCATCAAGGTCTGCAAGTAAGTAATGAGAAACCTGGTTAAGTTCACAGACGTTCTTTCCTGATCTCACCAGAAGGGGAGGGCATATAGTCTAGCAGATAAAAAGTAATCATTTTGCAAATGGGTGATGGACCCCTCCCTCAGTGAGGTTTCCTACTCTTATTACATCTACCCTTGAATGTGCTATTACAACAAGACTCCAGTTTAACAGCTTTTTGTCTCTGGCCAGGGGGTGACATACAGTGCCCTGCAGAATGGAGTGAAGGGAATTGCAGGAGCAGCAAAACTGCAAAAGAAAATCAACAAACCACAATCCAGAACTTCAGAGACTCTATATCAATCACATAGAACTAGGCCAGCCTAATCTCTCCCCATCCTGGAGCTCAGGGACATTTGCGGAAGAGGGGGCGGTAAGATTGTAAGAGCAAAAGGATGGGAGGAGCAACGATTTGCAAGATTCTCAACAATAGTTGGGGCCAAAGCAATCATAATGGGACTTTGCATGCCCTGCGCAATGTCCAGCGCACTGTTGCCCTCATAAAGTCTAGCATCTGTTAAGGGCACCGAGACCCCTGGAGGCAAGGGATTGACAGCCATAGTAGTGATGTTATGCTTAAGGGGAACAAGAGAAAGGGCTTATGGAAATGCCACTGGGTCCTTATATGTCATCGGAGAGGAGGACCCAGTGGAGAGTTAGGCGTACACAATAAAGGACTCTCTGGGAATTGGGGGGGAGGCACTGGGGGAAGGGGAGGGGGAGGAGGGGGGAGGGAGGGAACTGGTAAAAAATTTTAAAATGTATAATTAAATTTTTAATAAAAAAAAGAAGTAAGTCTCATAAAAATTGATGACTCTGATAAAGAATAAACATGTACTTTACATTTATTCGAGTTAATCACTGAAGGGACAAATATAATAAATTATTTCAAAAAGGTTAAAAATACACAAGTTTGTGAAGAATGAAGACATATTAAAATAAATGAATCAATGAAAGTGAAATTTGCTTCTTCCACCTGAGAAGAAGGGAAGTAATGTCAATCAAATGCAGAAGAATGGATTCTTTTTCTTTTTGGGTAGCGAGCATTGTGTGGGCAAGGAGGAGGAGAATTGGTAGTGACCAGTTAGGAGATGCTGTGGCCTAAGCTTAGTAAAGAAAATAGAGAAAATTGTTTTGGGGGTGTTGCAGTCAGCCTGCATGGTTGCTGATAAATGACTATCACACAGCTTAAGGGAACAAGGAGTTTACGTTCTTATGACAGTCCGGTTACAGTTTATAGTTCAGCTTGACAGGAGAGCACACACCAACACCAGGGCCGAGGGAACTGGCCACACCATCACTGCATAATAGCTGAGAGATGGACAGTTCTTACTTGCCAGACCAGCACGTCTGGCCAAGTATACAGAAGGATGCCAACTCTCTCAACCAGCTCTCTGTGATTTATCCAGGGCCTAATCCCACCCACCAAGGACTGGGTCTTCCCCATCAGGTAGACAATGTCCTTCAGGTTTGCTTTGGGCTTAATTCAACCATCAACTCTCTACAACTGTGCCCAGAGCTCAAACCCTCAACAGTCAAGTTGACACCTGTGCTTAACTATAACAGGGGGGTTTGGGGATATGGCTGAGCCGCAGAGCACTTGCCTGATATGCCTAAATTCTGTCTTGAACCTTACAACTTTGGAATGTCCTCGAGAGGAAACGACAGATGATGGAATCTGTGTATGTTACTCAAGCAGAAGGAACTACTTTGAGCAAAGGGAGGAGGGATTAAGGGAGAGCAGAGGTAAGACAAATATGGACAGAGACTAATGATACACACAAAAACATCACAATGACACCCACTTCTTTACATGCTGGCTAAAAGATCAATTTTAAAATGTCTTCATAGCTTTGGATTTAAAAACATTTCTTACAGAATGCAAAATATACTCAAAATATATAAGGGAAATAATACATAAAGATTCAACAAAGTTTAAAACTTTCGTCCAAAGATAATGCTGAGATCTACAACGGGTGGTGATTCAATATTGGAGAAAGCCTTAAACATCCACAAACCTGACTTTTAAAAAAGACACTTGCCAAAGACCTGCAAGAACTTGAACAACAATAAAAATAACAAAGTTTGTTCAATTGGTCAGTGACTTGCAACAGAACTTCACAGAAAGCAGTCCAAGTTGTTAATAAGCATGAAAAGATATCCGCCAAAAGGGCACATGCTAACTGTAATAAAATCTCATTACAAACAGTGGTTAAAAATACAAACTGACAAAGCCAAATACTGAAAATGTGCAGGCACTTAAGGTGACAAAAGTTCTGGCAGTAGTCTGTCCGAATGTCGTTGTCATTCATAGTCGCTGCCTGGCCGTTTCCTAACTAACATGCAGAACTGTTGATCAGCCAGAGCTGAGCTTGTTGGGTCTACTCCAGAAATGATGGATGGACACTGTTTGGACAGTGTCAATAGTTTCAAAATGCAGAAATTGAGGGATCATGCTTCTAAGGTTTTGCAAGACAGGGAATGGGTTGGGATGGACAGAGATTGTAACTTAATCCCTTTAAGCTGGTGAATACAGAAAGAAAAAACCTTATAGAAACCTTTGCTGTTACTTTAAAGACAGTGTTCAGTTGGTGTACTGGTCTCCATATTAGTTAAAATTAGGGTTAGAAAACGTGTATGGGGTGTATAGGCCAGTGAAAAAGCAAGGCTGGGAAATTAATGTTGGTTATGGTTCTTAGCACACAGTACACTATTATACTGTGATTTTCAATGTCTTGTTTTAACAGTGTATTAGTCAGGTTCTCTAGAGTCACAGAATCAACAAAATGAATATATAAAATAATTTATTGAGTTGGCTTACAAGATATGGCCAAGGTAGTCCAACAATGGCTGCCAGTAGCTGCTCAGTCCAGTATCCAGTGGGTGACAGCTGAAGGCTGGATTCCTAGAAAGTCTCTTGTCACGTTGAAGACTTGGAGGGTTGGAGAGCTGGAGGGTTGAAGAAACCAGGCGGTTGGAGGGAAGAGCATTTTCTAGCACAGCTTCATAGAGTCTCTCCTCTTCCCATTTTCCTGTTCTATGGTTCCTTTTATCTGGTCCCTACTGGGAGGTTCCAATGAAATTTAGGGCTGGTCTTTGTATTGTAAATGTGTTGATTTAGATAATCTCTTCAAGTGGTCTCAGCTGATTTTAGTTAATGTCAGGTGTGTCAAGTTGACATCCAGGATTAACTATCACAAATGGTGACTTTCTAAATATTAGCTTTTGTTCTGATATTAAGAAATATTCAGTTGGATTGAATGTGGTTTCTGCCTTCAAAGCTCATATTGAATTGTTAGTTGTCCTTGAGAGGTAGCCTGGCCTTGAACTGCACATCCTCTTGCATTCACATTTTAAGTGCTGATATTACAAGTGTGAGCCACCCTCCAGGTCTCAGGTTGAACTTTGTCTTTAGTATCAGGTAAAACTTTCAAGAGACACTTACAATTCTGTCTTCACAGATAGATAGATCTACTCCTACGACTATTGAATAAATAGTCTGTGGTTTTTTCCTCAGGAATGCTGTGAGTCAGCCTGGCCTGGTCTCTCAACACCCCATCTCTTGTCATAGGATGCTCGTCACCAACTCAGAATCGCCTGAGCCAAAATTAATAGTTATTTATATTTTACCTAGTCTGTGGTATTATGATATAGCAACAGAAAACAGAATGAGACAATAAATGGGAACTTTGAAGAACTGTATACCTCATATTTATCACAGCCGCTTTACACTTTCAGTTTTAGTAGTGAGTTCGATCTACATGTAGCTAGTACAACTATATCTCAAAATACAGAGCACATTGGTGGTTTTTTTCTAATAGCTGAGCTTTTAATAACTTTGATAACAAGTTTCCAATCTCCCACCTGCTTTCACAGAGTAACAGAGATTTCTCTCTCAGTTTTATCTTATTGGCACAGTTTTCCCACATACTAGAGCTCCACCCCCATGTCCAGATCACCTGCCAAACATCCCGCTTGTGATTCCATAGTCTTTACAATTAGAATTTCAATATGCAAACTGAAGATGGGGGGAGACACTCAAACACACTATGGACGCAGATAACATGGTATAATGCACTTGGAAACGTCACTCCAACTGCAGTGTTATGACAGGAGAAAGACTAGGCAGGAATCTAAGGAAGAATGGGGTTCCTAAGTGAGTCCATGCTTCCATTTACCTCTTCCTGCCTCTCCTTAGAATTGGGGCCGGTCAGCTTCATTTCATTGGGTTCATCTTTCAAAACCAGGCTAAAACCCTAGTGTTACTAGCAGGCAGGGACTTTGGGAGGTTACTACACCATGAATGTAGAGCCTGTGGAAATGAGGTTACTGTCTTTGTAAGAAGGAAAGCACATCCTTGCCCTGTTGCTTGTCACCATGTGAGAAAACAAGAAGACAGTTCTCTATAACTCAAGGGGAACATCGTTGTCACCAGGATCTCAGTCTATACTCCTGTCGACTCCCCAGTCCTTGTAGTCTCCACTGAAAGAATTCTCATGAGGCACGCAGAGCGCAGTGTAGCAGAGAATTTATTATAGTAGAGCACACCTTCATGGGCTGAAAGAGGACAAAGGGACCCCTATCTGATCTACATCTCAGGCGGACCTCAAAATGGCTAGGACAGGCAATTTTTCCTGGTGACTTTATTCCTGTCTGTGTGATTGACGTCCTATCTGTGTGATTGACAGGTCTATTTAGTTTGACTCCTACAGGCAGAGGAACTGGATCTTGTGGGAGTTACTGTAGCTGTTGATTAGACACTTGAAATATGTACCTCTGAGCAAGCCAATGAGGAATTTTTTAGTTCAGGCAGGCCTCAGGCAAGCCTCGGGAGATGATTGTATTAACTGCATAGTTAATGAGGGAAGGCCCATCCCATTCCCTGGGCAAATGGATAAGACAGAGAGGGCAGCCCTGGCAAAGGCTAGGAAGTAGCATTGTTCCTTGTTTCTCTGCTCTTATGATGGGTAGAATGTGGCCAGTCCCCCTGGATCCTTCTGGTAACTCTCCTTCTGGGATGAAGTGTGATGTAGAGTTGTAAGAACAAAAATCCCCTTGTTCCCTTTAAATTGTGTCAGTCACAAGTTTATTACAGCAATGGGCCATGAAACCAAGGTAGATGTCTTTGGTCTTTATTAGAAAGACTCTCATTACATGATAATCTCATAGGCTGAAGGCTACTGGAACCAGACTTAGATGGTGAAGATCATCTGGATAGTCCTAGATGTAAAGAAACGTCCCAGAGCTAGAGACCTGAGTCTGGTCTCACTTCAGTGGCCAGAAGTAGAGCAGTGTGTCCTTAGCCCCTGGTCTATGGGCCGTTGACTGAAGGATGCATCACCCCAATACTCTCCAAGCCTGCTGGTGTCTAATGAGTCTCTAACATGTCAGCACCTGATCTTGCTGGTTTCCTTATCTCCAACTCCCCAGCTTCTGACCAAAAAAGATGGATTCACACTTCATACTCAACCAGCATTATTCACCATACTAACAGACTAAGTGACCATGTGATCATCTCAGAAGAAGCAGGAAAAGCATTTCACAAGATTCCACACCTATCCCTGCATAAAGTATGAACTAAAAGGCATTTCCTTAACTTGAAAAAGATGCTAAATCTATGATTTTCTCCTAAGATCAAGAAAAAGGCAAAGCTATTTACTTTTGCTGCTATAATTCAACATTCATATTCGAGAGTCTCCATGATGTATTTTCCATATTGGCAAGAAAAACAGCTCTCCTTACACATAGTCAGGAGCCCAAAGACTTACCACGTTATTGTATAGCAAGATTCTCTCTCATTGCAAAAATATATTTATACAAACTAACACTAACTTCCAAAACTTAAATTAAAAAATGCCATTTCAGCATTATAAAAATATGGACTTTGAATGTAAATCAGGTGAATGCATGTAAGACAATATGCTGAAAAATACAAGCACTACAAGCAAAATGTAAGGAGGTATCTGATGCAGTGAGCTGACGGGTATGTTCTTGTGCCAGAAGACTCAATGCTGAGAAATGCCAGTACCCTGAACTCACCTACGAATTCAATGGAATCATACTTAAAAATCTAAGGTTCTTCATTTTGCAAATGGGTGATTGACCCCTCCCATTGCCAAATGCCATATGACCCTGCGATTCCACTTTTGGGTATAAGTATTACATCTACCCTTGAATGTGCTCTTATAATAAGACTCCAGTTTAACAGCTTTCTGTCTCTGGTCAGGGGGTGACATACAGTGCCCATCATGATGGAGTGAAGGGCATTGCAGGAGCAACAAAACTGCAAAAGAAAATCAACAAACCACTATCCAGAACTTCAGAGACTTTATATCAACCACCTAGAACTAGGCCAGACTGATCTCTCCCCATCCTGAAGCTCAGGGACATTTGTGGAAGAGGGGGCGGTAAGAGTGTAAGAGCAAAAGGATGGGAGGAGCAATGATTTGCAAGATACTCCACACAAGTTAGGGCTGAAGCAATCATAATTGGACATTGCATGCCCGGCGCAATGTCCAACACACTATTGACCTCACAAAGTCTAGCATCTGCTAAAGGCACCAAGATCCTTGGAGGCAAGGGATTGACAGCCACAGTAGAGTTCCTATGCTTAAGGGGAACACAGGAAAAGATTCAGGGAAATGCCACTGGGTCCTTATACGTCATCGGAGAGGAGGGCCCAGAGGAGAGTCAGGCATGCATAAGAAAGGACTCTGGGAATTGGGGCGGGAGGCACGGGGGGATGGGGCGGGAGGGGTGAGGGGAGGGAGAGGAGGGGATTCGGGGGGAGGAGGAGGGAGGGAGGGAACTGGTGTACCTATTAAGTTTGTATGAGCTGAAATAATAATAAAAAATGTATTAAAATAAAAAAAATGCAAATAGAAAAAAAATCTAAGGTTCTTTTTTTTTTTTCAGCTCATTGAGCTGGTTAGTACTCCCACTTTATCTTCAAGGTCTGAAATTCTGTTTTCTGCTTCCTTAGTTCTGTTGATAAGACTCTCTGTGGCGTTCTGGGTGGAAGATAACTTGTCTTTTAGCTCAGTTTTAAACTCTACTTGAGTTTGTTTTAAGTGCTCTATGCCACCTTTTGTTTCTTGCACTTTTTTTCTCAACTCCTCCAGATGTCTGTTGTGTTCCTCTTCAAAGAGATTGATTCGATTATGTAATTCCTCCCGGATTTCCTCTTTCATAGTATTGAACATGGTAATGATCATATTTTGAAACACTTTATCCTGGGTGAGGCTTTCTTGGCCTTTTTCCGCCGGTTTGTTCTTGTTGGAGTCTAACATTATGGGATTAATTTCTTCAGTGGGAAATTTGTTTACTTGAGTGTTGCTTCTCATGGATTTGCACTTTGACTTTGGCATTGTCATTTTAACTCTTAAGATCTCTCAATTTCACTAAACTGAATTATTTGGCCTGGGGTCCTGGTGGGCGGGCGCGGACAGAGACTTACCTAGGGCGCGGGGTGAGGCCGGCTGGACCCGGCGCGCACGTCCCGACTAGCGGAGCGGGGTGGGGTGTAAAGGGAGGATGGGGGCATCAGCGTGGAGCTATTTAACCCGAGGGCAGCTGGGGTGGGGCCCGGGCGCAGGGGGAGGTCCTCCTCATCCCTCGGCCCCGCGCGCGGCTCCGGCTGGATGGTGGGAGTCGGAGCCGGGTCCCTGTGGGCTGACATGGGGTCCTGGTGGGCGGGGCCCGGGCGGAGACTTACCTAGGGCGCAGGGTGAGGCCCGGCTGGACCGCGCGCGCACGTCCTGACTGGTGGAGCAGGGTGGGGTGTAAAGGGCCTAAGGTTCTTTTTATCCAGAGATTCACCCAATACTACTTTTCGAAGTCCTAGCAAGCACCAACTACTGTCCTTACTCCTGCAGAACTCAAGGTGATACCTGGACTGCCCACTCAGAAGGCAGTGCTTGGCACAGGGACAAGCGCATGTTGGTAAGTTACTGCGATGCAAGCTAGGATCACCAAGGTTCTCCTTTTGTTCTGGCATCAAATGTGACTGTGGCACAGGAGGGCTGAGGCAAAGGTTATCTTAATCTGCATCAGGCCCAGATATATTTTCCTCGATACAGAGTCCTGTGAACTTTGAAAAGATAAATTATCTGTTCTGCAAAGACCCAAAATGCAAAAATGAAGTAAAGTCAAGAATTACATTTAAAAGTTGCACTTCTAAGGGAGCTTCTGATTTTAGGCAATCCTGAAATCAGCTTATCTTGCTGTTTGAGATGGAGCTGGAGATTCACATCTCTCTATTTCTCGCCACTCCTGCCCTCTTGATTCAGTTCCTCAGCCCTGCTTAGTGGCTGCATGGCCTCTTGATTCAGTTCCTCAGCCCTGCTTGGTGGCTGCATAACCTCCTAAACCTCCCATGTGGTAGGTTCAATGCACAAAGCATCATAACTAGAACACTTCAGGGCTAAAATCTAGTTGCAGCAGCCCTAACAGGCTAGAAGTGGCCGCCATCATAAGGCACCAGTCAGGGCTAATTCTGGGAAAAAGTGGCGAAAGGAACAAATAGAGGGATCTAAGAGCTGGTGAGATCATTCAGTGGGTAAAACACCTGCTCACAAACCTGGAAAACTGTGTTCAATCCTAGAAGTTCACATGGTGGAAAGAAAGAAGTGACTTCTGAAAGTTGTTCTCTGACTTCTATATATACCTCCCCATGACATGTATGCATACATATTCTCTCTCTCTCTCTCTCTCTCTCTCTCTTTCTCTCTCTCTCTCTGTCTCTCTCTCTTTCTCTCTCTTTCTCTCTCTTTCTCTCATTATTTCAGCTTGGTTCCTAGGAAATACCTCGTTCTAAGATGTAGTCTGTACATCATAGACACTTGTCATCTGGAGGTGATCAGCCCTATCTGGAAGGCCTTGCTGGCCCTAAAACCCAAGTTGATTATTGTAGGTTTAGAACAATGTCTATGACTTCATACCTTCAGCCATAAAGGTATATGAGATGGCTCATTATCATTGGGTTTTAGACAGAGTCTCCTTGTGCATATTATAAACAGAAGAGACACTATGCAGAGTAAAGGAGACAAAGGCAATGAAGGCAGACATGGCTGGCTTCCATCCTACTTGTAGAAACAGGCTCAAGTGAGGAGCCAAAACCAGATTCTAAGTGTTCATTACAGTATTTCCTTTCTACTGTATACAACAGATGTTTGCTAGGCCCACTGCTCTAGGCTGGGCAGTCCTTGATCCAGGGGTGCCTCTGACCAGGGCCTTCCTGCTGCATCATGACATGGTAGAAGGTACCATATGGAAAGAGGGTGTCATATTAAAGCACAGGCATCAACTTGACTGTTAGGGTTTGAGCTCTGGGCACATGAATAGAGAATTAATCTTTGAGTTAAACGTAGAGCAAACCTGCAAGAGATTGTCTAGCTGGTGAAGGGTGGGACTAGGCCCTGGAACAAAATACATAGAGCTGGTTGAGAGAGTTGGCATCTATGTGTACACTTGGTCAGACCTGCTGGTCTGGCAAGTAAGGATCATCCCTCTCTCAACTATTATGTAGAGATCGTGTGGCCAGTTCCCTCCGCCTGGTGTTGGTGCATGCTCTCACCTGAAGATAGACTGAGAACTGTAACTGGACTATCAGTAAGAAAATAAATTCCTTGTTCCCTTAAGCCATTTGATGGTCATTTATCAGCAACCATGCAGGCTAACTGCAACAAAGGGCAAGAGGGAAAAGAAGGAAAAAAAGACCAAGAGGTACTTCATTTTTGTTGCAGTCAGCCTGCATGGTTGCTGATAAATGACCATCACACAACTTAAGGGAACAAGGAGTTTACTTTCTTACGACAGTCTGGTTACAGTTCTAAGTCCAGCTTGATGGGAGAGCATTCACCAACACCAAGGCCAAGGGAACTGGCCACACCATCACTACATAATGGCTAGAGATGGACAATCCTTACTTGCCAGACCAGCACGTCTGGCCAAGTATACAGAAGGATGTCAGCTCTCTCAACCAGCTCTCTGTGATTTATCCAGGGCTTAATCCCACCCACCATGGGCTGTGTCTTCCCCATCAGCTAGACAATGTCCTTCAGGTTTGCTTTGGGCTTAATTCAACCATCAACTCTCTACAACTATGCCCAGAGCTCAAACCCTCAACAGTCAAGTTGACACCTGTGCTTAACTATGATACTCCACCCCTTGTCAACTTGACACAAAAACAATAGCACTTTTAAACTGTAACCTTTCCTTGTCCCCACAGATGTTAAAATATAAATACATTCCATGGACAAATTTAAAATGTTCTCATTAAAACTTCAGTTCCGACACTTTAAAAGTTCAAAGTTGTTTAACTTTAAAAATGTATTAAATCATAATAAGTCAAGTACTTTAAAACAAATAAAACATTAAAACAGAAGGATCTTAAGCAATAAGAAAACATTAAAAAGATCAAAGTCCAGAAAACCAAATACCGCATCCTTTACTTCAATGTCCATCTTCTGTTGCTCATTGCAGAGTCAAGGTGGCTCAAAGATTCTAGGCATTTCCAGTCCCTGTTTGCAGCTTGAAATTGTAAAAGCAGAGTTCCTTTGAACCAGGCTGAATCTCCACTCACAACCGTCCTCAGCATACATCCCATGGTTCCAGCATATCCAACACTCGGGGTTCGCCTCTACAGCCATAAGCTTCACCTTCTCTTGCAGGACTCTACACCTGCCACTTGGTGCCAAGCTTTTGCTGCTTTCCATGAACCTCTCAAATCATTCACCAAAACCAGTACCACCTGAGGGATGCTGCCAGACTCTGACGAGTTTGAAATGTAGCTTAGGCCATGTGAGCCACAGCTATACCAAGTTTTATTGGCTGATGCTGAAAAAGCCTCTTTTAGGCAGCCAAACATCCAAAGGGCAAGAAACAGCTTTAACTTGGGTTTTCGATCCTGAAGGAATTTGAGTTTTCAAACCACGAATTTGCCATAAGGTGGTTTTCCACCATCCCAGTGCAAGTCACTAGGTTTTCCTTCACTGATACTCATTTCTCCAACAGTAGCAGATATTCTTCTGCCTGCCCTTTGCACATCCAAACCTTTAAGGCTGTCAACACAGCTCTCCTCTGTCAAGCAAGCCAGTCCATCATCTTTAAATTCAACTTTGCCAAAGTCCTTGTTCCCCTCATCACAAATTAGGCCCAAACAATCTCTCTCAGCAATTGGCCCACTAAACTCTGAACGGTATTTGTAAATCCACAAAGTGAAAATTCTCAAGTATTTCCAACTTTGTCCAGCAGAACCGTTCAAAAGCCACAAAATCCACCTAGTCAGATATATCAACACCCCACTTCTGGTACCAAATTCTGTTGCAGTCAGCCTGCATGGTTGCTGATAAATGACCATCACACAACTTAAGGGAACAAGGAGTTTACTTTCTTACGACAGTCTGGTTACAGTTCTCAGTCCAGCTTGATGGGAGAGCATGCACCAACACCAGGTCTGAGGGAACTGGCCACATCATCACTGCATAATGGCTGAGAGATGGACAATCCTTACTTGCCAGACCAGCACGTCTGGCCAAGTATACAGAAGGATGCCAACTCTCTCAACCAGTTCTCTGTGATTTATCCAGGGCCTAATCCCACCCACCATGGGCTGTGTCTTCCCCATCAGCTAGACAATGTCCTTCAGGTTTGCTCTGGGCTTAACTCAACCATCAACTCTCTACAACTGTGCCCAGAGCTCAAACCCTCAACAGCCAAGTTGACACCTGTGCTTAACTATGACAATTTTTTTTATTTTTTTATTATTTATTCAATTGGGTGTGTGTGTGTGTGTGTATGTATGTGTGTAGAACCAAGGACAAATTCGGGAACCACCATGGACCGCCTCCACCTCCTCCTTGTTTACTCTGCCCCGGGATTCACAGGCTCTGCCCTACCAGGACCAGAAATGCAGGCCACCCCCGATTCTGCCTGGCATCTATACTCAGGGTCTAGGATCTGAACTCAGGACCTTCCTCAAGGCAGAGGCTTAACCCCAGCTCCAAGTTACTTTATTTTTATGTCAAACAATCATAGTCTCTTGCACTCTAAGATTTGCCAAATATACCTCTCATGGACTTTGCAATGTTTTACTTACCTAGATCCAGTCCCTACAAGTGCCAGAATCTGATCTTATACTTGTCACGTGTCTCTCCTTTGATCTAACTGTGGAGGTTGTGTGCATGTGAGGTTTCCATAACTGTACCTCAAGCCTATGAACTACTGTGTCTGTGTGAAAGTTAAGCATTACCTTCCTCCTTCAGGAGACTCTGCAGTGCCCACCATCTTTGCTGCGACTTTGATTCTGGGCATGAGCTGCATTGCTTGTACCAGCGCTGAGAAGCAAGCTTCCCTATCTGGGGTGCAAATTCCATCATTTCAAAGGTTTCCATAGTTGTTCTAAATTCTATCTGTGAGTCATTCTTTCCTAAGCTAGTTGGTGTCTCATGACAGTTTATCAAATATAGCTAACTGCAATCCAACCCATACTATAAATGTTGTGCTTCAAAATATTCTCAATCTGCTTTTGGAGTCTGACTGGAAATGTGGAAAGTTGCAAATATTCAGTATAATATATTCTCAACTTCATAAAGGATCTAAAAAAAAAAGCTACACTGGACCCAGTAGGTCTGCAGGGTAAAACCCAACACTGACTTCCCAATTCAGTGGGACAGTGGCAAGGAGAGGACAGCTGGACAGCTCCACTAGTCGCTGATGTGGCAAAGGAAGGAGGGTGAATGTACCCTGGACAGACAGGAGCAGACACAGGGGGTCAGTGCGTTCAGACCATTGCCACAAGGACAGGCCAAGGACTCAGGGACAGTCCAAGGATGGAAAGACAATCTGAAGACCTTCGAAAGGCCAAGGTCGAAGGACAGGCTGCAGGAAGAGAAATAGCACACAGTCCCCTGGTGATGCTCTTGCACACCTCACACGTGCCTTATAGCATGGGAAGGAATCACAAGCACTGTCCACCTCAAAGTCCTGGTGACGCCCCACAATTCCAGGGGAGAGGAGCAAAGACGAAGAGCGTCCACTCCTTGAGGTTGGACACGTGCCTAGTTTCTGTGTTAGTCAACAAAAACTGACTTCCAGTGGCAGGTATGGTGGTCTGTGCCTGCCACGCAAGGACTCAGGTGGTGGAGGCAGGAAGACCATGAGTTCAGACCCAGCCTGTGCTCCATAACATGACCCTGTCAAAAAGAAAAACTAAAGACATGCTGTGTGAAACACAAAGGGGGGAGAGAGAGCTGATGTTACAATGAAAACGAATCTTTCAGTGAAACACATTAGCAGAGGTCAGAATCTAAAGCTGTGTCAAGAGCAGAAAGTCAGAGACTTGGATCCAGCCCAACTCAACTATACTCTCAAAACCCTGGTGCTAAAGGCCTCATCAAAGAGGCCCACATGCACACAGCTTGTCCATCACCAGTGTCCTGACGCACAGTGCCCAACCACAGCATTCCCCACAGACATGGCTACACCCCTCCAAGACAAGATTCCCCTGCAGACTTCCATCAACCTTTCACTTCCAATATGAACCCTACTGTGATAAGGCCAGATGGTGGAAGTTTATGAAATCATCTTTTAAATACCCTGAGATTGGAGTTGAAGAGATGGCTCAGGGGTTAAACCTCCACTGCGCAAGCAGAAGGACCTGAGTTTGGATCTTGGACCTCACATAAAAACACCAGGCAGAAATGGCAGCCTCCAGCCTTGGTAGGCAAAGCCTAGGAATTCCCAGAACAAAGCAATAAGGAGGTAGGACAAATCAGGATGATTTCTGAAGTCACCCTTGGACCTCCACAGGGACACAGAGTGTCCTCTGACACATACCACACACACACATACACACCCACACCTACATATACAAAAAAAATGCTGAGATATGATTTTTACCTACATGAAATCAAACATCTTTGTAACATTTTTATTTTATTTTATTTCAATATTCCATTATGCTTGAAAATAGTAGGCACTTCTGATTGTTAAATGGAGAATTCTATAGGCATTCATTATGCCAATATTATTAATCGTGCCATTCAAATTGTGTAATTGCTGATGCTTGGTGATCTATACACAGAGGTTTGTTTTACTATCCTTTCTGCTTAACTATTAACTGCTTAACTGAAATGTATAAGGAGGAAGTATAATGTAAAATATTGATGCGTAATTTACCAATCTGTCATTTACAGAAACATGCAAAAGTCTCCCACTGTGAAGATACATTTTTGTTCTCCCTCTAGGTTCTGAACCTTTTGTTCACTTACTATAAGAACATTATTGTACATTAGAGTTAGACTGATGCCTCTGTCCTGTTCATGGAAGAATAGAACTTTTATGCACTACTAATGATTTCTCTATGAATGCTTGGTCACCTTTCCCAGCTCATAGCCTTCTAACTGCCAGGAATTATATCTCCACACATACCGCATCCTTGTTCTCTGTCCCCCTTGCAACTGTCAGGAGGCCCAGTCTCCCTTCACGTTGCCCAGGACACAAACAACTTCAACTCTTAGCCAGTCTTTATCAGTACCTTCTGACTCCTAGCATATACATCCTGTCAAACGGTCATGTAATTTTGAACTTCCTGCCATACTCTGAACAGTTATGAAGGTCCAAAACCCCTAGAGGCTGACATCAGGTGTCTTCCTTTAGGGCCCCAATATTATGCTTTGTGATGAGTGCCCCGATCTTGGCTGGGCAGCGATCCCCAAGGCTCTGCCATCGTCCACCTTCTAACATGGGCTACTGGTGCCCAGATTTTAAATGAGCTGGGAACTCATTCCAGCCAAGTGCTTTCATGCTTGTGTAGCAGGCAATTTACCTGCAAAGTCACCCCCAGGCACTAATGTCGTTGCTGTTTTGAGACAGTCTTACTGTGGATCCCAGGCTGCCTCAATCTGTGCTCCTCCTGCCTGAGCCCGCTGAGTTTGAAGATTGTAGGAGTGTATCCACACCTAGCTCCACGAAGATGTATGACACACACACAGAGCACAGATTTTAATCTTCCTGATTTCTAGCCAATCACCTTCCCCCATTCCTCAAACAACTTTCCTTTTTTCAAAATCACATCATTATCTCCTGTTGCAGTTTGCTTGCATTGTTGCTGATAAATGACCATCAAATGGCTTAAGGGAACAAGGAATTTATTTTCTTACTGAGGGATGATCCTCACTTGCCAGACCAGCGTGTCTTGCCAAGTGTACAGAAGAATGCTAACTTCCTCAACTGACTCTCAGTATTTTATTCATCTGTCAGGGCCTAGTCCCATCCATCATGGGCTGGGCCTTACCCATCAGCTAGACAATCTCCTGCAGGTTTGCTCTGGCCTTAACTCAACCACTAATTCTCTATAAATATGCCCAGAACTCAAACCCCCAACCATCAAATTGACACTTGTACAAAACCATGATATCCCCAAACCCTACCTTGGGATAAGTGTGTTTGAGACTTGCTCTTCTGTCTCCACATTGACTATTTTGTGAACAATCTCTTCTTTGAAGAACTGGTGATTTCAGTAACTAGCAAGCCATGCAGTGAACAAACAGACCTGACTCAGTTCTGGGCACCAGGTGAGGCTGCATGAGGAGGATGTCCGAGCCAGTAATGCTGGAAAGCAAATGGAGGAGAGACCCGCAAGCTCCTGAGGGTAACTCTGCCTCTCCACACATAAAATATAAAATATGAAACAATAAAGATATGCTAACCATTGCAGAAACACATTTGTTAATTATCTTGGCATGGTAATTTATTTATCTTACCTACTTACTCACTCTGATCATTTCAGTGCAAACTTCTTGGTTTTTTTTGGGGGGGGGAGTGGGCCTTCATAATTCTTTTCTTAAAAATCATCATTTTAATTTTCTCAATTATTCTTGTCTTTATTTTATCTTTTTCTGTCTTGCAATGCACATATGAAGCTAGCAGTAGAAAATCCTAATTGAAGCCACGAAGGACAAGTCTGAGGGCAAGATTATGATCACCAGGGAGTGAAAGATATGGCAGAAGAAAAGAAGTTTGGGTTTTGTGTTGACATTGCCAACCCCAACCAAGCTCTGAGACAGGAAAACATCCGATTTTCTGAGTTTTCTGGTGGCCTCTCTAACTGTGAGACACTGTGCTCATAATGCTGACCAAAACTTTTTGGTGTCTATTTGTTCTTTTTATATCCTTTTAAACCATATGCTAAATGTGCATCTGCTAACATGTGAAAAAGTGGAGATAGAAAGTAATTCTTTATATGGAAAATATTTTGTTTATAAAGAAATATATATCTTCTCTTTTCCACTTTCAAGCTGCACGATGTATTGAATTATGCTTATAAATTTTATGATATTGCACTCTGATTTCTTTGGTGCAAACTCCATTCATAAAACTGGCTTTTTTTTTAACTACAGCACCTTGGTCTGAAGACATTTTGTGTACATACATTTTTTTTTTATTTCAGCTCATACAAACTTATTAGGTACACCAGTTCCCTCCCTCCCTCCTCCTCCCCCCGTACCCCCTGCTCCCCCTCCCCACCCCTCTCCCTCCCCATCCCCCAGTGCCTCCCACCCCAATTCCCAGAGAGTCCTTTCTTGTGCATGTACATACATTTTTTGATGGCTTAAAATTATTGTGGAAATACTCGTTCTTTGAATGTTTGATAAAATCATTTATAAAACTCTACATGTCTTATGATAGACTCATAATCTCATTTCCAGTTAATTTTACTGAAGCACATACTCAATTTAATATTTTCCTGTGGGGAATCAATCTTTGGTAATCTTCATATAGCAAACCAAAAAAAAAAAAAAAAAACCAATGTATTGTGCTGCTGCTTATATTAACTGAATTCTTCTATGTCGCAAATGGTGAATACTAATATAAGCCATTCTTACGCTTATCAATAAGATTAATAAGTGTCAGAGTCTGAAATCATTGCAAGATTTCAAAATATGAAAAAGTCTTCTAGTAGCCAAAAGATCACAAATCTAGACAGTTTCAGGCTCGGCTAAGTCTCCGCTTAGCCCAAGTGTAAGACCAGCCTGGGACCTATGTTCCACTATCCTTCTTACTGGACACAGTACACGGTCGTCTAATTGCCGAGAGAAGCTTATTCCCAAAGGCCTCCGTGAAGAGAGTAAGACATTTTAAGTTCTCCAATTGGAAGTGTTCCGCAAAAAGTTTAAAATATAAATAGTCATCATTACTTCAGAACAGTTCCTTAGGAGTCTTTGGCTCTCAGACCCCTGGTGTGGGGAGTCCCAGCCCTTGCTGGGCCCTCCAAGTCTCAGGATGGCGTCTCTAGCAGACAATGTACCAATTTAGAACTCCTGCCTGCTTGGGCGGGGCATCAGGTGGGATCCACCTAAGGTCAGACAGACGTGAATCTTTCACCTGCTGCTCAGTGCTTGCTCACGCCTCAGTCGCGGTGACTGTCTTGTAGGGTTCACTCATGCAAGTCACGAGGCCAAGTCACAGCCGACCAACTTCCCAAGACTGAACCGAATTTTCAGAAGAGAAAAAAGGCAGAGAACAGAGGGAAAGGGTAGAAGCGGATCCTTTCAAGATTTCCTAATGGATACTAGAAGAGGAGGCAAGTACCTGATCATTTTTGCTTTACGTTCTGAAAATAGATTGTTTTTCTTAATCTGGTTTATTATCTCTTAGCCACAAAGATATGACTGACCTCTGCTTTTGACAATAAATATGATTAAAGGTGCTGTTTTCCCTTGAAGTCACTGGGAAAGAAGAGTGCGGCAGAGATCACGGTGGGCAGTAGAAATGCTGCAGTGGGGCCCAACTTTAAATACTGCGGGCAGAGAAACGTACACTCACAAAACAGCTTCAGAGAGACAAGTGAGCATCAAAAGAAACAAAACTCTCACGTGGGAAATTTCCAATCTTCAGGGTTCAGATTCCCAAATAACTTAAAAGTTCTTCCCAGCATCTAAGAATCTTCAGCTAGGATGGTCATGTGAGAAACATTTACTAAAATTCTTTAACTTTCATGTTTTAGACATTACTAAGATATACATCCAAAAGATCCATATGTTTTTATATAAATTATGTGAGTAAGATATTTTTAAAATGTTCCTTTCGGGTTTGGCAAGATGACTCGGTGGGAAACAGTTCCTAGCACTAGCCGCATGATCTGAATTCAGTGCACAGAACCAGCATAGTAGAGAGAAGGTTGTCCTCTGATCTTTCTCTCTCTCTCTCTCTCTCTCTCTCTCTGTCTCTCTCTCTCTCTCTCTCTCTCTCTCTCTCTCTCTAGCTCTGTCTCACACACACACACCAACAAAAAAAAAAAAAAGACAAAAATTTAGATGATTAAAACATTTCGTTTGGCTTAGAAATTTTAATTTTGAAAACAAGTTAATCTAAAAGCTCCACCTGAAATATCCACAGTTGATCCCAGTGGATGCAATTCCTATTGGGTTAAGAACTGGCTCAAGCTGCGTGGATCCCGTCCAGTCTTCGTGCACTGGGGACGCCCTTCACTGCAGTGGACTCATTAGTTTTTAACCAAGGGTGTTTACGACCATTTTTGCACACCATTCTGATTTGAGAATGCATTGACTCTCTAAATACCTTAAGCATTGATAATTCATGTACCTCATTTTATCTATGACCCTAAGTTAATTAAATAAAAATATTGAACCTATTTTAGAAGAAAAAAAACTGTTTCTTAAATCTTTTTGAGATTCTATGAGTCTTACTACCTTTGTGCCTAAGGAATCAATCACTTTATTTTTTTTAAGGAACAAAAATTGTTTTGAAGTTTCTTTTTTATCCAAATAAATAAACTAAACCCAAACATAAACACACACACACACACACACACACACACACACACACACACACACACACACACATTTTTGAAAAGTTGGAAATGAATCAGGCATAATGATCCCAGGAAATGAAAGGTGGAGGCAGAAGAATTTTAGAACTGTGTCTAAAAAAAAAAAACTAAGTATTTTACAAGGAAAAAAACTGTTCTGATTAAAAATGAACCCACTGAGTAACCAGTATTGGTAGGCAGGACCATTAGCATTTAAAAAACGAACTCCTTCATATGCACACCAGTATAAGCTCCTCATTGTCTTTTTTACTGAACAGGTAGGTATGTTAGTTTGGCTGACTGAAGCAGACTTACACATTAATGTTCTCCCAAGAGCTGAGAACATGGAGACGATTGAGTGTGGGCGACAAGCATCAGACCGCTACCATCTGTTGGAACATTGCAGCCCATGTCCCAAATATCGGAACCCATTTCACACCCAAATTTTCATAGCAGTTCTTTTAAAAATTGTCCAGTATCCTGAATGTAACAACTTCCTGTTCCCTTAATAGCCTGTTTGGGAATTGCTATCTATCTGGGAATGCCTTGAAAGACTGAGAAGTCCCCGTAAATAATTCAACAAATTAAAAACATACATTTATTTTATTAGATGTACACCTTCTTACACTGAATATAAGCATGTGGACTATTAATTTACTTAAGCCTCCAAACAACTCTCATAAATAAGAATTGTCATGTCCATTTTTTTAGATGATAAACTTGCAGCAAGGAGTGTTTAAACAACTTTTTCAGGTTTCCTTAGCTGCTCAGCACCATTGCTGAGATCCGAATTATGTTCTAGTGTATGCAGGTTTACGCCTCTCTTAGAAAAAGTTGAAAGTGCAGGTCTGCAACTCAGAACAAAATTTAAATGTTTTTGACTTGGATCACCTATGTGTGGATGGTATGTGAGTTGAATGGGAAGGATAGTGTCACCCAAAACAATTTGCATTTTGGGTCTAAGAACGAGAGTGTGGATGCTCCAGACTCAGCGTCGTGAGCTGGTGATCTCGTTGTCTTCTTCATTTCACTTGTTCAAAACATTTAATACCTTTATATATTATATAAAATATATATTATATATTTCAGTCTTGAAAAGTTTCGTTTACTTTGCTCCATTTTGTGATGGAAAAAACTTAACAATGGAATGAAAGCAGAGAGGACAATTTGATGCAGCTTAATGTTTTAGACAATGTGATGATCTATGTAATGTCATGTTTATGGTAATTCTACAAGACATGCACCTCATCGTTTCTGATTCACAGATAAGGAAACTGAGAATAGAGCAGTTAAGTATCTTCAGGTCACTCAATTGGTAAGAACATAGCCATGGTTGAAATTGCTCTTGATCTGAAAGAAATGCTTACGTCTTGAAAGCATTGTTGTGCTATAATGCTTTGACATGGATGTACATTTTAGGTAGATGATAGATAGGTAGATAGATAGATATACTGATTGATTGATATAGGTAGATAGACAGATAAATAGATGTAGATATAGATATAGGATAGATAAATATAGATAGAGAGAGATGTTAGAGAGATAGATATAGATATAAATGATAGATAGATAGAGGTGATAGACAGATAATAGATAGATACAAACAGAGATATGTGACAGATAAATAGATATAGATGATAGACAATAGATAGGTGATAGACAAATGATGGATAGAAAGTAAGATATATTGTCATTATGTAATTATCTTTAAGCTGTATTTATCTATATTAATCTTAAATATATAAGTTTAAATTTAAAATATAAGTTTTATCAAAGCAATACAGGAAAAACTAGAGTAACACAGAAAATCTGTCATTAGAAGGAAAGTTTTCATATAGTACTCTCTAACACCAAACTCACACTCTGAGGATATAATTTTAAGTCTTCCTAATTTTGTTTATTTTAATAATTCTAAATAATATATTTATTTTTTGATCCCATGGTCTTCCAATCTTAGCATCTGTTGATGGGGCCATAACTGATAATACTTAGGATTATTACTAGCATTGAAATAGTATTATTGTCATTCTCTGCTTGTGTAACTTACATTACCTATGCAAACTTTTAGACTTTATTTCAGCATATCTAGAACTGGTCCTTTTCCTTCTCTCTTCTCCTCCACTTCTTCTCTTATCATCCACTTGCTAGTAATTAATTCTTGCTTTTCCAAATGTGATCTTGGTTCTTTGACATCTCCAAACCCATCTCTGATAAAGAATCAGATCATCAAATTTGGTTTAGAGAAAAATTAGAGTTTGTTTCTTCTTACCTGTCATCTGAAGGAAACCAATGCTCACTAAGAAGAGTAAGCTCAATGGCATAGTCTATGAATAGTCCTCCGCTGCACGTGACACGCAGTCTAACTGTAGCACTGACAAGACATGTACAAGCTGTGTCTGGAGGACTGGGAGGTAACTCAATTGCACTCACCACCATGTGAGGCCCTAGCTCATCCTCCAGCATCACAAGAAGAAACCATCCTAGAGCTTCAAAATAGTTTAACATTTTTACTCTCCAGTTGTGACATATGAGTCACATCGTATCACACTCTTAATCCTTTTCTGTGTTTTTTTAAGTTGTACCTGTGATGTTCAGTTTTCCAAGAAGGTCATCTTTAAGCAATTAGGCTTGGCCCATAAAAATCATGTTTGACTGAAAATCTAGCAAATTTTAACCTATAAAATAAATGTGCATCTTTCATTTGCCTTAGAAAAATAAAAATTTTTATTTAGTTCTTTTGTTTGATTTTTCTTGCACAGATCTCTGAAGTTTTCCTGCAACTGTACAAACCAGTGAGTGAAGAAATCAAGTTCTTGGTTCAGCATCATTGACTCCATGGGTGGGGTTAGAGTTACTTATAACTTAATCAATACACTTACTTTCTGGTTCAGCAAAATGTGGCTTGGGAGTCAAACAGACCTGAGTTCAAATCCCACATCTATAACTTGCTAGCTGGGTGTACTTCATAACTGCAAAGTCAGGTGTGAGGATTAAATGATGCAGCCCAAGAAAGCGGTCCTGAGCACCAAGAGTTCACTGCTGCTGGTACCCATTGTGCATTCATTTTGTGAGTTCTGGCAAATGTCTTTCCCCACTAGACTATAAATCAATGAGATCAGGTGCTGTATGTTTTCAAAATCATTTATCTCTAAGAGGGAACACAGTGTTTGGCACACAATAAGAGGCTGATGAATATTTACTCAGTATGGAATCATTTACAAAACAGATATGCCTAGTGGTTTATATTAGAACAGACTTTCCTGACCTAAAGCTGTGTCAACACCTGATCAGAAGAGACTTTTAAACATCCCTGAGAATATAGCCTCCAGACAAAGTTTTCTTCCCCAGATACCCACATAATCATAACTAATTTAAACGGGCCAAAACACGGTTGTTCTTTGCTCATGTCACTGTTCATGTGAATATTTCACAGCATAGCAAAAGAGTCTTCTGTGGATCATGAATAACATGTGTGGTCTTTGCTGTCCACAGGCATTATCACTAGTTATGGACAGCATGTTTGAGTGTGTGTGGGCGGGTCTGTTTTATTTGAAATGTCAAGCAGATTGATAACTCAGGAACCAGCTAGAGAAGAAGCTCCTCACAGCACCTAGCTAGAATGGTTATTAATGGGGTGATGAGGACACTGACATGGGAGACACACACTGAGCTGAACCTCACATCAATTCTACAAGGCAATGAACATGTGCTTCAGTGAGGCGCAGACTCCTGAACCAAAATGGGAGACACTCCCAAGCACCTGGTCAGTGTAAGGAGCGGAGGAAAAGGCCAATAACTTATCTTCAATCTTCTCAAATTATTGGATTTGGGCAATTCCTTTGGCTCTCTCAAAGGAAACAAAAACTTTATCAGTCCCAGAATGTAATCAAGAGAACGTTTGATTTCAGTAAGTATTGAGTGGGTATTGGTGGTTTTTGTCGTACAAAGCAAAACCTTTATAAAGTCTACACCTATAACTTTGGAACTCACCTATCAGTTTGAAATATAGAAAAAATATTTATCTGCTTTTTTATTTAACAATTAGTTCTTTCTCGGCGGAAAAAGTTTATTTTTTTAAAGCAGCATGATAGCACTTTCTTTCACTGTGTTAAAATTTCTAAATCAAGCTTTTTAAGGGAATGTATGTCACTTTAAAATTCAATGCATAAAGAAACTTTTAGAGGTTTGGCTTACATTATATCTAGTTAAAGTATAAGTATGAACATTGTTCATAAAAGTAAGAAGTTAAAATATAATACTTAAAACTTTTCATAATTATGTTTTTATAACATCAGAATTTCATAATATAGGTGTTTATTTGTAGAAAAAAATAATTACTTAGAAAGGATAAGGTGCAATTCTTCCTTTACAAAAGAACTTGTATGTTGCTATGGATTCACCTGGTTAATAAAGTAAAAAGTTTGGGCCTTTGGTTCCAAAGAGTAAAATGAAATCAAGCATTGTTTTCTTTTTCATTGTGTCAAAACTCAATTTTCAGCTCTGCTGATAAACTTTTAAGCTTTCAGAAACAGTTTTCACAAAAAATATTTACCCAAATACAGAAAGCAAGTAGGCATCAAAAAATTTAACCCACCTTCCCACTAACAACTTTGCATTTTAATAACATATCTCTTTGTACCTTTAAGTTCAGGTCCAAATGAAACAGGTACGTTCATAATCTTAAGACCCTTAAAATATAGGGAATATCTTCAGTGACAAAATGAAAAGAAAATGTTTGGATAAATGATGCCAAAGCAATAGAATTACTAAACATTGCTTTAGTTGTAAGTGTTTAAAAAGCCAATTCTTAAACACAGTATTTGATGAAAGAAAATTAGATGATAAAATGTTAAATACACTGTGCTTAGGGTATGATAAATTAGCTGTGGTCACTTCTGGGTGCCAGTCACCTTCTCTGGCTCTTTCTGTTCACCTGTGGTTTCCAAATATTCTATAAGACCCTCTACATGTTTGTACCCAAAAGGAAATAAAAGAAGCTAATAAGAAATACACCCCCCCCCCAAGTACTTAATCTCAGTCTTCTGTAGTCAAATGCTCGCCTTGGTCTTCTCAGGATGCTGAACCACACGCAGCTGTTCCCTTCCGGGGCCTCCTCGGCTTTGCCTGTGCCCTCCACCCACAGCGTGCTGGTCTGTCGTGAACTCAGGGCGATTCTTTGGCTTTCCTGCAGGCTCGCACTGACAGTCACTGCCATGACCAACCAGAGCTGCCAGGGACAGTTCATCTTGCTGGGCTTCTCGGACCGGCCCGGCCTGGAGCATGTCCTCTTCGTGTTTGTCCTCCTGTTCTACCTGGTGACCTTGGTGGGCAACGCCCTCATCATCTTGGTGTCCAGCCTGGACCCCTGCCTCCGCACGCCCATGTACTTCTTCCTCACCCATCTGTCCTTCCTGGACCTCTGCTTCACCACCAGCTCTGTCCCTCAGCTGCTTTTCAACTTGCGAGGCCCGGATAAGACCATCAGCTACGCGGGCTGCGCGGTGCAGCTGTTCATGTTCCTGGGGCTGGGGGGCACGGAATGCGTGCTCCTGGCCGGCATGGCTTTCGACCGCTTCACCGCCATCTGCAGGCCCCTGCACTACTCGGTCATCATGCGTCCTCGGCTCTGCTGCAGCCTGGTGTCCGTGGCCTGGGGCATCGGGCTCCTCAACTCCCTGGCGATGAGCCCTGTGACTCTGAGGCTACCCAGGTGCGGCTCGTGTATCGTGAGGCACTTCCTGTGTGAGATGCCCGCGCTCATCAAAATGGCCTGTGTGGACACGGTGGCCGTGGAGAGCATCGTGTTCATCCTGTCGGTGGTCATCGTGCTGGTCCCCCTGTCTCTCATCCTCGCGTCTTATGGCTGCATTGCCCTGAGCGTGCTGAGGATCCGGTCGGCTGCAGGCAGGAAGAAGGCTTTCAACACCTGCGGGGCCCACCTCACCGTAGTCTCCTTGTTTTATGGGAACATTATCTACATGTATATGCAACCGGGAAACAATTCTTCTCAGGATCAAGGGAAGTTTCTTACCCTCTTTTACAACTTGGTGACCCCCATGTTAAACCCTATCATCTACACCTTAAGAAACAAGATGTCAAGGGCGCCCTGAAGAGGCTCGTGACTAGAAAATAGGAAGGCCTCCTCCTAAAGTTTCTACTTTCCAGTGCTTGATATAAATAAATGGTTATGGAAGTGAAGATTTCAGATTCATCGAAATATTTTACCTGATCAAGATTTTGCATGCTTTCAAAAATTTTGAATTATTAGAAGAAAAGAATGAAGACAAATTGAAACGAAGTACACATGATCACTCGCCTTTTCTAGTGTTCTGTAAGAGTGAAACACGAAGGGTCCCATGAATTCGAGACCTGCTCGGTCCACACAGTGTCCTCGAATCCAGTCTGTAATACAGTGGTCTGAGGTCAGCCTGGGGTCCTTAAGCAAAACATCATAGGAGGGGAGGGAGGGAGGGAAGGAGGGAGGGAGGGAGGGAGGGAGGGAGGGAGGGAGGGAGGGAGGAAGGAAGGAAGGAAGGAAGGAAGGAAGGAAGGAAGGAAGGAAGGAAGGAAGGAAGGAAGGACAGTTCATGGGATGAGGACACAGCTTGAGACACAGGGGAACACACAGAGCTGGACAAATAGACACTAGATGATTAGATAGGTAGGTAGGTAGGTAGGTAGATAGATAGATAGATAGATAGATAGATAGATAGATAGATAGATTAGATTAGATTAGATTAGATTAGATTAAATAGATAGATGATAGAAATTCTTATGTATGTGGCCAAGTTCAGGATGCCCTCCTACATGCTGTTCATTAGGGAGTCCACAGAGGCCCCCAAACAACACAGGCTACTGCCATTGCTCTTGGTCACCCACCATAACTAGATAGCGAGGCCTATCACTGAAGACTCCATATACTTTGGTTGCAGAACACAAAGAAGGTGAAGGAGCTGAGCAGCCGACATCACAGCTCTGTAGCATGCAGAGCATGAAGAGCAATGCAGGTGCTGGGGAGAAAGATCTCAGGACCTTGCCCTGGTCTGTACACTGCCAGGCAAGATGCACCCACTGGTACAATAATGGCATGACTGTTTGGGGTACCTAGATGGTTTCTAATTGGATCTGAGGCCTGCTCCACGGGAGGAAACCCATGTCTGATGCTAAACCTTTCCAAAAATCCATACCTGAGGCAGTTATAGGCTCTAGACAGAGGAACTTCTGTTGTTGCTAAACAGACATATCATGGAACTTCCTTCTGAATATTTGTGTTTATAACCAGAGGTTCTTTCTGCTTTTTGGAGTTGACATGCCTGTCACACGTGTGGCTGTTACACTCTTGAACTCAACCAGCTATGATTCCCTGCACAGAATTTCTTGCCCAAATCAAGCAAGTCCACATTCCAATGTGGAGAAAGGGGGAGCCCACAAAACCACACTATTCACATCCCAGCCCAGTGCTCCTACAGCAGTACAGGAGGTGGATACAGAAGAATCTGGAATCATGGGCCAGCTGACACAGAATAGGCCCAGCACACAAACAAGACAGACCTCACCGAAAGACAGGAACAATTCCTGAAAGTTGACCTCTCACCTTTACACACACTTCGGCATGTGTGATTCTGCACATATACATCACACACAAAAAAATTAATAATAGATAAAATTAAATTTTAATCTTAAGACAGCTGCTTAAAAATAGATAGGGTTAATGATATCGAAAAATTAACTTTTATCAAGCCAATAATACATAACCACAGAAACTGTGGGAAAAGACCCGGAAATTTATAGTTAATGACCTTTTTATCCCCTTCTAACAGAAAGATGTGATATTTCATTTTTTAAAACACTTTATTGCTTCAAAAAATTTAAAATATAAAAGGTTACTTTAGAAAAAGTTGTGTAGGAAATAAAATTCCCAAACTATAAATAGAAATGTAATATTACAAATAATTTTATAAAATTTACAGATCCTGGTCATGAGGACCATATTACTACACAAATCTTCCAACACAGTAAGCAGTGCTTTGCAGTTAGTATGCTTCATGTCATCTTCTACTAAATCTCCGACCTTCTACATTGTGAGCACAAGATGTCATGTTTCCGAAAGATGAAAAATTTGAAGTTTGCCTCTGAAAGTTATACCACATCTGTCCAGTGGAAGCAAAATGAGGACAGTAGGTCCAACCTCAGGCAACGTGGCAGGAAAAGAGGATCTGAGGTTATGGCCTCTCCAGAGCCCTTGCACTTTAGCTGTCCCTGGAGGGAGCCAAGCTCTGGATATCTGAACAGGGGCTAATGAGTTACATGGGGAATCCTGGAAATAAACATTTCCTCAGGCAGCTCAGTCTCTACAGCGCATTCTGGTTTCTGGCAGCTTATAAAACTCACCCTAAGATACCACACCCGCCCTTTCCTTAAGGGCAGATCCCGCAAAGTTGAAACTTAGCTCCTGTTTGGTGATAGGTTTGATTGTCTATTCTCTCTTACACACTTTAGCATTCAATAGAATGAGTGGACGGACTTCCTTGGAGAACTCTCAGGGTGCCAGAAGTTATGCCAACAGTAGTTTTTAAATGAATTGATGTTTCCTTTAACATCCTGAGTGAGTAGCAGTGTTCTATCTCCTTGCTTTTGGTTTTTATCAATTTGAGGGGATTACACTAAGGACAACATATTCAAAGCATATGCTATTTATAGTTACATATTTGTATTTATTCTAATGATCCTATTCAACCAAACTTACAATGTATAGTCACAGAATTATCCTATTTAGGGACTAGTAGTCATATGGTTTGATTTGCTAGATGTTGAGTTTATGATCAACATACCAATCTTTGGGGTACATGGAACTACAGAGGACATTCACAGACCATCTTTCTTCTTCCAGAAGAGAGATAAATGTCTGAAATCATGATTATTTATCTACAGGAGATGCTGTGGTCTTCCAACAATACCAATTCTCCAAACCAACTAAGTTTGTTCTTTTCCCTTCTGATTTCCTAGATAAGATAGTGGTGCTACTGGAGAAATTATATCTGAACATGAATTTGCTAATTTGAATATAGTGGGAGTTTGAATTGTGTGTTAGGTGAATATTCTTGCACTTGAGAAATGAAAGCAGGTAAATATTTTCTTTTCCATTCTATTCAATCCAATTGCTGCTCTAGGCAGAGTCCACAGGTCTTAAAAATCTGCAATCTGTGTTGGTTGAGTTTTAAATTGTAATGAAGATGTGTAATAGGAAGAAACCTTAACTTGATATTCCTGTCCAGGGTGAGGCATCAACATTTCTTATTATTGTACATCCATGGTGCATATACCAATAGAAATAAATAGTATTATCAATAATAACATTAACAGCAATCATGATCACATGCACCTCATTTGTGAACCTTAAGGAGAATAGGATTAACTCCTTCCTCTTGGGCTTTCCACTATGAAGCAAGAATTTAAGGTAAAGAATCTTTACAACTTGGCAAGCAAAATTAAAATAAACTGTTTTTATAGGCTGAGTCTCCCTTCCCTAGGAGACGTGCTGGTTGTATATATCCTACACTCTGTTGCCTTATTTGGAAATAAAGTCTTTCCCCTATAGCAGAATTTAGATGAGGTTGTAACCAATTTGGGTGAGTCTTAATACAATTTGATCACTATTTTATAAGAAAATAGAGAAATCCAACATGTGAAAGGAAAATGGCATTTGACACAGAGACAGAGATCGTAGCATTGCAGGTCAAATCAGAGAACACCAAAGAGTTTCAAGGAGCCACCAAGATCACAAAAAAAAAAAAAAAAAGTGCAAGAAGGGTTTTCCTATAGAGGTTTCAAGGGACTATGTACCTGCTCACATCTTAATTTTGGACTTACAGCCTTCAGTACTGGGAAACAGCACATTCCACTATCTTGAGTCCTTGGTTTATGTAGGCAGCATAAACTAACACAACCACAAGGAAATTGTGTGGAAATGGCCTATCCTGATTTCATCCTATTTTATGATTATAGCGAATTACACATCTTATCAGAACCTATGCTTTCCTTGTTTCAAACTTCCTTCTGCACAACACTGAGAACAAATTTATCTAAAAGTACCTTCTAGAATAGGCTAATGAAGCATTTAAGAAACAACAGAGAAATTAATAGATTTTTCTAAAGTATTACAAGAGGTTTCAATGGGCACATGGAGGGCAGAAGAAGTTATTTCTTTACAACCCTTAAAGAGAAGAAGCAAAGGTAAGCATTAACATTTGATTTAAAAAAAATTCTCGGTTTGGTTCTGTCTATAACTCTGACTATCTTAAAACCAGTCTTTGCAATTTGAAAAATGAAGAAACTACAAACTATATTATCACTGGAAAATGCATAGTCCTTAAGATATGACTTTTAGATCTGTTGGATTCTATCCAAGTTTCAGTAAAAATCTAAAATGTCATCTCATAATTGGAAGTTGAATTGACTGGGATGTAGAAGTGAAGACGCAAGACTTAAAATCTTAAAACTTACTAATGGCAGACTTAGTCTTAGAGTACAAGTACCTTGACTCCCATTTTGTTGCATCTTGGAATTTATTTCAAACTGACTGTGCCTTTGCTGGGATAGTCTCTGACAGTGGCTGATAGCTTTGCAGATTACAAAGGCATAGAAACACCAAGTACTCAACAGGAAAGAAATAATGAGCAGAATTAAAGTGTCTTCTTCACCAGTCATGAATATTATGAATAGATAAATTATATTGAAGAAAAATTAGCAGAGTCCTACAATATTCCATACAACACTGCTTTTAAAAAAAAAAAACTTAAAATGTCAGAGAGATGACTCAGGGGTTAAGCCTCTGCCTCTTATAAACAAAAGGTCCTGAGTTTGGATCCTGGATCTCACATAAAAGCATTAGGCAGAAATAGGGACAGCCTGCACTTCTAGTCCTAGAAGTCAGAACCTAGGAAATTCCAGAGCAAAGCAAAGAGAAGGTAGAGCAATCCAAAATCATCCTTGGACCTCCACAGGCACACATAGTGCACACACACACACACACACACACACACACACAAATAAAAAAAAACTTAAAATTCAAATGGCATTTTTGCTTATCATCATCTGTCTTTAATGTAGGGAAGAAAATTGTACCTTTTGAAATTGACCAAGTTTTCAAGCAGATACCATGCCCCTTGAATAGAGATAATGCAACTGCTAAATACATATTGCTCAAGATTTGCTTGTTTTTTCCCAGTAGAGTTAACAATTCCCATAACCCTAAATCTGACATAGGAAAGTACCAAGTCTACTCCACATCGGTACACATCTGTCAGCAGGGCAGTGCCTCTCCTATAGTGCTCTTGTGAGAAACATTCAGGCAGGGGCCATGGAAACTTTCAGAGCACAATAGTGGCTATCTGCCACTCCTTGCTTGCCAACACAACAGTGTCCTGAATACCCAGTTAAGTGGTATATTCCGGTTAGGAGCATGGATTTCAAAGCATGCACGGTCTCTTACTTCATACAGGTAGAGAGCAATGGACAGCATGAATGGCAGCTTCTCGGGGTTCATCCTCCTGGGCTTCTCCAACAGACCTGAGCTGGAGACAGCACTCTTTGTGGTCATTCTGGTCATCTACATTCTGAGCTTCCTGGGCAACAGCACCATCATCCTGCTGTCGGTGGCTGACTCCCATCTGCACACCCCTATGTATTTCTTCCTCTCCAATCTGTCCTTCATGGATCTCTGCCTGACCACTTGTACCGTCCCCCAGACTCTGGTCAACTTCAAGGGGAAGGACAAGACTATCACGTACGGCGGCTGTGTGACGCAGCTGTTCATCGCCCTGGGCCTGGGGGGCGTGGAGTGTGTCCTGCTGTCCGTGATGGCCTATGACCGTTTCGCTGCCGTCTGCCGCCCGCTGCACTACATGGTCATAATGCACCCCCAGCTGTGCTTGCAGCTGGTAGTGACGGCCTGGCTCACAGGCTTCGCAAACTCACTGGTGCAGACGGCCCTGACCATGACTCTGCCCCTCTGCGGGAGGAACCGGCTGGACCATTTCTTCTGCGAGGTGCCCGTGATGCTGAAACTGGCCTGTACCAGCACCTCCGTCAACGAAGCCGAGCTCTTTGCCGTCAGTGTCATCTTCCTGGTGGTCCCGCTGTCACTCATACTCGTGTCCTACGGCCACATCACCCGTGCGGTACTGAGGATAAAGTCAGCCCAGGGAAGGCGAAAGGCCTTTGGGACCTGCGGGTCTCACCTGTTGGTGGTCATCATCTTCTTCGGGACCCTCATCTCCATGTACCTCCAGCCCCCCTCCAGCTACTCGCAGGACGTGAACAAAAGCATCGCACTCTTCTACACACTGGTGACTCCTCTACTGAACCCCCTGATTTACACTCTGAGGAACAAGGAAGTCAAAAGTGCACTGAGGAGAATAGTGGGAAGAGCCACAGACTCAAGAGAACTAGCGTGAGATTTGCCAGCCTGAACACCTATGCGCTGGGCACCTCCAGGCAGCTAAAAACTGGTGCTAACTTAGAAAGTCTTCATGAAGCACTATATGAACCAAGCACTGCTCTAAGGTACTTGACAGGTTGGTAAGTGGATAAATGATAAGAGACAGATGATAGAAATGAAGACAATGGATGACTGAGAGAGATGGTGACAGAGATAGAGTAACAGATTATAGATAGATGATCAATAAATTATAGAGATAGATAGAATACAGATAGATAGATGATAGACACCAGATAAGGTAAAAGAGATCAGGAAACATCACGAGCTAGACTGCTCATGGAATAAACATGTGTAATACATTCAACAGCATGGATGATCTTCACAAATGTGGCATCGCAGGATATTGCAGGGCATGCATGCTACCCCAGCCAGCCCTTGGAGGCTGAGACAGGAGCATCACAAGTTCAAGGCCAGGTTGAGCTACAGTGTAAGTACCAAGCCAGTCAGGGATGCACAGTGACATCCTGCTCAGGATAAAAGGCCAATCTGGTGGCTAATTCTTCCAGCAAAAATTGGAGTGGAATTTTTCTAATGAAATTTTTGCTTACTATCCTCAGTTAAGTATATTATGGTTTTAAAATGCTTTTTAGTGCCTATGTTTGTAGATGTGTGTATGGATGAATACATTCAACAAATAGCCACAATTTAACAAAAACCTAAAAATAATTTCATTAATGAATGATTTTAAGGAATTTAAATATTTTATGGTATCTAGATACAGTACTGTATATTAAAACAGATTTATATAAAAAGATAAAAAAGATCAAATTATTTGATAAACTCAATGAGTTCATAAAACATATTCTTGCACATTTATTTGGCAAGTCTGAAGGTTTGTTAATATCATTATGTTAATGAAATAATAGAACAAATATTTACATATAAGAATTAAAATAAATTTGTAAATTGTTGCATTCCCTAATGATTTTATCTCTCCTTGTATTGAATAACTGTAGGGAGCTAGGAGAGTATGTATGAAGTATATACATGTGCAGGTGTAGTCTGTGTACACATGTGCAGGCAAGTATGTGCACATGCTGAGTGGATGTGTATGTGCACATGTGTGGGCAAACATGATATGTGTGCACATACATGGGCAGGTGTGGTATATGTGCACATGGATGGGCAAGGATGTGTGTGCACGAGCATGGGCAGATGTGCATGTGCATGGGCATGGGCATGAGTGTATATGCATGGGCAGGTGTATGTCATGAAGTTGGGGAGACAGAGAAAGGCAGCAGGTGTCTCGCCCTGTCAATCAAAGGCACCCGGTGTTCTGCCCTATCAAATGCAGCCTTAAGGCATCTCACTGACCTGAAGCTAGGTTGGTGGCCAGCATCTTCCTATCTCTGCCTCCAGAGGGACAGAACATTCCACGCTTTTCAACAGCTGTGAAGCAATGAGGCTAAAAAAGGCAACCTTGACTTTTTTATTATAGCAGATCCAAGATGGCCCAGAGACAAAACAAGGCTAAAAGCGCATCTTGACATTCTTAGAGCAAACAGATCCAGGACAGCTCAAGCGAGACATGTCTGGTACTAACAAGGCTTTAAGTTTCAACTTTTTCCACTTTTTTCACTTCTCAGGTGAGCTTGCCATAGGCAAGAAAGTTGTCCTCTATCTTTTCTGAATATCTTGCCACAACAAAGCAGATAGCCTTTTATCTCTTAGGAGTCAGGCAGGTGTGGTTTATGTGCACATGTGTGGGCAAATGTAGTGCGTATGCACATATGTGGTATGTATGTGCATGCATGGGCAGGTATGATACATGTGCACATGTGTGAGCATGTATGGTATATATGCACTTGCATAGGTGGGCATGTTACATGTTCACATGTGTGGGCAGGTTACCTGTCCACATGCTCGGTCACATGCCCTGCAGTATGAAATCCCATCCAGCACACAGTCACCACAGGTACCAGAGTTAATCTGTCCCTCCTCTGCTCCTGTCTTTGAGCCTCATTTACGCTTCCACAGCCTGTCGAACATCTTTTTGCAGAAAAACCAGGGTTCATCAAAAATGAAGATTTTCTTTGGACATACTGTTTCTCTTAGTCAGTTTCTTCATGACGTCTCTAATAACTTTTATATTTTCATGCCTAAAATTGCTCCTGACTCTGTGTATCCTTACCTGCCATGAGTGACCTGGGCATCTTTGCTCATCTTCACATTGATGCCTTCTGAGCATCACATTGTTGAAAATCGCATTTCTGTTCTTGTCTTCTAGCCATAACCAAGTACCTACTGTATACCAAACACCTACTGTATACCAAGCACCTAGTGTGCACTGTAGCTGTGTATTTTGCAGTTTGAGGTATGACAATAAAATCAGGACACGTTCATTTACCTTCTTCACAGTTACACAGGTAGAAGATTTGTTCTCATTGTTAGTCTTAGAAGCGAGCATGAAATTTTTCTTTTCTTATTAAGACTAAGGCCACAACCTTCTTGCTTAAAGAATGATTGTGCGATTTTTCTTTGGCAAATTTATTTTTCAAATAGCCATCAGAAGTCTTGAACTTTGGGGTCATTATTACGCAAAGTGAGGGCAGCTTGAGCGCAGTACTGCGACACCAGATAGTCGATCCCATAACCAACAGGCTACTGGGTGATCAACAGGCCATAACACATACACGTGCCTGCCCTAGACAAAGGGTGGTTTACAACAGCCTGAACAGAGAATGTGAACTATCTTGGTGCGTGTTCCATGCGTGAGAGCATTTCTAGAGAAGACTGGCTTACCTGATGTGGGCAGCATTATCCAACAGACGAGGGCCTGGATGAATCAACATGGCAGAAGAGAGAATTTGTACTGCAGCACATTTGGCCTTTTAGCTGCTGAAGGGTTTGTTTTGTTGCTGTTTGTTCAGAGGGGAGATTATTTTATCTTTCCAGCTGTCAGCATTTGAATGCAGATTTGTACCAGCAACTCCTCCAAGCTTCCAAGGTCTTTAACGCCCACTAGGAACATCATCAAGGATCTCTCTCTCCCTGAGGTTCTGGAATCTTAGATAGGGCAGCTAACAATTCCCATATCTCCTTACAAGTGACCATGTGGGACTTCTCAGCCTCTGACCATCTGACCATGCAAGTCAATGTAATGAATCTACATATGTACACACACACACACACACACACACACACACACTCACACACACACACTTTTTTTTCCTCTGAACTCCAACATAGATGTCCAATTCTCATTGGTAAGGAGGACTTGAATTCTCTGACTAAAATAGTGGAATTATCTATTTCTTTTTGAAGTTTGAACAGTTTTTGCCTTGTATGTTTGAAAATGTTGTTAGGTGCACATTAAAGATTATTATATCTTGCATCTTATTACCCCATGTCATTATATCATGACCGTCATTATCTCTGGTAATTCTTGTTTTTGAGATTTTTCTTTATCTGAAATTAGTATAATCACTAGACCTATCTGTCTTTGCATTGTCTTCATAATCAAAGTGAATCATTTGTACAAGATGATCAAGATGATCGCTGAGCTTTATCCCTTAATTCACTCTAGCAACCACCTTATTTCAATTGATATATTTATCATTGTATTTTAAAGTGACTGATAATACCTTAGATTAAATCTACCATATTCACCAACTTGTTCCCTTCATTTCCCTAATTCATTGTCATTATTATTGTTTTCCACTCTCATTTTGCCACATATGATTTTAATTGAACATTTTTATGTTATTGCACTTTTTTTCTTAGATATTGTGATATTTAATCTTGGTTGTCAACTTGACTAGACCTGGGATTAGCTAACAAATGAGACCACTTCAAAAAAATTATTTAGATTAAGGTGTTTGAAATTCAGTGACCATTCCAGTAGCCAACCAGTGCAAGAACAAAGATATCTGTCTCTCCCTCTCTCTCTCTCTCTCTCTCTCTCTCTCTCTCTCTCTCTCTCTCTCTTTCTCTCTCTCTGTCTCTCTCGCCCTGTGCTAGTAAACTCATCCTTCCTGCTGCCTACATTCTTTGATGACATCATAGCCAGCTTCTTGGGTCCTCCACAACTGTAATTTAAAGACTCCAGAAATCCCCCGGCCTTCAGCACTAGACTAGGGCTGCTGAGATTGTCAGCTCCTGAATGAGCATCCGCAGGCAGCCATTGCCAAACAACCTAGACCTTAGATCATAGTCACATTAAATGCCCTTTTCATATATATTTAGTCTATCTGTTCTGTTCCTGTAGAGATCCCTGACAAATTTTATATTTTTCAAATATATCTTAATATAGTTAATATATTTTAATATATATAATATATCTTAATATATTATATATCTTTATGTATTTTTTAATTTTTTAAACTTAATTTCTAAAACTTCTTTAGGACCTGCATTAAAGCTTACATGACTCTCAGCTGATCTGTTTACTTCCAAAATACTGCTTCACAGGTAACACAGGTAGCCAATAATAATAGATCATTCCTAATTCCTCTTTCCTGTTCTGTGTATCATGGCTATCATTCATTTCACACATATATAAGCATATAACATGCATATTCTATGTGCATGTGCTATATAACGTGTGTGAGGGCATGCGCATGCGTGCATGCATTGCTATTGATGAGGTTGCTCAGTGGTTAGAGGAGGTGTCTAGGATGTATGAATGTTTGAAGCCCTGGGTTCAATCTTGAGCACCACATAAGCTAGGCATGGTGGCTGTACCTGTACACTCAGAAGACAGGAAGGAGGATCAGGAATTCATCATCGTTTTTGGCTATGTGACAAGTCAAGGCCAACCTGGGCTCCATGAGATCCCCCCTAAAACCAAGTAGAATACATTGTCAATCCCCAGTTTGGATAAATGTCTCCCATAGGCCTATATGTTAAAAGTTTGGTCATTCACTATGGTGCTAATAAGAGGTAGGAGAACTGTTAAGATCTAATGGAAAAATTTGGATGACTATGGAGCCCCTTTTTAGGTGATATTGGGACCTTAGTTATCCTCTCCCCCACCTCTCTCTGTCTCTTTTTCTGTCTTCTACCATGCAAGCAAACAAGCCTGGGCTCTCCTGCTAGAAGACAAGAAACAGTGTCGCCCCCAAGTTGCCCCCACAGCTAAGTGCAGGCTTAAGTGAATCAACCAGAGGAAGTACTCGGCTCAGCCCAGCCCAAATTTCTGACTTGCATGATTGTACAACACATAAATGGTTGGTGTGTGAAGCCATTTGGCTTCAAGCCACACCAGTTAGGGGACTGGTCCAGGCTACTGAAGCCAGGGCAGGCTTGCTGTTCGGGGCACCCTTGGAGGGCAGAGAGAAAAGCCGTGAGGCGTGAAAGCTGAACAGTCACTAGGTCTTGTCATCCCTGGTCTCCCTGGGGAATCATCTTCCAGGGCATCATTCCATAGTTACAACGGGAAAACCCATGAGGGAATGAAATAATGATAATTGTGCAGTTGAGGGACCTTGTCAAGACTGGGATCCCAGGGGCTTCAAAGGAGCTATAAGCTTTGATGAAGAAGATTTCTTTGGTCTCTCTTACACTTACTGCGTCATTTATAACCTGCTGAAGAATCTCTCACCTGAGTGCATTCTGAGAAAAAGGCATTGGTCTCACATTTTGTGTTCTCCATTTACTCGGAGTGAGACTTAGAAGCTGATTTCCTTCTCAGCAAGTCCTGATGTGAGTACCTGGTTAGTGCAGTGGGAAGTGAGCAGCTTTGGAAAACGCAGAAAGATGTCATTCCATAGGCAAGACAAGTTCAAGTTCCATTTATGGTCACCAGAACTCACCTACCCTACCCTATAGTAGGTGCCTGATTACCACTTTTGGAATTCAATGATCACATCCTGGATGCCCAGTCCTCTGAAGGTATGAAGTCCCTGGCTCAGTAGTGACCTAGTTAAAAGTGTGCTAGATTTCAAATCAAAAAATTCAGAACTACAAAAAGGGAGGAGAAGAAGGAGGAAGAGAAGGGAGGAAGGAAGGAAGAGAAAGGAGGAAGGAAGGAAGGAAGAGAGGGAGGGAGAGAGGGAGGGAAGAAGGGAGAGAGGGAGGGAGGGAGGGAGGGAGGAAGGAAGGAAGGAAGGAAGGAAGGAAGGAAGGAAGGAAGGAAGGAAGGAAGGAAGGAAGGAAGGAAGGAAGGAAGGAAGGAGAGGGGAGGGAGAGAAAATTCGCAGAATAAGAAACTGATCATAGAAAGATGTAAAGCTAAAAAGGTAAGAAAACATTCCTAAAGAATGTAATGAGCTCTAACTCAGAATTTGAAATTTGAGTTGAAAGTAATTAAGAAACATCTGAAATTTTATTTCACACATTCTCACTTTCATATTTAGTATTATTTCTTGTGCTATGCAATGGAATTTTACTGAGTAGAAAAATATGAAATTATGACTTTCACAGGAAGCTGGATAGAACTGGAGATTATTATGTTATGTGAAAAAGCTAGACCCAAGAAAGACAAATATCTCGTTTCCTGTCATAAGCAGATTCCACTTTTAAACACATACGCACATACATAAATAGGAGATGAAAACGGAAAAGGAACTATGACAATAGAGGAGGAGGAAGAAGAGAAGCCAGTGAAGGAGGACTGGGAGTGTGTGAGAACAGACGACAAGGATATGCGTGTCTGGAAACATCACAGTGAATGTGTGCAAGCAGAAACATTCATCTGCAACATCAGACTGTTTTAAGAAGGAAAGTAAACAGATCCTTGATCCAGAAAGACAATCCTTTAGGAAGCATGAAGGAGGGAAGGACAAAAGGGGGTGACTATAGGAAGGAAAGAAGAACAGCCAACTGCAATGATCCAGGACAGAGATGTAAGAGTCTGACTGGCCCACTCAGTCACAGGTGACCAGGTTGGTATCGAGATAAGGTAACTAATTGCTGCTTCCCTTCTCTCAGAGGTCCCTGTTCTGAAACTACTCAGCTCCACGTAGAAATGTCTCCTTAATTATTTTCCAGAATTATGTGCCCATACACACACACCAATTTAATTCCAGTTGTCTCTGGCCAAGAACTCCTATTCTGTTTTCTACAACATAGAGAAATTCTGTAACCAAAGTAATAGTATGGTAATAACAGGCATATGGATATGTTTCAACACAGCAGAACAGATGAGCAGCCATGCTCAGTGCAGAACATGTGTCAGTGTATCATGCCAAGGAATCTAGGGAAAGAAAGATGTAAAAGAAAAAGGGGGTGCTTTAGGATGCAGAAGGTACACAGAAGGAGAGGGGCAAGATCTAGTCATAGAGTGAATGTGATCCAAACACAACGTACACGTGTATGGAAATGTCCTAGTGAAGCTCCGCACTTTATACAAATATAAACCAATAAGAACAGATACAGGTCAAAAAAAAGCACAATAACCCACAAAATTTATTTGTCAATTTTAAATCTTTTGAAATAATAAAGTTTTGATATTAAAAAAAAAGACCAGTTGGTAAAGACTGAGTAGTTAAGGAACCTTTGCCTGCTGCCGGGAGAGATACTGGAACACCCCATGTCAGGAGGGAGGATTCCCATGGAGACAGTGGCAGCTGCTCACAGAGCACATTTCAGCACTAGGAGGACACAGAAAGTCTAAAGGAGACATCTGATAACTGGAACCAAGCTTGGGTAAATGTATAAAAAAAAACTTATCTTTTACCAAGTGAAACTTCATGTCATATATCTGGGTCTCTGTACAGATATATCCAAGCAATGGGAAAGGAAAACCAGAGCAGTGTTTCTGAATTTCTCCTCCTGGGCTTCTCCAGCCAGCCTGGGCAGCAGACGCTCCTTTTTGTCATCTTCCTGTGTCTCTACTTGGCAGGGCTATTTGGAAATTTACTCATCTTGTTGGCCATCAGCTCAGACCGTCGCCTCCATACCCCCATGTACTTCTTCTTGGCCAATCTGTCCTTGGTGGACCTCTGTCTTTCTTCAGCCACCGTCCCCAAGATGCTCCTGAACATGCAAACACAGTCTCGAGCCATTTCCTACTCCGGATGCCTGGCTCAAATGTATTTTTGTATGATGTTTGCCAACATGGACAACTTCCTTCTCACGGTGATGGCATATGACCGCTACGTGGCCATCTGTCACCCTTTGCACTACTCCATCCTTATGACCCCACGTCTCTGTGCCTGGCTAGTGGCTGTACCCTGGGTCGTGGCCACCTTGAACCCTCTCTTGCATACGCTCATGATGGCCCAACTGCATTTCTGCTCTGAAAACATCATCCGCCATTTCTTCTGTGACATCAACTCACTCCTGCCTCTCTCCTGCTCTGACACGAGTGTCAATCAGCTGATGGTTCTGGCTGCAGTGGGGCTGATCTTTGTGGGGCCTTCTGTGGGCATTATGGCATCCTACGGCCGCATCGTCTGCGCAGTGCTGAGAATCCCTTCTACCCAGGGGAAGCTCAAGGCTTTCTCCACCTGTGGGTCTCACCTCACCCTGGTCATTCTCTTCTACGGTGCCATCACAGGCATCTACATGAGTCCTCCGTCTGACCACTCTACCGAAAAGGATTCAGCTGCATCTGTCATTTTCATGGTGGTTGCTCCAGTGTTGAATCCCTTCATTTACAGTCTACGGAACAGTGAGTTGAAGGGGGCTTTAAAAAAGACTCTTGGCCAAGGCAAAATCTTTTCCCAGTGATTTATATGGGCTAGAAGAAGCTTAGCAGGAGGAAACCCATATTGACATCATTATTTTTTATTGTCAGTTAAAAAGCTGTTACTGAATACTTCATGAAACGTGTCGCTGACCTCAATTTGCTATAAATTCTAGAAAAGACATATCACCGATCTTACCCATTTAAACTCCTTAAGATTTTACTGATGTGCACAAATATTGACTTCTCAAGTCCCTGTAAAAAGTAACAATAAAATCTGAAACCAACATTTGAATGTATCGTTAAAATACATGTATTGGTTTGCTTGCTTATACATTTCATGCTCCTGCCTATACATCCTCCTCATATGCTTTGGATATCTCTGCAAAAACTGTCCAGTGATAAGAAAATATGCAGAGTTACCCGTATGAGAGACAGTTCACACCTGTATTGAAAATGTCTGGCCTAAGCCTGGCACAGGGGTACCGGCCTGTAACCCCAGCTTCCTTCGGGGCTGAGGAAATAGCGTCACAAATGCAAGGCTGTGAAACTTACAGAATAAGTGAGATTCTAACTCAATATATATATACATATATATGTATATATATATTCACCTGGCCCCAATGAAGTCTTGAGCCAAGTCCAGGAATTCCCTGGTTAGTGACTGAAAACATCAAAGAGCAGGTCCCAGAGCTGCTGCGGTACCAGAGCAGTTCCTGCCTGGCGTATTAATGCTGCCACGGTTGCCTGCCGAGTGTTGGGTGGAAGACAGAGAGGAGGCACTGATTTTTATTGACAGGTTTGCAAAGGGAAGCTGATAAGGTAGGACAGTGGTGGTCAGTAACAGGGGCATGTATGTCCTCAAAGTGTGGGACAATAAGAAATGTCCTGTTTTCTGTCCAGGCATAAATTCAGGAAGGCTGACTTTGGTCCAATTCTTACTTTTATTTGCTGGATTTTAGTCAGCTGTTCCAAAATCTATTCTGGCAACTCCAGAGAGAGTTGGTGTTTCACGCTGGTCCCAGATTTTAAAAATCTGTGGAAAATATGACATTTCACTCACTACTTATTAGGGTCCTGGCCCACATCCCCTTGATAAAAAAGAGAGGTTAACAAGAGAAAGCATAACAAGTTTGTTTAATCCAAGTTTTAATGACATGAGAACCTTCAGACCCAGGGTGAGCTGCCCATTTTTATGCTTGGGGCCCATGAAACGTGGGCAGCTGTGTGGAAACGCAACTGGAAAACTTCTGTGGCTGAACAGTACTGAGTGAGTGGGGAAATGTGAGGCCTGTGAGTAGCGTGTCATCTAGCCGTGATGCAGAAACAACCCTTCTCGAGAGCTGCGACTCACGGTTGCAGACAATATAGATCTGAGAAATTCTTGACATTGTTTCTGAAGCACAAAGTGGGGTAATGATCGGAAGCATACTCCTGGGCAGATCTGTGGTATTTCCTGGAAGCAGTAACTAAATGAGAAAGAGCTACTTCCAGAGTGGACAGACCTTTTGATTGAGCTCACATATGAGGAGAAGCTGATGCTCTTACCCTCCTGCCTTACTCATCATATCAGAACTTCACTTCTTCAGGCTCCAAGATGGACTTAAGAACAGTGGGTTCCAAGTGTTCAGTGCCAGATTGAGGACTGATGAAGCTCTAGACTCTGCAGCCTGCAGCCCACAGCATGCCAGTCAGCCCACAGCATGCCAGCCAGTCTAGCAAATCTCTTTCACAATCCATGTGCATCATGTCACTCTTGCTCCTTCAGAGGCCTGGCTAAGAGGGAAGGCTGGAGTATTCTGACACCTTTAAAGGGTCATGGTCTCTGAAACCTGCACTACAGGAGAGGAATTTTGATATCTATGAAGAGAAGAAGAGAGACAGGAGGGCAGAAGAGAAGAGACTCCTCCATTCCAAGGATGCTTCTTCTAACTCAAGGTATGGAGCACGTTGAAGCACCACACTTCTTTGAGGTATTGTTTGCTGAGTCCCAACAGTAGTTCCCAGAAACACCCAACTACAGGGTTGGATTTAAATTCCACTGGTTGCTGATGTTTGTGCACTATAAAGAAGGGGAAACATAGCTGACCACGAGGGATGTCATAGTCAAAAGGACACAGGGACTTCGGTTTGCCTCATGGATATATCTGGAAAGATCTCGGGAATTGTTTTCCTAAAAATGTCCCTCCAAGCAAATAAATATTTTGGTAATTGTAATTACTTATGTGGTATAGAAAGAGAGAAGGCATGCATGTCACATAGATGGATGTCAGAGGACAATTTCCAGAAGTCAGTTTTCAGTCAACTCTGAAGGATGTGAAAGATGTGCTGTGTCTCATAGTATCAAACATCTTGCCATGACTTAACTCTTTATGTAAAAAATCTACAAGCACATCCACCTCAGCTTGTGAATTTGTTTTCATCTTTAATACATGATTAAATTACATATATACTAAAGAATTGTCTTTAAAACAAGTTTATCACTTATCAGTAAATGTTTGCTTTGCATATATCTACTGTATTATATACTTACATACATGGTGTAAAATTTTCTCATATGACTTTTTTGGGTGAAAATGAAACCGTGTTACAATGAATATATCCTACAAATGAAAAATTATGCTAACAATAATGTATTGCAACGTTTGAAAAAGAAAAATTCTACTTGATCTACACAACTGTCAGTAGACAGTCAATGAACCGTGAGGTGTGCACACAAATACTGTGTATTATGTCTAACTAAGTGAGGTCAAGGAGATCCTTTATGTCCAAGATACAATGGTAGAAGGAAAATCAAGATGACCAAAGCTGCAATTCCTTTGGCGGGAACACAAGGAGAGTGAGTCTTGTTTGCAGCACGTGCACGGGAACTTATGCAAGCCAGAAACGAGTCAGCTGAGAACACATTTCAAAGAACATTGCGTGCTCCATGCATGACTGACCTAATTAACTTGGAAGCCCGTGGAGCGGGCGACAAGTCCTGACTGTGCACGCGGAGCACAGACACTGCCGACCGGAAGTGCCCTGCGCGCCTGCACCGCGGGGTCCGCGTGGGCCTCTATTCCCGGCGAGGCTGTGGGCTGCTGTCCACGCGCGCGGTTAGCCCCGGGTGGAGACGAGGCTTGGTGTTCTAGATGGTGGTCAGCAGCCCAGGACGCGCGTAATGCGAACCCCGATCCCATGCATGCGGGGTAAAGCGGGGGTCCCAAGGAAGAAGCTAGGTTCCTGAAGTAGAGCGGCGTTCCCAAGGTGGAGCGGGATCTTTCCTGGCTGTGCGCACATCTGTACCCCCGGCTCGCAGCACACAGCGTCCCTGGGTTGGAGCGAGGGTCCCCGGGGTAGAGCGGGGGTCTCCGGGGTGAAGCAGGGTCCCCGGGATGGAGCGGGGGGGAGGGTTCCCTCGGGTACAGCGGGAGTTCCCGAGGTGTAGCAGGACCCCTGAGTGGAGCGGGGTCCCGGAGTGAAGCGGGGGCCTCCGGGGTGGAGCGGAGGTCCCCAGGGTAGAGCGGGATCCTTCCAGTCTGTGCGCACACCTGCATCCCCGGCCCGCAGCGCACAGCCGCTGCTCTTCTTGGGCGTCGTGAAGCGCTGGCCAAGCTCTGGGCACGGGGCTGTTCGTGGCTCCCGTCTGATCGCCACCCCAAAGAGTAGATCTTCTGGAATATTCTTCCAGAGGACGTGTGCGCGTGAGTGCAGGCGCACCATCCGAGACGCGCAGGAGGCGGTGACTGCTTGAAGGAGCTGCAGAAAGAGCTGGATGAGCCCTCGCTGCAGGTGTGTGGCGCAGCTGTGAGCGTCCAGGGTGTGGGGGCCGAGTCCAAACCAAAGGCACCTCAAACATCTGCAGACAATAGGCGTTACCCAGCGGTTCTGTTTCCGTTTAGAAGGCTGGGATTAGTAGGAAGCTACAGGAAGATAAATTGATATGTGAACAAAACGGACTTACACCTAGCAATCGATTCTATACATAAGATGCGTGTGGGAGGACTCTCCGCATGTGGTGTGCGGGAGGACTCTCCACGTGAGATGTGCAGGAGGATCCTCCGCATGTGGTCTGTGGGAGGACCCGCCGAGTGTAATACATGCAGGAGCACCCTCTGCATACATTCAACTCCCATCAGACCTTGAAGTGTTCACACAGCAGATGCACTCTACTGATGGATGAAAGTGGGCAAGGTTCTCGTGATGGGGTTGATCAGTTAGAAGGTGCACTCGGGATCCCATGGGCGCTAACACGGCTGCGTCAGTGAAAACTGACATCAGAGACTCCCTTCCTTGTTTTTCCGCGGAAGGCTGGAGGCCGGGTTGCCAGCCCACACCTGTAGCCCCGGGAGGCTGAAAAAAGATCACTGCATCCGAAGTGCGCACCGTCCACTCCAAGCTGCCTGTTACAGAAAGACTGTCTCAAAAGAAAAGAGCTCTGGGACTGGAGAGGTGGCTCAAGGGTTAAGCCTCCGCCTTGCAGACAGAAGGTCCTGAGTTCAGATCCTAGACCCCACGTATAAACGCCAGGCAGAAGCGGAGGCGCCCTACGTTTCTGGTCCTGGTAGGGCGGAGCCTGTGAATCCCGGGGCAGAGTAAACAAGGAGGAGGTGGAGGCGGTCCATGGTGGTTCCCGAACTCGTCCGTGGTTCTACACATACATACACATACACGCACAATTGAATGAATAATAGAATAATAATAAAAGAAAAAAAAGAAAAGAGCTCTGTCCGCTGACAACACGGTTTCTCGCCCCTTGAAACCCACCGTTGATCTTTTCCTGGTTGAACCTGAATTTTACCCAGCTCTAGCTTTTAGTTATCTTTCAGAGTGTGACATCACGGGTAGTGACATCATGAGACGCCCACAGTCTTCTCTGCCCTCATTTTCCCTAACTGGTCTTCACTGACCCGCGATGGGCAGGGCTGGCCTGTACCTCCTGACATATGCTAACATGCCCACATGTGTGCTATTTAAATCCAAATTGACCTTCCCTGTCTGGGGACACTATCCACCGTATTGGTAGAGCACTGTCCAAGTCCAAAACGTGAATCTCCAAGTCCCAACATGTTGACCATCTGATAGGAAGCCATGGAAACAGCATTCACCACGGTTTGCTCAGCATCTTCTAAAATCGCAACAGACAAACTGCATTTATGAAATTTATATAAAACACTGTACAAAATTAACTTTGAGCAGCATATATGAGGCATATGTCAGACAAACGAATTTCATGTCTAAACTTTTCGTGATTAAATATACGACGAGTCCTAAGGCATCTCTCCCAACAGAAAGAGCTTTCATGTCTTCTGAATCTTTGTTCTAAGTAATCTAAATTTACTTTGGAACTCTATCGACTGATCAAAAGGTCAAGCTTCACAACAGGGCTTGCTCTGTGATTTACTGTACTCATTTAGAGCAGTATTTCAGAGCATCAGAAATATTCAGAAAAGGATTTCTCAATGTTCATAAAGAGAAAAATTCAAATTTTCAGTATTAGAAATATCTTAATTTTAAAAGTAAACTCAGTTGTTACTGAAACACGATAATGCTTAGAACCTGTTCACAGTCTTAAAGAAGAAACTCATAGTTGTAATTTTATCCTTGAATTTAGTGTAGCTTCTGCAACAGTAGGAAAGGTATTCTTGGCTACCACAACTTCCCAAAATTGGTGAGAACGTGACATCATCTTTTAGGTAACAGTCAGTCAATGCTGCTGGTAGTTTTGAGTGTGTGTTATAAAGAAACCGTTTTATACTTTTAAAGGTTGAGTGAAGAGCTGTCTGAAGCAGATGCGAAATCGCCACCACAGGTATGTATTGGCCACAGGAATAATGATAAGAGTGGAAGTACAGGAAGAGACAGAAAAACCTGGGAGTAAAAAAGCAAGAGGAGAAAGGTGAGTGGGGTCCTAGATGACTGCAAGTGAAAGGCAGAGGGGGTCAAAGACCTAAGCAGAGGGCTGGGAGGCTGCCCAATCAGTAAAGTACTGCTACAAAAACATGAGGATCTGAGTTCAAAGCACACACAGCCTGTGATCCTGGCAGCGGGCAGGTAGAAACAGCTTCCTGGATCACATCAGTGAGCTCATGAGAGATGCTGCCTCAAAAAACAAGGTGAAAGGTGACAGAAAGATCCAGCACTGATCTCTGACTTATGCACATATGCAAATGTGTGTAGGAACATGCACATGAACATGTACACACACACACACACACACACACACACACACACACACACACACGAAAGCTAGACTGGGTACAACTCAGTAGAGTATTTGCCTTGCATTCCTGAGTCCCTGGGAGCTCATCCCCAGCACTACCCAAAACTCCATCTTTTATTAAGCCAGATGTTAAAGAGATTTGCAAGAACATGAAATACCTCCATTCTCACTTGTTCTGTTTTGTAAGATATAATTTCCATAGAGTATCATTAATGTTAACTTGTAATGGCCTGGCTGTTGCTAGAGACTTTTTTTTTTTTTTGACACCTCAGTGGTAGAATGTTACCCAGAGCCAGACAAAGGCCTTGGTTCAATCATAACACCACGAAAAAATGAAAAATTAAAAAACCTTTGCTAAAAATTAAAAAAAAAATGAGAGGAGAATTTTAGCCTGTTGTCAGTTACCTACAGTTACTATCCCAGTTGGAGGCAAAAAAAAAAAAGCTGCAAAATAATCAGAGAAAGTGCTTTGCACGAATCCTGTCTCACAGAGTCGCGTTTATTTCTTTGGTTGCTAGGGATGGCTAAATGCGAAAGCCTTACAGTAAAGCAAAACTACTAAAGTTTGATCCTGGAAGGTGAACAGGATATTTAGGGTTAGAGACGAGCAAGAGCTACCAACAAGCAATTGAAGTTGGGAGGACGGAGAACTGAGGGAAAAATGGACCGGAAAGCTACCAAAGAGATAAAAGAGACCAAGCAACCAAATAAAAGGGTATTCCCCACAACCAGCACCCCCAATTATACTTCGTCTAGAAAGTTGATCGCATACATTTGCTTCCCGAGCCTGTCTTACAAAGTCTATTCCTGAAACTTAACACCGTAGCGGCATGTTAAAAACTAAGAGGTAACGCAGGTTCTCTAAAATAATTTATTTCATCCCGATAATAAGCTGAAAATATGCAAAGACGCAAAATGAATTGAGTGCCGAATATTACTGTGAATGCGGCTGTCATGTAGCAAGGAGCCCAGGAGCTAGGTTAACGGGGAACTCGACGCGCGGAGTATGTAGGAGGACGAATGATGCATGAAGCTAAATAAAGTAGCAAAGTTCAGGGCATCTCGGTGTCCCCGCGATCGGCGAAGTGAACATCCAGGAAATGCTCCCCCTAAAATCCTAGGACGCAGAGGTGCCGGACACTGCGAAGGCGGGAGGAGCTTGGGGTGGGTGCTGCCCCAAGCGCGGTGCTGTGGGTCGAGCGCCGGCCTACCATAGAGCTCCGGACCTCCGGGATTCCTAGAGAGCCCCCGGAAGTGCCTCTGGGGCAAGATGCGTGCGGGCGGCGCGGCACAGCGGCGGGTTCTGCAGTCAGTGACTGCGGGGCCGGGGCTCCTTCTCGCGTCTGGTCCCCGCCCTGCGCTGGGCCGCCCTGGGCCGCCGCCTCCTTCCCGTCCGGGCAGCGCGCGGAGCTGACGGTGAGTGCGCGCGGGCGCCGGCCGAGGAGGGGCGCGCGGGCCGCCGCAGGCCCGAGGCGCGAGTGCGGGCGGGCGCCTGCGGGGCGTGCGGGAAGGCGTCGCATCTGGGCCCCAACTTTTTGCAAGGGAACCTTTACCGGGGTCCGCTACCTGCGTAGCCGACCTTTTTCTTGGTGTTACTGTGCTGTCTTTTATTTGCAATAACTAATCCACTGTCCTTTTACCCAACTACTCCTACGGTGTGAGTTGTTTTACTCAGCAATTTTGCATTTCGGCCAAAATAAAATTATTGAAAAATACGTATTTTGTTTTTGAAGCTTCATACACCCACGGAAACCTCCAATGTGTTTTGTTTTGTTTGTTAGTGTACTTAGAAAGTGGTGGTGCGTTAACGGGACAGTTGCGCAAAAGAAACATTTTCAGTAATTCTGGGGCAAAAGAAATTTCAGCCGAATTAAAAATACTTTGCTTACTTGAGTAATTAATGCTAATTAAAGTTAGTTGCCTGAGGCTTCCCATTTCCAAAACCTGAGTCAGTCGTGAGTCATCTGTCAGATTATCTTAAGGCTTTGACCACCTACCTGGAAACACTCTTTTTTCTATTAGAAGGTTCACTGCAGTGTAGTTATGCAGCACTTCTTATTTTAACAAATGCACCAGTCCTGAATTTGTCACCGCTAAATGCTAAATGTGTGTTACAAGCATTCAGCTAATGTTGTTAGAGACAGCTACAAACCATGTTTGTTTCACCCCCCTTCTCCATCTGTTGAAAAAAAATGATACACTTCAGGTAGAGTTGTACTTTTCTTAATTCATAAGACTAACATTTGAGATCCCGGAGAAGGTTGAGGTGGCCTCTTGTAAATCATACATCAATAACCCTGACCAGATAGATGTTCGCTGACCAGATAGATGTTCTTTAGAGATGTGTAGGAATCAATTTTCATCCACAGGTGCTTCATGATTCCATCTGAAACTACTGGAGAAGAAAACACAACGTGGACTCATTTTCTACCCGACTTTGTTTTTCAATTCTCAAAATCTTGCTGGTTGGAGAAGAAAAGATTGTGGGGAGGGGGAACAAGTATTTAGATCATCCACTAAAAAGAATGAAGGAGGCCAGGCATGCTGTTGCGTGGTGTATCACACCAAACGGAAGGCTGGGACAAGAGGAATTTGTAGCAAAACGCTGTAAGAACAGCCAATAAAATGCATCAAGTGAAGGATAGACAAGGACTAGTGGGTAATGCGGCCTAAGGTGGAAATAAACCAAACCTGCTTGTCCCCTGCTGCATGGCAGGACCAGCATCCAGACTTTAATACCACATCAGCATGAATTCTCATGTACGCCTCACACGGGAACATTTGGAGCTACCGTTGACAAGAACCGAGTATAAAACCTTGAAGAAACGCATCAAAATGGTAGAGTATGATAGCGTAGAACTGGGGCTCTCTTTTACCCCCAGGAATCTCAGCCTCTTAACAGATCTCTCCACAGCTTGCCACCTTGCCCCTCCGGTCTTCAGCGTGTTGTTTACACTAGCCTTAGCGGGCTTTGAAGATACTTTTCAAATTCCCTTTCTGTTCGAGTTTTCTTTTAGTAGGGATTTTTTTTTAAACCATCCATGATGTTCTTAGGTACCATGCAAGTCTACAAACTGCTGAAAAATTCATGCAAATTTTTGTAACTTTGGAAATTTTTCTGAACAGAATCTCTGCTATCATTAGATTGAGGATTCCATGAACTAAACCCCTTTCCTTTAAAAAAAAAACAAAACAAAACAAAAAAAAAAACTCTGAAGCTGGAAGTGAGGGCCCAGCTCTTTGTGGCCACCAGGTGCAGCACCCCCCTTCACCTCCCATGGCGGCCTATGGATGTGCCACTGTGGCACCTATACCTAGTCCAGGCTCCTGTCCGCATGCTGTGTACATGCAACTATGTCAGATTCGTCTCTATTTAAGCAGAAATTCAGCGGCACAAGTCACCTCCACAAATGTTTGCCAGTGTGGGCAAGGGCAGACATTAGTGATACGCTACACCATATGATAGGTCGTGCGTCTGTGCCATATGAAAAACACCCCCTTACTGTGCCAGAGGATTGGGGGATAGCAGAGCAGGTAGTTAAAGCTAGTGTGAAATGCATGTAAGGTTCATCAGCTTTGACATTTAGTTTTGACACTTTGAGGCAAAGCTCTGTTGCCAGCCTTGGTTTTCATCACGGGGCACTCACAATCACCCTGCTTTCCTAGTGTCTCATGTTCCATTTGAGACAACTGAAAACACTTCAGATTGACACAGCCCTGAGCTGGAGAAGCTCAGTTGCCCCTGGTGGAGAATCTCTGGCTCCAGAGTTCATTGCTGCAGAACAGGCTGTGAATGCAGCACTTTGCATGTCTGCCATCTTGAAAGACCGAGTCACGTGTGTGTTTATTGGAAAGTCTCCCTGGCATCTGGTCAATCCGTAGGACCATCCTCAGTGAATCACAGACTGTGTGGCTTCATGCTTCAGCAGTTTATTCTTTCACAATCCCGAGGCTCAAGCGTGAAGTCAGGGCGTCTTCAGAGCCTTGTTCTTCCGCGTCTGGCTTTTACCAGCAATCTTCGTGGTGTGCAGCTGTGTAGTGCCATCTCTGTCTACATGCCACATTGCTGTCCTCTCAGTGGCTATCTGCATACCCCGGCTGTGCTGTGTAACCTGTTACAGTGAAACTCCTTCTTCACATGACTATTTCTATCTACAAAGACCCTGTTTCCAAATAGTCACATTTCAAGTACCAGAGGTCACGGCATTTATTTATTTATTTATTTATGAAGGCAGGGGAAGCAGTTCAGCTCAAACTAAATATGAATGAAGGAGAAGAATAACCAAAGACCAGGTACCACGACATTCTTAACACGGGGCGCTGTCTGTACAAAGTGGAAGCCATCAATGCACATCCCACAAAGAAACAGACCCTCGGGTTTCATTTCTGACCTTCACTAGTACAGCAATACAGATAAATTCTGTGTTAAATGTTATAAATATAGCCTTCGATTTGATTCTATCAATAAAATAAAGTCCCATGAAAATTATATAATTAAGTCAAAAATCCTTTGCAAGTTATGCAATTAGGACATAAGCTATATATACATATATACACACACATATACATACACATATGTATTTACATAACATATATATATAGAGTATAAAGGGAAATAACATCCAATTATCATCAGAAAATTTTAAAACGTTTTAAAAAAAGAACAGATCCTTTGGGCAGTACTGAAAAAACCCAAAGGAAATTTGAGACAGACGCCGGAGTGCACATATTGGAGGATTGTCAATAATTGTCCTTAACTGGGCTATAGATCAACACAAATTCAATTCCAAGGCTATTAGAATTCAATCTTGTTCTGAAATGTGTAGCACAAGGCAATAGAATAAAAAAGCCAAAACAATTTTAAAAGCAACAGAGTTATAGGATTTGAACTACGTGATTTCAAAACGTGGAAATCAACTATGATCAAGTTTGTATGGGCAGAAGACAGACATAGGGGTTGAGGGAATGGAACAGGGCTCCAGGATCAGACCAGAGTCTGCAATGCAACATGGCAGATGAAGGGCAGCTCAGCCCAAGAGGAAACTGGTTCCTATAGACGGCGTCATAACACACTGACTCAGCAGCAAAGGCCTCACTCGCACTCCAACTGCAAAGTTGGTCAAAGCCATGCAAAACTAGAGCTTTGAAGAAAGTGATTTGGATTTCAGTAGAGATTTCCTAGATTTGACATAGCACAATTCTTTAAAAAAAAAAAAAATCAGATTTCAAAAAATTATAAACTGTGTTCAAAAACCACTGTTAAATGAGTGGAAGGGAGACAGTATTGTAAAATCATCTCTTAAAAGACCTATGTTCAGAGCATACAGAGAATTTTCAGGTAAAAGAAAATCTCCTTTAGGAACTAATGCCAGCCTGAGCGTAATGTCGCATCCCTGGGAGGTACAGGCAGGAGGACGGAGCTCACGGTCAGCCTCAGACGCAGCTACACAGCAGGATGCCGTCGCAACAAAACCTGAGTCAGTGACCTCAGCATCCCAGATGCTGAGATCTCCAGAACCCAAGTCCTAGGCAGCCGGACTGTTATATAATGAGACCCTGCTCCCCAAACCCCCAAAGCCAAATTTTTCAAAAAAACCTGAGTCAGTGACCTCAGCATCCCAGATGCTGAGATCTCCAGAACCCAAGTCCTAGGCAGCTGGACTGTTATATAATGAGACCCTGCTCCCCAAACCCCCAAAGCCAAATTTTTCAAATAGTTAACCTCATAAAAGAAGAAAAACAGATGGCAACAAAAAGATGCTTGACATTGTTGAAGGAAACACAAGACAAAACCATGACAGTGCCACACACCTTCCAGGACACCTGAAACTTAAAAAGTAAAAACAATGTCTAGCGCTAGTGGAATGCAAAATGTTATGACCACTTTGGAAAAAATCAACATCTTCGTACATGCATGTACTTTATGACTAGCAGTTTTGCTTCTGGCTTTTACCTACATGAAGTAAAAACTTCACACAAAAATAAATGCATATGCTCATTGTGGTTTGTTCATAATCAAGTAGAAACAACTCACTGTCTCACCCAGTGGGAAACAGATAAACATTCATTTTTATAAGAAATAAAGTGGTTGATACAACATTGATTGCCTATCAATATTCCTATAGCTGAAAGATATCAGCCTTAAAAGACTGTCTACTATAGTTCTTTACACTGATATTCTGGAAGGTTATTGGTATGTGGGGTTAGATTTGTACATCTTATATGTCGATAAAGCATCCACGTTCCTGTCAGACCCAAAAAGATCTCTGTCTCTAGGATGAAGACATGGAATGCAGAATGGAAGTGTGGTAGGAAGACAGCACAGAGCGGAAGTGTGGCAGGAAGATGCAGTGGAGAGCAGAAGTGTGGCAGGAAGGCACAGTGTAGAGTGGAAAGTATGGCAGGAAGATGCAGTGCAAAAAGTGTGGCAGGAAGATGCAGTGCAGAGCAGAAGAGTGGCAGGAAGGCAGATGAGCGCAGAAAGGATATTGTGTGGGGTGGAGAAGAGGAAGTTCTTGAGATGGAAGAGTTGAGAAGGGTTGAGAGCAGGGTGAAGCTGGTGTGCAAGGCCCTGGTTAAGGCAGTAGGTGGGTGAGCCTGAAGCTCACCTGAGATTGTGGACAGTGAGGCCCAACGGTCTCCACCCTGAATGGCCCTAAAAAGACAAGGATGAAGTGGTCACTACCTGGGTGGGCATGGCATGGCTAAAAGTCCGGGAGGTGAAGAGTCCTGCCAGGACAATGAGAATCATTTTACAATAGAGCCAGGAGAGTGTCCCAAGGCACCTTGCTGAGGTGGCTTGCTGCTGACCTCACTAACGCTGTTTATCCTCTTTATTAGTTTCTCTTCTGCAGCAAGTACCCTGAGGCCATTGGGACATTGAGAAGACAGGAGAAGGGGTCTTGAAGCTTTCCTGGCCCTCAATGGCTGCCAAATCAAGCAAGCCTTCTACAGCCCCTTCACCGCCAGCCCGGGCTCCTGAGGAGGACCTGGTCATCGTCAAGGTAGAGCAAGACCATGGCTGGCAGGAGGATGCCAGCCTGCAAGCCAGCAGCCCTGCCGGCCAGGAGCGGTTTCGCACGCGCTTCAGAGAGCTGTGCTACCAGGAGACGCTGGGACCCCGAGAAGCTCTGATCCAGCTCCGGGCGCTTTGCCACCAGTGGCTGCGGCCCGACCTGAACTCCAAGGAGCAGATCTTGGAGTTGCTGGTGCTGGAACAGTTCGTGAGCATCCTGCCCGGGGACCTGCAGGCACTGGTGAGGGAGCACCAGCCCGAGAGCGGGGAAGACGTGGTCACCCTGCTGGAGGACTTGGAGCGGCAGATCGATGTCCTGGGACGGCCAGTGAGTGTTGCACGTGTGGCTGTGAAATCCTCCTTGCCTCACTGCAGCAAGCAGATACTGAACACCAGTTTCTTCCAACAGATTGAACATGGTTGTCAGTTCTGTTTTATCCTTACAGAGCCCCTTATCCTTGTAGCATTTCACAATTTCTGTTACACTACTGCTTGCAGATGAGCTCATGGTATTCAAGAAATTTAAACTTTTTCAGGGCACCCAGATAATAAAGGACAAAAGATCCCTCGTTCCTGTTTCTCTGCTGTGGTCCAGCTTTAGGCTTCTCTTTGCTCTTCCTCTTCTGGGTGGGAGTGTGGGAGCTTGTGTAGCAAGGAAGCAGCAGAGAGCCCTTCCTGAGCTGAGCACAGCTGCTGCTGCTACTGCTACTTCTCACCAGGAGCCCTCAGTGGGCCGTGGCTCTCAGAGCCTTACCACCTCATTCCCAAGGGAATTAATTCCTTGTAATCCACTCATCCCTTTGTTTCCAGGTCCCGGCCCAGGCACATGGGCACAGGGTGCTCTGGGAAGAGGTGACCGCTCCAGAATCACCACTAGAGCCTTCAAGTGTCCCACTGCAACCTGTAGCAACCAAGCATAAATCTCCAGTGCCCCGGAGACCACCGGAGAAAGGGGAGAAGCCAGACTTCACTGGTGAGAATGGAGTACAGTAAATGAGAGATATATCTAGATCATAGTCTAATCCAGGAGCGAGAACCTGTGTTGCAAAGTCAAGTCTAAATGCTTATGTAGGTAGCGTGGGCACTTTTCCTAGTGCAGTGAACAAATCCTGTTCACCCCAGATAAGACACCAGGAACAGTCCAAAAAAAAAAAACAATGCACTCACATCCAGCTTGGTGAATTGGTGAGTTTAAGTAGGGTGAGGGTGAGGGTTACTTATGAGCTGAGGCATCATTGAAGAAAACGTTAGTGACCTGCCTGTCCTTAGAGGTGGGGCTGCTCCTCAGCCCCTCCCCCCCTGCACAGGCCATGGCCCAGGGGGGTGCCCATAGTAGGCTTCCGTGGCAAAGTTCAGAGCAAATGAAGGAACATGGACTTTTCTCCAATGTATTTATACATTTGCTACCCAGCGTATTGCACCACAGTCTTTTCTGAGATTTTGCTGCTATCGTAAGTTTTATTTGTGGATATTCCAACAAGACATTTCTTGGAGAACCACAGTAAATGAGTGCGATCAGGAAATTAAACGTGAGTAGACACTACTGTAGTCCACGTTCATTTCCAATGTTTTTCCTGGTCCAGCATCCAGCCCAAGATCACAGTTGTAGTTAGGAATCACTTTAGTGTCCTTTAATTTGGCATAATCCCTGTCTTTTCATGGTCTTGGCAGTTTTGAATAATATAGTCTAGTTATTTTGTAGAGTGGCTGCAGCTTGGTTTGCTTGATGATTTCTTGCCTGATTTTTCAGGTTTAGATTATGCATTTTTCACAGGAACACTGCAAAAATTTGTCCAGTTGTAATTCTATTTTTGGTGACTTGATTAAAGTTAATCTTGCTAGATTAAGCATTGTCACTTTATTATTTTTGCCTTTATAATTTATAAGTAATTTATGGGTAAGTATTCATGAGTCTTGTTAATGTCTTATTCCTCATAAAACAGTTGCTAAAACAGTAACTTTATATTTTATTTATTTTGCCTGTGTGTGTGTGTGTGTGTGTGTGTGTGTGTGTGTATCAGAGGGCACTCGTGTCCCTATGGAGGCCCATGGCTGATTCAGGGAAACATCCTGACTTGCTTCTGCCTCCTTTTTGCTTTGCTCTGGGATTTCCCAGGCTCCTCCCACTAGGCCCCCAAAGTGCAGGCTGCTGTCCTTTCTGCCTGGCGTTTTTATGTAAGATCTGGGATCCGAACTCAGGACCTTCTGCTTGCGAGGTGGAACCTTAACTCCTGAGCTATCTCTCCAGCCCTAAAATAGCATTTGATATTTATTGATATTTCCTTATTTACTTTAAATTTTTTTGTATAACTGATACTTTGTGACTGAATCAGTGATTACTAAGCCAGTTACAGTGATTCTAATCATTCCTTGTACATTTAATTAATTTTGAAGAACATTCATCTCTGTCTGTTTTTATTAATCAACTGTGTGTACAGACACATTTAGCCAACACTCAGCATGCGGAATCGAGACTGATTTTGAGTGTCTTCCTCTGTTGCTGTGCACCATATTTTTTGAGATCGGGTCTCAGTAGCTCACTTCTGAAGCTATGCTGACTGGCCAGAACCCCTGTGGTTTGCCTCTTCCCCCAGTGGTGGGGCTACAGATGTGCACGTCAGCACGTGGGTGCTGGGGATCTACACTCGGGTCCCCGTGCCTTCGTAGTGAGCACTCTGACCAGAGTTATCTTCTCAGTCTTGAGCTGAGCCGTGTTCCCAGCCCTGCCTCACATGTCATTGTTATTTATCTAATGGATGTTCTTTATTCTCAGTGTATTCTGCTGCTGGCTTTTATTTTTATGCTTGCTTCATCTCAGTCAGAGAAGGCCCCTGCATCTTAGCTAAAGTGTCTTTTGTCATTGTTTGAGAATTACCTTCACTTCTGCAGAACAAGTTTAAAGTCTCATCTTCACCTGAATCTTGTTACATGATGGTTTGTTATAATGGTGGTTTGGGTGGTGAGTTGCTTCGCAGTCCATGGGCAATAAACACTGGCAGACACGGTAAATACATCAAGTTAATAGTCAACAGAGTTAGGTTACTTCTCACTGTTTTCTAGGACTTTAAGATATAAAGAGATACTGTACACAAACAGCAATAAAGGTTTTGGCAGTACACAAGAAATCAGTGCACTTTGTGTACTCGACAATATCATCAAGCCATGTTCTAGGACATGAAAGCACAGATGTTCTGTGGACAACGACAGTCGTGCCTCATCATATAAAAGTCAGCACTTTACATCCAAAATCTCTGAAATATATATGTGCTAGAACAGAAAAAAATGGGGGTGAGATAATGCAGGTTCCTGCAACCACAGAACTCATTCATACCTCCTTTCTCTTCTCAGTCATGTGTGCTCAGAGTTCCACCCCTTTCTCGAAGAGAAGTTCTGGAGGTCAGGAGATGACAGCCACACTCCTCACAGCAGGGCTCCAGGTAAGCTGTGCTCCTTGCAGCTAAAAGCCCTTGTCTGTGTTTGGCAGTGTCTGGCCTGTGCTCCATGTCTGCTCGTCTCTTTGTAGCAGTGCTTATATATGTCTCAAATCCTTTGCATGGTGACAAACTGATCTTTGATTTCTCCCAACGCGCTGGATGCTTTGCTGTTCCCCATCTGCTCAGACCCTCCACTGCTCTGTGGTCTGCTGGCTCCAACAGTTCTGATTGTCAAGGTTTGAGCTGTGGAAGCTGCACAAGCCCCAACGAGGATCTCGTTCTGTTTCAGACTTTGGAGAAAATTGAAGACATGGCTGTGTCTCTTATTCGGGAGGAGTGGCTTCTTGATCCATCACAGAAGAGGAGAGAGAACAGGACTGAGAATTACAGAAACATGTTCTCCCTGGGTAAGGAAGGCTGTGGGTGCTATTGTAATTTAAGAATTTTTTGTTCTTTTTTTTAAGAATTTTTAAAAAATTTTTTATTTATTATTTATTCAATTGTGCATGTGTGTGTGTGTGTGTGTGTGTGTGTGTGTGTGTGTGTGTGTAGAACCATGGACGAATTTGGGAACCACCATGGACCGCCTCCACCTCCTCCTTGTTTACTCTGCCCCAGGATTCACAGGCTCCACCCTTCCAGGACCAGAAACACAGGCTGCCCCCGCTTCTGCCCAGTGTCTATAAGTGGGGTCTAGGATCTGAACTCAGGCCCTTCCGCCTGCAAGGCAGAGGCTTAACCCCTGAGCCACCTCTCCAGCCCCATTTTTAAGATTTTTTTTTGTTGGGCTGTGTCTGGTAGCTTTACAGAATTTCTGGGAGACACAGTTGAGTTTACACTCAGGATCCATGAAGTGAACACATGCAAACATTTCCTGATGTCTACACTGAGGCATTTTGTTCTCCACTCCAGGAATTCCTCACCCTTCGTTCTTCAGCCTATCAGGAACTGACATCCCTCTGGTGCTCCCTGAGTTCACATTTTTCCTCACATTATGTACAACCCTCAGATAGGAGGCTTTTGTGTCAAAGAAACTATTGAATACTCTCCTTACAGACTGTTGGTGCATTTTCCTATTTCTATCTCATTAAATACATTTTCCAGAATTTTTTAAGTTTCCAGATTCCTGTCCCACTCCCCAACTTCCATTTCTCAACCAGTCCCTTTCCAGTGTTACTGCCCTGTGAGTAGTCCCCTTTTATGCTGCCTCTTCCCCAGCCTGGCTCAGATGCTTCTTGTTTTGCACATAGCTTCCCTATTATGAAGGTATTTTGGATGTGGAAGTTTACATTTACTTCTTGCTCCGTGTCTCCTTGCCTTCTGGTCTTCAGCACATGCATAGAAATCAACAGTGGACAGTACTTATTTATGACATTTATTTCAGGTGGTGAAACCAGGAGCGAGAACAAGGAATTAGCTTCAAAACAGGTGATATCTACTGGAATTCAACCACATGGAGAGGTAGCTTCTGGCTGCCCTGGGAACCTTCTAGAGGGTCTGGAACGCGGAGAAGCACGAGGCCTGCTGGGTGGGGCAGAAAGGCAGCGGGGAGATCCCGTGCAGGAGAGACGGCACAGGTGTGATGAATGTGGGAAGAGCTTTGCTCAGAGCTCAGGCCTGGTTCGTCACTGGAGAATCCACACTGGGGAGAAACCGTACCAGTGTAACGTGTGTGGGAAAGCCTTCAGCTACAGGTCAGCCCTTGTTTCCCATCAGGATATCCACAACAAAGTGAAACGCTATCACTGTAAGGAATGTGGTAAAGCCTTCAGTCAGAACACAGGGCTAATCCTACACCAGAGAATCCACACTGGGGAGAAGCCTTACCAGTGTAATCAATGTGGAAAAGCCTTCAGTCAGAGTGCAGGCCTTATTTTGCACCAGAGAATCCACAGTGGAGAGAGGCCCTATGAATGTAATGAATGTGGGAAAGCTTTTAGTCATAGTTCACATCTCATTGGACATCAGAGAATTCACACGGGGGAAAAGCCCTATGAGTGTGAGGAGTGTGGGAAAACCTTTAGAAGGAGCTCACATCTTATTGGCCATCAGAGAAGCCACACTGGGGAGAAACCCTACAAGTGCCCTGAGTGTGGGAGGGCCTTCAGTCAGAAGTCAGGCCTCATTGAGCATCAGAGAATCCATACTGGAGAAAGACCCTATAAGTGTAAAGAGTGTGGGAAGGCATTCAATGGAAACACTGGCCTCATTCAACATCTGAGAATACACACAGGAGAGAAACCCTATCAATGCAGTGAATGTGGGAAAGCCTTTATTCAGAGGTCCAGTCTCATTCGACATCAGAGAATCCACAATGGGGAAAAATCTGAAACCACAGGAGTTTAGGAAAAGCTGTGATTGTGGTCTGAGTATTACTCAGCTTAAGAAAAGCCATCCACTAGTGAGAAGGTCTTTCAATAGTGAAAAAGATAGAAAATTTGTAATCATTTGGTGGCTGAATCTGTGGCCCAGTGCCTTGGTACAGGGTGATTAACTTGACTATCTTTGGAGATATAGTTCATTATCCTTTAGATTCTTAAAATAGCATTAGAGCAAGTTGCTAGTCATGACTTGGGCACTCAGCTCTGTCTTGGATGAGTAGCTGTAGATCTTGGCTCCTCTGCTTCTTCCCGTCTCCCATTTAACTCCTCTGAAGCTTCTCTCATCCTAATCTAAGAAGCCACTTGAATGCCAGGCAGCCTCTTAATGAGACTTATATTTGTATTTAGCTTTCTGATACTCTAGTTAGAGGGAAATTTTTACAGACACTTAACGTTTTTATGCATAAGTGTTTATTCTAATATTCCATCTACTTGACAAATTCATATTCCTCTGCAACCTCAGAATGCTATATTTTTAACAGAACCACAGCATCTCCTTTGTTTAACACCTTTACTGACTCCATTGAGTCCCTGAACAACCTCCACCACTCCCAGATTCAGTTCCTGTGTCAGCCAAGGAAATGGTCCCACTAATGAGAGTTGTGGGGTTATGGAATAATTCAGAGGAATAGGTGAGAGGAGGCTCTGCCTGGCTCTTCTTGAACTCGGTTGTCCCTTGAGGTGACTTCTGACTGTCCTTCCACTCACACTGCACTGTGGTACAAAACATAGCTGCACCATGGTGAATATGGCATCACACAGGGAAAAGGGAGACAGAGGTGCTTGAAAAACAAACTTTTGACAAAGACTGTGCTTCAGCCCTGCTCTGCCCTCAGGTTCCTGTCTGTCTGCACACATGCCATGTTCTGCATCCACATTCTCAGACCTCGGCCAGTCTCTTGTTGTGTTCCATTTATTTCTTGTCAGTTGTGCAGCTTCAGTATCCATGGTGGTCTGTCAAATGCCTCACCTCCTTCTGAGTTGGCTCTATTGGTGGCCTGCCAGCAGACACTAAGTCACCATCAGGTTGCCCCCCTGCTGAGGCGTTTTACACACGGACACTGAGAGCAATGAGGCTGGTCTAAAGCATCACACCTGCATCCATGCAGAGTAGTTTACTAATTATAAGTATTTGCTGAAATGTTTATTCAGATGTGTTATTACTCTAATAGTCTACTATTCCTCCAAATATTTGGAGCATTCAAAGAATTCTCATTTAATAGATAATGCAAGAGAATATCTATTACTCTTTAATCATGTCATGCTTGGCCATTTGATCACTTACCCCTGGGCTTGGACTTGAGTAACCTCTGCTTTCTGACCATGGCCCCACACATGAAATTGTCCGTTGATACTATTCAGAGGGCACGTCCGTGGTCCTGTGGAAAACTCCAAGACAACCCCTCACACTGTGACATTCTCAAAGGGTGGCAGCCATGTCGTATGACCTCATAGACGCCACTCCCAGGTCACAAGTTCCTTCTCTAATGCTCTCTGCCACCATCCTTCCACCCCTAATGACGTGGTCTGCATGTCTTTCAGAACCCTTAGCACTTTGTCCCTTGTCATCTTCTTCAGAACATTTCTCCTCTCCCTCATGTTCTCTCTTAACACATAGATTACCATTCCTAACTCCCTATGTGTAAAATTTCAAGAAAACAAACAGGTAAATGTGTTGCATCTAGATCTTGCTCCATGCTTCAGTTGTGCCTTATCCTCTTTCTGTAAACAATACACATTCTGCCCGATGGGTGCATCGTCAGAAGGAAAGCAAGTGTGTATTGCATACCTCCATGTACACACTCACTCATACACTTTCTTGAAACACTTCCCTTTATTTCCAGTAAGTCACTAATGCCCAGAGTGATGTGTACCAGACAGCTTCAGGCTCAGAAGTTACCAAACACTGATCAGGGGAAAGAAAATAAAACTAGGAAAATGAATGTTGTGCTGAGGTATTTGGAGAAAGACTCATTTAAAAATGACTTACCAGAGTCACTCAGCATATATGTAGCAGTAGCCCAGTGGCATATAGTAGCAGGAGAGGTTTTTTTGAAGACATCTGCAGAAGTCACTCTTAGTCTGAAGCTCACCTAGCGTTAGGACAGTACTGACCAGACTGTTTCGTGTTCTTCACTGTGAGTGGCGATCCCAACTCTCCACTGTCCTGCCAACTTTGCTTCAGTGCCTTCATGGGAAATACCTGTCCACCAGAACTTCCCCGTCCTTGGCTTCTCGTTTTGGGAGCTGGCGTGATAAGTCCTTCTTCCCCACTCAGCTGTTACCCAACAGCCCCAAGAGAGACCTTAGTTGCACAGATTTTTTCCATGAGTGAAGATGGCCATTCCAGAGCTTGGTACATGATTCCCATGTGGAACAGCCTCACTTTACTCTTAGTTCCGAGACTCCACATAACACTAATTGACATTCTTCAAGTACTTGCTGTGGCCACACTCTCACTTAAGTATTTCACCTGTTGAAGTTAGCTATTACCACTGCATGCTTCACAGATGATGAAACAGAGGCTTAGACTGGCCACCCACACAGCCCTTGAGCTGCAGAAGAAGGTTTTAGTTTCAGCCTGTGCTGGGGCCAGTGCGCCTGACCACTGTGGTGCTAGTGCTGAATGCCTAGTCTGGCCAGCCGGACAAACACACCTGATCGTAAGAGACAATGGATAAGGTAATGTGCAGATCCATTATAGTTATTGCAAAAATGATTGAAAATACTATTTGGGTTTAAAGCATCTTTAGATGTTGATACTTTTGATGCCCTTTAGTATAAGAAAGCTAAATTAATTAAAAGGCATGTAAAAGAGTATCAAGTAGGAAAAGGCAATAACTGATAGATTCAAATGTATTTCTTGTGGGAAAGAGTTGTGGAAGGATGTCAGGCGGTGCCAGGTGCCAGACAGATGGCATGGTGTCATACGTCTGTCTATAGCCTGTGCGGAGAAACACTTCAAGCCCTTCACTAATTTCATTGTTTCTTGTCTATCTCTCATGTGTCACAAATGTGTTTTCATTTTTTGAACTCACTCCCACCGTAATTCTTGAAACTTTTCCAGCTGTTGACACTCAGCGTCCACGAGTATGTGAAGAATGACTGGTGAACGGAGCCTGTTGTTGCTGCTGTTCCTCAATCTCACTCATAGTTCATGTTGTTGAATTTCCTCTTCACTTAAGAATTCCTTTCTCCCTTGGGTTATGGGACATGTTGAGTCATTTTCTTTATTGTTCCTTTTCCCTACATAAGAAGCCCTCAATGTCTGATTTTACTCACCTTCTGTCTGTATCCATTTATCTGATTTGTTGTTTCATGTATTTGAGAAGCTCTGTATTTCCCACTTTGTGTATTGGCTCTCTGTTCACACAACCTGATATTTAAACAAAAACTCACTGGCCAGGCTGGAGAGGTGGCTCAGGGGTTAAGCCTCTGCCTTGCAGGCGGAAGGTCCCAAGTTCTGATCTTAGGCCCACGTATAGACGCCAGGCGGAAGCAGGGGCGGCCTGTGTTTCCGGTCCTGGTAGGACAGAGCCTGTGAATCCCGGGACAGAGTAAACAAGGAGGTGGAGGCATCCATGGTGGTTCCGGAATTCATCCGTGGTTCTACACACACACACACACACACACACACACACACACACACACACACACACACACACATACGCACAATTGAATAAAAAAAAAAACTCACTGGCCCCCTCAACCTGCATCTCATTTTAAATGCTCGTCAGTGCTGGACCTCTGCACCCCACCAGAATCAGTGCGTCAGCCTGGTTCTCACCCCAGCCTGGAGGTTGTTGTCCACCCTTCTCTGTCTTCAATGTCTAGCCACTGACTTAGCTCTCAGTCTTCAGGAGGTTTGATTTTTATTTCACATTTCTACCCCCTTATAGCCATGTCATCCAGACTTGGGTTCCTGTAATTCTTTCTTTCTAGTTTCCTTCTCAGAATATCCATCTTGCATAAAGCTTCCAGAATGATCTTCAACCTCCATTTTCATGTTATATCAGTTTTACTCAACCTCCCCCTGCCCAGCAGGTCACCAAGCGGTGGTGTTCCAGGTTCTGTGACCTGCCCAGTCTCCTCAGCCTTCACTTTGCCTGGTGCATTTGCCTTGATGCCGGTCAGCCCCATCAGCTGCCGCTGCCATCAACAGAACAGGGCCCTTCATGGTTTCTGTTGGTTTAGCTTCTCTGGCCTCAGCTCTGTCTCTCCTTCCCTAGTTCTGCACTGCCTCGGACCAACCTTTCAAGTTTATACTGTGATACATGCACTTACCAACATGTTGCTCTGTAATTATTTTCTAGTAGTCTGTACTGTAGTTTCACATGTGTATTTATTTTCTAAATTAAATTGTGAGCTCCTCGAGGGCAGGAATACTTGTAACATTTGTATTGCCACACCTTCTAGTGCCTAGGACAGTGCTGAGCACACAGTAGGCATTTAATAAATGCTTGTTGAATTGTTACACGGATTATTTTTGATACAGAAATTTTAAGCAGTTTCAACTAAGTGTGTTCAAAAGGTACAGAATTATCCTTCCTGGGTCTGGTGGGCGGAGCCTGGGAAATCCCAGAGCAAAGCAAGAAGGGGGTAGAAGCAATCCAAGGTGACTCCCGAAGTCACCGTTAGTCCTCCACAGGACTCTGCTACACACACAGTGCCCTCTGCTACACACACACACAATAAATAAATTAATAAAATATTTTAAAAACAACCTTTATTTACAGTTAGTGATAATTACTTCAGCAAATGAATCAACTCCAGAGTTACCAAATTAGTTAATGTGTAATGCATTGAAGAACTGCCTTCCTCTGCTGCATTTAAATTCTCTCCATCTGAAGAATGGCCACAGGGGATCACGCAGAGGAGAAGCAGAGAGGCAGGCTGGTCTACACTGGTCACCTACTCTGTTGTGACAGGTTCCCTTTCCTCCAACCCCATATTGGGCAAAAGCTGTGCTGGTTACTACCTCCCACAGGCCCCTGCAAAGCCCGCACTTGGTCACAGTCTTCATGGGGATGGGGTAACTCACTCTCCTGTTTCTCCCACACACACAGACAAGCCCAGATTCTATATAAGCTTGCCCCACCTTCAGATTTTGCTTTTTCTCTCTCTCAGAATTAGTGTGGGGTGCCATGTAGCCATGTGACTAATAAACTTTTTCCATTCCTTGTCCATGGCATGGCATGTTCAGATGGAAAATGCTGGCTCAGTGTTCTGGCATGCAGGCTCACCCATAGATGAGAAAGTGTGTGCTTAGTTCTCTCAGCAAGGGTCTGCAGTAGGTACAGCATTTCTGTTAATAAGCATGGTCATGACCGCCATCATCTCCTCACGATAACTGGGGAAAAGCTTAAAGAGTTACAAAGCATAGTTTCCAGCCAAACTTAGAAGGGTCCCCTTTCATGACTTTAAGCATAACCCGGACTAAAAGCTCTTTGAGGATATTCAATAAGCTAACATGTTTCATAGGTGACAAGCTTTATTTATCTGCTGATAATCATTTTTATTCCAGGTGACGTTATTCATTTTTCTAAAGTTGGAGGCTTTCCTTAAAAGTTTTCATTCATCTTTCAAATATTTATGTTTATTCTGCTTTTGCAGAACTCAAATACATGGACAAAGAAAAGAATAGTTGTTACGTACCAGTGGAACATAAGCCAAGGAATCAACAAATGATTTCCTATGTATTACAGTTCCTCCAAGAAAGATAAGTTCCAGAATATTCATCATTTGTAGGTAAAATTGCATTTTATAGATCTGATATTTCCTACAGTCCTTAAAATAATTCTTCCTCTGACTTTAAGATGAAGGAGAAAACATCCCTTGGGCTGTGTGAACGTATGACTAGTTAATGTGTGGAAACTAAGTTGTCATTCCCACAGTGTCTACTACTCATCTTTCTCCCAATTTCAATGAGTATAGCCTCCATTTGTCCCATCGTTTGATTCAGAAACAAGACTCACCCTTTATCTTTCCCTGTTATACACTGTTGCACGGTGGATTCGCCTGCACAGTTGCTGATAAATGACCATCAAACAGCTTAAGGGAACAAGGGGTTTATTTTCTCTTATGATTCGTTTCGGTTTATTGTCCAGCCTGACAGGAGAGCATACACCAACACCAGGGCCAAGGGAACTGGCCACACCATCACCACATAATGGCTGAGAGAGGATGATCCTTACTTGCCAGACCAGCATGTCTGGCCAAGTATACACAAGGATGCCCACTCTCTCAACCAGCTCTCTGTGATTTATTCCAGGGCCTAATCCCATCCACCATAAACTGGATCTTCCCCATCAGCTAAATAATCTCCTTCAGGTTCACTCTGGGTTTAACTCTACTAATTCCCCAGAAATGTGCCCAGAGTTCAAACCCTCAACTGTCAAGTTGACACCTGTGCCTAACCATGACATCCACTATGTTTCTCATGATTCTTTCTGTTTTCTATATCCCTTAATAAAATTTGTGGTCACATAAGTGTTTATTCCTCTTTTTTTTAATTTTGTTCCCATCTAGACCTATGCACTATGTATAACAGTGTCTGGAATGGAAAAGACAAGTATGAAATAATAAATGGAGGGGGCTATGTAATTTTTTAACACGGTCAAAGTCCAAGTTTGTTCACTAATACAGTTGCTTCATTTTCTCCTCTTTTTGCCACTATAAAATATTGAAAGTGTCCTGAACAAAGATTGTCCAAAGATTGAACAAGGATTGTTCTGGGGCTTCTCCAGAATGTTGCACATCAGCTCACATGAGGAAGGAAAGGCAGAAGGGAATCAGAACCAAGGACGAGACCTTCCAAGTGACCTGAGAGCTGAGGGATCAGATGGACGAGTAGATGGGGCAGGACAGCCCATGGGAATTCTACTTTGACTCTGAGTTCTGGAAATCACAGAACCCTCCCAGCAGAAATGGGAACATCTGTACTGAAGGCAGGGAGTGTGGGGGGGTCTGCTGCGGCTCAAGGGGAACTGAGATGGAGAGAACATCAGCCCTTCCCCAGGCTACAACCCCCGTGCTGTAGAACACAGAGCATCTTCCAGGCACAGCACCTCTGGGAAGCAGAAGTGCAGTTCAAATCCAGTCTGGGCTGCCAAGTAAGTTTACACTAGCCCAAGACCCTGTCTCCAAAACAAAAGTAAATTTTAAAAATATATTTCTTTGGGCTGAAGAGATGGCTTAAGGGTTAAGATGCTGCCTCTCAAGCAGAAGGTCCTGAGTTCAGATCTCAGGTCTTACCGGGTGGAAACAGCATTGGCCTGCACTTCCAGTCCTGGTGGACAGAGCCTGGAAAATCCCAGAGTGCAGCAAAAAAGAGGTAGAAGCAATGCAGGACGATTCCTGAAGTCACCTTTGGCCCTCCATGGGACACACAGTGCCATCTGATACACACAAAAAAATTTATCAAGTTTTTTAAAAATACATTTTTTCCTACTGTTCTAAAACACCTGTAAAGTTAGCAGTGCTAGGTCCTCATGGCTGAAGCCGTAAGGGGACGAGAACCAACCCCACTGTATGGCATATGAATAAGGTCATTCAGCTGCTGGTTACATCTGAGTATCTTACTTCATTTCTCAGTAGGCTTCGGCTATGTTCACTATTTTTTTTAATTTTTTTATTTATTCAATTGTGCGTGTATGCATGTGTGCGCATGTATGTGTGTGTGTGCATGCATGCGTGCGTGCGTGCGTGCGTAGAACCATGGGCAAATTTGGGAACCACGAAGGACCACCTCCACCTCCTCCTTGTTTATTCTGTCAGGGGATTCACAGGCTCCACCCTACCAGGACCAGAAACGCAGGCCACCCCCGTTTCTGCCTGGTGTCTATACGTGGGGTCTAGGATGGGAACTCTGCCTTCCTCCTGAAGGCAGAGGCTTAACCCCTGAGCCACCTCTCCAGCCCCTGTGTTCACTATTTTTAAACAATTGTTTGACTTCATCTTCATTTTCTAATTTAATTGCTAAATATATACTTCTGAAAAGGTAAAAGATAAAGGTTTGCCAGACATATACAACACACAAGATTAAAAAAGGTTTACAGTCCCACTAAGTGATACTGGCCATCAACCACCACTGCATCTTTCACATTTGCATCAGAGCCTTCCAAATGTCCCAGAGATCTTGTACCTCCTCATTCCCAGCATATGAAAAATAAAAGTTGATAATATTGAGGTACAACTCTAGGAAAGAAATATACAGTGTTTGTATGTATAATACATACATTCATATCCATTATCTTTTGGAGATAATGTGAAAATCCTAATTTTAGGAACATTATAAAAATTAGAGCTAAAGCCAAATGGCCTTCACTAGAATGTCCACTCAACTCTGTCAGTCAAGACAACAGACACTATATGAGTCGGGAATATACATAGCCTGGTGGTGGAGCATTTGTATGTGAGACCCCCTGGCTTACATCCCCCAGGACAAAATGAAAACCATGTCTTTACTGTTCTGCAACTCTTTTTTTAAGCTTAACACTGAGCAATCGTTATATAAGCTGTTATGTAGAAATCTGTATTGTTTTTATTCAAAATTTTATGTCGTAATGTTTTACTTCATCATGCACTAACTATTCCATTTTAGTTTGTGTAGATAGTTTTAAGTGAACTATTATTAAAAGTAGTGTCCTTTGGTTTTTCACACTAGAATAGCTATTTCTCCAACTTTATTACCTGCCGGTAATAAAGCTGTCCTAAGCTTAAGGGCATAAACTTTGTAACTTTTCCTTTCTCAGTGCTGGGCCTTCTGCATGCTAGGTCAGTGCTCTACCACTAAGCCACATCCTTATTCCCTGAGGTTTGTGAACTTTAATAGGTATTATTAAATTGCCTATGAAGCTTGGTGCACACATTTAAATTTTTATGGATAGTAAGTAGGTCAGAGATGTAAACTGAGATCAGAATAGGCCAGTGATTCGGCAAGGACTAGGGACACAACCGAGTGGTGCAGCACTTGCCACTATGCTTGACCAGGTTCAACTCACATACCCAAAAGAAAAAAAAAAAAAAAAAAGGTGCCCTAAGAGCTGCAAATCCATTCATTCACCATTTGGTCTTCTCCTGTGTGTGTGTATGCCCAAAAGAAAAAAAGAAAAAAAAGGTGCCCTAAGAGCTGCAAATCCATTCATTCACCATTTGGTCTTCTCCTGTGTGTGTGTATGTGTGTGTGTGTGTGTGTGTGTGTGTGTGTGTGTGTGTGTGTGTGATGTGTAGGATCAGAAAACAACTTTGTGGGGTAGCTTTTTCCTCCCACCTTTATATGAGTCCTGGGGATCAAACTCGGGTCCTCAGATACCTTGACCACCTGAGCCATTTCACTGACCCCCCAACTCGGGTTTTCTTATTGATATAATTGCAGGTAATTGATTGCAATTATTGTGTTAGTATAGTGTAGAAATCCTCACATTCATCTGAGATGATGTCCACAGCCGATTGCTGTCTGCCGAAGAATTGTCTAAGCATTTTACTGACACTAACACATGTAATATTTATCATGATTTTATGATTTTTTTTAGGGTCTCAGCATATAGTTGACTGGCCTCGCATTCCTGGTGAACCTCTTGCCTCAGCCTCCCAGTGTTTGGATTACAGGGTGAACCACCACACCTACTTTGATTCTTTTAGAAACTGAGCTTATTAACCCAAGAGGTTTAACTAGTTGACAATAACCTTTCACCTTGATTCTTGTGGATGGAGTTTTCAGTTGAGCACATCATACTTTATTGATTCAATAATTTTTAATGTGTTTTGTTTCTGCTTCCTCTGGTATTGACATAATGGATGACAAAGTATCTGCTTCCTGCTCTGCAGCTGGACAAAAGGTGGTTTTGGTTTCCCTTAACTGGAACTCTTACTAGTTAAAAGCAGGAACCCCAGTGTCTGCGGGGCTGCATCAGACCAGTGTGGCCTCCCCCCGGCCTTCTCCACAGCCAGAGCAGAGGAAAGGAGAGAACCAGACCAGGTTTCTGAAAACTCAAACCAAGAATCAGGAGATGCTCTGTAGGAGGCAGCAACTCGCCCACTCTGCAAGCAGAATGCACTGAGGGGAGCCAAGTAAGCAAGGCCGGGCCTGCATCCAGCCCTTTGTGCCAGGCACTGGCTCTGCCCACCAGTGATGTGCTAGATGGATTCACCATCTTTTTGTGGTGGTTTTGAAATGTTCTTTGTGACATCTGAGTCAGTGGTAGTCATGATGTTAAGTTAGGCAAGAGCCATTAAAACACATCTCACACAAAAGGTTCCTAGGACACTGGAGAGAAGAAGGGATGGAAAAGAACAGCAGCCTATGGGACGAGGTGGCCTAGTGGTTGAGGTGATGGACTGCTAATCCATTGTGCTCTGAACATGTGGGTTTGAATCCCATCCTTGATGGCTCTCAGGTGTTTTTCATTCCTTGTTCAGCACCTGTCATAGTTAATTAAGCACAGGTGTCAACTTGACTGTTGAGGGTTTGAGCTCTGAGCACAGTTGTAGAGAGTTGATGGTTAAGCCCAGATCAAACCTGAAGGACATTGTCTAGCTGCTGGGGAAGACACACCCATGGTGGGTGGGATTAGGCCCTGGATAAATCACAAAGAGCTGGTTGAGAGAGCTGGCATCCTTCTGTATACTTGGCCAGACATGCTGGTCTGGCAAGTAAGATTGTCCATCTCTCAGCCGTTATGCAGTGATGGTGTGGCCAGTCCCTTGGCCTTGGTGTTGGTGCATGCTCTCCTGTCAAGCTGGACTGAGAATTGTAAATGGACTGTCATAAGAAAGTAAACTCCTTGTTCCCTTAAGCTGTGTGATGGTCACTTATCAGCAACTATGCAGGCTGACTGCGACAGCACCCAACTGAGTTACTTTTTCAATTTGTCTCTGGACTCTCCCACCAAATTTTCCTTTTCCATCCATAAAAAAAATTAGATGAACTAGCTTAACAATATGCATAAAGTAACTGAAACATCATTGGTACTTATATTCATAAAAAAATGTATATCTCAACTTAACATGGGACTCACAGCTCAGAGACAGAATCACAGGGAGACTGTCTCAAAAAAAAAAAGTGTGTGTGTATATGTGAGTGTATGCAAGCATGCACACATGTATCCAAAATTTATGGGTTATTTAAGTCATTTTCAGCCAATCCTATTCCTGCTGCAACTTTTTATCTTTTATGATAATTTTGTACTTATTTTTTCACAGGGTCTTGCTGTGTTACCCAGGCTAGCTTCGAACCCCTGGCTTAAGGGATCTCCCCTTGTCAGCAGTTACCCTTTGCATCAGTAGGGCATTGTTGTTAGACTTCATGTAGCCCTCTTGAAATAAAGTTTGCAACTATTAGATAAGCAAGTTCCCAGGAGGTAGAGGAAATGGCTCACTGGTTAACACACTTGCCATGCAAGCAAAGGGAGTGGTGTGCAGATCTGTAGATCCCACATAAAGTGCCAGGTGGGTGTGGCAGCCCACCTATAACTGCAACCTTGGAAGGCAGAGACTAGAAATCCCAGGAAAAAGCTGGCTCAGCAAACTCTGTTGATCGGCAAGCTCTGGGTTTGACTATTGATTGAGCTTCAAAAGAATAAGGTAGAAAAGCAATCAAGAATATTCTTGATATCAAGCTCATGCACATGTACACACACATATGAATTCTTATAGCTGCAAACATGCAAACATGCATGTATGCAAAAGAAAAAAGAAAATTAACTTCCAAAACATGTGTTGCTTTTGTTTTCTTTGGATTTTTTTCTTTGCAGTGTTAGGAATTTGTATTAGTCAGGTTCTCTAGAGATGCAGAATCGACACAATGAATATAGATATATAATATAGGGAATGTATTAAGTTGGCTTACAGTATGGGCGAGGTAGTCCCAACAATTGCTGCTAGTAGCCAAGGTAGTCCAGTGATGGCTGCCAGTAACTGCTCAGTTCGGTAATCAAGTGGGTGATGGCTGAAGGCTGAAGAATTCCTAGAATCTTCAGTCTAGCCAACCACTAGGAGGGTTGGAAGGCTAGAGAGTTGAAGAAACCGGGCAGCCGGAAGGAAGAGCGATTCTTAGCACAGCTGCAAGAAGGGATCTGTTCTCCTTAGTGGCTCCTTTTTATATGATGTAGTAGTGGGAGGATCCTTTAAGAGCTTTGGAGGTTCTGATAGGATCTGTGGTGGTATAATCCTTTCAAGTAGTCTCAGTTGATCCTTTCCAGAGGTGGTCTCAGCCCAGCTTAGCTAATACCAGGTGTGTCAAGTTGACACCCAGGCTTAACTATCACAGAACTGAACAAAGATAAGTCACTAAGTAAAAAATACAGGATGGTACAATTTATATGTACAACATATGGATATACTGCTTGTAAAAAAAAGAGATAAATATATCTATGTTTAATTTTGCCATGTTCCATGTTTGTGTGCACGTATGATATAAATGCCTGAGTGTAGATACACTACCCTAGGAGTCACATAGATTTATACTTCCAACCAACAAAGTAGAAAGGAGATCACACCATGCTTGATTATGGAGCCCACATGGTCAGAGCATTCAGGATGGCTAGCAGAGGAGGTTGGATTGTAGCTTCTCTACCTCTGCATGCTTGGGCTATTGGGTTTGGGGTTTGGAGAAATAGAAACCTTTGAATAGAAGAGTGATATGTGTGATACAACATAGACTTTTAAAGAATTTTAAAACCAACATGCTGACAAGAGACTAAGGGGTCAAACCACAGATGCTCTGACTCATTTGTGGGCTAATGCAAACAGGCGCGAGGCATATGGCTCCCGCCAAGAGCATGACAAAGCAGGGGCCAGCAAGGGACACCAGAATAGCCTAGTGGGTGAGGATAGAGTGTGGCCTGCTGTCTCTTCAAGGGCAATGTCTTGTGTTCTAATTTCTTCTGTCTGAACATCAACAAGAGCAAGATCCATTAGACACTGAGGGAAGGGTTGGGAACACGAAACCTTTAACAAAAGAAAATGTGGCATTTCTGGAAGTAGAAATACAAACACTTCTGAGTTCCGATAGTCAGTGCCAAGAGTCTGCATTTATATTTAATTGTACAAAAGAACAATAGATGTACAGAGCGACTGTCAACGTAGCAGCGGAGAGTATGCAGCAGGAGGATCAGTAGTTCAAGGCCAACCTCAGCTGAGCATTCACAAAGCCAGGTGGGCTGCATGAGACCTCGCCTCGGACAAACAAATAAATAGATGGAATGAGTTGGGTCAGCAAGCTCCAGACTCACCAGGAACTCCGCTAGCTGCTGAAGACACAAGGAGACCCCACAAGAAGACCCCAGCTCCTCTGTCACAGCTGCTGTGTGTCTCACGCACACAAACCCTCCTGTTCTGTGCTATATTCAAATGACTCTAGAAGTCTACAGACTCCGTTTCCGCGGCTCCCAGGACTGACAGGCAGAATTGTTGAGAGAGAGAAAAAAATGGCTAAAGTCTTTATTATCTTAGTCAGTGCCCCCAACTCCTTTTGGAGATCTACAATGTGTACGCTATGCCGATGAAGTGGAAGACTGTCTTCTCTCCCCTCCTGAGCTCGACATGGAGCTTCTCTTCACCCTCACTCGAGGTTCTCCATGTGCCGCGAGACGACGACTCTTCTCACTTGGGTTTTTCATCCATGTCAGCTGTTGCTGATCTGACCTTCCCACTCTTGACCCTTTGGGAAGGTCGAACTCATAAACAAATGGTCATAGGTATTTGGTGCAAATCTTCTGACCTGATGAGAGCTATAGCTGACATAAACCTTGATGCAGTTTGATACATTTGGGGAGAGGGATTCAAATTGTGCCCTAAAATTTTGTCAGGCCCAGGATGTGGAAAAGATGAGAAACAAGATGTTGGGTGTGATGATTCCTCTTGACTCAATTTGGAATCATCTGGGAGACACCTCTAGGCACGTCTGTGTTTTCAGAGAGCTTTAATGGAGGAAGAAAGATCCACCCCATAGATAGGAGTCCAGAACTAAATAGGAAGGAAAGAAGAAAGGGAGGGAGGGAGGGAGGGAGAGAGGGAGGGAGGGAGGGAGGGAAGAGGAGGGAGGGGAGGGAAGAAGGAATGGAGGGAGGGGAGGGAGGGAGGAAGGGAGGGAGGAGAAGGAGGGAGGAAGGGAGAGAGAGGGAAGGAGAGGGAGGAGAGGGGAGGGAAGGGAGGGAGGGGATGGAGGGTGGGGAAAGAGGGAGGGAGGAAGGAGAGAAAGAGAGAAAGAAAGAAAGAGAAAACAAGAAAATGGAATGCAACATTTGTCTCACTGTTTCCTGACCACAGACATGGTGTGACTAGACCCTCTCACATCCAGAGCTGCCCATCCTTCACATCCAGAGCTGCCCATCCTGGACGAACACCTGCTGACACAGACCATGAAAGTCCAGCACAAGAGAACATTCCATGTACTGCCTCTCACGTCCTCTTATCAGAGTCTCTAAATGCTTTCTAGAACATAAACCAAAGTTCACACCTGCCAGAGTGTACTAATCCTGAGGGTGCACTGGTGACACCCCTGGGCCAGGGCTGGGGGGGGCCTGGTGCAGATCACGGGGACAGAATCTTTCCCCCATGTGTCTTCTCTGATGCTGAACAAAGTATGAGGTTCCAGCGAAGCATTTTCCATATGTGCTGCATTGGTGCGGCTTCTCCTGTGTGGATCATGTGATGCTCAGGGAACTCTCCCATGGGTGGCCCTCATAAGACCCGCGCTTCCAAATCTGCCTGCTGGCTTTGCAGGGGACGAGGACCTTCCCAGGGGTCTCCAGGCTCAGGCTCCTGAGTATCTTCATCCCCACGGGTCCTGGTTTCGCAGGAGATGTGAGCTCCACCGAAATGCTTTGGGGTACAGGTTGCACTGGTACGGCTTCTCCCCCGTGTGGATCCGGTGATGCTCAAGGAGGCTGAAGCTCTGGGTGAAGGTTTTCCCACAGTCCTTGCACTCATACGGCTTCTCCCCAGTATGGGTTCTCTGGTGTTTGATGAGGTCTGAGCTGTGGCTTAAGGCCTTGCCGCAGTCCTCGCACTCATAGGGCTTCTCCCCAGTGCGCACCCGCTGATGAATGATAAGGGCCGAGCTCCCAATGAAGGCTTTGCCACACTCCTCACACTCGCATGGCTTCTTCCCAGAGTGCACCATTGATGGATGATGAGGACAGACTCCCAGTGAAGGTCTTCCCACGGTCTTTGCACCCATGGGGCTTCTCGCCAGTGTGGATTCTATTGTGTGTGTGTGTTCTCTTGTGTTCAGGTAAGGCCTGAACTTAGCAATGGAGCCTCCAGCCTGTGGGATTTCCAGGGTTCCCTGCAACCCACCATCCTGTTCAGTACAGCAGCGTCCTCAGCCAGGTGGGGTCTGTCCCTGCCTTCCATCTGGGCATTTCTCAGCTGGAGACATGTCCCTGGCCTTAGCCTGAATTTTCAGATTTTAAACACAAATGCCAACAACTGTAAAATGTGCTATGCATGGGAGGGAGCTCTGGGCGGGAAGCCCTCCACATGCCAAGGACCAGAACTAACTGCAGCCATAAGAATGGACAAGAGGGGGACATATAAAGCTGGTGAGAGCAGACACAAGACACGAGGGTGAGGTGAAGACAAAGGACCATGTGGGGGACCACAAGTGGGGCTGGAGCGCTAAGAATACCAAGGATTAGACACGAAAAGCTGAACACAGGTGACATTAACAGCACTTTAAAGGACTTCTGAACAGGAAAAGTAAAGACTCAGAAACTGATCACCAGTGCACTGTGACGTCTGCCCTTATTTGGACTAGCTGGACAAATCTGCTCCAGGCAACTTAGGGCGAAGGTTTGCTTGGATCACAATTCCATCCTCCTGGGGTAGCACAGTGGCAGGAGCTTGGGGGAGGCGGCCATACCACATCCACAGCGAGAGCAGAGAGCAATGAGTCAACACATGCATGTTTGCTTGCTGGTGCCCAGCGTGTTTGTTTTCACACAGTTCCAGACCCCCACAATGGGCCTACCCACAATGGGCTGGGTCTCCCCACATCAATACAGTCAAGGCAATTACAACAGACGAGCTCATCTAGAGGATCCCTCTCCGGTGGTCTTAGAAGCCTGACTCTTTGGTGTCTGGCTGACAATAAGCATCAGGGTCCCCCAACAGGACAGGCATTGGCAGGAAGGCATACCATGCCATCGATGGGCTGCCAGCTGCAGACAAACCAGGGAGCAACCTATGACTCCACACCTTCACCTCGAAGGCCAGGAACTGTACCCAGTGCCTGATCTTGTTGACATCCCCCGCTCAGTCTGCACTCCATGAAATGGTCTTCCAGCTTCAAACTTACCAGAACACTGGCGGGGTAGAGACAGAAGCAAGAAGCAGAATGTTTTCAGAGCTAATCACACAGCTGGTAACTAACAAAAAATAATGCTTCTGACCAGACCTAGGACCCCATGACTTCTAACAGCTCAAGCGCTTCTAATGCACAAAGGAAAAAGGACTCTTTGGCAGCAGTCAGTACCTCAGTCTTACCAGACTTCCAGAGCTGTGCTGCCTTTTATCCTTGAAGGTCATCTGACATGCATTCTGCTCTGTCCACTGAGGGGAGACAGTCAGGGCCACGTCCTCCATCTTCAGCAGCCTGTGGAACAACATGTAATCCCACCTACCCCCCTCTCCCAGGCTCCCAAAGAGAGGCACACACAAAGAATGAACATATTGGCTGAGTTCAGATCCCAAATCCTAGATCCCACTTGGAAATGGCAGTGGCCTGCACTTTGGGCTCTGGACGGTGGAGCCTGGGAAATTCCAGAGCAGTCTGGAGGAAGGTTCAGCAAATAAATAGCTCTTCAGCTTCAGGAGGCTCCGAAAACTCACTCACTTCTGGTAGGGAAAGTAGTAGCACCCAGAGGTGGGGCATCTCCAACACAGGAGACTCGGAGCAGCCATAGAGTTTGGAAGAGACATCCACAGTGCAAAAGTCCAAAGGAGACTCTGAGTAATGGAGCAGGATGGAAGAAACAGAGCCTCTTAGGAGAGAGAGCTCCAGGGTTGAGGCCTCTGCGAGTCTCACCCTGCAGGGTTGGGCTTCCTGAGACACCCCTGTTCCTGTAAGTAACCCCAAAAAACTCATTGGCTCCTCAAGCTGGACCTTGATGTAATTATTACTTCAATGTTGAATTCCTATCTGGGTACACACAGAGTTGTGTGGTCTCTCCCCAAGGAGCGTGTCCGCAGAAGTGCTCAGCCTGAGTGATCCCGTATTCTCTTCTGCTTTCTCCTTTTCTGTTTCTCTCCAGCTCCGCTCAGTCTAGCAAAGTAATCAGATATGCAAACTCTCATAATGATCCGCTATACAGATGATATTACTATACAATCCATTTACCAGCTGGGTGATCTTGGTAAATTACTCAACTCTCCATGCCCAACTTTCCTGGTCTACAAATGAGAACTAGGATGTAGATATGGTTGACCATTAGGCTTAAAGACTATTGTATAAACATCTCTAGAACAGTCCTGGCATCCCTGAACAGAAGGAAGCTGGAGACTGCTTCAACCAGATGGGGCAGGTTTTTAGCTATAATTGAAATGTCAACATCACCTTTCTACTCAGAGGACCAGAGAAGCTAAAAATTGTAAGCTTTTTAGGTTATTAGATAAAGAAGAAAAATGTCCCATCTGTGTCAGCCTAGTCAAAGTAGGACCCAGAAGGGAGAGAATTTAAGACCAGATGTCTTAAGGGCCATGATACAAGAAAATTAGTTTCCCCTCATATGCAGTATGCTGCTACACAGAAGAATTGTTATCAGTAAGGGAGATTAGGTCTCCCTAGTCTTCAGATTCTAATACAGATAATGCAGATGAAGTACTCAAGCAAGTTAAGTGAGCAGTTTTCAAAGTCGATGTCACATTAAGATCACTGAGATTTAAAAACATTCTTGTGTTCTGGCGACATCCAAAGCAATCCACAACGTTGGAAGAGCAGATCAGCTTGAAGGAACTTGCACAGCTTCCTAGATGATTCCCGTGAGTTTAAGAATTAATGAGTTACATGATACTTTAATGAAGAAATCAAATAAATTCAGGACATGGGATATTCTGTGGGTTTCTCAACAAATAAAACCAGTCATTTAAATTGCAGGCAAGAGCTAGGGATATGGTTCAGGCCATAAAAGTGCTTGTTGAGCAAGCATTAGCTCCAAGTTCAAATCCCCAGAACTCTAGTCAAAATTTGCTCATGACCATGCAGATTCCTGTGATCCCAGCATTGTTACTGGGTGGGAAGGTGAAACTAGGAAGCTTGTTGGTTCCAGATTCACCCACCGAGACATCCTATCTCAGGAGCAGACTGTGATAAAGCCGGACCAGATATTAATATACACGACACACACGCAAACACAAGATATAATCGCTTTAGTTTCATAACTCATTGGTGCAATAAATACCTAATCCAACCAGCTTCGGGGAGAAAGGGATTCTGTTCAGTTCACAATCCCACCTTACAGTCCACCGTGGTGGGAAAGGAAACAAAAATAAAATGGGAGGGATGCTGAGCCGCCAGACAGCAAAAGAAAATCGCAGAGGTGGATATAGGGCATTGCCTGTCAGGGGAAGACCGGACCGGGCGCTCAAAGTCACGCTCGACCACGCGGCCACTTCCGGGCCAGCTGGGCTACACCGGTTTTTGTCCAAAAAGAAATGGAATGAAAATCCACGTGCGCAGAGAGACTCGAGGCCAGGAGAAAATCAAATACGCTGAACCAAGCGGACTAGGAGTCCTTATGTCCTTCCTGGCCCGGTGCAAACCGCGAAGACGCTAAGTCTAAGAAAGGCAGCCGAGCATGGGCCCCGCCGCGCCCCGCCGCGCCCCGCCGCGCCCCGCCGCGCCCCGCCGCGCCCCGCCGCGCCCCGCCGCGCCCCGCCGCGCCCCGCCGCGCCCCGCCGCGCCCCGCCGCGCCCCGCCGGTATCCCGGGCCCATGCAAGTCTCGCGCTCCAGGGCGGCGCGCCGGAAGCGGAAGTCATGAGCGCGGCCCCGCTCCACCTGAGCGGAAGTGACGGCGGCGGCGTGCCGGAATCTTAAGTAACCGCCGCGCCGAGCGCTCGAAGTCGCTACCTCATGGCGCCCACATCCCGCTCCCGCTCCTCCGAGGATAGGCCGGAGTCGCGGAGACGGCACCGCAGCCTGTCGGGCAGCCCCTCGCGGGCGCCGGCGCGGCGCTCCCCTCGGCCCCCGGGCCGTGGCGCCGACGGGCTGGGCCCGCGCGGAGACCCCGCCACGCACGGCCGCCCCGGGGAGCGCGGCCCAAGCGCCGCGGCCGCGCCGCGCCATCACCAGCGCGCGGCCGAGCGCGCGTGGGCCGACGACGCGGAGAAGGACAAGGAGGAGAGCCACCGGCAGCGGCGGCTTAAGGAGCGGGAGCGGATCGGGGAACTTGGCGCGCCGGAGGTGTGGGGCTGGTCCCCCAAGGCTCCCGAGCCCGACTCGGATGAGCACACGCCGCCGGAGCGGGCGGCGGCCGAGGCCCGGGCGAGCAGCGGCTCGGAGCGCCCCGCGCGCGCAGCGAGGAAGAGGAAAAGGAAGGCCTCCAAGCGGAGGCGCCGCAAGGCCTCGTCCTCCTCCTCGTCATCGTCCTCCTCCTCCTCGGACAGCACCTCGAACTCCGACAGCGACTCGAGCTCGGACGACGCCGACGCCAGGAGGAAAGTTCGCAGAGCCAAGAAGAGGAGGCGCCGCGAGAAGCAGCCCAAGAGGAAGAAGCGGAGGAAGAAGGCCAAGCGCGTGCGCACGCGCCGCGAGCTCGCGGGGGCCGCGCGCCCTGGACCCGCGTGGGCGCAGCCGGCCCGTGCCGCCGACGCGTCGGGGCTGATCGGGCCCGAAGCTCCGGTGACGCGCGCGGCTCAGGACGAGCGGCCGCTCAACTACGGGCACGCGCTGCTGCCCGGCGAGGGCGCCGCCATGGCCGAGTACGTGAAGGCGGGCAAGCGCATCCCGCGCCGCGGCGAGATCGGGCTGACGAGCGAAGAGATCGCGTCTTTCGAGGGGTCGGGGTACGTGATGAGCGGCAGCCGGCACCGCCGGATGGAGGCCGTGCGCCTGCGCAAGGAGAACCAGATCTACAGCGCCGACGAGAAGCGCGCGCTCGCCTCCTTCAACCAGGAGGAGCGGCGCAAGCGCGAGAACAAGATCCTCGCCAGCTTCCGCGAGATGGTGTACCGCAAGACCAAGGGCAAGGAGGACAAGTAGGCCTCGGGGCGCGCGGTGCTCCCCCGCAGCTGACGGACCCGCGAGACCCTCAAGTCGCCCTGAGATGCCGAGACTCTGGCTTTCGTGTGACACCAGCGAGCACCGTTTGTAGAGAGACCAGCGAATCGCCCCAGTACCCCAGTTTGTGCAGTTGTGATCGTGTTTTGCGCGCCAAACTCAAGTTTCTCTACTTAAACCGCACTGGCGCCCCACAGCGCTGGAAGAGCCTCGAACATTCGACGGCGTGTGCTCCAGGGAACTCCGAGCAGAACACTGATTGGCTCGTGCCCCGCGAGAGCAGGAGGCTGGTTCCCAGCACGGCGCTGGGGGAGCTCGGGCTGCTTCGCCTTGCTGTTATGTGAGTGGTTTTCCTTCTGTAATCGAGGGGCGCCCCGTCTCCTGAGTTAATCACGTCTTTTCCTGGGCTGCAAAGGAGGGAACGCGTCGTCTTTGAAGGGCTCAGTATTCCTGTGCTTGCGCTGTTCTGGCTTCGCGGTCAAAGGAACCAGCACCAACAGACACAGATGCTGATGCTGGTCTTCATCGACCCCACGCAGCCCTTTTACTTCCCTCAAAATAGACGTTGCCGACAGGAAGACTCAAATCCAGGGATGAGTGCAAGGACCTTACAGCAGCGAGTGAGGCTTAGGACAGCACATTCTCTTTGGAATATAGAATCTTTGTGACTGCTTTTGAAAACCATTGACTTAGGAATTCTTGATAGCAGAGCCTTACGCTTAGCGGAATCATAAAATAAGCATATCGTGTTCGTCGGCAATCTTGGAAGTTGTGATGTTTTCTCCAGTAGCAAGGCGTAAGAGTGGTTTCGTTTTCATTGTTGCTGAAAGTTAACCGAAAATCTTTAATCCATACAAATTCAAGACAACTGGCTAAGTTACTTTGCATGGCTCTACTTAGGTACCATGTTCATTCAGTACTTGGTAGATCTTAGATTCGACTGTTTCTCTAATCCCGAAGGGTTATTTGGTGTGTTTATCAGTCATCTCTGGACCGAGATTTGCTGCGCTCGGTCCATGCATCTCACCTCAGATGGTGAGGACTGAATCCCTCCCTGTGAGTCCTCCATGTATCTTAACTTAACCTCCGAAAGACAGGACAGGCCACTGGCACCTTCTGTTCTTTCCAGAGCACCAAACTCATTTTGCTTTTTCAATTTTGCACCAAATTCAGAAGACTACGGCAAACATCTCGCTAAGATCCCTGTGTAAAATTCTCATTGTTTTAATGCCATTTTCTGTGCTATGCATTTGCATTTCTTTGTGACTTAGCACATGACAAGAGTAAGTCCTGTGTGCAGCTTTTCAAGAGAATCTGAGCTGCAAACTCACTAGAAGCCCTGGCTCAAGAACAAAGGGACCACATGAACACACACATGCAGGCATGAACTGAAACACCCCACCATTCCAAAGTGACATTTTTGCCTGGTGCCTTTCTGTCATGCAGTGTTGCCTTATTGATTGAAACATGAAGGATGTGATCTATTTCCTACTGATTTTATTTTAAGGTTTCAGTCAATGATAATGAACATGGTGAAGGCAGTAATAACATAATTTTCTAAATAAAGTATCTTCTTCATTTAGTATTTTGGTTATCTGAGGATGTCCAGTGTGTGCAAACAATCCCAGAATTGATAATAGAAATGGCAGTTTTAAGAACCTAGATATGACAGAAAATTTGAGGAGGGTAAGTAATGGAGATACATTCACTCCCAATTTATATTTAATTTCAATATAATTTTGGGAGAAAAGCTGCTCTTTAGAGATTAAAAACATTAAGTTAGATGTATGTTTTCCTTTCAAAAAGTTAATTTGTATATTAAGTGTATTAGCCTTACGAAAATTTTTAAGTTAAACTTTTAACTTTCACTTTTAGAAGATACAAGCTTTTGACACCCAAGGACAAAAAGACAGCTCTCCTTGTTACAATTAAACTGCTTTTCTTTTGGACATGTGTCATAGTAGATGGTGTATGTATTTCAAGAGGTCTTTGATCAGGTGGATTAAATTAAGTTTATTCTAATTTTTTTTCCAGCACATCACACTGAGCTGCAGAACTGGGGGTGACACTGAATCCTGATCCTGTTGCTGCCAAGTGCCAGGAGTGTGGGCGCCTGTCTCGGGAGCCAGGCTCAGTGAAGGACGGTGAAACTTACCTTCTTTGCAGAGCATTTTTTACTGTCTCACAGCTATAGATTTATGTATTGTTATTTTAAGCCTTTCTATTCACATATGTCCATGTTCAAATCTAATTTTCAAAATGCTTTCACGCTTTTTGTTGTCATGTTTGACTTTTTTTAAAATTTGGAAGAAACGCTGATGAAGTGTGTGTATTTCTTGTGTGTGGGAGTTGCTTGGAAAGATGGGGAGGGGAGGGCAGGGCAATCACGTGCTTTCTGTTTGTGTTCAGCTTCTGAGCACATTGTCTGGCCTGTTGGGAGTTGACCTTCGAGCTCATGTAAGTAAAGGACATAAATGCCAGGGTCACAGGAATGTGGGCAGGGACAAGAGGGGAAGTGGGCTCTGGGGAAGTGACTCGCCAGTGGATCTCTCCTAGTTGTTTCCCTAAGGGGACATGGCATAAGAGCAGCTCTGGGAGGGAAGGATGGGGAAGCAGTTGTGTCCCTGTCCTGTGGGGGGAGGAGGGAGTCGGGAGTGAGGTGTGGGAAGGTGTCCCCTGTCGGACTTTCCATTGAGGCCCAGCCTCTGCCAGGCAGTGCCTAGGAGAACCATGAGGCCCTACCCATCCTCCCACCAGGCTGGCAGACAAGGCCAGGGAGGAAGCTGGGCATTTGCCCTGGGCCTCCAGCCACACCCTGCAATGCTGCTGACCTGCTACACAGCCAAAAGGAGCTGCAGCTGGCTGTGGGGAGTTGGGGAGGGGGGAATAATTGAAGCTCTCCAAGTCTCTTCAGAAAAGGATCCAAAGCCAGGACTGAACACAGTTTGTAAAAAAGCCAGAGTCTCTTTCAAGTATGCAGATGAGAGTTTCCTGAGAAGCAGAGCCAGACTTTGAAAGTCATAGGCAGTAAAGCTTTGAGACTATCAGTGTTTCTGATGCAAGAGGACAGGCCTGTGGACGCTGGCTGTGGGCACTTGGGGTCCCGAGAGGTTCTGCGATGCCACCAGTTGGTCACACAAGCACGCACATACACCACTGCAGTTTGGGAGAAAGGAAGTGAGTGTCCAGACTTTGGATTTTATAATCCAGAGTTGAGCCACTTATTTGTAGTGAATCAGCCAATTGCACAAACTTCTAGGGATGCGGTGACAGTCACCAATGTCTCTGGAAACTCTAATAGCGTTTTCTGAAGCTTCTGGCATGTGGCCAGGAGAGAGAGCTGCTTGAACTCATAAATCTTCATTCAGCTTGGAGATTAACTCCAAAGGGATAGGGAGGGATCTGCCAAGCAAATGCAGACACTTTACTTTTCCAGAAGACCAGCAGTGCCACCTGCAGGCTGCTGGGACATACCTGGCAGGTGCCTTTGAAACCTCGGAACTAAGGATTGATTCCCTGGTAATTCTGGTGAAATACCAAGATGAGTCCCTGCATTTTTTTTTTTTAAATGTCCAGGTTGATACAGCCATAGCTTTGTTTACTTTTGAGTGCAAAGCTCTGCAGATCCGCAGCTTAAAATCCGCTCTTGTTAGACAGTCCTTCAAGGGAGGGAGCGGAGAGCCCTAACTTTGAAAGGGAACAGTTACCATAGTGTCAACTTCATGGTAACTGGAAACTAACACCATAGAGATTGAGCCATGTGATCACCGAAGCATGTCATGTTACTGTAGAATTTGGATCCCAAACTTTGACCTCCAGTTAAGTTACTTCATGAAGTGCTGAAGGCCCTGAACCAAAACCATTGGAACGAACCCAGAAACCACACAGGCTTTTGAGACTGTCAGAAAGAATCTGGCACCTGCCCATGTCCTGAGAATCCCAAGCTTGTGAAGGCATTTCAACTACAGATTCACGAAGGAGAGGGGGAGGTCGTCTTGGGAGTTCTCACTCGGGTGATTTGAGATGAACCTCAACTTGCAACTCATTCATTACTCTTTCAAATAGCAGCAGGTCCAATGCACCCTACAGTGGTCAGCCTGCCTAAAGCTCTAGCTGATACTTATGAACTCTTCCAAGAAGCCAGAAAGTGCCTCCTAGGCCAACCCACCGTGGTGGATATGCCACACCAAGTTCACCTGCATGGTTGCTGAGAAAATCAACATCGAATGGCTTAAGGGAACAAGGGTTTATTTCTTAAGATTGTCCAGTTACAAACAGTTCCCTCCATTTTATTCACCTGCCCTGGGACTAGTCCCACCTACCATAGGCTGGGCCTTCCCCATCCATTAGATAATCTCCTGCAAGTTTGTTCTGGGCTTAACTCATACTAATTCTCTACAAATGTGTCCAGAGTTCAAACTCTCAACTGTCAAGTTGACACCTGTGCCTAACTATGACATCAGGTGATTATTCAACACAAAAAGGAAATCTATCTCACTGCAGCTTGGCTGGGGGAATATCGAGCAATTTTGTTAACCCAATGTGTCCTTCAAAATAGATCCAGCTGGAGTTTTCCTAGACCTAAAGTGGAAGCCTTTTGTATATGAATGCACTGCACTAATAGATGAAATCGATGGCGGTACAGAGCTACTGATGGCAACTTGGCTCTCGGCATGTTTGTAAAGAATTAGTAATTGAGTTAGTCCCCAAACAGAATGCAGAAGGCTGTCTAACTAATGGGGAAGGCCCCGCCCATGGTGGGTGGCACTGGGTCTTGGGCAGGTCAGTAAGATGGAGGGAGCTGGTTATGGAAGTTCTTCATGCTGTCTGGCAAAGGAAGTTTGCCCCTTTCTCAGCTGTCCTGTGAGCATGTCCAGTTCCCTTGGCCCCTGGTGTTGGTGTGGACTCTCCTGCCAAGCTGGAGTAAGATCTGTAATCAGACAATCACAGGTCAAGAATCCTTGTTCTCCTTCAATCATTTATCTACAACGTGCAGAGTAACTCACGCGTCTTACAGTCCCAGGGAAGCCTTCCTACTCGTCCTACCTTTTGTCTTTCACATAGCTGCTTGCTGCTGCATACAATGCACTCCTTGTAGAAACTTCCTTATGGGCAAGAAAAGATGCCAACAAACTGCATAGTGACAGGGTGGCATTTTTCATATGATCTCACAGATATGCTGCTGGCAACCGTGGGGAATGACAGGGCAGGGAAGGGTGGCAGGACACTTTGTATTAGGTGCTGTAGAAAGGGACTAGCGGGATTGTTTGTTCTGAGTTAATATGTCCTCATACAATCTTAATAGTTGGCTTGGTCTGAGTTCACATCTGGCCCAGATAGCCTCCAGTGCAGAGCTGATATTGTTAGACATTACCCAGGCTCCATCTTGTTGGAAGTACCTAGGTCCAAAAATCTAGCAAGAGAAGCACCAACATAACGTCAGGAAGCTCATGAATACCAGACAGGAAGTGAGTAACAAACTTGAAGGCTGATTATCGACTACTATGTTTCATCCCTATAAAACTGCCCGTTAAAAATGAGTTAAGGTGGATTATTATTTTATCCATGTATATGTTAAATCCCACTTCCTCAGATCTGGCTCTCTAAATAAAATCCTAATGGAAGATTCCAGTTTCTGCTTCTTCTTGTTTATGGTTTATAGCACTAAGCCTTGATATCCAGGTGAGAGATTAAACGACTCAGATTAAACGACCTGCTTCATGTAAAATACATTTTGCTCTAAAACTGAAAACAACAAACCATAATTCAGATCAGAGACCCTACATTAATCACCTGGAACCAGACCAGCCAAATTTCTCCCCATCCTAAAGCTCTGGGAAATTTGTGGAAGAGGGGGGCAGTAAGATTTTAAGAGCTTAAAGATGGGGAGGAGCAATAATACGCAACCTCACACAAGTTAGGGCCACAGTAACCATAATAGGACTTTGCACGACCTGCTCAATGACTGACCTATCAATGACCCCCCAAAGTCTAGCATGGATCACAGGCACTAGGATCCTTAGAGGCAAGGGATTAACAGTCAGAATAGTGTTCACATACTAAAGAAGAGCACAAGAAAGGGCTCTAGGCAATACTACTGAGTCCTTACACCTCATTAGAGTGGAGGACACAGAGGGAAGTTTGGCATTCACACTAAAGGATGCTCCAGGGATGAGGGAGGGGGTAAAAAGGGGGGCACTGGGAGAAAGGGAGGGAAAGGGAGTGAAAGGAAGGAGAAGAGGGGTGGAGGGGTGGAGGGAGGGAGGGGACCCGGGTACCTATTAAGTTTGTATGATTGGGAAAATAAATAATTTTAAAAAATACATTTTGCTCTAAAGTGAAAACAGTGACCAAAGCGAAAAAAAAAAAAAACAGTAAGCCTCTGACTCTCCCGGGCAGGTCAACCGTTTTTCGACTAGGTCGAGCGCGGACATCATCGAGTTGAATTGTGGTCCTCCCGCCGTGCTAGAGTGGAGCCGGAAGCGCACAGGGCGGACTCCGACTCTCCCTCGGGGCAATTGGGTTCCGGTCCACGCAGATCTGCTGCCCACATGGGGCTGGCGGTACGGAGAAGCTTCCCGGTCGCGGAGCTGTGAGATTCCTGAAGCGCGTGCGTGTCGCCCCGGGACTGGGAGAGGGAAGGACCCGTCCACCTTCTGTGTTTCTTGTTTGTTTGTGGAGACGCGTTCACGCGTGGCTCCGCCAACCGTGGAGCCCAGGCTGGCCTCGAACCCACGGACTTCTGCGCCGCCCCCGAGTGCAGCGTTTGCAGGTGTGAGCCGATTCGTGCAGGGAGGGGAGAAGGGGGGATGATGTGTTGTGGTTTTGTTTTGTTTGAGAGCCGGTGTCCTGGAGCTGGGGTCGACCTCAAAATCATTATGCCCCTCACTAATTTGAATTCCCGGGCCGCCTGTCTCCACTTTCCAACTGCCGGAAGCAAAGGCAGGAGCTTGGCACACAGAACTTCTGCATATTTACGTTGGTCTCATCTCCAGTGGGATATTTTAGTAGATAAAAATGAAAAGTCCTGTTTGCACTAGTGGCATGCGAGGTCCCAAAGCTGCAGCGTATTTAAAGAATAGAGCGAGACCAGGGTGATTTAGCAGGACACATAGGGTGAAGATTGTGGGGGCTCCTTGCAGAGCCGAGGGGTGGGCATTCAGAAAGAGATGTGTGAAGAATTTGGTTTTGGTAAGATTTGGGAGAACTTTTAAGAAGAAAACAGAGATGATTTGACTGTTTTAAATCAGCTCTAGCTAGAAACTAAAAATAGGAATAAATCGAGAGTGCAAAAATGAAGTCCAAGAGTCCATAAGAATTATGTGCCATTAAAAACTTGCAGTAGGCATGGTGATTAATTCCTCCAATCCCAACAATCAGATACGGAGGCAGGATGATTGGCATCCCTGGCCACTCAAAAAAAAACTTGTAAGTAATTCCTGAGAGCAGTACAGATTACCTGTGTCATCATTGAAGTTGGGTTGATAAATTGCGGCTTTGAAGGTAGAGCCAACAGTATTTGCTTCTGGATCAGATGGAAATAAATGAGGAGAAATTGGGCAGAAGATATGAAGTTTAGCTTTGAGACCTTGTGTAAATTCCTCAACTCTGTACACCGTTTCCATTTGTATTCAGTAAAACTGAAGATAATTCTTTTTAGGGCTGTGTGAAGATTTTAGTGGATTAATAAATGTGACACAGGCAGAACAACTCACTGAGAGGTTAATACCACAAAGAGAGAACATTAAGTGGAGCATGTCAGGACAGGAAGGGAAGGAAAGCATTACAAGTCTGCGGAAATAAAAGTAGCACATTAAAGCACAAGAAAAGTGTAAAACTTATTAATTGCTTGAAACCTTATCTTAAGGGTAACAATGAGCCATTATATGTCGTAGTTACAGCAGAGAATTGTTTTCAGAATTCCCTGGCACAACGTGGAAAATAAATTGATAGTTTCAGAAAAACTAGTTAGAGTAGTCAGCAAGGAAACAGTGGTACCAAAGAACATAAGAAGTAGATGGATGAGATATTTGAGCTGTAGAGTTTAAATCTGATCAATTACACACCTAAATTGTGGAAGGAATAAGAAATGATCAGTTTTCTTGCTTAAATAGCAGGGTAGATGGGCCTCCTGCCCACAGACAGGCTGTGTTGACACATCTAGTAGCGTCATAGGAAGGTCATCACAGACTGAACATATACTTTGTACCTATATTGGGATTTCTCTGGAGGTGAACTAACACATCTATATTGATTGATCGGTATCTAAGATGGTTTGTTCTTTTTAAAAAGGCATGAGAGTAGAATGAAGACTAGTTGGGGAGAAGGGACAAGTGGGATCAGAAAGGAAACGAGAGATTAGTGGGGAAATGATCAAACTATATGCATGTATGAAAATGTGGTGAAACCTGTTACATGCAGTTAATATGTGTGAATTTTTAAAAAGGATGCTTTAAAAAAGATTTATTGTAAGGAATCAATCCTTGCTCCTGTGGCAGCTGCAAGTCCTGAGACCTTGACTGTTACCAAGGAGATGGTTTTGTTTGCAAGCCAAGGCCTGCAAACCAGGAAAGCTGGTGATTCAAGGCCAAGGATCAGCAAACATAAGGTGCTGCAGTAGCTGCCAGGCAGGCAGAAGACAGGATGCTGAAGATGAAGGCCAGGAGACAGGAAGCTTTGCTATCCTATTGGGAGACCAGTCTTTTTCTTCCTCTAAACTTTTTACCTGATTGGAGGAGACCCACAACATTACAAAGAACAACCTGCCCTTCCAGTCTTTAGTCTGCCAGCATCATTGTGAATCTCAAAAACACAAAAAGTCCCGGATGATGTTTGGCCAAATATTTGGGCACTCCGTGTCCTGGAATTAGCGTATTACTTAGTTATTCCAAACTCCTGTTTTCTGGCTGTAGTCAGCACTTGTTTGGTCTTTTCACATCTCTATTGAGCAGGCACAGCCACACATCCACATCCCTGTCATTCAGGAGGCAGAAGCGTTGCTTGAGCCCAGGTATTTGTAGTTGCCTGGAACAGCACCCATGATTTCTAAAACAGAGAGGAAAGGAAAAATAGTAGTGCTGTCTTTGAAGTTTGTTATTTTCGTAAGCAGGTTCTCACTGTGCAGTCCAAGTTGGCCTCAAACTTGCAATTCTCCTACCTCAGCTTCCAGAATGTTGGGATTGTGGGCCCGACTTTAGTTCAAAGGGGTTTGAACCCCCCAATACCTGCCTTTTATTTATTTGGGGGAAATTGATTGAGTTCGTGTCTATTACAGATAAACTGAATTTCTCTAAAGTCTCCTTAGTGATCCACAGTAAATACATCTTTTCTTTAGTGCTCTGTAGATGGTGTGGCACATGTTGGTGTTGCTGAGTTTGGTTATTTGATAAAATTTGAGACGGCTAGATACCTTCATTCTCGCTAATAAACAACATGGTGGAGGACTGAAAACATTCTGTTCTGTCTTTTCACTCAGTGGTTTTAGCAGCCACTTAGAGCCTTTAACTGAATTGTTGGAGAGTTTCAAAACTGGGGGGGTTGTTATTTTTACAAATCTGTTATTAAAGAATATTAGCTGGAGCTCTGTTGAAGACCGTTCTCATTTTGCTTGTACTGAAAAGTGATCATTTAGGGGAAAACACGTGTGTACATGGAGCTTGCAAACCTCAGCAAGGGCTGCGGTTGCTGCCCCTCAAGTTGCTCTTTCTGTGATTCTTGTCATATTTTTTGGAGCGCCCCTCTCAGGAAGCTCCCCAAAACAGAGCAGTCTGAAACAAGGAACAGCAGCAGCTACTGCACTCCACCTCCCTCCCCCAGAATCCACAAGGCCAGGAAGGTTCTGGAGCTGCGGGTATAGTTCTGGGTCCCAGAGGATCACATGGCTGTCACCCGTCACTCAAAGAGTCCAGTGAAGGAGATGAGTGGAGTGAAAGGGACTTGCTGCCCGTCGGGCCATGTTTGACTAGCAGGGCCGGCGTCTCACTCCAGTAGGAGTTTCAGAGTTAGACGGGAAGGAGAAATGGGCACAGACTGCATCAAGCTGCTGCTTAGTTATCATCACAGGCTTGTACTGGGGGAGGGCAGTAATACCTAGGCCTGTCATGAAGAACCTGCTGTGTGGTAAGCGTTAGTCTGTCCCATCACGGGTGCTCAGCCTTCACGACCAGCCATTCCTAGGCTGTTGACCACACCTTAGTTATTTTTCTCTTGGCATCTTTAGCCTTAGAAGGGGACTAGAAAGGCTAGGTAAGTTTGAGGCGATCAAACTTTGATTCACCAATTTTCAGACAGATACTACTTAAATGATTAAGGCATATGTGCACAGTTGAGCAGGAATCTCAAGGCAGCAAAGGAGATAGCTGCAAGTGGTCAAGAGAAGTCTGCTTTTAGCAAATGCTGTCTCTAACCCATTATACTGTTGTGCTTGGGACAGAGATCGAAATGCAAAGAAGCAATAGCAGCTTTGGGCAGCAGCCATCGTGCAAACAGTTCCGGCAGCTTCGCTATGAAGAAAGCTCGGGACCTCGAGAGGTTTTGCTCCGGCTGCGGGAGCTGTGTCGCCAGTGGCTGCGGCCCGAGACACGCAGCAAGGAGCAGATCCTAGAGCTGCTGGTGCTGGAGCAGTTCCTGAGTATCCTGCCCGGTGACCTGCAGGCCCACGTGCGGGAGCACCAGCCTGAGAGCGGGGAGGAGCTGGTGGGCATACTGGAAGGTCTGCAGCTGCAGTGTGCAGAAGCGCAACCGCAGGCAAGTGTGCATGTGCACGTTTGTGAAGAGCAAAACTTCAGGCCACATGGGTGGACATGAGGGCAGCAGGAGGGTGGGGAAAACAACAGACCTCCCACTTCAGCTTCACCTGAACCTGTCCACTGCCTGCTCCCTCCTTCCTGTCCCCTCCTCTCTGTTCCCTGTTCCCTCCTCCCTGCACAAGAAAACTGGCTGTATGCCAGACTCTGGTTCTTTTTCTCTGTCCCTGTCAAAGTTCACCTGCGTGTTGCTGATAAAATCATGACAAAACTGCTTAAGAGAACAAGGGATTTATTTTCTTTCACTATCGTCGGGTTATAGCTCCTTATGCAGGTTGGCAGGAGAGGTCACCCCAACAGCAGAGCCAAGGGAACTGGCCACATCATCTCCACATAGCGGCTGAGGGAGGGACGATCCTCACTTGCCAGACCAGCATGTCTGGTCAAGCATACCTAAAGAATCCCAACCTCCTCAACCAGCTCCTTCCATCGTATCCACCTGATGAAGGACTAGTCTCACCAACCATGGGCTGGGCCTCCCCATCAATTAATCTCCTGTAGGTTCACTCTGGGCTTAACTCAACCACTGATTCTCCACAAATGTATCCAGAGCTCAACCCCTCGACCATCAAGTTGATGCTGTGTCTAAGGTGTAACTCCCCTTAAGCACTACCTTGGTTCTGCCGTGGTTTCTCATGCCAAATGCTCTACTTGGACTTTCTCGTTCCCAGGCTGCACACCAGGGAACAGTGCTGCAACCCTTGGTGGGAAGGACGGCCGCCCCCCAAACAGCACAGGAGCAGCTGGCGACACCTGAGCCTGACACGCAGAAGCCTGGGGAAGAGAAGGGTACGAAGTAGCAGCACGTTTTGTTTTTGAGTCGGGGTCGGCAGTACAGGGCATTTTGCTTTCCATTAAGTCTGTGAAGTATAATGTTTATGCACCATTGCTCCCATGACTGCACTAGCCGATGCGCTTCCACATGCATGTGTTCAGCGTAGTCAACACCACAGTGGGGGTGTAAAACGTGAACCACTCCAAACAGTTGAGATGAAGCACACAGAGCACAGGTTGATCTGAATCTTCCCATGGTTCTTCTCCCCTTTACTGCCAGCTCCTGCCCCAAGGTGGAGCCCCAAATGCGCCCACCATTCGCTTTTTTCTTATCGCCTTCAAACTGTTGTGAATGGCAACCATCTTTTATTTCTAATGCCACTTGATTTTCTTTGTCTCTGAGTCTCTCTCTTTAATTTCTGCTACTTACACGTTTCTTATCTATGTAGTCTGGTGCACTCCCGCCTCTCTCCCACCCTCTAAGCTCTGGTCTTGACACTTCCCTTGAGGTTACCTTCTGCTCATTCTCCATCCATTAAATGTGAATTCATTCATGTTTTCTCCTTGCTTAACTCCCTTTGGTGAGCTGAGTGATATTATTCTTTCTGGGTTTTTCTGTTGTTTTTCAGGGTTTAAAAATCTAAAAAGAGGGCTGGAGAGAGGGCTCAGGGGCTAAGATTGTCTCACAAGCAGACAGTCCTGAGTTCAGATCCCAGGTCCCATGTAAACAGAGCCTGGGAAATCACAAAGCAAGAAGGAAGTAGAACAATCCAGGATGATCCCAAAAGTCACCCTTGGTTCTCCACAGGGATACACAGTGCCCTCTGATGCACATACATACATACATACATACGTACATACATACATACATACATATATTACATACATACATACATACATACATACATACATACATGACAAATTTTTAGAAAAATCTAAAAAGAAAAAAAGAATTGCCACGTACAGTGACCCAGCTCCCATGACTATCCCTCCTGGCATGTGCTTATGTCTCATCTTGACAGTCACATCTGTAACCATTGTTTGGAGACTTTCAGCACTGTGTCCCTCCTGTGTCCCCTGCCACCCGTGCACCTCTGTGGTGCCCCATTTCCTCTTCCATCCACTTCTTGCTGTCTCTTCGGAGCCTCCCGCTCTTCCCCTCCCCAGCTCCATCCTTCATCCTTCCTTCATCTCTCCTCCACCTGTGCTCCACCTGTGCTCCATGGAACAGTGATCGCCACAGTTCTGGTGCTACATGGTCAGCAGTGGCTATATTTTAAACGTAAATGTAATGGTCGCATGTTCTTGAAAATGTTCCTTGCTCTTTGGATCTGTTGAAAATGTTATTTATGTTCAAAGCTTAGATTTTTGTTTCATCCCCATTCCTCTCTTTATTCTTTTTTATGTCATTGCTGAAAAATAATCTCTTGTTCCTTCCCCTGACCTTTCTCTCCTTCCTCCTCGAGCTCCACCCCATGCATACAGCATCCCACACATTCAGAGCACGCCACGCACAGCATGTTCTTTACAGTCTCTGCTGCCTCCACTTGTCATACTGACCACTGTCCCTCTTGTCCCCTTACAAGTCCCTTTCAGTTCACACCACCTCCTCTCCAGTCTTGCTGTCATCACCTCGGATTTCACCTTGCTCACGCTGGTGACCCCGCTTACCAGTGCTGTCTCTCTCTGCCTCCCCTTGGACCAGCTGTCTGTGTATCTCTGCTGACTCTTGGGGACTGACCAGCCTTCCTCCCTGTCCCCATCCAATGCCCTCACCCTCCCTCAGCCAGTCAGAGCACAGGTTTTCTTCCTCTTCATTTAATTTTGCTCTTAAAGTTCAGGCCATTATTCAGCCAATATTTCCATTGTGCCCGTCTTCTGAGGCACTCTGCCTCAGGGGTCGCTCTGCGTGTGCCCTCAGCTCTCCTGGTTTTCCAGGCTGTGGTGGAACAACAAGAGCACGTGAGCAAGTTACTGAGACATGAAATCCGAGCGGGGTCACACAGTAAAGCAGCTGCCATTGTCCTGGTGCCCAGAAAGGCCGGACCCTAAGGGTTTTGCTGCCGTGCCGGGTGCTAGAGGAACGAGCTCCACAGAGCAGGTCTGGCTCTGGCTTCAGAGGGTTCAACACATGGCCCCGACCCTGTGCTTTGCACATGAGGAGAAGCAGGATATCCTGGCAATGAGAACTTATGGCAGGGCGGCCCACCTCACAGCAGCCGAGCAGGGGGCACAGGGAGCCAACAGACTCAGCACAAGGTGTGTCTTCCAGATGTGTCCCGAGGTGACTTGCTGCCTCTTTCCTGCCATTTTTGAGTCCATCTGCTCACACCTTGAACTCACTTGTCTCGCAGGAGATGGGTTCTTAGCCATGTAGAGCTGCGCTCAATCATAATAACTATCTCTGTCCTAAGCGTACTTTCTTTTATTGCTCACATATTAGTTTATGTTACAGTCTAATTTTAAAAACAAGGGCATAAAGGCAGGAGGTGGACATGCTTGGGGAATGTCCAGGGGCAACAGGAGAAAGAAAGGGGTAGCTATGATAAACATGCATTATCTGCATGTGAGAGACTGAAAAAGAATAAAACTACTATTTAAAAAGGTTATCTTTCACTGTAAGCTCCCTCCTTCCCCCAAACCAGTTGCAATTAACCACCTCCTACATATTAAGCACATGTAGCACATGTCTGTAATCTCAGGACTTGGGAGACTGAGGCAGGGGGAATTACTGCAAGCGCCATGCTAGGTCAGTTTATTCAGCATGGCGAGACCCTGTCTTGTAAAAACAAAGCAAATAAAAACCCCAAACCCCAATTCCTTGAGTAGCTCTGCAGTATGTGGCTGTAGAGTCCCAAACAGCCACAAAATTCTTACTTTGCACATAAAGCTTGATTTAAGTTTTTCCTTCTAGCTGCAGAACTTTTTCCCAAGCACCCTAAAAACAGACGCTTCATGCTGCCTATTCAATGTTTCAGGTCGAGAGACAGGAATGGAGAATGGGAAGCTTGGGGCAGTGCTGGCCTCTTGCAGCGGGCAGGAAGCATCCAGGAAAACATCCAAACCCATGGAGGCTCACTGTGAGGACTTGCGCTTAGAAGAGCATCAGGTTCTGTCCACGGAGAACAACAGCGAATACTCAAGAAATCAGGAGGCGCTCATCAGGCCCGCAGACCCAACTGTCCACAAGAAGGCCCATGCAGAAGGTCAGCTTTGTGCGCTTACCGTGTGTCTGAGCTCTCCTCCTACTGAACACCAGGAAATCCTGTCTAGAGAGAAAGGTCATCTGTGCCAGGAGTGTGGGAAAGTCTTTCAAAGGAGCTCACACCTCATCAGACATCAGAAGATCCATCTTGGAGAGAAGCCGTATCAGTGCAAGGAGTGCGGCAAAGTCTTCAGCCAGAACACGGGCCTCTTGGAGCATCTGAGAATCCACACCGGGGAAAGGCCTTATCTGTGCGTCCTCTGTGGAAAGAGCTTCAGGCGCAGCTCGCACCTGAATCGGCACCACAAACTCCACAGCCAGGAGGAGCCCCGTGAGTGTGAGGACTGCGGCAAAACCTTCAGCCAGGCGCTGCTGCTCACGCACCAGCAGAGAACCCACAGTCACTCCAAAAGCTACCGGTGCAGCGAATGCGGCAAAGCCTTTGCCTTGGCCTCAGACCTCATCCGACATCACAGGATCCACACCGGAGAAAAACCTTTCAAGTGTAGCGTGTGCCAGAAGGCCTTCCGACTGAACTCACACCTGGAGCAGCACGTGAGAATCCACAAGGAGGAGAAGCCCTACCCGTGCCCCACGTGCGGAGAAGCCTTCCGGCAGAAGTCGGGCCTCTTCCAGCACCAGAAGCATCACCACCGCAGGCAGACGTCTTCATGAGGCTCCGGACTCGTGAGCCATGGACAGCACATGGACGGGCAAACAGCACCTTAGAAAAGTCACGTTAGCCAACCCGGCGTCAGAATTCTTGGGCTGGGAGATTCTGCCCCGTTTTGTTAAGTGTTTCTTGTGGTCACTCTTGGACTGCTGTGACTTTCTCTAAGGCGCTATGGGATCAAAGTTGACAGTTTTGTTCACTCCATGACTCACACTTTTAATGGGCTAAATGCAAGATTATATATTATATATATATAAATAATTTCATTTGCGTATGAATGAAATCTTTGAAATCATCAGCAAGAGTCTGAAGATTTACAGGAAGGGCTTGGGGGTATTTTTGCAGCATTGTAGCAACAGGCCCATGGAAAATGAAACACATCAGTCTCAAAGGCTGTAATGGTGTCTGACGTTTCCCCAGTGACTTCACCTTCCACTCGCATTATATCCGAGTCTCCATGCACCATTAGTGTAAGCAGCATAAAAACCCACGATGACCTTTTGTTTCTCTAGAGCCTGTGCTCGGGAATCACCGTCATTTTGCATGGCCTGCCCCAGTAGCAACTACAGATCACACTGTTTCAAGTTCTGAATCAAAGTTTTACTTAAACTGTGCGGGAGGCTTTGTGAGGCATTTCCATGAGCTGCGTGAACCAGCAGCAGATTACTACTGGGCTCCAGATCCCCAAACCACTACTGGGTGAATGTCCAGCAAAAGCAACTGGGCTTTTCCCTTTAATATCAGCAATGTGCTGTTGAAGTACTGCTTGTTTGGGGTGGTTGCTTGTTTGGGGATCAGCTCAGATCGATGATCACAGTCTTGATGTCATATCAGACTGTCTTGGTGGTTATGAATAGTAAGTTTGGGGTCATGCGCTCCCAGACACATCGCCTGAGCGGCCACCATTGCATAACTTAAGTCTGAGAGTATGGAAAGATCTATGAGACCTTCTAGTGATTATAACTTGGTTCAGCTGCATTTTAGCTCTCAAGCAATTACAAACAGCAACTTAGAGGAGTCTGCTTTTCCTGTGCAATAGAAAGGCAGGAGACAGTCAAGACTGGTGCATCTCTACGGCACACAGCATGACTTTGGCCTTTCTGCTCCAGCATGCTAATCCATTCCATTGGTTTGATCGTGTGACCACGGATGACTGGTGAGGTTCCGGCCTTCACATGTGGCACACACACAAAATAAGAACTAAGGCTTCCCTGTCCTCAGCTGCCTTGAACAGCTCCTGCAAGCTGCTGAGCGCACGCAGCTCAGGTCAAAACTGGATCCAGAGCCAGGAAGAGTGTCTTCTTGTTTGTGCAGAACTCAAAGTCTGTCCCATCCCTAAGGATGAAGACGGAGATGGCCTTTGGAATATTCTTTACAATCCTGTACAAGATGAAAGCCAGAAGCAAAATGGAGGCCAGAAGTAAGACAAACCAATGTGGCTTATTGAAACGCTGAAAATCTTAATGGAAAGTCACAAAGCCACAAAACTATCCTTTTTTCTGTCTTTATGAGCAAAATTGGCTTGATCATGGATATTTTTCCCCATACATTACATTTTAACATTTAAGTGTGATTCAGCTTAATAAGAAAAGTACATAGAATATCTTTATTATTGTTAGTATTAAGATATTCAAACTCTGAAGCCTTGAAGACTCAATACTTTGAGTGTGTATAGGCTTTTCTCCATGATAACGTCTTCTTTAATATCCAAATACAAAATGAGCTAGAAGATTCTGGATATCTCCATTGCACACTCAGTTTCTCCTTTATTTAAAAAAAAAAAATTCAGTTATGTAGTTTGCTGCTACAAAAGTAACAAAAAAATAGGAAAGGATGGGAACTTAATTTTATCTGTATAAATTCTTAATTATGTTTACCTCTGCCTCAGAATCCCAAGCCCTGGAATTAAAAGTGTGTCCCACAATGCTCCAACACTTAGCTTATTTCTGATAGAAGTTTCCATACATTGTAATAATAATAATAATGCTTTAACAAACCTGAAGTTGGGATGGTGGTAGATGGAGGATGAAGCAGTTTAAAACCAGCCTGAAATACAAGCTAAGACCCTGTTTCAAGAAAAGAACAGGGCATGTGGGTCAATGGTAGAGCTGCTTGTCCAGCATTGCGAGGCCCTGGGTTCTACCCACCACCACTGCAAGCTGACTTACCATTTGTCCATCTCCTTGATGTTTAACCCATATGTCTACACAGAAACCTTTAGAGTTTCCCTCTTAAACATCTTTCACACGTTAATTGATTACTAAGTTCATCTTTGCTGACTTTCCCATTGTTCCCTTTACTCATAAACAGCCTTGTCCTTAAAGATTACAGAGAACTGTCAAAATTTTAAATGCACGTTTTTTTCTCCAATTCTGGTGTACAGTATTTATCCAATAATGTACTCAAAAATGTAAAAATATGCAACTTAACTTTCATTATTGGTAGCATAAGGAGAAAACATTTATTTTTCTATGTAAATAATGATATAGACACTACTATAAAGAATAATTTGAGGAGTTATAAATTTGGAAGAAAATAAAAGCTTTTAAAAAGAATGTAAAGGTTTTGAAAGGTTTTCCCCATAGCAGTGCTCATAAAGAAGTGAGGTGGGGCACAGCTGGGCCCATAGCTGTGGTCTATGTGACGCCAGGTCACTGTTCTGCAGAAAGGGGTTTGGGGGGGTTGTTGAAGATCAGGCCCCCTTTAAGAGACCACACTGAATCCTGGATAAAGCTAACAATATGCTGGGAAACATGTGGTGGTCCAGGACAAAAACAAGCACAATGCCTCCAAAGGATGGTAGCCTGTGTACCAGACACATTGCTGTCCTGGGGAGGACATGTGCGTGAACTCCTAAAATATGGCGTGAAACTTGGCCAGATGTGCAGCCTCTACTGTACCAGCTTGCTGCTGGCCAATAGGCTTCTCAGAATGCCAAGGAGGGACAAGATCTGTGAAGGGTAGGAGGAAACCATGAGATGTGGGACCACTCACGTTCAGCCTGGTGCCTTCTATTGCTATTTGGATGCAGATCTTGTCAAAACTAAAACTGGAATAAAGTTTTGGGCATCATGAAGGGAGCTATAGATGGAGGTGTGTTTCTCCCTACCATATTAAACCATTACTTGACTATGATTCTGAAAATAAGGAGTACAATATAAAATACACTGGGAGCACATCAAGAGTCAGAACATTGCCAATTGTGTACATACCTAATGGAAGAAGATGAGCTTCTTCAGGCTCTTAGAGATGCAGCAATTTTCTATGAAGTTTTTTTTCATAAAGACAATAAATTTATTGACCAAGCAGCTAAAAAAAAATCTAAGCATTGCATTAATAGCAATAATTAAATAAATCATAATATACCATATACTGGAATACCATTTAACTATTTAAAAAAAAATTAACTGACAGAGCCTGGAAGAGTATGAGTCAATAAAGCGCATGGTGCACAGGCACAAGGACCTGAATTCGGATCTTATTTTAGTTCACTTTAGTGCAGATTTTATTTGCCTTTACCATACTAGCTGGCCTAGAGAAACTTCTTGAGGTGCTGGAGATGGGCTCAGTAAGCACCCTACAAGTGCTGGCCCTGGACTTTGTCTCCAGCCCTCAAGTGTGTTCAGATTCAATGATTCAAACCAACACAAGCGCAAAGGATAAAGGCGGAGTTTACTATAGGAAAGAAAGAATGGAACTCATGGGCATGGATTCCACGAGGGGCAAAGGAAAGGGAAGGAAAGGAACGCAGGAGGATGAGTCGAGGGAGCTAAGGATGGCTGCCAGGATCAGGGGAAAAGCGGCTTTTCTTCATTGGTGAGCTCCAGTTTCTGCAAGCCTGATTGAAGCTTTTGGTCCTCTACATCTCAATGTTGTTTATATTGGGCCCAACCCGTTGCTCTGGGGCTGACCTCTTGAGTTTATCTGCAATGGAAAACTCAGCTCCATATCCTTTCATGAGTGGATGGTTGGGGGAAGCTGGGGACTTTATGTCTGTGAAGGATTAGAGTCAGTTCCATAGGGTGTGTTTCTTCAGGGTAACCCAGCCCTGGGGATGACCTTCCCAGCATGGCAGCTCTGAAACTGCCTAACATGAACTCCAGACATGGAATCCCCAAGGGGCAAGGGAGCCAAAGGGGGTCAAACGGGTGAGCTCTAGTTTCTGTGAACCTGATTAGGTTGGCTATGGGGCCCAACTCCGCACACCTCCTGGCTATGCTGAAGAATTTCGATCGCTGGCATCTGAAGCTCCTCTGTGGGGTTCACATCCCTATTACTCCACAAACTTCTGTACAGCGAGACCTTCAAGACCTTTCCAGCTGCAGCTGCCTTTCTACTCTGTCCTAAGCTACCTAGCAAAATTTTTCTCTCTCAAAATTACTTTCGGAAATGAAGCGTGAAATGGGGCGTTGGGAAGAAGGGGGACAGCACCTGGCCGTAATTGACGGCTGGACAGTTCCCTCTGCACCACAGAGATGCGAGGCGCTGTTCTAGAGTGGCAGGAGCTGGCCGGAAGCAGCTGCTGAGTCTGCAGGAAGTCCCTCCCCGATCGAGCCTGCTAGATCCTCCGGCAGAAAGTGTCCCTCATCCCACCTCCTGCAGGAAGCGCCCCCTTCCTCCTTGGACCCCAACTTCTCCTGCAGGAAGCGCCCCCCAGACCCCACCTCCTCCTACCGGAAGCCCCCCTCGGATCCCACCCCATTCTGCAGGAAGCGCCCCCGGGACCCCAACTTTTCCTGCAGGAAGTGCCACCCGGACCCCAGCCCGCCTTGGGAAGCGCCTCGCTAAGTTCAGGGCTCCCGGAGGGCCGTGCCGGCTGCGATGCTTCAGGCCCCCCTGGTGCTCGCGGGAGCCCTGGGCGAGAGCCGCGTCCTTCCGCGCAGTTTCCCTGGACTTTAACTCAGCAGCCAGGCAGCGCTCGTGAGTCCTGCCGTGCCAGGCGCTGACGCGGTCCTAACGTCGGTCCTAGGCTTGCCTGATCTCTGGCCACCGCGCCTGAGTACGCGGGGACCCTGGTCAAGGAGTGCTCGGGTGTCTGCTGAGTGCCAGGTACCTGCTGCAAAGACCTTGGCAGGTGCGCTAGCGGCCGGGTGGTAGCGGGGTGATGGAGGCCTGTGCACCCCCTCCTGCCCGTGCGTGATTTGGGGTGGCCAGGAAACAAGAGCCAAGTACATGCATAGTGACCCATCACCTGGAATTTAATCAGAAGGACGGCACTGTGTGTGTGAAGTACAAAGTGGAAGGGAAAACGTAGTCGCCGTGGCTACGGTGAGGAGAAACGGGAAGAACATGGTTTTCAGTCCAGAGCTGGCTTTGTGAGGGAAAACTGAGTTACAGACGAGACAGTAAACCACAGGAAAGATCAGATCCTGCAGGTTTTGGATTTAGTCCCAGGAGAAGTTTTTGAAACTTTGATATTTTTAGAACAGAAGTCAGTGAAAAAGAAAAAAAGCAAACAAGTGATTAATTCTTCTCTGGACACACATTGTGTCCTAATTCATGGGCGGTGGCACAGATCCACATGTTAAAGACCCGATCTTACATGGCTGCTTCCCACTTCCAAATCTGTAAGCCCAAGTTTATTTGTGTTTCTGATTGACTGGCTGGAAACCAGGGTGCCGATTGCCCTTCCCAAGGCTCACTGCACTCGGGGAATGTGTTGCGAGTATATTGTAAAGGGTACACAGGAAGCAGAAAGTGCCCTGTGTTGCTCAGGACAGGGCTACGGGCTGGGCAGTGTCCCCTGTGGGCACTGACCTGCAGCTGTTTGTAATCCAGTGAACCTGGCCTTTTGGCTTTTAAGGGAGACTTTATTATGTAGGTGTCATGGTTTGAATGTGAATCCCCCTTTACTGGCTTATGTATTTTATTTTTGATGTTAATGTTTGGGAAGGGGCATGGTTAGTGGGTGGAACCTTGCTGAAAGAAGGCATATCACAGAGGGTGAGCCTTGAAGTTTGGTGACCCAGCCCTAGTTTCTGTCAGTTGATACTTGTTCTCTCAGCCTTTGTGGTGGCTGTGGTGACTGGAACTGGTCTCCTGGTTTTGCCTCCAGCCATGCCTTCTGCTGTGTGAATGCCACCTCAAGGGACTGTGTCTGCTGGAACAATAAGCCATATACCTCTTTCTCTCCTAAATCACTTGAGTCTCAGTACAGTCTCACAGCAATAAAGGAGAAGTAACCGCCACAGTGGCATGACAAGACCATTGTTCATTGGCTATCAAGCACTTTGGCTTCTCCATCCTGGGCACCGTAGGTTGTGGGGATAGTCTGAAAGTCCCAATCCTATGATCCTGCCCAGTCTTGCAAAGGGTGGCCAGCTCCGTTGTCCATTTAGGGGTTGCTGAAGTCAATCATTACAATACAAAAAGGCGCTCGCTGCTTTGATGGTTTCAAGGACTTGAGGTGTTGTGTGATTATAATTATACTTTAGGAAAATACTCATCTGGTGAGGAGAGGTCAAGCAGTACTGCTATACGAAAAACTATTATAATAGTGGATGAAACTGGTAATAAGACTAGGAAAAGAAAAGGATTGCTGTGAGAGGCATGTCGTAGAAAGAACTAGCTATATTCAGTGATTATGTACAAGGTCTCAGGCTAAGTCTAAATGCCTGAGAAACTGACATGCAGCTTTGAGGGGATCCTACTCTCCTTTTGAAATTGGGGTGCAGGACAGGTGGATATCTGGCCTGCTGGCTGGCACCGGAAGATATGGTCTGCAGTGCAGGTCACAAGGCGCCAGAAGAGGATGGTGTCCGTGAAACAGAACTGTGCAGAAATGGAGGTCACAAACGGAGCGTGAGAAGCGGGGAGAGGCAAAAACCTGATGTTACGTCTGCTGTTTCAATCACCTATTGTGTTTAAAAAGAAAAACAACAAAAACCTGATGAACTGTTTCCCAGGGTTCTGTGGGGTGACTTGCCTGTTCTACTGCTGATCAATCTTGGATTTAGTTATTCGTGTTTAGCTGTTGAATTCTGACCTCCACACCCAGCTGGACTTTAGCTTGGACGCCTTGGTTCTTATCCAGACCTCACTGCATGACCAGCTCGGGCTTCTTCACAGCATGGCTGTCCTGTAGTGGTACACCAAGAAGGGGAGGGAGGGTCCTGCAGGGGTGCGCCAGGAAGGGGAGGCATCCTACAGCAGTGAGCTGGGCAGGGAGGGCATCCTGCAGCAGTGAGCCGGGAAGGGGGGTCATCCTGCAGCAGTGAGCCGGGAAGGGGGGTCATCCTGCAGCAGTGAGCCGGGAAGGGGGGGCATCCTGAGCAGGAAGCCGAGAAGGGGGGGGGCATCCTGAGCAGTAAGCCAGGAAGGGGGGAGTCCTGAGCAGTGAACCAGGAAGGGGGAGTCCTGAGCAGTGAGCCAGGAAGGGAGGCATCGTGCAGCAGTGAGTCTGGAAGAGTGGGGCGCTTCTTTCACTGTGTCATGTCCGTCCTTTTCTGTTACCAAAGCAAGTCATGGGCCAACAAAGGATCAAGGCAAGGAAAAATTCTGAGGGACACAATCTCGTCACAGCAGTGTTTGGTGATGTGAAACTTTGGAAGCAAAGCACATCTCCGCTAGAATACTCAGTGCATGGAGACCATGGCCTTGGGCTGTACTGTGCACAAAGGCAGCTGCCTGGCTTCTCCGCAGGTCAAATTAAACTACCCCTTCTCTCCAGCATAGGAAGTGCTTGCTCTTTGGGATGAGGTGGGGGTTGTTGTGTTCCGGAGACGATCTCATTATTGAGGCCTAGGCAGGCCTTGAACCTGCTGCATGTCCCACAATGTATCCATGGTGCTTGCCTGAGTGCAGGGTTTTGCACTGCTGGATAAGCATTCTTGTTTTTAACCACGTTCCCTTGTGATGGATCCTTTTACTTCTGTGCTCATCCCCTTTAGTGTTGCACACATGCTTGTGATTCATGATACTTACACAACTAGGCTCAGTGATCTACAGTGAGGACAAAAATAAGTCTGTTCCATAGGGTTCGGCAGCTCTTGTGACACGAGTGTTTCCGGTCATTTCTAGATGTGTCCCTGCACATTTCTGGAGCAGAGCCCGCAGCCACATGATCTTCTGTGGCCTCTGAGCCCAGCATGTTCGAAGCTTCGCCAGGTTCTGCTCCTGGAAGCAAAGACGGCCTCGTGACAGTGAAGGTGGAAGATGCTGCCTGGGCGCTGCCCGCAGACCCCCAGGAGGACGGTCCCCACGTGCAGGAGCTGTGCCGCCTGCGGTTCCGGCAGTTTTGCTACCAGGAGGCCCCGGGGCCCCGCGAGGCCCTGGCTCACCTGCGGGAGCTGTGTCACCAGTGGCTGCGGCCCGAGTTGCGCAGCAAGGAGCAGATCCTGGACCTGCTGGTGCTAGAGCAGTTCCTGAGCATCCTGCCCGGGGACCTGCAGGGCTGGGTGCAGACATGCAGTGTGCAGAATGGGGAGGAGGCGGCAGCCATGCTGGAGAACTTGGCTCTGGGCCGTGGAGACCCCCAGCTGCAGGTGGGATGTGTGTGCTGTGGAGAAGTAGAGAATATGTTTATTACAGTCTAATTTTTCATTTGCAATAATTTATATAGCTTAGGGAAGGATTGGGAGAACAGTGTAGAATGCCTGTGTATGCTTAACTCTCATTTGCCAGTTGTTGATATTTGTTTTGTGCCCCACTTAAGTCACCCCATATTCCAGTGCAAACTAAAGTCTTTCTTTTTATGCACATCTCCCTTCATTTGCACACATTTTTTGTTCCTGAACCATTTGGAAATTAATTGCAGATATTTTGTCCCTTCACCTCCAAGTACTTCACTGTGTATTTAGGAAGAATAGGTTGTTCTCTATAACATCAGTTAACATTCTTGTGCACAGTTTCCCATATTATCCACTGTTTCTTCACTCAGGCTTTCTTTGATCCAGGATATAAACTTGCATTATATATTATGTTTAGTTTCTATCTCTGGTCTTCACGAATTTTTTTAATTATATATATATTTTTAAGATACTTTATTTTTAATCCATGCTAGTTTTTCTAGTGAGTGCCCCTCAATTTCAGTTTCCGGTATTTTCTCCTCACTAAGGGAATATTTACCATAGCCAGGTGATGTCTTCTGCTCATCAGAAGCACGTAGATGATTTTCCTGTTGCTGACCAGACTGTGCTGTCAGATTGCTTCACCAGAGAGTTTTCCTGTCCCCTTTGTCAGTTGTGGGAAACATTTAGGGCAGCAAACGGCCTGAGTCCTGATTAACTTTCCTGCTCACTGGGGCGGCGGCTTATGCTGCAGGGCTGGGTCTTTGTCTGTCTTTCTGCCCTGTTTGCTGCTGAGTCCCGACTCCGCATGGGTCCGAGTCCTCCTTAAGCTCAGTTGCTTGTGCCTCAAGTTCTCTGTTGTTTCCGGATGCTGAATGCATGTGTGCTCCACTCACTCCTTTCTAGAGGGTAAATGGGGCCTGTTCTGTTTCCCTCGAGACGTTCAGTGCAACTCCTGTGCAGTGCTTCTCCAAGGGCCTTCTTTTGTCTCCAGGCCTCTGTCTGTGTTCAGGGACAGGACATGAAGCTAGTGGTGAAGGAGTACCAAGGAGCCACTTTGGGGTGTCAAAGTCTTCAGTTCCTGCAGCCCCAGATGGCTCCCCTGATGTGTGAACTGCCACAGCTCCCCCAAGAAGTGAACGGTGAGTGTCGGAGGGTGAGTTCTGAGGGGACACTAGGAGGAAGCCACCAAGGGTGTGTGGTCTTCCAGTGGAGACTGGGGGCACATGAACTTCCCAGTGGAAACTGACAGGTGGATGGTCTTCCAATGGAGACTGAGGGTTCTTGGTCTTGGTGGGAATTTGGTTGCCTGTGTCCTCAAGTGTTTATGTTTTCAGGTGCTGGGTCCAAGCTACTTAACATATTTATCATCTCACAGTTACCTTTGAGAGAGAGAGAGAGACAAAGTAGTGTGTATATAGTATTGCGTGTGTATATTGTGTATGCGTGCGTGCTGGGAATGGAGTCCAGGGCGCTGCGCACACTAGGCACTAGGCACACTCAGCTGAGCTACATCTCCAGTCCTTATTTTTGCTTTTCTGAGGTAGCCCCGGTTGCTCATCTCAAGTTCATGATGCAGCTGAGGAAGATCTTGAACTCCTGGCTCTCCTGCTTCCACCTAAGTCCTGGCACTGTGGTTTACAGGCAGGCGCCCCCACGCTTGGCCAGAGCCCAGGGTTACAAGACCAGCCTGGGCAACACAGCAAGGTGGTCTCTGAATATGTGGACAGTAATGTACAGTACTCAAGTGACAGTTACTATTAGTAGTTACCATGCTGCCCATTGACTCCAGAGCTCACGTGTTTTATAACTGCAACTTTATGTCTGTGACCAGCATCAGTCTTTGTATCCTTGTACATTTCTGTATCTAAGCAATTGAAAATTTTAAAAGTCTAAGCTCTTCTTACTAAGCAACCTTTAAACCAAATGTTTAAAACAAAATTCAGTTTAAACTGCAGAATATCTTTTCAAATTTAAGGCTCCTGATCTTTGGTTAGAACTATCTCTATCACATGTCTAATTTTACACCAAGAAAACACGATTGTGCAGTCATGACTGTCCCGGTGAGAAATGTGTCACCAGTGTCTTCCTTGCTGTCTGCATTTCTGGATTCTTCTTCTTGTATATGTATGTGAAGTGCATCATTTTAAATAAAGCACCTATACCTTAATAAATTCCACTCCGTTTTGTGCATGGGCAGCCCAAAGGCTTTGGAGTCTTGGAATTCCTGGCCAACTGCAACAGTGGCCTTACACCTGTGTGAAAAGCCGTGGCTGTGTTTTAGTTTAGGTGCCAGGAGGCAAGTTCCAAGCAGAGAAGCGTCTTCAGGTCATGTCTCATGTACAGTTTTTGCCTTCTCTTTGTCCAGGGTTTGCGCCCCAGGAAACAGCCTTTCTTCAGGAAGAAAGTTCTGGAGCCAGCACATCGATGCCTGAACTTAACTCTCCCAGGTTCCAGGTGAGCAGTTGTCCGGCTCAGGTGAACTTGGTGTGGCCCTGCTTTCCCTGGCTCGCCACGTATTCAAGACCAAGGCGTCCATGCTGATTAGTTGCCTCCGCCGTGATTCACTGTGCTGATGGCACATCGGATTTCAGGTGGGTATGGAGGTGACAGCACGCCTGCTCTGACAGATGGCGGCGCTGCCATATCTCCTTGGGCAGCTGAGGCAAGGACTACAGATCCTGCACAGCCAAACCCCCTGCCTGAGGTAAAGAGAGCCAGACCCAGACTCTGAGACAGAGCAGGAAGAAAAAGAACATCCCATTTAAGTTCTTTCCCCACTGCTGCCTCCTTAGTCTTCACGACACCCTGTCCCCTGCCCTTTCTGTGACTTACTGTCTCAATCCCATCACACCCAATACTGCCTGCTCTTACCAAGTATTTCACTTGTCTGAAAATGTACAGAAAATAAAACCCACTTTAATAATACAACCATGTTAGATATTAAGCTAATTGCCTTAAAAACATTACGATGTGAATACAAAGTTAAAAAAGTGATTTACATTTTTGAAATTATATCTTCCAAAATGCAAACACTTGGAGGTGACTCTGTCTGAGACAATAACAAGAGTTAGATGTTTGCTCGTGTGTGTATCAGGAGTCAAGGAAGGCAGCAGCTGCACTGGGAGAAACTGAAGAGCAGACAGAAAGGAGGAGATGACCAAGCAGGGTTAGCATACGGGCAGAAGCATGCTTGCAAGGGATGGTAGGTCCTAATTGTAGGTGCTTGTCGTGTAGGTGGCCTGATTCGTAGGTGTAATAAAGTGAGTTCCTTCTAGCCTGGCTTAGCTAGACCCATGGCCGATGTCCTCATGTGAAGCAGAAATGGAGACGGTCTGCCTGCCTGAGGCTGGCATTGTGTGCTGCTTCTATAAGTGAAGAAGCACTCAGAGAGCCTGGGATACTAGGGTCTTAATTTTGGACTGAGCCTCCATGCTGTGAAAGAATGAATTTCTATTCTTTTAAACTACCAGGTCCGTACCTTGTTTCAAGAACCCTGGGGAACCGGGTAGATTTCAAAGCAAATTGCATGCTGATCAAAGCGGGTTGGTAAGAGAGGAAATGCTACTTAAACAAGGAAGGAATTTTAACATGAAAGTAGGGCTGTGTGCAGTTATCAATGGGGTCAAGTTGTGCTGAAGGGAGAACATCTCAGAACTTTCCTCCCTGTTCCAGCACAGAGCCAGTCTGTGACTCTAGCTGCAATGAGATTGGAGCATGAAACAGAAGGTTAAGAAGTTAATAAAAAGGGGGCTGGAGAGGTGGCTCAGGGGTTAAGCCTCTGCCTTGCAGGCAGAAGGTCCTGAGTTCGGATCCTAGACCTCACGTATAGATGCCGGGTGGAAGTGGGGGGGCGGCCTGCGCTTCTGGTCCTGGTAGGGCGGAGCCTGTGAATCCTGGGGCAGAGTAAACAAGGAGGAGGTGGAGGCGTCCATGGTGGTTCCCGAATTCGCCTGTGGTTCTGCACACACACGCACACGCACATACACATACATGCATACACAATTGAATAAATAATAAAAAATTTTTTAAAAAAGAAGTTAATAGGAGGAGGTGGAGGTGGTCCATGGTGGTTCCAGAATTCGTCCGTGGTTCTACACATACATGCACACACAATTGAATAAATAATAAATAATAAAAAATTTAAAAAAAAAGAAGTTAATAAAAAGTCTTTGGGTGAATAACAAATAAAAATAGAAACCATAAATAATCTTCAATAATTATTTTAGCATCTAAATATTTAAACTTAATCATTGCTAGCTTTGAAATATGTTAAATAATCTTTATTAATGAAATTCAGTGAGGACGGTGTGTTGACAAGGTCTGTTACACGAGCATCTTTGTGATCAGTTTAATTGGATTTGCATTAAGTATCGAGTGTGTGTTGAAATGCTGTAGCAGAAAGTGTCATTGAGGCAGTTGAGCCCATGTTTGTGATAGTGTCTTAATGTCAAGCATGTGTGCACACAGGTGCATATGTATGTTTACATGTTTGGGGTGCACTGAGGCTGGAGTTGTGGTGGACTACCACACCTGTCCAGCATTTTTATGTGAGATCTGAGGATCTGACTCGGCTCCAAGCACAGCAAGCACTTTAATCACTGAGGCCCCTCCCCACTCGGTCACAGTGTCTTTGTTCCATCTAAATTTCTTCTCTAAAATATGTTTTAGAGATGGCTCAGAGGTTAAGACTTTGCCTGGAAAGCAGAAGGACATGAGTTCGGATTCCAGTTCCCACATAAAAAACAAGCAGAAATGGCTCAGGCCCTGGTGGACAGAGTGAACAAAAAGGAGGTAGAAGCAATCCAGGATGATTCCTGAAGTCACCCTTGGTCCTCTACAGGGACACACACTGCTCTCTCTATCTCTCTTTTTCTTGCTCTCTCTCTCTCTCTCTCTCTCTCTCTCACACACACACACACACACAAAATTAAAGTAAATAAAACATTTAAATTGCCACCTTTTGTTTTCAATGTCATGCCATAAACTCATCAGGAATCTTCATGCCCACCATGTGTGTTTAGCTCCAGGGGCAGACTGCAATCCTGTGAGCCATGAGACAGTTTGTTGAAGATTGTCCAGTGTCTGCCCACACACACCCAGCTGTGGCGGGGACTGGTCACAAGCGTCATCTTTACACCCAAAAGTTCTCGTGTGATGCAGAGCACCCTGAGCAGCGTTCCACTCCTTGACAGCTGGACCACCCTTTATCCTTTCTTTTTCTGTTTAGATGCCGGTAAAAACTGGAGAGGAAGCAGGAGCCCCAGACTTCGCCCCAGAGGAGCTGTCGCATCCATCCCAGCCACAGCTCCGAGGCTCAGGTCCCTGGGAAGCCCCCAGTCTGATGAGTAAGACAGGACCCCTCTTCTCTCCTTCCATCACTGACCCACACCACAGCCCGCAGAGCTCGCAGCCCCCCTCACTGCGTCCCTCCCAGTCATGTGTCTCCTGCTGCCCGGTGACTGATTCTTGTGACACCCATTCTCCATCCTGTGGTGATGTCATCTTTGTTTCCCACCCAGCTCCCCCTACGGCTTGTCATTTCCAGTTACCCTGCACAGGCGAAGGCTCTGGAGCCCTAGGCCGACCCATAGGAAGTTCTCTTTGCTGAGAACACAGCATCATGGTTAATTTTCTGTAAACGGGCAGCACCCTGTGTGCCCTGGCCCCAGTGGGTCTGGTACCCCAGTTGGCCTTTTGCATCTTCCCACACATTTTGTAGAGCTACCAAAACTGCATCCTGAAACATATGTTGATATTTTAGTTTGTTTTAGTTTGGAACATTTTTTTTGGACCCTAGTGACTATTTAGTTTTGCTTTTTTTCCAAATTCATTAAATTGAACATGTAATTAATGTATTGTTTAAGTAGAAAAAATTATAACCAAAGGTGGTTTTATTAATGCAGAGCAGGACACTTCTGAAGAAATGGGACAAGATGGGACGACCTCAGGAACAGCCATCAGGTCAGTGTGTGTTCCTGGGCAGGTCAAATCCTGCAGACATGCAGAGACACTGGGAAGAACCAGTCGCCTCCTGCCCTGGAGTGGTTCAGACCACTCTGACCTCTGTGGGAGAGGGGACCCCTGCTCCAGGATTTGGTACAGGCTGCTCTGATCTTGTGGCCATGGGACCCCTGCTCTGGAAGGGAGGCCTACAGTGGGAGTGGCTTGAGAAGCCAGGTGGGCACAGATGCATCTAGCAGCCGGTACTCTTGCTTACCCTCCCTTCTGCCTGTGTGTGAAAGGAAAAGCCAGCAGCAGACAGAATTCCCACAGCCAGCAGAGGGTTGACAGGCAGGGGTTGCCCCCCTAGGTCAGGAGATCCCAGTGAGAAGGAAAGGAAAGGAAAGCTGACATGGAGAAGTTGGCTTTGGGATGGGTTTGGGAGAGCGCTTGAAGCCAGCTGATGCCAGGAAGGCAGGGCGCACCCTAGGCAGATGCAGAGTAAAAGAAGGGGTGAGGGGTTGGGCCTGAGGAGCAGGGCAGGGGCAACTGCAGCCAGAGTCCATGTGAAGTAGGAATCTCTCTTTTCCTGGGCAAGGCCTTACCATACCCTCTACCACTGCGGTACACAGCAGCCCTAAAATAGTGTCTTGAAGCCAAAGAGAAAAGCAATGAAGTCTACTCAGCAAGTGGGGACCTCACTGAACCCCAATTTAGGAGAGACAAGGCAGCAATTTGCTTGAAGCCCTGACGCACAGTGCTGTAAAGGTAGAAAAGCCTGATTCACGGGGTAGAAAGTCTGAGGAAGGCTTAGTGCAGCGGCCCTGGCGCCTCTTCCAGCCCACCGTGAAGCCCCTGACTCCCAGCCCTCCATGCGGCCCCCCCCCATAGCCCCAACTCCTCTTCTAGGCTGCATCCACTGCTCCAGCCCCTCCCACTCTTGGCCCCTTGCCACATGGGGCTGAATGTACTGTAGCTCTCAGAGCTTAGATTTCAGCAGTGAGAAAGAAGACGTTGGTGTTTTGACAGGATTCAGGGTGCCCACGCTGAGGATCTCAGGACAGATGTGTCAGGCCAGTGTGGCAGCTCACTCCTGCAATCCCAGCACTGGGAGGCAGAGGCAGGAGAACTGCCTCTAGCTCAAGCTCAGCCCCTGCTACAAAGTGGCATTGTGTCTCAAAACACCAGACGGTAAATGTGCTGAGTGGTCATACGTGCTGAATGGATCTTACATGCTGAGTGGATCACACCTGCAGAGTGGATCATATGTGGAGACATTGAATACTCCCAGGGTGTAAATACTTAGTAAATTATGTAGGTAAATCACATTAGAATTTGCTCTTTTGCTTTTCCTCCCTAGTATCTGTTAAACCCACTTATTGAAAGGACAGTAGCTAATAAAATGCAAATTTGTAGAATTTAAAAAGTTTTTTAAGAATTACATAAAGAATTGTAAATGCCATAAAAATAAGTTCAATTCAAGTAAACTTTGAGTTTCCTTTTTGTTCTCAGAGAAATGTACCTGCCAGACTAGCTCTTAGTAAAGCTAAAGAGGCCAAGTCTTTTTTTGCTCATTCAGAAAGTCTTGAGAGTTGTGAAAAGGCCCAGTAAGTAACTATTTCTGTCTTCAAGTTAAGAACCATTCAGCAGTGACACAGCAGCTGGTTCCAGAAACCTCTGATTCCTGCTAACAAAAGCTCAGCTCAAGCAGAACCCCAGCTCACATAGCAGATACATGCTGCCTGCTGAGTCCCCGGGTAGGGGTGCGGAGCATGGACCACCTTGTCCTGCTCCAGAGGAGTGAGGGAGGGACCACCCCCCTAGGCAGTAATAGTGCCATGAGAGATGGTGCGAGCAGACAAGTTGAGTCTCACCCAAGTCGTCCCTGTGGAAACACAGAGAAAGAGAATTCCCTCCTAAAAGGCTTCAGCATCATACTCACCATGTACAAAAAAATTAAGCCATGGGGTTTGTTTGCTTGCTTTGAGTGAGTTAGCTTGTTCTTTTTCTTTCCCAGAGACTGTGCGCCCCATACCCCTGACAATCCCAGTGTCCACCCCGAAAAGATGGCATGGAATCTGAAGGCCCTTGGGGATCGTCCCCCACCACGTGACTCGTGGGCCTGCATGCACATCGCATCCCTGCAGTACGCAGCCGGAGACATCACTCGGAAGAAGAGGAAACAGGACAAAGCGCGGGTGAGCGAGCTGCTCCAAGGCCTGGCATTTTCTGATGACTCGGAGGCAGAGGACAACGACGAGATGCAGCCTGTGCAGAAGCGGCCCAGGGTGTCCAGTGGCCCAGCGAAGACCTGGACTAAAAGAGACCTTAGACCCAATTTTCCAAGCTGGTCCACACTGGACTCTGGACTTTTGAATCTCAAGAGCGAGAAGTTGAACCCCGTGGAGCTCTTTGAATTGTTTTTTGATGATGAAACTTTCCACCTGATTGTCAACGAAACCAATAATTATGCTTCTCAGAAAAATGTCAACTTGAAGGTCACAGTTCAGGAAATGCGATCGGTGTTTGGTGTCTTGCTCTGGAGTGGATTTGTGAGGCGCCCCAAAAGGGGGGTGTGCTGGGACATCCCTGAAGCTGGCCAGACCCAGATTAGGGATACAATTCGAAGAGATAGATTTGAATTGATTTTGTCATACCTACATTTTGCAGATAATAATCATCTAGATAAAAAGGATAAGTTTTCAAAATTGAGGCCACTCATAAAGCAAATGAATAAAAACTTCCTTCTGTATGCTCCTCTGGAAGAAAATTATTGCTTTGATAAGTCCATGTGCGAATGCTTCAGTAGAGACCAATTCCTAAGCGGAAAGTCCCTGAGAATCGGCTATAAGGTCTGGTGTGGTGCAACCATGCAAGGTTATGTGGTTTGGTTTGAGCCCTACCAGGAAGAGTTGGCTGTGGGGGCAGGTAAGGACCCCAACCTTGGGCTGGGTGGGAATCTCATCATGAACTTTGCGGACGTTCTTTCGGAGAGAGGTCAGTACCCCTATCACCTGTGTTTCGGTAGCTTCTTCACAAGTGTCAAGTTGATGTCCGCTTTGAAGAAGAAGGGGGTCAGGGCCACAGGAGCCATTCGTGAAAGCAAAACTGAACAGTGTCCCCTTGTGAACGGTGAGTACATGAAGACAATGGAGAGGGGATGTTTCGACTTCAGGGTGGAAGAAGACGATGAGATAATTCTGTGTCGCTGGCATGGCAGTGGCCCCATCAGCCTGTGCTCTAACGCCGTGGGCGTTGAACCAGTCAGCGAGGTGCAAGGGACAGCAGGCGATGGAGCGCTGCAGCCAGCCATTGTGAAACTGTACGAGCAATGCAGGGGCGGCGTGGCAAAGATGGACCAAGATATTTCCAAGTACAGAGTGAGGTTGAGAAATAAGAAGTGGTACTGGGCCTTGGTGAGCTACATGATAGACGTGGCCATGAACAATGCATGGCAGCTACACAGGATCTGCAACCCCGGCTCTACTCTAGACCTCTTGGGCTTTCGAAGATGTGTCGCATATTTTTACTTGGGACACGAGGTTAACCTGTCAGATTAGGGCAGGTGAAATGAGCAAAGTGCATAGTAATGATACAAATTATGTAACCAAGATCCTACTCTACCAAAGCAAACCTAAGGCAGATGATGGAGTTAAGTAACTAGTATAATTTTTAAGTGTAGATTTCAAAGGTTGCTCTAACAAGTAATGTTAAAACGCTGAAAATGTTGGATGAGCACCACCCTTACCAACCTTATGTAGAACTGTGTCAGATACAGGAAATTATTTAATTATTTTGTATAATAAAAAACAAAATCTTGCCCTCTCCTTTTCAGTTTTCTCTAGAGTATGACTTTAAATACAGACAATGCATGAAACCCACAGTCCAAAACAGACACACTGTCCATGAGGGAAGAATATTCCCAGCAAGACACGGGTGTGGAGGAGTATGTGTGCTAGCCGTTGTGAAACCGGAGCATACTTCATGCAGTTCATACAGGGCCAGGCATGACATGACTACTATACAGGGAAAAATGGCGAGGTGTGCCTTTGAATTCTGAGGTGCATGGTATGTCATAATAAGCCAAAGGAATGAGATGATGAGGCAAGTGATGGTCATCACAAGGAAGAGGGTACCTAGGGAAGGGCATAACGGTCATTGTAAGAGAGAGGTTACCTATGGAAGCAAGTGTCATCACAAGGGAAAGGGTCCCTCAGGAGGGTGTAACAGTCGTCGTAAGGAAGAGGGTTTCAGCTAAGAACCATGTTAAAAACTCAGTCACTGTGTCACTGGGCTGGCTGCTCAGTCAAGCTCCCTGGTGCTGAAAGTGGTGTGACTGGCCACACAGACGGGATACACAGCACCACACGCTGAGCATCCAGGAGTCTTTCAGCCAGACCTGTGAACAGGCTATTTATTGCTAGACACTTCTGAGGAGTTTTCACAGGGCTTTTTTAGGCAAAGAACACAAGTGCAGAGAATTGAAAATTGCATCCATACTTGTGTTTTCCTGGCTGCAGACTTGCGGTCCATCTTGGAGTGAGGGTTTATCTGATCCAGGATGGTGGTGGCTAGTTGCAGGAACTCTGCAGTATGTGCTGCACACCCTTGGGCTATGCCAGGATCAGTTCATCCCAGGGCAATGTGTGCTGAGGCTGAATAGGATGGGAAGGGAGGGAAAGGCAGGACTTTTGTTGTGTTTGTTTTGTTTTCTAAAATAGGTATATGCTATCCTTTCAACAGGTTTATAAACTAGATTTCTAACAAGCTGAAAGTATGTAGTTTATACTAATTTTTTACTAGGTAGCTATCACAGATTATGCTAAAGACAAGAATTCCACCCCATTTCTGTATTTGGTAGTTTTTCTCTCGACACATCTTCCGTTATACATATCCATGGTGGAAGTTTAAGCCATGCATAATGGTCGTAGACTTGTTTTATATGTGAGGCTTTTCCTGTGAGGCATGACTGAGCATACCCCTCCCCACACAGGAACCCAACGACACACCAAAGTGTTGGTTCTACCCAAGTCCACCCTGGGGAACAGCGAGGTTACCAGGCTTGTGTTTAACACCATGGGTGACTCAGGCAACTGCGTGACCAAAAGGCCCACCAGTCTGAGGGACAGTCTCCTCTGCCCAGCAATTGCTTACTGCTTCTCAGATGGTTAGTTTGGCCTTTACTGGATTGTAGTTTGTTTGCTTCCTGAGTCTCATGAGCCTTCACCCTCCTTCCAGAAAAGATGCTGCATTAGGAAAGTACTACTCAACCTTCCACCCTTTCTTTTCACCCTGGGGGAAATGCACATGCCCATCATTCTTTTCGCCCCTTGGGGGGGTGCACATGGCTATCTGTGGCTGAGCACTGGGCTGCTGTCCCCCAGCAACAGTCACATCCTCAAGAACTTCACCGAGGTTAGGAGTTCCTGTGACATACATCCATTGCAAAAAGGAAGTTGCCTTCCATGACCAATTGTCCAGGTTAGTCTGCATGTTGCTGATAAAATCATGACAAAATGGATTATGGGAGCAAGGGACTTTATTCTTTCTTTTGACTGCACTTCTTAGTCCAGCCTGGCAGGAGCGCTCACACCAACCTTGAGAACTGACCACCCATCTCCATTGCTGAGAAAAGAGCAAGCCTCCCTTGCCAGGTGGCTTGTCCAAATGTGCCACAGTTATGACAGTTATGCCCAACACTTAACAAGCACTGTCCACCTTATCCAGCCGCCCAGGGGATAATCCTGCCCTCTATGGCTGAGTCTTCTCCATCAGACAATCTCCTGCAGGTTTGCTCAGGACTCAGCTTAACTGTCAATTCTTCACAGATGTGCCCAAAGCTTCAAAGATGTGCTCAGCCTGAAACTTCAAGTTGACACCTGTGTCTGTTACACTGACTGTGACTGACAGTGATCCGCAAGAACAGATGTTAGGGAGACAGTTTGACAGGCACGTCGCATTCATTCAATAGAGCACTAGCAATGACCTCTACTCTGGGCCTCTACAGTCACAGGCTCACAAAACCAGGAATCCCCATAGAACGGGCCTCAGTCCAAGAGTTGCTTTTATCCAGTGGGCACTACACTAGGCCACACAAGCAGCTGGGAGGACCTGTGGCTGGGGAGCTGTCTACCCGCGTCCCTCATCTCAACCCTTCTCCCAACTGGTGCTCTATTTGTGTCCCAGTCTCTCTGCTGCTGTGAGACACCAGTGCAACTCAGATATGTACGGGGAAAAAATGGAGATGTATTGACTTAGGATTCCAGAGGAGTGATAACAGTCCTTTATGGCAGGGAAGGCGTGGCTGGCTGGCAGAAGCTGGAGGCGGCTTAAGTCACAGCCATTACAGAGGCTGAGAGAGCAAAACTGACACACGCAGAGCAGATTAAGTAACAGGTTGGGGAGGCTGAAACCTCAAAGCCCCACCCCTGCTATTTCCTCCAGCACCATACCACCTCCTAAAGATGCCATGGCCTTTGCATAACACCATGATCCAACACCAACTAAGAATTCAAACACGTGCACCTGTGGGGGACAAATCACATTCAAGCCATGACAATTACCATACACATCCAGCCAATCAGAACCCATCGGTGCTGTATAAAAGAGCCTTTGCTCGAATCAGTCTAGCTCCTGCCTTCTGCCCAAAACCCAGAGTCTTGTGTGTCAAGCAAGGGACTAACTCTCTGGGCACCTGCAAGACCTGTGGCTACAAGATTCAGCTTCCAGCTGTAAGCACAGGACCTGCCTTTCCCTCCACAGCCTCCAAGATTTGATACACTCCTCCAGGTAAGAATTTATTCCTGCCACGGCCTCCGAGAATCGACACTACAGCTGCAGACAGGCACTCGTCCATGCTTTGAGAACTGACTGCACACTTTGCACTGGGCATGCTGGCATGTCACACCGTGCAACACACCCACACACACTGCCTGAAACTCGTTAGCTGAGAATGTATTCAGAAACTCTCTTACGTGCTGATCCTAACTTTTAACGTTTGTATATGTGCATGTAGATAAGGGGATGTGAAAGTGAGAATAAGTCAGGAAACTGAACAGGAGACCACAAGAGGGACAGAAGATGTTGAGAAAGTGGGAGGGCAAAAGTGAAGGAGATTCTTGAGGAGCCAAGGAAAGAAGAGAAGAATAAGAGCAAACATTGTCTGAAAATGCCATAGTGAAGCCTAATTCTTTATGTACCAGCAGAAACTCAATTAAGAAAGAACAAACCTGACTTTCAACTGAAGCTAAAGGATTTATTCTTGCAAATGCACAAAACTTCGAACCTTAGATAACAAAGTGTGTTAAAGGTGCATTTATGATGCTACTGCCTGAATTATAAAGATTAATAATAATTACATTTTAAAAACATAATGGTTTAATCATAGAAAACAAAGACAAATTTCCTTTAATCATTTGTCAAAATGTAGTATTGAATTAGTGTACCTTTAGAATGTGTACTAGAATGTTTTATTTTAAATACTGTTATTTTAAGTTAAGAAACTGGCTTGAGTTTCATTAAAAAACAAAACTTCTCCTTGGCCTGGAGAGATGGTTCAGCGGGCAAGCCTCTGCCTCGCAAGCAGAAGGACCTGAGTTCTGACCCCAGATCCCACATAAAATGTTGGGTGGCCCTGGAAGTGGAGCCTAGGAAACCTCAGGGCAAAATCCAAAAGGAAGTAGAGCAATCCAGGACGATTCCTGAAGTTGCCTTGAGCTTCCACAGACACAAGCAAAAAAAAAAAAAAAAAAAAAAAAAAAAAAAAAAAAAAATCCTTAAATTCCTGGCTTTGGATTGAGAATTTCAACTGATTTGTGAAATGATCCTACAGATATTTATGTCATTTTGTATTGTGCACTTATATGAATCAGTGTTCTCAGCATTGACAACTATAATACCAAAACATCAATCAACTCTGAGAAACATTGAAGACATCTGGCAAATACATGGGCCTCTGTCTGGGAAACACCAATATTTAGTTTCAAGACAAAAATTCCTTTGACAAGATAAATTTGGTAAGAACAGAACAGACCACTTGAAAACATTACTTTCCAAGATGGTCCCACTTAGGGGCCTATAACTTGACAGAATTATTCCAGCTCAGCTCAGTGTGGGCTCTGAATGAGATTCCCATGGTGACCAAAGCCTTCCCACATGTTGACGTCACATCCAAAAGGCCTCTCCCCAGTGTGGCTCTCTGGTGATGGTCAGGATTGTCTGGCTGCTAAAGCGCTTCCTGTGCTGGCTAGACTGATGAGATTTCTCGCCATTTGGACACAGAGATGGTGGAAGAGCCCTGTGGTCCGAATGAAGGCTTTGCCACACTGGCCGCACTGCAAATGCTTGTATCCGCTGATGCTGGACAAGGTGCACGCTAAGGCAGAAGCCTTCCCACAGGCTTCCCTTCTGTAGGCTTCTTCCGTGGATTCTCTGAGCCTAATGAGGTCGTTGCTGGCACTAAGGGTTTCCCACACTCCTTGCACTGATCAGGTTTCTCCCCCACAGTGGCTTGGATGATGCTCATTCAGCCCTGACTTCTGTTGAAGGCCTTCCCACACTCCACACATTCATGCAACTTCTCCCCAAGTGTAGATTCTGATGCTGAACGAGGGTTGAGCTCTGAGTGAAGTTTTCCCACATTCATTGCACTTGTAGCGTCTCTCTCCAGCTGTGTGTTGATGCCCTTTCTACCTTTCTCCTATCCCTACATGTTTTTCTATAGTTAGGATCCAAAGGAACATCTCCTTGGAGTCTGCCATCCCCAAAATGTTCCACTTCTTTCAAGACTCCTTGCTTTGATGCCAATTCTTGGTTTACGGGTACAGTTTCACCACCAGGAATAATAATTAATTAATTAATTAATTAACAAATAAATAAAATGGATCCATATCCAAAAGACACATTTAAGGAGTGCAAAATTGGTGATAAGGAGAGGTGAAATGGGGGAGATTAGGGTCACCAACACGGCTGAACTGGCTGGAGAGAAAGAAGACCATAGAGAAGATGGATCCATACAAGTAAGGAAATATTACGGAATATTCAGTGCAAGTCAGGCACAATCCTAAGTGTTTCATGAGTTTTTAAAAAATAATGTATTATTCTTTATTTATTATTTCAAAGAAATTTATTGTTCAAATTTATTTATTATTTCAAAGAAAAATTTAAAATAGGAGTAGACTTCACAAAAAAATTGTGTAGTAAGCAAAATTCCCAAAATGTAAACAGAAATGTAACATCTTGTAGGCTAAATGTTTCACCCATTTGTCAAATCTGCAATCACCTCTTCTTATAAGGTACTAACTAGGATTTTCTCACGTCAGAGACTTATAAGCTGAATGCACAGGTGATTATCGGGCCTGCCTGTTGTCAAAAACTAGTAGTGTGCTAGTTAGATCTAGGGGTCAACTTGACAATTGAAGACTGAGCTCTAGGCATGTGTGTGAAGAGTTAGTAGTAAAGGCAAGTCCTAAGCAAGATTGTTCGGTTGATGGAGCTGGTTCAGTAGTTTGGCATACTTTGGCAACTGCAGTCTGGCAAGTGAAGTTCGTCCCTCTCTCATTAATCCCTGTGGATATGGTTTGACAGTCCCTCAGCATCTGGTGTTGGTGTTGAACCCTCCTGCTATGTAGATACAGGTGTCAACTTGACAATTGCAGGCTGAGCTTTGGGCACAGCGTGAAGAATTAATAGTTAAGGCAAGCCCTGAGCAAGCCTGCAGGAGACTAATTGATAAGGAAGTCTTAGCCCATAATGGATGGTGCTTTCCAGTAGCGGACTAGATAAAAGGAAGTGCAAGGGGGAGGGCTTGCCCTCCTTTGCCTGTATGGCCTTGCTGTGTGGAGTTCCCTGCTGTTCTGCTGCTGCTTTGCTTTTCCTGCTGCTGCTGCTGTTCTTCACTAACATCAGAGTCCCTCTTCCTTGGCCCTCCAGAATGACTAAGGTTCCAGGATTCTTCAGGACCCTTCAGTCTTCAGCAACCAACTGCGAGACTTTTGAGGGACAATTTGGTCTTGAGCAGTACACTGGGATTGCTGAGATATGCAACTTAAGAACCAAGCAGCTACCAGCAGCTGCTGTTGGATAACTCAGATTTTACCTTGAACTCTAAGCAAGAATTGGAAGCAAGAATAACCCCCTCGTTTGGCTGTGAACTTATTGGCAACACGAAGACCAGTTGCAGCCATGGCAATGCTTAATTCCAGCCCAGGCAATTTTGGCACCAAAATCACAGTCTTTATTCTTCCCTCACCACCACCAGAAATGCTTGAAGTAAGCCTGTGTATCCTTCACCTTGCTCTTGAAGTTGGGGGAAGGTTCACATGAGCTGTGTCCGCAGAAACTGAGGCTGAATGGCTGCTGGTTTCCACCTGACCTTGGAAGCAACACCTCTCCTTCACCTCTTCTTTACCTCTTCTTCGAAAACTTCAGAGAACTTTTGGCATGGGGCCTGAAGGCAGGTGTATCTGTGTTCATAAGAAGACTGTGGGACACAAGTGAATAATTAATTCAAGAAAGCAGATGGGATGGTTGGATGGAAGGAATAGTGGTGTGTTTACCAACAGCACAAGGGGAAGAATGAAGTAAGCTAAGTTGGTGTGGGGCTTTGAAATGGGTCGTCATCTGATTTTTCTAGCTTTAAATATAGCAGGATCTGGTGCTGAGGGAGAAGATCACGAGTTCAAATGCCCTGGGCAACTTACGGGACTCTTTATCTCCATCACAGTTAGACACAGGTGGCAACTGGACAGTTGAGGGTTCAAGCTCTGGGCACATGTGTAGATAATTAGTAGTTGAGTTAAGCCCAGAGCAAAGCTGCAGGAGATTGCCTAGTGGATAGGGAAGGCCCATCCCAAGGTGGATGTGACTAGGCCCTGGACAGGTGAATAAAATACAGAGAGCTGGCTGTATTTCTTCCCATGTACTTGGTCAGACATGCTGGTCTGGCAAATGGGAATTGTCCCTCTCTTAGCTGCTACATGGACATAGTGCAGCCAGTTCCCTCTGCCCTTTGATAACAATGCTTGCTCTCCTGCCAAGCTGGCCTCAGTGCTGTAATTGGACAATTGTAAGAGAAAATAAACCTTGTTTCCTTAAGCCATTTTGTCATGATTTTATCAGCAATCATAAAGGCAAAGTGAGACGGAATTTGGTACCAGAGAAGTGGGGAATTACTGATAAATGTCTCTCTGTGGATTTTATGGATTTGGAATGGTTTTGTTGGAGAAACTTTGACATGTTTGCAGATAATTCTCTCAAATTTTTTGCTATCTCCACGGAACCTTCAGGATACAATTCCAGGACTGGACTATCATGGCTCACGGGTGCAGGGACAGCTACTAGCACCACCATGTTGGAACTTAGGAATGCCACAGACAAACATGAATCATGGGCCACAGCCACCACCCACATATTCCCTCAAAGACTATGCAAAACTTAAGGACGACATCGTGAAGCACACAGGTAGTGATCCAATGGCCATCCTTTAAATTAGGCACAAGTCTAGAAGAAGATTATTGAAACTGTTCGCCCTATCTACAAGCTATTGTGACTCTACTAGTGAATGAAGCTGAGACAGTTCAATTAACCAAGTGATTGAAAGTGGAACACAGAGAGTTGAGTGACCGAAGGTGACACTCGCACCCATCTGCCATCCTTGGAACCAGTCTTCAGAGGAGTTGCTTACTGTCCTTCTTTGGTCAAGAGTGGCACTTGGTAAAAATGCTGTGATAGATGCTCAAAGATAAGGAATAGGAGCCTAGACGATGGCTCAGTGGGTAAAGGCACAAGCCTGACAACCTGAGTTTAAGCACCAGAACCCACAAAAAAACAGACGCAGTGGCTCATATCTGTAACCCTGCAGTCCTATTGTGAGATGGAAGGTAGAAACGAAAATTCTCTGGTGGGTCATGGCCCAGCCAGCCTGGAGTCCACAGAGCAGCAGAAACAAGACAGAGCTTGCCTCAACAAGGTAGAAGGTGGAACTGATGCCCAAAGAGTTTGACCACGGACAGGATGCTCAGGAACTGCTCCAGCACCAGCAGCTCCAGAATCTGCTCCTTGCTGCACACACTGGTGACACAGCTTTTGCAGCCAGCTCAGGACCTCTTGGGGACCAGGGGTCTCCCAGTAACGCAACTGCCTAAAAAGTTTTGCTGAGGCTTCCTGGCCAGAAAAGCTGTGGCCTTCCTCCACCTCCACAAGCTTGGGCAGCTCCTGGTCCTTTGGTGAAGCCAGTCTAGGTTTAATCTAGGCGGCTCCTGCCGGTGGGGCATGAAAGGAAAACTGTGACTTAAAGTTCTTCAGCTTATCCTTAAGAAGCAAATTCCTGGTAATAAAATATACATTAGTGGGAAATCATGAAAAGTTGTGACAAGAATACAAAGAATGGAAACAATGTACAGAATATTATCCTTCACATTCATAGAAAAGATAAATGGGCCTTTACTCACATTTGTTCAGAAACTAGAAAAGATATGGCAAAACACATGAATGATCTCAATTATTCACCTTTCCCTGTAGTCACATATTTATAATCACCTTTCCCTGTAGTCACATATTTATAATCACCTTTCCCTGTAGTCACATATTTATAATCACCTTTTACTGTAACCCTGAGCTCAAACAGGTGGCTTGATTTGGCTAATGATTTAAGCAGAACACTTGAAAGGTTTTGTGAGACTGGTTTGCTTTTTCCCTGTGGCTTGCCAGGAGGATATGCCCACGTTAGCCTTTGGAAGGTAAGAAACACAGAGTCAGATGCCCTCACTGAAAATGACCCCCTAGAGCAGCCAAGAGCCAGGCAGCTGAAAGACTGTATCTTAGCCTCACCTGAGAATTGTACGGTTGTCTGGCCATGTGTCAGGTTAAACATATAAACAAGACCAGCCCATCCTATAGCAAGCCATGCCTGGAGACCCAGTGCTATTTATTTTGACACAGTATCATAGCAACCAGTAACTGACACAGAGAATTGAGGGGGTAAGCAACGTGGAACGAGAGAAGGCAATAAATGTGCTTTCCACTGAATAGCCCTACATTTTGTCTTGATCATTGTATTATTTGGAGTAAAATATTTCTTCTGAGAGAGAGAAAAAGAGAGAGAGAGGTGTTCCAAACATCTGGTAATATATGGCAGCTTTATGTGGAAAATAGGACATAATAAAACTAGCTATCATATTAAATAACTAGAACTATAATAGTGGTTTCAACTGAATAAAGGACAAAGAAGAACTTTAAAAAAAATCTGACTGTAACTTTGAAAGAATATGGGTGAGAAGCAAGTACAATAGAAACATGCTAAAATTAGGATAGGTGATCTCCAGGCAGAGAAAAGTCAAATGAAGGAGAACCAGTGTTGCAGACCCGGCGAAAGGCAGGTGAATGTGTTTAAGAGCACACGGGGTGGATCTTAGCAACAGCCATGAAGGCCTGGTGGCTGAAGTACAGGATGCATAGACAGGCAACATAAGGTTAAAAAGATTCATTATACTCGAATTTTAAAAAAAAATGCTCAACTCCAGACTTTTAGACTTTGCTTCATAGAGAACTGAGGGTGCAGAAGAGAAGCATTTAGCTTAGACCTTAAGTGCAAAAAGTCAAGTAGACAGCAGACCCGAGGACTAGGAGACTCGTCCAAGGCCACAGGGCACGTGTGGTCCAGAAAATGAAAGGTGGCTGCAATGTTTACCGCTAAGTAAAAAAAGAATGTCGCAAGGCACAGGCTGCAAGACATGCATCAGGTAGGAGTGTGAATTTTACAGTCGCAACAGGAAACCTCTGAAGCTTTAAAGAAGAAAGAGACAAGACCTGCTGGTTGGAGAGATGAGGGTGACCATGTAAGCTGCAGAGGGAGCCAACAGACATGGGATGCAAACGACTGCACCTAGTTTGGAAAGCTTTACTTAGGTGAGATAATACCATATCCAGCAAGTAGGACTTTGAAAAGGTACAGAAAACAGTAACAGCTTACTTTCTGTAAAGGCAGTTCAGTGGCAGGATGACATCTGTGCATGAGCAATCCTGAGGTGGAGAGAGCTGGGAGCTTAAGGCTCCTGGGATACAATACAGCCAGAGAAAAGCTGTGCTTTGGGAGGAGTGTTCACAACACATTCCTGGAAGAAGTAACAGGACACTAAATTTAATGTTTAGTGTCTGTGTAGTACCTGCAATCCACAAAGGAATCTTTATGAGTGTTTACTAAGTACCTATTATGTGTCAGGCAGTGAAATAATGCAGAATTTAATACGTTTCCATTTTCCTTCATTGAAATTTTTTTAAATGGCAGAAAGCATCAAAGAGCGTTTTCTCATTCAATTCTGCATCTTTAGCAACAATACCAAAGAAGTGATGTAAACCACCTGTGTTGTAAACTAACTTCCAAATAATAAGAATTACAATAAGGAAATAGAGAATTATCTTTAATACTACAAAAAAAGTGACTACAGAGGTAGATAATTTACAAGCAGACTAGTGGAGTCTCTTCAATGAAGCAATGGAATGGGGGAGACAGGAAGAATCCATAATTAGGTTAAAGGAGTTTAAAGGCTGCAAGAAGCAGCCTATGATTTCATCCTAGTTGGTACAAATCAGTTGCAAAAGAAATTTGTGGGACAACTACTGGAGTATTTCACTATGCACTAGGTGTGAGATCGTATTAGGAAACAGTCGGGCTCTTAGTTGTACCTACCAATATCATTAAGGTTATACAGGAACATCCTCAGGATATCTCTCCGCCCCAGGCTCAAGGAACATCTCCAATGGGGGCGGTAAGAAAGTGAGCCAGAGGGTGGGCAGGTCGCCGTTAGCAGGTGTCCAGTGGACGCGACAGCGCTGCATCCTTGAACTCCCTGTGGCTCTATCTCACTAGACCTGCACAAAAGGTCTATCAACACTTCGCCACAAAAGGGGCGAATCTGTTGCCAGGCACCACACCTTCCTGATAAACTCCTGAGAGTTCATGCCGGATGCGGGAAGGCAGCTACTTGCCCCTGGTACACCCACTGATCCATCATCCGGACTCGGGAAGTCCTTGGGCACTGCCAGTACAGAGGAAGCTCAGCGACTCCCACGTGCCAACACGTGAAAGTGGGGCGGGGACTGGCTGGGAAGGCCGACGCTGGGAACCGGGAAAAGGAGAGGGGACAGACAGATCGGGTAATGAGAGGTGGAAAAAATAACTAAATCACTGCACCCATGTGTGAAAATGTCGGAAAGGAATTCATTTTTAAAAAAGCTACTGAGGGTGAAAGTGATGCTTATGATTGGTTTCGCGATATTTAAAGAAAAGTAAATGCAACGAATGCTGCTTGCGCTGACATGCACGGGATGTAAGCGCTCAAGGTGCAGCTCGTGGCCTCCCGGGCCTACGCTAGGTCCCGCGCTCGGTCCCCAGCGCAGAAACGCAAAGATCGGGCCCGGGACGGGATGCACTGGGTCAGGGAGCTTGTGTGCCAGGCGCCGCACTGGGCTCCGTCTGCACCCCGAAAATCATACAAAGAAACAGACACTAAGCCAACGCCTCGACGCCCGTCTGCGCACCTCGGGGCTCTGACGATGCCGCAGACCGGAAGTGCGTCACCACGCCGCGCCAGGCGCCGGGTGGACCCCCCCCCAACCTCTAAACTCCATCGCGTGCCTTTTCTCAGGGACGCGCGAGCTCGCGGTGCAACGGCAGCAGCGTGACCGTCCAGTCCTGGGCCTAGGTGGGGGAAGGAGGAGGAAAGGGGGCTGGTTCTCCCTAGCACCCTTGTCACGCTTTGACTTCGCGCTTCTGTCCCTTTGACTACATAGAGCAGGAAGGGAGAGGACGCAGAAGCCCAAGAGTGGACACAGGACTTCGCTCAGCGGTTAAGGCGTTTGTCCTGCAAGCCAAAACGCCGGAGATCTGTCCAGGCAACCCAAGCAAACGCGGGCTGGCTGCAGCTGCTGACCGCTCTCAACCCCAAGACGGGGAGTCCCCCTCCCCCATCCCCAAGAGCAAGCTGGCCCGGCAGAGTAGGCCTATGGGGAGCCCTGGGTGTGGTTAGAGACCCTGTCTCAAGAACAGTACGGTGGAAGAGAAACGAAGGATGATATGTGATAGCAAAGTTAGGTCTCCACGCAGGTGCGCTCACTTGCACGTGCTCCACCTATACAGACATGTGCCCACAGGCATGCCAGAAGCACACGAAGAGTGGGGGGAAATGGCTGCTGTTTGGTATTTTTCTCTCCCTCTCCCTTTCTTTCTTTTGAACCTCAAATTGCGGGGGACAGGCATGTAAGCAAGTAACTAAAGCAACTGTGCAGAGCAGACAGACTTAACGTAGTTTGAAATGAAGATTTGTAAATCAACTAAAATAGTGAAATCTATGCAGTTATAGCATGTAATTTAGAACAGCGGTGCTTGGGCCCACATGAAACTAAAGTCCCAATAGAAGCCTGGCATGTGTACCTTCATTTTATGTATCTTCTTTACCTCAGATTCTTGCTCAACTCTGCCCACGGGCACGCTACTCAATCCAAGGAATGTCTCTCTAAAAATACTTATCCCCTCCAATGCTGACATCACCAAGAATAAGTAGGGCATCTCATGACCAGCTTTTGCCATCTCCTGCTCAAGACCCAGTTATGGCCTCTGGAAATCTGTCACCAACTTAAACCTGTGATCACTTAGACACCAGGTACAGCTCTCTGTCTTGCAGACTCCGTGGTGCGCTCCCCCAGGTAGGGGCAGTCACATGCTTGTTAACTGTCAGTTGCCTGTGATCCTTTGGCTCCTCCGTGGTAGGAATTGAAAGGAAGAAAAGGTTTGTGTTAGCAGCACTGAACGCAAGATCTGCTGCCAGTGGACTGGAAGACTAAACAGGCTTCCAGCTCTGAGCCTGGAAGAGTTGGAACCTATTGGCTCAGGCTTTAGAGACCAGAGACTTCAATGGCTCCCGATACTGACTTTGGAGGCTTATTGTTCTTGGCTTTAACCTCCATCAGCCAGGCCTTGATAGCTGTCTTAATCCTCAGTTCCAGAAGTAGACGGCAGCATCTGAAAAACCTCAGTCCTTCAGCAGCTGATGTTACAGCCTGTGCACTGGAGAGCTGGGACCTGCCAGGCCACCTGACATCTATGGAATTCCCCAGAGACTACCATTCATGGTTCATCAGCTTTTCACAGTCTTGGTTGCTTCTGCCATTTCTGCTTCCAGCGCCCCCCACTTTCCACTCCCCCGTCAATCTTCTGGAACTGACTCTTAAACCTAGCTATAGCTCTGTTTCTGCGGCTGCTACTGTTGCCACTGCCACATCCACATCCACTCTGCACTGTACCAGTTCCTGCTACAGATCAAAAGGCAATAGAAGGCAACCTGGAAGAAGCCCATCATTGGGCATGACAAAGGGACAGCATAGGCAGGTGTCTCTTGGGAGACTGACAAAGCAAGTTCTCATACAAGAAGTTTGCACTAATCACACAGTACATACTGCCACCAAGGGACAGTGCTTCCCCTTCCGACTGGGTGGTGATGGCCACTTGTTCAACATGGTGTATGATGGTAGGAAATTCCTGCATGAAGTGCTTGAAACAGGCAGGGAGATCCGTGGGGAGACTGCTATAGCGTCGCGAATGAAAACAGTGAATGCCTGAGTCAAGACAATTGTAAGACTTGACTCTTTTGAAGGAAAAAAACACTTCCAGGAAAGTAATTTCTGAACAGAACTGCAGCCTTCTAGGACATAATGCCCACAACTGAAAGATGAGGTCTCATGAAGTTAAAACACTTCTGCGCAGCAAGAGAAATAAATTGAGTAAAGAGGCTAAACAACAGGAGAAAACTTCTGCATCGGATAGAGGATTAATTTCTAGAATATACAAGAATTTAAGACACTAGGGGCTGGAGAGGCGGCTCAGGGGTTAAGCCGCCGCCTTATAGGCGGAAGGTCCTGAGTTCGGGTCCTAGACCCCACGTATAGATGCCTGGTGGAAGGGGGGGGGGCTGCGTTTCTGGCCCTGGTAGGGCGGAGCCTGTGAATCCCTGGGCAGAGTAAACAAGGAGGAGGTGGAGGCGTCCATGGTGGTTCCCGAATTCGCCCGTGGTTCTACACATGCACGCACAATTGAATAAATCATAAAATAAAAAAAAAAAGGCTTAAGAGAACGAGGGGTTTATTAAAAAAAAAAAAGAATTTAAGACACTAAGTAAAAAGTTAGATGTCCCAATTAGTAAATGGGTAATGAAATAAACAGTTCTCTAAAGAGAAAGTATAAATGTCCAATTAACACATGAAAAATTCCAACCTTACTAAGTGCAGATTCAAACTATCTTGTGATTCTATCTGCAGCTATATAGGCCATTATTAGAAAACAGCAAGTGGGGGCTGAGAGTGTGACACAAGGGACCCTATATGCTGCTGGCGAGCGTGTGAACCAGTCCAGGTGTTATGGAAATCACCTCTGGGGTGACTAATCACATCCATACGGCCCAGCTCTGCCCTTTTGGGCCTGTACCTGAAGGACTGCACGTCAGCAGCGCAGGGACACTTGTGCATCCATATGTTCTGCAGCACTGTTCTCCGTAGCTAAGTTCTGTCCATCACCATTGGGTGGATAAGGAAAACTCGGCCGTAAAGAAGAAGAAAGATGTGTCATTTGCAGGAAAATGGATGCAACTGGAGATAATCATAGTAAGAGAAGAAGGTCTCAGAAAGGCAAGTCTTGCATGCTTTCATTTGCAGCTCATAGACTCTATATAAACACATCAAATCCTTAGTGTACATGATGTAAAAGTAGGCACGAGACTCTCTAGGGGATCAAAGCAGGGTAACAGGAGGGGAGGGGGAGAAAGGAAAATATAGAGGACTTGGGGAAGAGAGATACTCAAGTACACTAAAATGTCCTAACATCATCCAGTATTATGAACAATGAATGTTCACCAGTAAAAAATCAAGTGGCTGTCTTCATTATGTCCCTCCTTCTCAGTCATTTTTATTTCCCCTGCAAAGTAGGCAGGTCCTGGTGAAGTAAGAGCTGCGTACTACAAACTCAGTTGCGTGTGGCAAATTCAGCGAAGCACTTCTTCAGATGTGGCGTCTTTTCTAAGACAGGTGAACCTCAAGTATGTGTAGTATCCAGTCACCGAATTTATAAATGCATTCTTTTCCATCTGTTTTAGAAGGACAAGAAGCATTTGGATGAAATCTTGACATTTGGCTGTTCCCTGGGTTCCTTTTGTGTCCTGTATTATACTACAGTCAGAGGAACCTGGACTGGCAACAATTTTAAGTGTGTTATGTTGGACCCCATTACTCATGATCATTTCTACACAATTGCACACGTAGACCAAATGTGAAATGCAGAGGCTCTGGCAAATGCATTTGCTACAGGAGGGAGATCTTCATAGGAAGGCACAGATGTCAGCCATGTAAGCGGAGACATGAGCTTTGCTAGGATGTGCCAACCAAGTAGTCTTCAAATGTGTTCCTATTAAGTAGGAAGCACCAACCCTGACCCACCTGTTCCAGTTCTGAGGCTCTGCAAAGCGCCTGCATAATACTCTTCCACTTTACACATTGGATGTGTTTATGTACACATTTCATTACATGCTAAGTGCAGTGAGCCTTTCTTGACTGTATATTTCGTAAATACCTCCTCCCAGGCTTTTGGCTGTCTTTCCCACCGGTTTCTGACATTTCTATATATGCACACATAATTTAAATGTTTAATGATGTTAGATTTATTTTTACTCCAGTTTGTATTTTTGTGCAGTTTACAAAAAATCCTGCCTTGAATTTGTAAAGAAAGATTTCTATTTCTTTTTTAAAATGTGAAAGCTCTAATTGACTTTACTGTGACATTGATCTTTGTGTGACCTGTGAAGTAGATGCCCAATTATAATATTTTTGTCCATTTAGGTTTCCCACAGAACAACTTGCCAAGCGGCCCTTTCTTTTTGCCAGTGACTTGCTATGCCACTTACGTCACATGTCAGCCATCTGTGCACCCATACTTGTTTTCCCGCCAATTCTGTTTACATGGGTTTATTTTTGTGGTGCCAGTGCTAACCTGTCTAAACTATGATGCATCCTATTGTTATTAATATTTTGTTTATGTGTGCAAAGGGGAGCGAGAACCCAGGTGTGGACATCATGCCAGACACAGGGCTGGAGGTTGGGAGTCAGGAGTTGTGGTACCCACTTTGGAACATCGGGTGCAGCACTGTTTTCATTTGCTCTTTGCTCAAAAGTTCCTTGTCTTCATAACTATTACTTGGTGTGAATTTAAGACAGACCACTGAAGTCCCACAGGACACACCCTCTTAGGATTTTAAATGAATTTGCATGGAACTTACGCGTTTATTTGTGATACTGAATTCTCATAAACAAGACCATGGTATCTCAACTTATCTTCTGTAGCTGTCCCAAGTGTTGGGATCACAGTCATGCGCCACCGCCCTCAGCTCTCAATTATCCTTAGTAAAGCTTTATAATGCATCCACTGAGGCCTCTTTTGTATTTCTTTCTTCCCGTAATAATTGTCTTTCTAAAGTTATTCTTACTTGTGTTAGTGATTGGAAATGTAATTTTTTTACCTACTTTGCTAAATTTGCTAATCGTCATAATTGAAGTTAGGTTACCTAGAATAATATCATTCTAGGTATCATTCACCATGGTCTTCAAAACAGTTGTGTATTAATAATGTTTTGATTGGACAATACGATCAGCTCTAAAAGAAGCATTCCTCCCTCTTTTCTTTCCTCCGCCCATGCAGTTTCAACCATTCCCGAAATTTTCTCCGTGTTTTCTCTGCATTTCTTGGCGACCTCGCAGGTGTAATTTCCTTTTCCCCCGGCTTCTGTTCCCGGAGACTTCGACTTCCTGCCCGCTCACTTTCCCGGGGACCCGCGAGCTGGGGCCACGGACCATAGAGTGTCCGCGGGCGCCTAGAGCGGCCGGAAGCGCCCTGCGCCCCGCCCCCGGGGTGCTCGACGCTCCTGACTGCGGGGTGCTGCGCGGCCGCGTTCCTGGGTGGGTTCGGGTTTCCCGCGGCCGGACCCGCTGGGCCTCGGGGGGCGGCTGCTTGCGGGGTGCGCGGGCGGGGGACTCCTCCTCGGGGTGCACGCGGCGCCCCGGGACGAGGCGCTGGGGGGCGACGCGGGGCTGGGCTCCCCGCGGGGCCTGTGGGCGCCTCGGCCGCTCCGTTTCCGGGTGTCCGGTCGGCCCCCGGGATGCTCGGCCGTGGGGTGCTTGGGTCACACACATAAGCTTGGAATGGAGTCGCCACATTTTTCTTTTCCTGGACACAAGGTCAGTTCCAAGGTCTTTAAACTGTTCTGGGGTTCTGGACACGAGCCAGAACTTTGGAGTCGGGTTGCCTGGTGGAATCTGGGCTCTGCCACTCACTGTGTGACTCTGGGCCGGACCGTAACCTTTCTATGCTTTGTTTTACCGCTTTGAGGAGGGTGACAGATGTCATCCAACCTACCGGCTTGCTGTGAGGATTAAATGGACATATATGTGCGAGGTGTTTAAAATAGTGCAAGGCGGAGAGCACGCGCAGGTTAAAGACTCGCTTGTTATTTCTACCTCGGACGGAGGTGTCTTCAACAGGGAGCCTTGGCAACAGGCTCTTGCCTTCTGAACTTTCATGTCACTCACCAGTTCTCTCTGGAATGACGATTTCTATATTTTAGGAGGGAAAATAAGGTTTTAAAGAAAAGCCTATTCCAAAGCAAAGATTCAGACTTCCAAAGATGTTAAATCTTGGGGATACCCTTTTCTGGTCTGAGGTGAGGAGGAACAGAAGGTTTCTAAAGTGAAGAAGGATGAGGACCCCCCCGGGGTTCACAGAAATTACCATCCTCCTGGGAACCTGCCAGTTCCTAATTCTTGGCAAGAATCCTCACCTGGTGGAAACCAGCTAGATGATGGATGGATGGATGGATGGATGATAAATGTATAAATGGATGGTGGATGGATGGATGATAGATGTATAAATGGATGGTAGATGGATGCATGGATGGATGGATGGTAGGTGAATGGATGGATGGTAGTTGAATGGATGATAGATGGATGGTAGATGAGTGGATGATGGATGGATGATTGGTGGTTGGTAGATGAATGGATGGTGGATGGATGGTAGATGAATGGATGCACGGATGAATGGTAGATGAATGGATGATGGATGGATGATTGATGGGTGGTAGATAAATGGATGGATGGATGGATGGTAGATATATAAATGGATGGTGGATGGATGGATGGATGGTAGATGAATGGATGGATGGATGGTAGATGAATGAATGATGGATGATTGATGGATGGTGGATGGATGGTAGATGAATGGATGCATGGATGGATGGATGGTAGATGAATGGATACATGATAGATGGATAAATTGTTGTGATGGATGGATGGTAGATGAATGCATGTATGATTGATGGATGGATGTAGGTAGGTAGTTCTGAAGCTCAGTTCGTAGTAACATCTTTCGTCCCACTTCTCATCCTATCATACCACAGCATTCTTACTGTATTTGCGACTTTCTTTTTCTTTTAATTTTTTTTATTATTATTTATTCAATTGTGCGCGTGTATGTGTGTGTGTGTGCGTGTGTATGTGCGTGTATGTGTGTTTGTGTGTGTAGAACCACGGACGAATTCGGGAACCTCCATGGACCGCCTCCTCCTTGTTTACTCTGCCCGGGGACTCACAGGCTCTGCCCTACCAGGACCAGAAATGCAGGCTGCCCCCGCTTCCACCCAGCGTCTATACGTGGGGTCTAGGATCCGAACTCAGGACCTTCTGCCTGTAAGGCAGAGGCTTAACCCCTGAGTCACCTCTCCAGCCCCCTTGAGACTTTCTTTAAACAGGAGAAGCCTGGCTTCCATTATCTTCGCTATTTACTACCTTGGGGAACATTCCCTGTCTGTAAAAGCCTAATCCTATACCTTTGTACTCTGGTGGGTTGGGGTGAGATTCTTGGACAGGATAAGTGGTGAACCCTGAATGGACTGGAAGTGGATCCTGAAAATGTATGGATGTCAGTTTCCCTGCTGTTCCCCAGCCCTGTGACATCCTCTTTCTTCCTTGTGGGCCTAGAACAACTTTTTCTTCTCTTGACTTAAATGCTTTGAATTTATTATTCCAGAAAGAAAGAAGATAGGATTTTGTTTAATGTATAAAGTTGTGTTGCAGAAATTTTAAATTAAGAGAAGAGAAAAAAATAATCAGCCCAGTAACAGGGCTGTCAGCTTGAGCGCCTCTAGTCCTTCCATTCTGTGTCCTCCCTGCTCTTTCTTCCCTCTCTTTCCCCTTTCATGCTTTGTCGTTGTCCCCTCTTTCCTCCTCCCCTACTTCCTTTGTTTTCTTTTTACAGCAGATTGGAGGCCAAGACACCATGACCCATCCACAAGTACTTCAGTGTTAATACGGGACATTTGTCTTTCTTACCATCGTATCTAGTCAACAAAAAAAAAAAATCCAGTTTTTTTTTTTTTAATATTGTGTTCAAGTTTTCCTGTTGACTCACAAATGTTTTTTAAGATCTACTGATTCGCTGTGGATTGTTGTCCCTTTTAATCTAAGATAATTTTCCTTCTGCCTCTTTAAAAAAATTTTTTTTGTTGTTGCTGGCGAATGAATCTTCAGCATTCTGAGTCAGTTGTTTCATATTCTGGATTTGGCTAATAGATTTTTACCCTTTTTTAATTTTTTCTGTCTCTAGTTTCTTGGTTCCCACATGCAGTTGGGTTACACAGAAAAGAGGAGGCTTGTGACTCATCCCTGAATCTGTCCAAGTGACCAGGCTGTCAACTGTTGGGTGCTCCAGAAGCTTCCAGTGATTCTGTTTTGTAGCATGACTTACAGCCTTCCGTTGCTGTTGTACTTTCCCAGGTGCATTTGCACCTACAGTCCTGGTGACTGTAGCTTTGGTCCAAGTGATCGTGATTCCAGATTTGTCTTAGGGAGACAGAGTTTCTGGTCGCTTGTTGATGTGGTCAGACATGGTGGCTGAGGCTGCTAGCCTTACTCCTGGGGAGACTGGGCCAAGAAGGATGACCCTAATTCAAGGCCAGCTTGGAGTCCCTAAGTTTCCTGATTTCCATCCATGTCCCCTTATCCCTTGGGTTGTAGAAAGTTGGAATGAGAAATAAACTCGGAAGGATGTAGACTTGAAAATGTTTGTCCCTTAGTAATTCTACAGCCTTGCATTTTCTACTCTCTTCATTTCAACAAGAGAACTCGGTGACATCTGAGCCCAGGTAAATAACTTTGCAGTCAGTCTGGCTTAGAATCTAGTTCTTTCTGATCCAAAGGAATTAGATCTTCCTCCCTTTTAGGTCATAGCCATAGCTTTGGGATTAGTCTAAGGCGCTGAGTGGTTGATGTGTGACAGGTCCAAGGTCACACCGCTGATCATGAGGGAGAAGTGACGCGCACACAGGTTGTCTTATCCCAGTGCCCGTCTGAGGCCAGATACTTCCCTGTTCCCATCTGGCATGCACCAGCCCTCCCAATCAAGCACATCAGGCACTTCTGAAAGCCACTATTTACCACTAAAAGAATCCACAATGAAGTAAGGGAAGTGCCTCCCTTTGTGGGATCCCCAAATGACTCTTAAGGGGTGTCCTAAGGGTTGCAAACCCCAAGTCCACCTGTCCATCTGCATCTGTTCCACTGTGAAGCAGATCTTCCTGTCTGTGTGCTATAGAGACAACCTGCAGCCTCACTTGCCAACTGATTCGCTCCTGTAGTTTCTAGAATTTCATAAGCTTAAGACATTGAGATGCAGCAAACTTCCAGTTTTGAAATTCTCATTTTTACTCCTATGTTTTGTATATACTTATGTCCATGTGTGTGTGCCTGTGCAGATGTTTACACACATATATGCACATAGAGCCCAGAGGAGACTTGAGGTGTCACCCTGTGTTTTGAGATCGGGTCCTCCAATGGCCTGACCTCAGCTCTCTGTGTAGATCATGCTGGCCTGGAACTTGAGTGGATCTTTCTTCTGCTTCCTCGTTTCCAGAATATGCACCACCATGCCAGGATGATAGATTTTTAATAGAGAACAAGCAACACAGATGCTCTTGGTGTGTGTGCACGCACAGAGTCTTGCTGCGGCCCATGCTGGCCTCGAGTGCACTGTCCTACCTGCCAAGTGGAGATTGCAGGCATGCACTGTTGCACCACCTGCTTTGAATACAATGTTTGTGGAATGCTTACCCTGTGTTTTGTGCGAGCTTTTATTTATTTTGCAAAGCAGAACGTGTTGAGAGGCGTTTACGCGGGGCTGACTTGAGTGGAAGGCAGACCTGCTTCGCTTTGGGTTTGGAGTGTTTGCTCTACAGAGACTTGGAGCCTGGATGCGCTGCGCCCAGAATTCAAACAGCAACACCGCATTCAGAGAACCTTGTGCTTAAAGACAGATACTCTGGTCCGAGGATACAGATTTTGAGATACTACTGCCCCTTGGGCTGGGTGTTCTGAGCAGAGCACTGCCTGGCCCTCTGTCACATTCCCCAGTTCACGGGGACAGGATTAGCAGGGGGCATGTGCTGGACTCCACGGCTGGGTATTTAGAGATCATGGGCAGCCACAGCTGGGAGGTGGGATGAGGTATGCCTGAAGGTGCTTATTGGCCACAGAAATGCGGAGGCCTGGGCCTTGCTGATGGAGGGGGCAGGAGGGAAGGAGACAGGAGCCGATCCAAGAGGTCTCCGTGTTGGAGCGAGTAAGAAGAGCAAGCCCGAGGTAGGGCAGGGAGGTGGGCAAGGAGGATCAGCTCAGGGTGTGTCGAACTAGATGCCTTGTTACACAATTCCAGGAGAGCTGTCTGAGGCAGCTCAAGACAGACCTGAGTCTTTAGCTTAGAAGTCGAATTAATCCAGAGCAAAGAAAGAGGAGGTAGAGCAATCCAGAATGATTCCCAAAAGTCACCCTTGGGCTTCTACAGGCACACACAATGCCCTGTGATACACACAGACACATAGATGCACACGCAAAAGTATTTTTTAAAAAAGTAGAGGTAATCTATTTACAAGTAATTTAAGAGTGTGGAGAGATAAAAGGGCCAAGAACCCACTCTTGCCTAAAAGGAAAAAGGCCTGGAAGCTATTACTTACATGAATATATTACTTTACAGCCAACATTTGCGTACCACATATTGGACACTCAAAAACTTTCTGTCCACCGTCTTTCTCAGTGGTATCCCCTTCCCTACCATCCCCTCCCTGCTCCCGGTGAGGATGTGAGACACAGAAATGTTCCATTTCTTGGAACTGGAGCCAAGCCAGGATTACAGATCTGCATAGCTACTCAGCCTGAGATGGGCAGATGCAGATCACATGGGGGCGACCCCGAACCCAAGACCAGGGAGCTTCTGCGGAGCTGGTGACCCTGTGAGCATCTGCAGGTCTCGAAATCTTGATGGGAGGAGAGAAGTAAAGTCCAAGTCTAGGGGGTTTTCTTCAAGAAGTTTGATCTTTTTTTTTTTTTTTTTTTTTTTTTTTTTAAACTTTTTTTATTATTATTTTATTCAACTGTGTGCATGTGTGTGTGTATGTGCGCTCGCGTGTGTGTCTGTGTGTGTGTAGAACCACGGACGAACTCGCGAACCATGGACGCCTCCACTTCCTTCTGCCCCGGGATTCACAGGCTCCGCCCTACCAGGATCAGAAGCGTAGGCCGCCCACGCTTCCGCCTGGCGTCTATACGTGGGATCTGGGATCCGAACTCAGGACCTTCCGCCTGCAAGGCGGAGGCTTAACCCCTGAGCCACCTCTCCAGCCCAAGAAGTTTGATCTTGAAAGGGGGGAGTGTGGTGGACTGGCAGGGTACAAGGATTAGGTGATGTGCTTCTGCTTTGATGTTTCTTTAAAAAAAAAAAAAGGTTCGAAGCTTACAGAGCCCAGGCAAGCTCCACTTTGAGCTAGATTTCAGCATCAGTTTTAGGTTTGGGTGAGGTTACATCAAAGGGAACGCACTAACAGGCGTCCGCTGTTGCTAGTGGTGCCTGTCCATTTGGGTGTTTCCAGGATCTTGGTGTCTTATTCAGAGGACTAACAGGGCACATAGAAATAGTAAAGTAAGAAGAAGCTTTATTTAAAGAGACAATGCAGGATGCACAGGGAGCAGAGGGTAACTCATGCTGGAGTTGTTAAGAGCTCAGTCTTTAAAATACATATATATATACTATAAAATTATTTAGTGTAGGTGTCAGAGGGCGCTATGTGTTGCTGTGGAAGGCCAAGGGTGACTCGGGGATCATTCTAGATTACTTCTACCTGCTTTACCCACTAGCCCGTGGTTTCTGTCTGACATTTTTACATGGCACCTGGGATCCAAACTCAGGACCTTCTGCTTGTGAGACAGTCTTAACACCTGAGCCATCTCTCCAGCCCCAAGAGCTCATCTTTTGTGAGCAGCTTTCTTTCATGGGGTCCAAGAGGAGTTTGCTAGGAGTGGGGTGTGGGTGGTCTCCCCATTTTGACTGACAGGTTTGGATTATATAAACTGTGTGTGTGGGATATGTATGTGTGATTAAAAACCTCTGTGTGCATGTGTTTGTGTATGTATGTGTCCGAAGGCCAAAGGAGGACACCATGTCCTGCTAAGTCTCTGTCAGCCCTATCCCTTCTTCAGCCTGAATCTAGGCTGGTAGCCCCCAATCACCCTCCTGCTTCCATTTTCCAGAGCCCCAGCACTGGATTACAGGGCTGCCACAGCTCACTGTATGCAGGTTCCGGGGATTTGAACGCAGGCATGTGCTCACCCCGCAAGCACTCTTCCCCACTTAGCCATCTTCTCCGCCCATCTAGTTTTACTGCACATGTCTTTCCTCGATGCACCTGATTTTAACCACATGTGCCCACAGTCATGCACAGTCTAAGTAGAAATTCTTGCCTGCAGGTTCAGAGGACAGTTTGTCTCCTTTCCAGACATGTTTGGATGGAAAGGGCATTACTGTGGGGTCTCAAGGGACAGCTTCCCTGTTGTTGAAGTGTGCGAAGCTTAAACCAGCAGTAAAGCATTTGCCCTCGAGCGAGAAGACCCATGTTCGAATACCTGAGCCCCATGAAAGGTGGCAAGTGTTAACAGTCAGCTGTGGTCCCAGCACTCGGGAGGTAGTGATGCTGGGGCGTGCTGGACTCTCCAGTTTGCAAGTTCTGGGTTCGACTTGGGAAGTGATGGCGGAAGACAAGGGATGACAGCTTCAGACCTTTGCATGCAAGTGCAAACGCCCTGCATACACCAACCAAGGGTGGGGGCATGAGTATACCTTTCACTAAGCAGAGTCCCAGGTAGGCAGGTTGTCCCTGTGCTGGCTACCTCACAAGGACTAAGGGTCCATTGGTATTTGTTTTGGTAAAGGATCTTTACATGGTTTCCCCCTTCCTTTTCCTAAATTTCTTAACCACAGACATTGCATATTGATTTCCTGTTTCCTGTGCTGCCTGTCTCACAATTTACTAGACACAACTTAAAACAAAGCCTGTTTATTAATTCCAGGTTGGTGGGTCACAAGGTCAGGCAGGCTCAGCTGAGTCCTCAACGTAGAGTCTTTCAAAGCTGAAGTCAGACCCTTGCCCCAGGCTACAGCAGGCCCCTGCCTCAGGCTGGACCTCATCAGAAGCTCATGGAGGTCCTTGGTAGAATGAATTCTTCGATCGGTGTGATCATGCTGAGGAGTCTCATCAGGTCTCAAAGTCCTGCTAATTAGGACAGCAGATCTTTGGGGTCCTCTGAGAATTGGGTCAGGACAGACCTGGGTGCTGATGGACTCTCCTGCACCTGTCAGAGATGTCTCCTCAAGGGCTCAGACACAATTTGCCCTAGGTTGTTACTGGAAATTGGTCCTCTGGCCCAAAGTTCTCAAGGATGTCAGAGGTTCTGAATGTCCTCTGGTGAGCTTATTGTGTGTTCAGTTAGTGTGTGTCTTCTCGTTGGGGCAAATACCTGACAAAAGCAGCTTCCGACGGGAAGGATGTGTTTTGGTTCATGTTTGAAGGTTCGTCGGGGCAGGGGGCAAGGGCCACAGGCTGTGATCAGGAAGCAGAGAAATGAATGTTGGTGCTCTGCTTCTTTCTGTTCAGTCCAGAACCCCAACCCATGCAAGGGTGCACCCACATTCAGAGTAGAGTTACCCACTTCAGTTAAAGCTTCTGAGAAATTCTCTCACAGATGTGCCTTGAGACTCAGCTCCTAGGTGATTCTAAATCCTACCAAGGTAACATGATTATCTATTCCAAATCCATCCCTGTCAGCCTGAGACCCAAACACGTTACTTTGAATCATAACATTCTGTCCCTGGCTCCTAAAGTCATTTTAATGTCATAATGCAAAGTGCATCTTGTTTCACAGCCCAACAGTGTAGTGTAGAATCTCTTCTGAGACCTTAGCATCTCTTTAGCTAAAAGCCCCTAGAAAATAAATGCAAGTTGCACATTTGTAACACAGTGGCACAGAATAAACATTGCCATTCCAAGAGGAAAGAATGGTGGCATAGCAAGGAAAAATTGAAATCCAGCAGGACGAACCTGCAGCATCTGGGGTTCATGGTGAACCCCGAACCTTGCAGCTCCATGTCCAGCATCTGGGCTCGTGGTGGACTCGCCTGGGCAGTGCCAGCCTCCCAGCCCAACTCCTTGTGGCACACATGACCTCCTGCCGGGCTCCACCGGGTGTACAGACACTTTGGAGGTGTCTCATACATTGACTCTCCACTGTTAACTTGGGCTTCAGGGTCTCCTTGCAGAGAATCTGACCTCCGACCTCACAGGCTTTCTGGGGTTTTGCAAGCTTCATGACCCTTTCAAAGTTGCATCTTTGATGCCTGCCTTGGATGACTCTGCCTAGTTCTACCAAACTGACTCTCCCAGACCACAGTCATGCAATCTTCGTGCCTCCATGAGGCCTTAGGGAACCTGCTGGCATTCTCAGGTTGTCTCTGCTTTCAAATGAATGTGCATCTTCACAAATCAGGACTTGCTGTGGCTGGATGGGGCCTGACCCTCAGAGGGACTTTCCTATTGTCCAGTGCAGAGCGGAGCTTCTCTTCAGTTGTGCTAATCCTGCATCTGCAGCGACTTTGCTTCCTCTTCTCAAATATTACATTCGCAAACATCTCTTTCCTGACCACATACGTCTTTGTCCTGTTGCTGTAGGTTTGGGTGGGAACAGCGAGCAGCAGCCATGTGCTGCCAGGATGCTCTCCTTGAACCACTGCCAAACAAATGCAGCAACTGCTCTTTACTATCCTCACTTGTTCAAGGCCGAGCTTCTTTGCCAGAACATAGCAGTTCTCGAGAGTCGTTGCCTTCTGCAGCCTCGGCTTCCCCATCTTGATTCTGATGTTCCGCCTGTGCTCTTACAGCCTCCTGGCACTGCACTGGCCATACCTCCGAGGGGGGCTGATTCTTCCCACATGTCCCAAGGCCTAAACACTTGGCCAAGTTTATCACACCAGTGGCCTCACTGCTCAGTACCAGTCTCCTTCGTTATTTTTCTTATTGCTTTGACAAAATGCCTGGCAAAAGCAACTTAAGGAAAGAAGCGTTTATTTTGGCTCTCGGAGTGATGGTACAAGGAGAGAGAAACACTGGTGTGCTTTGCCCTGGGACCCTCCCATTTTGAGTTTAGTCTCTCAGGATAGTTCAGTTTCTCTCACGGACAGAACCAGATGGTTCTCTTCTGAGTGATTCCAAATCCCCTCAAGTGGACAGGGTAAGTCACCATCAGGACCTGCCAAACATAAGGCTACAGAATGTGGGAAGAAACTTCACCTCGAATCCCTAGAGGCTCCTTGGGTCCTAGGCACGAGCATCGGGACCGTAGTGGCTGACAGTCATCTTCGTCTTTCAGTGCTCTTGAAGAAACAGCTGACAGGCACGGCGATTCAGATAACCAGGATGGCCGGAGAATCAAGGGACAGCACAGCCCTGGACTCCGGCTCCGCAGAGGACCAGATGGGACTCCTGGTCATCAAGGTGGAGCAGGAAGAGGCCTCTCCTCTGGTGGAGGAGACTAGCTGGCCCGGCAGCCCAGGTCCCGACCGCTCCCGCCAGCGCTTCCGCGCCTTCCGCTACCCCGAGGCGGCGGGTCCCAGGCAGGCTCTGGCCCACCTGCGGGAGCTGTGTCGCCAGTGGCTGAGGCCCGAGACGCGCAGCAAGGAGCAGATCCTGGAGCTACTGGTGCTGGAGCAGTTCCTGAGCATCCTGCCCGGGGACCTGCAGGGCTGGGTGCGCGAGCAGCACCCCGACAGCGGGGAGGAGGTGGTGCTGCTGCTGGAGTACGTGGAGCGGCAGCTGGACGAGCCGCCGCCGCAGGTAGAGGGACGCGGGCCTAAGTTGTGTGCGCTGCTCAGGGACCCAGCAAGGCTTTGCTTGGCCGGGCTGGGCACCTCAGAACGGGAGCATGTGCACAAGGAAAATCCAAGGGTTGCAGGGGACCCGGCTCCCTGAGCTTTGGGTGAAGTGTGTCGGAAACATTCGTGAGGTTTTGTTGAATAGTATACTCAGCTTAGAATCAGCTCCGAAGCGCCTTCCCGTGCCGAGGAAGATATAAGGGCAAGTTTGAAGGTCATTTCAGAGTGGCAGCAAGCATGGGTGACATGCTTGCTTGTCCCGTGCTGGCAATACATCGTAAAGGTGGAACGAACAGGGGTCTAATCATTCCCCGTCTGTCCTTTCCACCAGGTAGAGCTGTCCACTTCCTGGCCCCACCGGACCTAAGCCTCTTCTCACCCTGCCCCCCCATCCAGGGTCCTGAGCCTCCCCCCTCCCCCATAAATCCCCCCCACCTCATCCCTGAGTTTTCCCATGGAAGCAGTCCTGCTGTGTGTGCCATATGTGAAGCTGGGAGACCAAAGTTCCTGACTTGGAGATGTGGCTCAGGCCTCTGCAGTGTGACAATGAACAGCTGCTTTGTAGAGGATGCAGGAAGCGCTATGCGCTTCCCTGACACCATGACAGCAATGTCTAGAAGCAAGTCTGCCTGGTTGAACACATGGGACCCGTGTCAGGGTTCTGTAAACCATACTCACTGTCTCAAACACCAAGCAAGAAATTATAGTCCATGCTTGAAAAAAAAAAAAGGAAAAAAAAAGAAATTATAGTCCCCATTGTAAGACAAGAATCGGTGTTTCATACATCTTCCCCTCACTTTCCATAAGGCGTCATAGTACACGTTGTGCACAGTGGGCAGCATAACAAGCAAGGCCTGAGCCCCACCCTGGCACTGTCGCTCACTAGCTAAGTGCCCTTGGGTGCGGTGTGTCTTGAAGTACTTGTCGCTGTGCTGTGCATGGACAGCAGGCTCATAGCGCTTCTAAGTGTGGGTAAATGAATAAAGCCTCAGTGGATGACTTCTAGGTCCTGGATGGCGAGGAGAGGCCTGAGGCGGCGGCCCAGGGCTCACAAGGTCTCCTGACAGAGCCCACGGTGACACCACTGTTCCTGCAAGAATCTCTAGGATCCACCTCCTCACAGCTCAGAGGTGAGTGTGGGGTCCAGCCTTGCAGCTTTTCTGCTACTCTGTGATGAAATGCAGGTGTCCCGCCTGAGGCCCCCCATTACCCAGAGCTTTTGCTCATCTTCAGACTCCATCATTAGTTGGTGATCATGCATTTAAACTTGCTTTTGCATAAGTTCATCACCCAGCTTTCTGACTTGGTTTCCACCAAGCAGGGAGGCTGGTGCCAGGGTGGGTCACACCCAGAGCTTTTTCCCTTTCAGTTGCCCAGGGAGGCGGCAGCAGAGAAGATATGCCAGGTGCCAGGCTCACTCCGGAGCCACAGGTGAGCTGGCGCCACATGCCGTGCCAACCCTTCATCCTGGGCTTCTTGAGTTCTTTCCAGCCAGGGAGATGGCTCCGTTGTTACAGTCTTTGCCTCTCAAGCAAAGGGACTTGAGTTCAGATTCCAGATCCCACTTAGGTCTGTAATTCTATCCCTGGAAAACACAGCCTGGGAATCCCCAGAGCAAGATGGACACCCAGACTAGCCCTGATGGCACATTCTGGGTTTAATTAGGGACCTCTGAATGCACAGGTACACAGAGTCAGGTGCACACATGTACATCCACACACAAACACACACATGTACACATCTCATACACATATAAAAAAAAACATAATTCCAACTCCGTTCCTCTCCCTCTAGCTTCTTGCTGGGATGTGGGGTTCCCATTAAGCCCCAGGATACCATCGCTATGTAGCATCGTATAGTACGGAGCTTCTTCTCTTTCACACTTGGGACATCATTGTCTCAGGTCTCCCTCTCTTTAGTCAATTCCTTCTCTTTAGGCGTCACTCAAGATGGAGGACGTGGCTCTGACTCTCTCCCCTCAGTGGACAGAGCAGGATGCATCTCAGATGATCCTTTTCAAGGATGAAAGGCAGGACAGCTCTGGAAGCCTGGTTTCCCTGGGTAAGACCAAGGGGCACTGATTGCTCCTTGGGTTTCTTTTATATATTAGAACTGACTCACCTCGTCAGGCTGTTAGAAGCTTGAGCCCATTATGTTTTAATTCAGATCCTCCTGACCATCTCCTAAAGCTTGGAGTCTTGCTTTCCGCCCTGGATGTTCCAGATAAGTAGGATAAAGTAATTACAATCCCTAGTATCCTTCTGGCTGAGGCTCCTGATCAATGTTGAGTTCTGGGGCTGGGTGTGGACATCAGAGCGGAGCACTCACCTAGGACACAGGCGACCCTGGGCCCATTGCATCAAAGAAAAGAAAAATGGTCTCTTCCCTTCCCTTCCCTTCCTCAGCCTCTTTGAGGGAAGCAGCTGAGGGCCGTGGAGTTGCAGCGTGAGGCAGTTGCTGACCAGACATGACCTTAGAGATGATGTGCATTAGAGACCCTCTGGCTCGTTGGTGTTGGTGCCTCCTGGAACCCATGTCCGTTCTGCCTGGGAGCTTAGCCTCTGTCCAGCCCATCTTTCTCTTACCTACCAATTGGAATCTCCACCTTGCTGCTGCTTACACAGCACTGGAGAAACTGCCGTTTCCTACTTTCTGTGCTCAGTTCCTATTGTGTCTCGTCCCAGGGGTGCATAGGTGCTGCCTGTTTCCAGGGTCTAGTCACCACAGCACCCCACTGTGCATTTCCGCAGCCCTGATTGCCACTTTTCCTCTGCTCTTCAAGGACCCCACTGCAATCCTCAAGTTGCCCTGACATTTTGCTGTACCTCTGTTCCAACCAATCCCTTCCTTCCAGGGCATGACCATGACATAGGCAGACTTCACAGTTCTTGCTGTTCCTCAGAGCTGTTCAGAGCATAATGAACACCTCTTGGTTTTGTGTTTCAGGTCAGGAAATGGAGATTAAGTCTAGGGACTTGCTTCCAGGTGAGGAACACCCAGAACGAGAGCTTGGGCAGGCACCAGGCCACCTGGGAGATGATCCTGTTCAGATCCTGGCGTGTGAAGAAGCCGGTGAGCAGGAGAACAGGCTGCAGAGGACCCAGAAAACGACCCCAGCGAGCAGGCGGTTCTACTGTCGTGAGTGTGGCAAGAGTTTTGCCCAGAGTTCAGGCCTGAGTAAACACAAGAGAATCCATACTGGCTTGAAACCTTACGAGTGTGAGGAGTGTGGCAAAGCCTTCATCGGGAGCTCGGCCCTTATCATCCATCAGCGGGTGCACACTGGGGAGAAGCCCTATGAGTGCGAGGACTGCGGCAAGGCCTTCAGCCACAGCTCAGACCTCATCAAACACCAGAGAACCCACACTGGGGAGAAGCCGTATGAGTGCGAGGACTGTGGCAAAACCTTCACCCAGAGCTGCAGCCTCCTTGAGCATCACCGGATCCACACGGGGGAGAAGCCATACCAGTGCAACTTGTGCCCCAAAGCCTTTCGGCGGAGTTCGCATCTCCTGCGACACCAGAGGACCCATACTGGTGACAAAGATTTTTACGTTCCTGAACCTTACTGGGAAAGCCACAGCAGGGTGGAAAGTCAATGGGAAAATATGGAAACTCCTGTGTCCTATCAGTGCAACGAGTGCGAGAGGAGTTTCTCTAGGATCACAAGCCTCATTGAACATCAGAAGGTCCACACTGGCGAGAAGCCCTTTGAGTGCCAGTCCTGTGGAAAAGGCTTTACCCGGCCCTCATACCTTCTCCAACATCAGAGAAGACACACAGGGAAGAAAAACCCTGTGGCAGTCACCCCAGCTGTGCACTCTGAAGTTGGGGTTCAGCTGCCACTGAACTGAAGCTTCCCAGCTGTCTACAAAAACTGAGGGTACATGTTATATACCAGTGCACATCACAGATGTTAGGAGTCCAGTCTGACATGTTCTCTTCTATTCTAGAAGGTGACTGGAAAGAAACTGTCATGGGAGATGGAGGGAGCTGTCTGCAAGTGTTGTGTTTTCATCCATGGAACAAGTGAGCTTCCAGACTGGCCAGCTGCCCTCTGTGCCCTGAAGGTGGTATGATGGGAGCTGTCACTCTGCCCACTGTTTCTGACAATAATGGACCCACTGCAGGTGGTGGGACTCTTGAAGTCCTATGTCCTCCTCTGTGCCTTGTACACAGGTGCTTATTAATAAACATTTATTGACAATCCCAGTGAGACCCCATAGCTCTGAAGCCCAGTACTGTCATGGAGCGTGTCTCACCAAGGCCATTTTATAGCTAAAGAATTAGGTTCTAGATCCACAGTCAATATAATAGCATTTTTCTTTCTTGTTTTTTGTTTTGTTTTTGCCAGGTCAAGCACTTGGCAGAGCAGGGATGAAGGTGGGATTACTCTGACAGTCCATTCATTCTTTACCTGACTTAGTGATTCTAGCAAGAGTGCCTTGAACTGTTTCTTACCATTACATCAGTATAAATAAACATACACCCTCCATGGAATTCAATTTTTTCCCTATTAATTTTACTACTCTTGAGGGACAGAACTTTGCATACAGTGTAAAAAACAGTTTTAAGTGAAAATAAAGTGATCATTTTCTAAGGCTTAGCCTTGGGTCTTGCAGTTAACGTTGGGCCTAACTAGCTTCTGGGAGCTCCTGACCCTGTACTATGTCCTGTGTCTCAGCCACAACTCTGCTACAGCTGGACTACTTGAAGACAGGGCACCAGGTGCACATCTGGGAAAGGCCCATAAGCAGTGTGGGACCCTGTTCCATCCTCAACAAGGCCGGGGGGGGGGGGGAGTGTGCTCAGTGCGACAGATCCTTAGAAGTCGCTGGTGGCTGGCTGGACAGCACCGATCTGCTGCTCACAACAGAGGGATTGTAACAATTAGACCACGTAAGCCGAGCCGTCGAGAGCTTGCCACGGCCTTGCATGACCAGCACTGCAAGGATGGTACGGGTGAGGATTATGCTGTCTGCCCGGCCCCCAGCTGGCCCTGGGGAGCTAACTCCGAACACCCTGGTCTTGGTTCTGTCTTTTATTTGATTGGAGCATTTCAGGAACATGGTGTTTGTCTTTTCTCAAACTAGTTCATACCTTGTAGTAACTGCACAGAATCTGTCCCGAAGTCCACATTCCTCCAGCCAGGGACCTCACACCAAATATTTACAATACATACTGCTTTTGGTTTCAGAACCAAAATTAATTGCAATATTTATGTTTTGGCCCTATCTATTTACTCCCAAAGTCCTGTGTGATAAATGCTCTTTAATTACATGGGCTTTGACCTTTACATTAGCTTTTCCATCACACTTTGTAGAAAACCATTTTGTTCTTCATGACAGCGAAAATTTCAGCCTTGTGAATTTAGGTGAGATACATTAAAGTCAGCAATACACAAGTATTACATGTATTTCAAACGGAGTTGCTGCTAAAAAAGCTTCAGGACACTTTCTTTCTTGAAAACTCTTTTTTTTTTTAGTTTACTGTTCTTATGACAGAAACACTTTTGTTACTGGATCTGTTCATGTTTTCTGATTTCCGGCACCAGCAATTTTCTATATTGCAATGTCAGCGTTACGATCTGAGTTTGGACAGCACAAAGTTTTTCAGTTACATCTCACAATAGTATCACTCATATGATTTATCTCTCACTGTATTTGTTTTTAAACTAGGAATCGAGTTGTCATACTGATCCTTTACAGACACCTCCAACCTCCTTGTTTGTGGCGGTTCCTAAAGCCACAAGGTACGAGCCAACAGTCTCTAACAGACCCCTGTAAATGACTGCCACTGCAATAATAAACCACACTGTTATCTGCGTGAGTTCTTGGATTGATAAAAATTGCATTTTTATACATTGCATGATTTCTAAGCTTTCTGCACAAGTATTAGGATTCTGAAGAAAATACGTGTATGTGTGTTTGGTGTTTTGGGGGCTAGAAAGTCCCAATCTGCATTATGGTCCAGTTTCAAAGGCCCACAGACTTGAGACTTGAGAAACAATGTTTCAGTTTGCATCTGAAGCCTAGAGAAGACCAAGGTGCAGCCCAGCGCTCGTCTGGCGATAACTCATGGCTCTCCCGCCTTTCCCTGATGCAGTCATACACACCAAGGACCAGTCTACTGAGCCAAGATCCAAATGTTCATCTCCAGAAACCCTCCCAGGCAAGTAGTGACCTAGTCAGGTAGACTTATAGAATTACACATAGTACTGCAATTTCAGGTTTTAACCAAAACTAGCACTTTTTCGTCATATTCCCACTGCTTGCTTCTTGAAGTAGGTTGTCCTTGAAGTAGTAGCCCAGGACAGTGTGTGGACAGGGATGATGACCTTGACTTAATCTCCTGCTACAACCTCTTGGGATCAAGGTGTACCCTGCCACCTGCTTTGCTTTGCCAGTTTGATATCCAGTTACAGCTGGGTAAGGGTTTTATTGGGGGGTAGGGAGGTTCGCCTCTCACCTTTGCTTCTAGATCTGGATGGAGAAGGGCTGGTGCAGGGCTGGATGGGATAAAACAAATGACTGCTCACCCGTGTACTCTAGCATTTGCAGAGTTCCTCTTGAGCAACTTTCCAAAAACTGAATGAGTCTATTTGTGCTTTTGCTATAACAAAGCTCCCTGGCACTTAATTACAAAAGGACAAAGTTGTTTGGTTTTTTTGTTCGTTTGTTTTTTGGTGTGTGTATGTATGTGTATGTGCGCGCGTGCAGGACATGGGCATATATGTACAAGAGAGCACTTGAATGTGTGCTGGTAGAGGCCCAAAGGTGATAAAGGGAATCACATTGGATTGCTCTATCTCTTCATTGCTTTGCTCTGGGAGTTTCTCAGGCTCCATCTTTCTGGGTCAAAATTACATGTCAATAACGTATCTATGTGGCGCTTTCACATGGGATCTGGGATTTGAATTCTCAGGTCCTTCTACTTGAGAAGCAAAGCCTTTAACTTCTAAGCCATCACACCAGCCCCAAGACCAAAACTTTTACAGTCCTTCCCAGAAAAAAAAAAAAAAAAAAAAAAACTATTTGAAAAGAAGTTATACCTTCATAGCCATGGGTTCTGTAGAGCTGTAGTCAGGTTACTACGAATCAAAGATAGACAAAATAATGGGTTTTTCCTTAAAGAACATGAAAACAACAAAATTCTCTGCATCTTCTAACATGTATCGATCTTCGTTTTCCTCTGCCAGAACTGGTTGCACCTCAGCTGCCTGGCCGTCTGCATGTCTGTCTGCACCTCAGCTGCCTAGCACCCTGCATGTCTGTACCTCAGCTGCTTGGCCGTCTGCATGACTGTCTGCACCTCAGCTGCCTAGCACCCTGCGTTATCTGTCTGCATGTGCCACACAGAACAGGACTTAACGTAGGTGAGCATCTGTCATCCACCCTGAAGACAAGTGAACAGCTGCTTTGTGAGAATCAGCAGATGCTTTTCTCTACCTCATTTCAGGAATAACCACAAGTCTGTAAAATCATGTGCAGCGTGACTGAGATCCTCAGCTCCACTTTGACATGGTCATACACCTCTCAGTGCCATCTTGTGCACAATGGTTACTGGTGTCACCATGACTGTACTGAGATGCCCATGGCTCAGAACACGTGCTGGGCGAGCATGAGGACCTGAGTTCAAATCTCCCATCCTTCATGTAAAAAGCTTCAAGCAGACAGCATGGGCTGCAATCCCAGGCAAGCCAAGCTGCACAATCTGGAGAAGATCTTAGAGTCTCACTCACAGCCAGCCCAGCTTGAAATGATGAGCACAGGTCCCAGTGACAGGCCGCTCCAACACACTTAAGATGGATGGCTCCTGGGGCTTCCATACACACATGTGCACACGCACTTGCCCGAGCACGTGTGCCCACACACATTCAGAATAAGATGCCTACTCGGGTGAAGGCATCTGTGTGTCTGTGGGGGCACTATCCAAATCACTCTTACTACTCTATTTACAAAACAAGGTCTGAGTTTGGCAACCTGTACTCTAAGAATCCAGTGTGGCAACACATGGTTCTTGTTTCCCCAAAACCAGAAGTTCAAAGTTATTCATGGCTATGTGACAAGTTTGAGGTCAGAATGGAATTCATGGAATCACGTCTAAAAAAATTTTTAACAAAAATTAACAGAATGAAAATAAATTAATATAAATAAGAAATCACTAGACTCCAAGAATGAATGAACTGGAATCACAAGAAAATACAAGACAGTTGTAGGAAATACACTTCTACACAGCAAATGCTTGGCAAGGGAAGTGCTGCTTAATACAGTTATTCAATAAGACTGGCACAAAATGAAATAAACACATTTCTGATTCACAAATCCAATTATAAACCAAGCTGTGGCCAGCCTCAAGCCTAGGCTTAGATGAGCCACACATGCTGCCTTGGAATACAACCGATCCACTGTAGATAGTCACAACCGGCTTGGATGCTCTCTTGTAGAAAGTCACCCTTGAAAGGCTGCCCCAGCTTCAGAGTTATTAATTCTCTTTATGATACAAGCAACAGAATGGAACATAACCTGAAAAGTATTTTTTAAGGTTACTAACCAGTTTCACACGAGTACTGAAGTTCAATACAAAATCAGCACATGGAGAAAAAAACATCTTATGACTATGTGTGTTTATTCCAGAAAGGCAAAGTTGATTTATCAGGAAAATAAAGGGAAATGTGATTTTCATATTAAAGGTTAGAAAAGCCTATCATAGACCACAGGTAATCTTTTAAAATAACAACTACAACACTTATGCATAAAAATTAGTCATATTGAGCACACAAGGCTAGACTCCAAAATAATCAGTGCAAACTTGCAGCAATGCTGGGAACACAGGCATGAGCCTCAGTACCCAGCCTCAAGTGCCTCGTTTATGCTTTATGACCAACAATTAAATCCAAGTTTCATTCTGCCTCAGCAGACAGTGGTTATATTATTGCTTGCTGAGGACAGCATATGAGACATTCTGCTCCAGCCGGCAGGCTCCAGGTGAGATGAGTATCTTGGAGTATTAGCCTATAGGAAATATCTTGGAGTATTAGCTCGTAGGAAGTTGCATCAGGTATTGTCTTTAGGGAGAATTCCTATCGATGGATTATATGTGAAACACCCCATTTGTAGCTTAAAAAAATAATCCACTGTGATAGTTAATCCTGGGTGTCAACTTGATCACATCTGGCATTAACTAAGATCATCTGTGAGACCACCTGAAGAGATTACCTGGATCAATACATTTACAATACAAAGGCCAGCCCTAGATCTGATGGAACCTCCCAGTAGCAGACAAGATAAAAGGAAACATAAAACAAGAGTTGGGAGAGACTCTCTGAAGCTGTGTTAGAAAACTCTTTTCTTTCCTTCTACCCGGCTTTTTCAACGCCCCCCCCCCCCAGCTCTCCAATCCTCCAAGCCTTCATCGTGACTAAAGACTCTCCAGGAATCCTCCAGCCTTCAATCACCACATACTGGCACACTGGACTGAGCAACTACTGGCAACCATTGTTGGACTACCTCGGCCATATCTCTTAAGACAACTCAATAATTCCCTTTTTATATATTCATTCTGTTCATTCTGTTAGGTCTAGAGAACTTGACAAATACAGGCCACTCCCAAATTTATCCAAATGCCCAGAAACTAAACAATGCAAGTCTTTCAATACACTTACTGAAAAATTACTATACCACTTTTTGTGTCCTAGAATATCTATACAAGTCTATTTATTTCACAGAGAACACAAACCTTTACAGCAAACTGTCTGCATTTGTTAATTAAAAAGACAGGAGACTACAGCATGTCCCTCTCTCTACACACAGATAATCTTCCAAATGGCAGACTGCAAGTTCAGGAATGCATAGTTTATTTCAAAAGTCCTAGCTGCTTACACAGACACAGACTCTGAAAGAAAAGAACTGACCTTTTATTGACCCAAGATACCTATTTAATGTCTTTATTGGTGAAAATGAGCAATCTGCGGTATCCATTCCCCATACAACTTGCCACTTACATTAATTGCATTTGCTTTTCAGGGCTGTGGAGACTGTTACTGGGGCTCGATCGGGTTCAGTCACCAGAACGTCTGACATGACTTCGCTGATGTCTCACAAAGTCCTCTTCCACACTCATCTTGGCGGCGGGTTTCCCTGCAGCATCTCTCCACGTGGAATAAGCCCACGATCCCACGGATGTCTCCCAGGAAGGACAGACGCCCTGAAGGTCTTCCCATTCTTCGCACAGGGTGCAGCAAAGTTTCCTTGCTGAACAAATGCTGCCTCGGCACTACATTTACACACATGGATTCTCGGACACCAAATAAGCCGACATGGCTGAAGCCTTCCCACATACCTTATTCTTCCTGGCCGCAGACCTGGTGAGAGAAGGATCCGCTGTAAACCAGAGCCTTTCAAATCTTGTCCTCAGATTTCGAGTGTAGACTGCTTAATGCTAAGCAATTCAACCTAACTACAGCCTTCCTGATACTGATTTTCAATTCTACAGACATCCCTCTATATGATTCAGCATCTCTAGAACTTGATGCTACAATAAAGTCTCTATTTCATTCTCAGCAACACCTTAAAAAAGGCAGAAGCCATTCAATTGTCTCTCCTAGGACTGCTCAAAGGAAGGTATGATCCTATACTACATGCCTTTCCTACATTTCCTCACCTCATCTCAATTTTCTGTGGTGGCAGATGAGGCAGCTGAATAAAGAGAAATGAGTAAATAATACGGAATTTTCTACAAAGTTTTAAAAGGAAAAAGGAAGATACAACTAAAATATTTGCTAACCTTTGATCCAGAGGAGAGTTCTGAAACTAAGAGAAAGTTTAATTTGCTGAAAATGAAGGATGTTCGTACCAACCAACTGCCAAGAGGCTAGCCCAGGATAGGTCTATGAAACAGCCAATAAATATTTGCTGGGTGGGAACAGGGAACTTCAAGTGATAACTAACCAGCTTCAACATACTAATTTGATGTAGAAATTAAGTAAACTGGAAAATTTAGAGAGAAAACCATTTCGCTAGATAACATTCAAGCCTAAAGTCTAAAAGCCGAGTTTGAAGCTACCAGTAGAACAGATGGAAAGACCAGAACCGCCCCACAACTAGTCTGTTTCTGCTTCAAGGCTCAGAGCCACAGGGCTGGCAACAGGACCATACCGAGTTCTTATCAACCTCTCCGTGAGGCGCCCCATCTACACAGACGCTTCTCATCAGTTTTCCAAAGGCAATCAAACTGACAATTACAAAGATACTGCCTTAGCTTAAATATAAAACCTTTGATTTCAAGCTTATCTGCTGCAAAAGATCTTGTTCTCTTTTTTATACTGGAACATAAAGGCAATATAAAAACCATTGAAGTTGGAAAACTTATCCTGAAGCTAAATCTTCAGTAAAAAACGTAGGCCAAACAAAAACCCCAATCCTGAAAGGTTCCAGACCTGTCCATGAAACCCAGGAGGACTGGTCAGCTAATAGCTGGAGACATTAAGGGGCTCCGACAGTGGGCTGCTTTTTGTGCTAGCCCCCCACAGCGCAGCCCTTTCCTGCCCTCACTCCCACTGTGTCTCACAGCACAGCACAGCCAAGGCTTCCTTTCCACCTTCTGCTGCCTAGACCTGCGGTACTCCGTGCTCAGGTGGCTTACAGCACCTGCTCCTTCACGGGCACGTCTATCTCAGCCACTTTGGGCAATACTCCCAAGGCTGTAACAGCCCACTGAGGCCAGGTGTTTATCTCCTAGTAGAAAAAGCCTAAAAGTTGAAGACCTGTGATTACCTTGCCCACCTGACTCATGGCCCTGGGCTTGGCTCTCAGCCTCCCATCAGTCACCAAGTAGGTGACTTGCCGTTCGGGCATCATGAAGCTCTGAGAAGATTCATGCAGCCTGGGATCCAAGCTGATGCTTCGGAGGTACATCCTTGTAGCAGTTAGTCTTCCTGAGATATAAAACAAAGAGTTAGCAGACAGTCTAAATTGATTAGCTCTTTACCCCGAAACAATCATGGACAAAGTTTTGTTTTGTCTTGTTTTGGGGGGGAGGGTGTGGAGGAACAGAACTGTCTGAAAGTCAAATTCTTAGAGGGGTTGGATGGCAATTACTTTGCATATAATACTTTGTCCAATGGTCTTTTACTTCTCAAACTTAGAGCAAGACTGTAATTCTCTTTCTTTGGTGTTTGACTCAGTCTTGGACAAATGATAGTGAAAGCACGCAGCAAAACTTAAGAGCAAGTATTATCTGAAGATGACAAGGTGCTCAGAGTGGCATCAGGGGTAGAGCGTGTGCCTAGCATACACAAGGTCTGGGCACCGTCCTCAACAGTGTACTGTGAACTTTTCGTGACACAGACCATATTCCACTTACAGAGGGTGACTCAGAGACTAATCTGCCATGCAATTCTCAGAGACCTTTTGACCCTGAGCCTTCAACATCTACTCTTGGAAATCATCATGAATCATCATATATAACCCAACTTGCCTTTTAAAAACCAGGAAGCCAGACTTTCTATTTCCCCCAAAGCACCAGACTCTTGACTTCAAACACCAGAAGCATCTTTCCCTAGCAGCTTTCAATCAAATTTCGCTTGACTAGACATCGCCAAGAGCTGGTTTGAATTCAACCCATGGAACACAAGCTTTGTTCTACCACAGGCCCCAAGGTTCACCACAAAAGCCCAAGGTGGCAACTCTTCAGCCCTCTGGCTTCTGGAATTGGTCACCTCTCTGCAGCTATTCAGTCCTACACTACAGCCAGGAGCAGCAGAGACACACGGAGCTGGCAGGTAACGCTGAGGGCCAGTGCTTCCTGTGGACAGGCTCTTCCAGCTGCAAAGCTTCCAAGAGTATCTCTGACATGGAACACTTGTGTCTCCGCAGGTGCTATCTGCCTCTGGTACTCCTGTTTCCCAGCTTATAAGGATCAAGTGAAAGCTGCTGTGGTGGGAAGCTGCAGCCTGGGACTGGGGGCAACAGCGTCCTGGGAACTTCAACTTGGCCAAAGGAACACCAAGAGCCAGCACACTTCATAGCCGGACACATCCAAGACAACAGCACGTGGTTATGATGCACTCATGTGTGCTAAGGACTTCACGCACAACCATTTAATACACTTAGTCGTTCAACGACACACATACTATTATTTCATTTACCTATAGAGAAACTGAGGCAAAGTCAAATAGATTGCTCAACATCATTCAGCTAATCAACTGAGATTTAGATCTTGGCAATATTTCCAGAAGCCAAGTTCTTAACTGTATCTCAGGAAAAACTGGATTTAGGGCCTGTAGTCTCTCATGCTTCATCCCCTCTCCTAAATCCACAACTGATGTGCTGATGTGGGCAAACCTATCCCTTCAGACCAAAAAAAAAAAAAAAAAAGTTTTTCATACTAAGCTTGAAGAGGAATAATGAATATTTAGCAGTAAAACAGATCACAACACAACCTCCAATTAGGAGTCCTTGGAGACAAGTTTGGAGACATGAACACAACTTGAAGGGAGGCGCTTCACTGACAGGCTTCAGGTTCACCAACGTGAATGCATGTGAGGCATTCCATTAAAACCAAAGGAGTTTAAACCTTCCAACTGGCTTTGTAAAAATATCACACACATACATGTATGATTTGATTATACATGTAAGACATTTATGCATGACATGCAAAAACACTATGAACCAAAAAATGTTCACTCCTGATTGTACCCAGAAACATCTGGAGAGAGGGAAATAAAATGAGTTATTGCTATTAGAAGCTTCATCTTCAATCATAAATTTTACAGATAGCTCAACTGTGGTATCTTGGAGCTACCTTCATTTTGACCCGCTTCACATCTGTCTTCCTCCTCTTCATCCAGCTGTTCATTGCATCTACATTAGCCTCAAAGGCAGCCATGGGTGGCGGCTCACGCCTGTAACCTCTGCACTCAGGAGCTGAGGCAGAACCACTCTGGAGCATGTGGTAAGCTCCAAACAAACCTGAGCTATGTGAAGACCCAAAAGAAAAGACCCCATTGCCCATCACAAGCATCCTCTGCTCACTGGATCTCACTTTCATGCCAGGCTCTCCCAGTCTGTGTTGAGGATTTAGCTCCACTTGGCCACATTTTGCTTTATTTTTTGTCCTAGGCAATGAGTTTGCTCTCTTTGGAGAGCCCATTTGAACTTTATGCACTTCTTTACGGGCACTGGGATTATATTTTAAGCACAAGAAACCAACACAAAATTCCCACGTTTATTTTTAAGCAAGTGGTCAACTGTGTATTTCTGTACAACAGGTATATTCTACTGTTCTGGTCTTTGCTTATTTTTTATAAGCTGAGTACCTGGGTGGTGTAGAAAAGCAACTGGAAGAACATTTGTGTGTTGACAGGAGTATTGAACAAAACATGAACTAGAGACGACCCTGAACCATAGGATGAGAGAAACAGAAAGCACTGTAAGGATGGATGGGCCCTGAAGCAAGATCAGAGCAGTCTGGATGAGGGACAGCACTCAACATCGACTACTTAGCTGGTGAGACTGACAGCATGCTTGCAAAGAGGACACTGTCTTGAAGATACGCATCACTAGGTAAAGACCCTCCAAGGAGAAGAGCTTGCACGAAAGCAAAGGTAAGAGGCAGGCTGCATCTCACAGCTCTGCAGGTACTCTGGGCTCCCACATGCTGAAGGAAAAGACTGGTGGCTAATACCTGGGCCCTTGGCATGAGCAGAAGCCTAGAGTCACCTGCTGTTCCGTTTTAAACTGAAGACTTGGGACTTGCAGGTGTTCACACTCGGAGCTCTATCTCCAGTCTTTTACTTTCAGTCTAAAGTGCCCAGGCTGGCCTTAAATTCCCACCAAGGCAGGCTTTAAGCACAGATCCTGCTACCTTGGTCATCCGGGTAGTTGGATGACAGGCTCTGGCCCAGCGGAGTTATTTTTCAACAATTTTTTTTCTATTATGAACTGAAGGATGTTTTTTCATACAAAAAGTGATGTAAGTTCAGTACTTACTAATTAACTAATGAGTTAATTTGACACATATTTCTAAATGTTAAACTTAAAATCATTCTCACTTCTATGGGAAAGTGTTTAGAAGACCCTTGGCAGCCTTGAATGTAGATGTCTCTTCCTATGCATGCAAGGTTAGCAGGAGAGAAAGACCACATGACGACCTCGTATGCACTGATGGGTGTTCACGGCAGAGCTAGTGAAACGTCGCCGTGGGGACGGTCCTGCTGCAGATCTGCAGTGGCTCCTTGCACAGGCTTGTGCTCATGAAGACTCACGACCTGTCACGGGCGTAATGCAACAGGACATTGTTGGGAGCGGACTCTAGCCTGGACTTCGGCCACTCACTGTCCCTCAGAGACTCTTGAGCTCGAGACACCCTCCTGATTAGCTTCCCAAGAAGCTGGGACACAGGTACGACCACACCCAGATAAACCTTTGAATTTGGGAGAACTGAACCCAGGGCTTTGTGCATGGTAAGCTAAGCCCCCAACTCTACTCCTGTCAAACACAAACCACCACGGATGATGCTGGTGATCAACGCTGGTGAAATCACCAGTGCAACGGACGGACTAGAAGTAGGACGTGAAATGGGCTGCTTTCCCTCTGCGTTTATTACTGTACATCACCTCCATGGAACAGTTCCCTCATTTCCTCCCAAAGAGTGTCTCCTGTAGCTCAGGCTAGCCTAACTGAAAATGATCTGGAACTCTGGTCCTTCCGTTTCAGGCTCCCCAAGTTACACAAGTGTGCACAAGCATGTGCTACTGGAAACAGCTAGCATTTTAATTAGTTGTTTTAAAACAGAATAAATTTGCTCCTGTGGGGATATTTCAGAGACTGAGAAACATTCTCTGCGAAGCAAAGCATATAAAGCATCAGATGGAATTCCTAACATCCTGGGCCCCCAGAGTGTCTCCAGGTGCTTCCCACCTACGGCCAGCAGATGGCGAGTTTGAATTAACCTGCTGACTTTACCCTGAGCTTGGATCCACCTCAGCTCTCGCCTGTTCCTGTCCCTAATCTTCAAATGTGCCTATCGACACTTACCTTCAGTCACTCTCTCCTGACCACCAGGCATAAGTTGTCTGTCCTTCAGTGTGCTTTGTTTTCGACAATAAACCATGCTATGTATCAGCCCCTGCCCTGTGCTCTTGTCTAACCAGGTGTGTGGCGCTTCCAGCTCCCAAGCTGTAGAAACCTGCTGTTGGGCTTCTTGTCTAGCACAGCCCCCAATAAAACAGGTTGCCAAGAGCTGGCCCTCCCCAAGTATCTGTGACTTTTTTGTGGTGTCAGTGACAAATGTGTCCCAAACCATCGCAAACCTGCCATTTCTCGCCGGCCCGCATCTCTGCAACAATCACACTAGAAGAGTTCTTCCTCCCTGGTGGGCAATGTGAAGCTGAGTAAGAGCCGAGCTCTGTGCAAACGATCCCCCGCACTGTGCTTCGTCCTGACAGGGCCCGTCTCTACCATGGATCCTCTGGTCCTTCCTGAGATCTGACCTTGGTGCAGAGACTGCACTGCTGTCACACTTGTGGTGCTTCTCCCCAGGGACCCTCTGGTGTTCCTCAAGACCCGACCTCTGAGCAAACTCCCCATGCTGCACATATCCAGAGAGTCTCTCTGCAGTGTGACCCCGCAGGTGCTCTTCAACACTTGCTCTGTGAACAACGGCCTCACCACCGACCCCGCACCTGGGCTTCTCCGAGGCATGGACCCTCTGGTGGCGAGCGAGGCCGCTCTGAGTGAAGGACTTGCCACACTGTCTGCACTGCCTCGATTTCTCCTGGTGCTGGAGCTCCTGATGTGTGACGAGGGACGAATGATAGACAAACGCCCTCCCACACTCGCCGCACCCGTAGGGCTTTGCCCCCGTGTGAACGCCTTGATGCTGAGCCAGCGTGGAGCGCCGATTAAAGCTCTTGCTACACTTAAGGCACTGATAAGGCCTGTTTCTTCTGTGACTCTTGAGATGGTGGAAGAGGCCTGCTTTCTGGCGAAAGGCCTTGCCACATTCGCTGCAGCGGTAATGCTTTTCTCCCGAGTGCAGCCGTTGATGCTGGTTAAGCGCTGACCACTGGCCAAAGCCCCTGCCACACTCCCCACACTTATACGGTTTCTCTCCAGTATGCACGACCTTGTGCCGAATGAGCACAGTTCTCCAGCGGAAAGACTTCCCACACTCCTCACATCTGTACGGCCTGTCCCCAGTGTGGACCCTCTTGTGCTCCACGAGGCGTGAGTGCTGACGGAAGGACTTCCCACAGTCGCCACACATGTGAGGCTTTTCTCCTGAACAGGCTTGGGCTGAATTCTCAGTCAAACGCGCCACACCTTCACCACGCACAACTGCCTTAGCTTCCCCAGAACAACCAGAAGATTCATCTCCAGGTTCCTGGGTTTTCGACTGGAGCACTTCATCAGATCTGACAGAGATATTCTCATTTGGTTCAAGAGCTTTAGAATTTTCCTGCTTTACACTTACATTCTTGGAGTCATTTCCAGTCTCGACATCTAAAACTACAAAGGAAGCCCAAATGTAACCAACCTAGTGTCAAGTGGCAGAAAATGGTAACTTCACAAAATTAGCAACATAAAAGTATTAAAATGAAAGCCACCTAAGAACCTAGAGATTATACATAACTATAAAATTACATTGGAATAACGAGGGATCAAATACACAAAACACAATAATTCAACAAAAAATAAGGCAAAGGAAAAATTGAGTTTTAAAGAAAGGAAATCCAACAGCCTTTAACCACAGGAAGACGCCCCATGTCACACTTGGGCATAATCAATATCGAGTGATAGTTTCTACTTATCAGATTTGCCAATCAATTTGGCATAACCCTGTGCACCATCCAAATCTTTATGGAAAGCAATTTCTGAATATCAACCAAAATTATGACAGAATGCAACTTATAAAAATGTGTGCGGGTGTGTACACATGTGGGTGCAGGCCAGAGTTGAACGTCAGGTTTCTCCTTCAGCTGCTGTCTGCTGTATCTGTTGATAAGGGATCTTGTACACAACCTGAGCTTCACCTGTTTGGCTAGTGAGCGGCTGGCCAATGAGCTAAGTATCCAGCTGTCTCTGCCCCTCCTCCACCTCCATGCCAGGGCTGAGGAAGTCAGTCGCCCTTTGACCTCTGCTCCCGGCTTCACGTGGGTGCTGAGGGTGCAGCTCAGAATTTCACTAACGGAACCATCTCGCCAGTCTCAAAAGTGACTTCCGACATGTAGCACCAGCTAGGGATGCATGCTGCAGGTGCAGCGCTCACCTAAGGATGCATGCTACAGGTGCACGCGCTCACACTACTCACTGTAACACTGAAACAGGGACCGGTTTAACATACTTGTCTGATTAAGCACATTTGGTGACACAAGCAGTTGCTAGATTTAAAAAAATGTGAGAATCTACCATCTTAGTGAGAAAAAGAATAAAAATGTAGAATATTTAAGTTTCCAGAAGGACAGACAAGAAACTATTAGCCAAGAGTAAATTTTTTCTATCTCGAAATATTTTATTTATTTATGAGAGAAAGATATGTGCGAGCGCCATGAGGAGGGGGTGTCAGAGGTCTCTCCACCCACCGAGTGCCCGGGTGGAAGCCAGAGGTCAGTCAGATCTCTCCATCCACCACGTGGGCTTCAGGAATCACACTCACGTCAGAAGGCTACCAGTTTGCAAGCAGGTGCCTGATCTGTTGCACCATCTCGCTGGTCTGACAGTGAAAATTTATCTGAGTTTGGGGAGGAAAGAGGTCAGAATAACTGAATGGCACAGTAAGTTTCCATTTTATGATTTTAAAGAATCCTTTTAAGTCATGTGACTTTTTTACCTATTAACAAATTAAGTGAAAAATTAAAAAATTTTCACTAACCTTAACAATTTGCTACGTTTCCTTAATTACTCTTTTTCTTTGTAAGTATACAGTTTTTTTTGTTTTTTTTTTTGCACTATTACTTAGTAACAGAGAAAAAACTTCCTTACTGAGGACTAAGGATAAAGCTCAAGTGGAAGATGTTTAATAGGTCAGAGGCTAGTAACAGCAGAGGTCAAAATGAAGGATGATAATTACCAGAAAAACAAAATCGTGACGTTAAACAAAATAAGGCCAGAATTTACAAAGATATTATTTCTAAGGAAAGAAAAGGGGCTGGGATGTATCCTGAAGTACAATGCTCCTCTGACATGTGAGACGTCCTGGGTTTGTGCCAGAGTAAGGGCAAGAGGAAGAAAAGGAGGGAGGGCAAGGAGGACAGAGGAGAGGAAGTAGGGGAGGGGGACTCACGGTGCCCTCTGAGTGTGACACAAGCACCAGGTTGCAGACAGACCATCCCAGCTTTGGAGACTAGAAGACATACACCCACCTCCCGTAAGCTGTAGGAAGCGCCTCTCCCCGCCTCTCTAAACAGTCTTTTTACCTTGCTGTCCTTGGGCTTCTAATTCTGTAGCCTGGCGCTTCAGTGTGCACTTCGGAAGCCACAGGGATACACTGGGGTCTCGCTCTGCTCCTGGAGGTCTCGTCTCCTGTGAGGACATTGGCTGCTCTCCAGGCCGAACTGAAGCCTGAAAGAGAGAGAAGAACTCCAGTTACAGAGCAGAAAGGCAGCCTGGTCACAGCGTGGCCCTAGCTCCTTGGAGCAAAAGTGACATGTTCTAGAAAAAAATGAAAAGGAGACACAGGACAAAAAAGAATGCAGGAGAAACACAAAGGAAAGGGAGTATCAACAAGGTGCGCAGCCTACAAAATCTAGAAAGGCCATGTGGAGGTCACAGTTCCAACCTTGCAGGAAGCAGCATCGAAAGGCACACTGAAAAACACAGGAAGACTGAGTGAAAGGAAGACGGGGAGCAAAGGCGCAATCAAGCAAGCTGCCCATCTCCAGCCGTAGGTCCCGCTAATGTCTTTTAGATACTCAATTCTTTCCAGAACACTGCCTTCGCAGGTCTACATGGACCCTCATTTTTTTCTTTTCCCTCTTGAAGGAAAGTGTGCACCTCTATCTTTGCCTTCAGTTCTGTTCTTTCCTGCTCCCCACGAGCCTGATTCCCTCACTCGCTGATTGGTAGTGCTGGCTCCTCTGCAGACCTGTCCTCTGTGAACCACCCACCCAGCACTCACCCGTGATGGGCAGGGCCTGGAATCCAATTACTTTATCTCTTTCCAGCAACTTTGGGACTGTGGGCCAGAGACTGAGACCACACAAACCACAGATAGAAAGCACCAGCCCAAGGTCCTGCAGTAATGCAGGACTTCAAGCCACTCTCTATTCTCTTCGATGGCTAATTTCTACAAGGCAGATGAGACTTGTACCGCCTCTCTGACCCAGCTTCCTTCCCATCTTCCATTTTCAGAAGAATTCTAAGGCTTCAGGTTCTCTTCGGTGCCCACTGCTGCCCTCTCCCAGCTTAGCAGCATCTTCAGCCCAGCCCGGAGGGGAGGGGGGCAAGGGGGCTGCCATGAGTTCAAAGCCAGTCTGGGTTACATGGAGAGTTCCAAACTAACTTGAAATACAGAGATCCTGTCTCAAGAACCCAAAACCCAAATTGAAACCCTTATTCTGTGAAGCCTCAGGTGTATTTCTATACTTGTTACTTTGACTTTTCCATTTGGATTCCAACAAAAATCTTGAAATTAACATCTCCAAAACCTGTTGATTACTGTCTCTTCATCTCAAACTCACTTTTCTCTCTGATAGGACCTCTCTGAATGAAAAATCCACTGAGGAAATCCATTCTCCTTGATCAGAAAAAAAGAATTCTGGTATAATTCTTAACTCATTTCAGCTCACATCCAAAATCCTGCCAAGAGACCTTTGAAACACATCAGGAATCCAGCTGGTCTCACAATATTTCTTGCCTAGATTACTGTTACTTGCTCTAGCCTCCCAAAATGGTTTCCATTAATTCTGTCTTTGGCCTCCTTGCCAACACAGAACTTTCTCAATAGAGCTGCTAGAATGATTACTTTAAAAATTGTAATACTTTTCTTGCACTCGAAAACTTGCCAATGACTTTCCATCTACTAAAACCTAAATTCTTTACAATAGTCTGCAAGTCCCTACATGATGATCTCTTTATAATTACTTCATTTTCTCCTCAAAAAAAATGTCTTTACCAAGACAAGCAGTCTGTAAGTACATCTGTAGTTAATGTCTCCTGCGCCTGGCAGGAGTCTACACCACCGGCCCGTGCAGCGGCCCTCTCTCATCAGCTCTATGACCCTTGAGTCCCCTCATCCCTCATAACTTTTCTTTTTTTTTTTCCTTTTTCAGATCTCTTTTAAATTTATTTTTCTTATATTTCTTTTTTTTAATACATTTTTTATTATTATTTCAGCTCATACAAACTTAATAGGTACACCAGTTCCTTCCCTCCCTCCTCCTCCCCCCAACCCCCTGCTCCCCCTCCCCTCACCCCTCCCTCCCTATCCCCCAGTGCCTCCCGCCCCAATTCCCAGAGTCCTTTCTTGTGCATGCCTGACTCTCCTCTGGGCCCTCCTCTCAGATGACATACAAGGACCCAGTGGCATTTCCCCCTCACGACTTTTCACGCTATTGTTTTGATGGAATTTACCACCATCTGACAACTTACAAGCATTGTTGATTTTATTTTGCTAGTCTTCTCCATCGACTAGAATCCACCTGGAGCTGCAGTCATGGCCAAGTTTTACTCGCTACACTCCAGTGTTCTTAGCACCACGTGGTCCAGAACAAGCATTCAGTCCAAGCTTCTAATCCTTGGTGCTTAGCCAACAACAGATTGCTCAGTTATGAAATTCTCTATTGACTAAGAACCTTTTTCCCTCTCACCGAAGAATGTAGCCCAAGCTGACCGCAGATCTGTTAAGTAATTGAAATTGGTCTTGACCATCAACAATTGATTTTTTTTAATGTATGTGCATGTTTATGTGTGCATGTGCATGCATATGTACATGTGAAAAGGTGTGTGTCTGTGTAAATCAGAGGCCAAGCTCAGGTGTTAAAGTGCTTTTCGGCTTTGTTTCTGAGGCAAAATCTGGAGCTCACCGAGCACAGGCTATTATTGGCCGGCAAGCCCTCAGGACCCTCTCTCCACTTTCCCAGCACAAAGATTATCTTTTTCTGTGACTTTCAGGGATCAAACTAAAGTTCCCATCCCCACTGCAGGGCTATAGGCATGAGTCACAATGTCCATGGATTGTTCTTCATGAATCTGTGCATGCATGTGCGACATATGGACTTGCACGTCACTGTGCACACCAGTAGGTCAGACAAGGACATCAGTTTTCCTGCACTTTCCATCTCTGTCCTATTTCCTGAAGACAGGTCTCTCACTGAGCCTGGGGCTGGCAGCCAACAAGCCCCAGAGATCCTGTCTGCCCCGCAGTCCTGGGGTTATAGATACATGCACATGGCTGGCTTCAGCCTTTTGTGGATGTTCTTAACCACTCTTCCCTGTTCGTCACCTCTCCAGTGTCTTCTAGATCTTATCTGCCATCCTCTCCTAATTCTTACCCAAGATATGCCTTGTACTTTGCAGCCACACCGCCATAACCCTATTCTGAACTCACATCTTCCTGGCACACATTTCTCTCTCTACTCTAGATGGTACTCTAATGCCAGGTCATTTGATTAAACCGAAATTTCCCAGGTTTGGCTCTGACATGCTGTGTCAGATCCTTTGTCTGAGGCTCTTCTGTACATTGTAAGATGTTATAACAACCAAAAGTTGCCCATGAAATTTCTAACTACCCTCTGGGGCCAAGAAACTTCTAACTGCCCTCTGGGGCCCAAACTACCACTGGCTGCAAACCAGACTTGTGTGTCCCTATTAAGACAGAAATCGAAATGGCTCTACGTAATATGGTCCTCTCATATATCTTTTATATAATCTGGTCCCCTCATAAATATTTTTAATAATCTGGTCCTTTCTATATACTCTTACATTAACCTGGTCCTCTCATATGTACATTTACATAATTCGGTCCTCTCATATATTTTTACATATTTTTCTTTCATATGTGTGTATAGAATATATGTGTATTTGCACATGGGTGGATGTATGTGTGTGCAGGTATATGCACACTCTGTGCAGGCTCAAGGGTGATATTACAAGTCATCCTCAATTGCTCTTCCACCTTCCTGTTGTGAGCTTGAGTCTCTAATTAAACCCAGAACACACCATTAGCGCTAGCCCAGACTCTACCTTCCAGGGCTGGGGGACAGGCAGGCGTCACACTTGGCTGGCATTGTATGTGGGTTTGGGGACCTGAACCCAGATCCCTTTGATTGTGAGGCAAAAGCTTTAACCACTGGGTCGTTTCCCAGCTCTTACATCACTTCTACAGCTGGTTAGACTCATGGGCAAAAAATCTGCAGCCTCCACACTACAGAAATAAAGGTTAATAATCGAGGTCCTGGGCTCTGTCTCCACTCCCGAGCTCATGCCTCACCTGCCTTCCAGTTTAACCAGGTTCCGTACAACTCAAAGGATCTTGTTACCCCCTCCCCCACCTTCCACCTAACTTCTTGTCCTCTCCCACACTTGTTCCTAGGGATGGTGACTTTGATTTTTCCAGCTTTTATTTTTAATGCCCAGTGAGGGCAGAAGATCTATGTCACACAATTTTTCCTGGGGAGATATGAACAAACATCTGTCTACTCACCCCAGAGAGCACTGATAACAAACCAAATAATCCATCTAAATCCAGCTTGGTGAGCCAATGAGATTACTGGGGTTATAGAGAATCTTGGGTGAGCAGGACTCACGAGCTGGGGTAACACAAAAGCAGCAGGCTTGACCAAAAAGTCCCAGCATGGGTTCAGAACCCATACAAGCTGCATTCGGAAGTCCCACTGTAACCTGACCTTCCACCTTTATATCCATCATGTCCCACGACTGCCAGGAGCTGGGGGCAGGATGACTCTTCCTTAACACTCCTACCGGAGTGTCAAAAGCCCCATTACCATAGACTTAGTTATCACCCCACTACTTTGCAAAGTTCCTTCCATATTAGGGAGGATGCATTCTGCAGGTGACCGCAGGTCACCACAGGCTCCACAGTCTGCCAGCCCAGCAGAAATCGCTCGTTACAACTACATATTTGCACAATAACTCTCTGTAGTGTTGTACGTGAAACACAGGACCCTGCCACACTAGGTACTATCACTGGGTTCCAGCCTCAGCTCTCGTTCCTTTGAGACAAAATAGTACTATGAGGCTCAAGCTGGCTTCAGAATCTTCCTCCTGTCTTTGACAAACATGCCAACCAAAATCTTATTTCTTAGTCACTAGCTTTGTAACATAGAAAGCAAAAGGCTGCTTTCCACCCACTATTATCATCTAATGCCATCTTTCTCTACTGTCTACTTCTAACATCTCTACACCGAAAGTCTTCAGTCTGACCTAAGGAACACACTCATTGAGTAGAATTTTGTAGTTCAGTGGAAAAAATACACAATTCTTCTGAAGAAAAGATAGAAATAAGCAAAGACCAGATAGGTGTGGTGGGGCATTCCCATAATCTGCACTCGGAAGGCTGAAGTAGGAGGATCACAAGCTCATGACCAGCATGAGTTACACCCAAGCCCAAGCCCAGTATAAGCGACTTCACAAGAATACCCCCCCCAAAATCACATTAACCAAATTTCCATGAAACTTGAAAGCAAACTCTCCCCTCTGATCCATCAGAATGTCAACAGTGTGAGACAATAATACGATATACACTTCACTTTGGAACTACAGATCCACCACCTGAACTTTGAAAAACAGAAACAGCCTTTTCCTTACCTGGTGCCCTGGCTCGTCCAGCTCCCTCTCTAAATCCTCCAGCACCCTGACCGCCTCCTCCCCGCTCTCCGGCTGCTGCTCCCGCACCCAGGCCTGGAGCTCCTGGGGCAGGATGCTCAGGAACTGCTCCAGCACCAGCAGCTCCAGGATCTGCTCCTTGCTGTGCGACTCGGGCTGCAGCCACTGGCAACACAGCTCCCGCAGGCGGCTCAGGGCCTCACGGGGCCCCGAGGTTTCCTGGTAGCACAGCTGTCTGAAGTACTGTCGGAAGACTTCTCCGTTGGACCGGCTGTGCTTTTGAAGATTCCAGTCTTGTCTGGCCGTATCCTTATCTTCTTCCTCCTCCTCCATCTTTATTTCCAAAAGTTCATCCTTCTCCCTAGGGGCCTGGGTATCTCTGGTGAGCACCATTGTGGAGACCGGAAAGATTTGACAATTTCAAACACTGTTTCCCTTGTAGAATTTCTTCCTGAATGGACCTAGAGGAAAAGTCGTGATTATTAACAATCACCACAAACAACTATTGCAAACATTGAGAATTCAAGTGCAACCATACAGAGACTAACTTCAGGTCAACTTAGTATACTTTGGAAAACGCATGTCCTAAGGTACACTTAATGGAAATCCTAAGGAAAATGTGAGGTTGTTTTAGAACTTTAAAAACGGGATGCAAGAACTGGCAGGAAACTTTCATTTACTCTTAACGTGAAAAATCAATTTAATGGACTATCCTCGAGAATGAGTAAAAGGCTTAGGGAAGAGCATTTGCAGCTGCGCAACGTCCTAGACGCACTCTCAGGACAATCAACCAACCAACCAAACCAGCAGGTCCGCGCGGCCCGGGTGTCCTTGGCAAGTCCTTCCACTAATTCTTCCAAGTGACGCCTGGCAGAAATTTCAGACAGAAAAGCTTTGGGGTCACGCGAATGTACTTCGGAACTAGGCGTCTCCGCACTTCACGCGGTGGATGCAACGCTCAGTCCTGCGACCCTCAAGTAAAGTGAATCCCGCGGCGTCCACGGTCCGCGTCGGTGACCTTGGCCGACCCAGGGCCAGGAGCGCGACTCCGCAGGCCTAGGGCCTCCTGTCCCGGTTGGCGGCCCGGGAGCCCCCAACGCCAATTGCGCCCCGCGCCTCCCCGCAGGGTCGAGGAGCCCCCGAGGCCGAGTGCGCCCCGCCGCGTCCCGCCCTGCGGAGCACAGGTTTCCTCACCGTGGCGTCTGCCGGGGACGACTTCCGGCCGCGCACAGGGCCCGGAAACGGAATCTACCTTCCGTAGCCCCGGAAGCCGGAAGCGGCGGGTTGCGGGGCGCTGCGCCCTTCCGGGGCTGCTCTAGGAAGAGGCGCTTGCAAGTCGGTGGTTCCTCTTGGGTCCTTGGCGGGGGAGGAAGGTCCGGAGAGTAGCCCAGGCTTGTGGGACCTTCTGGAAGGGAAGTTCCCGCTCTTGTCTCCGCTCGCGTGTCTCTGAGATTAGAGGCGCCGTCAAAGGACGTTCTTGTCTCTTCCGGCTCCGGTGACTCTTGGGCTTCACAGATAACTGAAAAACAGCCAGGTCCGGTGCTGGCCAGGACTCGGCCAGAAGTTGCACACCTTGTCAGACACCTTACGGGACAGACTAGGCGGGGCAGTGATGGGTCAGCAGTGGGACCTTCAGCAGAACTTTCTGTTCAAGCTGGCAGAGGCTCTGGCCAAGGCGCCAACCCGCACACCTGCGATCCCCGCTCAATCCTTGGAAGCCCACAGGCAGTACTTAGAGCGGCCATGCTTGATCGCTTAAGTCTTGGAAGGTCATCCCCAGGGCTGCGCGCACCGGGAAGGAGCACACCCTAAAGCCCACAGCGTCCCCCAACTCTGTTCCCTAAAGGCTATGGAGATTAGTTGTCCGTGGTAGAGAAGCCCTACCATGAGGTTGGGTGGACCCCAATATGAGCAGACAAGGAGGTGTAGAAAACCAAAAGCTCCAATCAGGTCTGCAGACTAGCCAAGGAGGACCAGGCATTTTTCCGGGTCTGCCCAGCCCTATAAATAATCCTGACCTGGCGCCATCTTCGGCTCCCTTGCCTCTCATGGATTCTGAGGCAGGATTAGAGCAGCCATGCTGGGATGGGTCTCTCAAGGTCTTTGGAATTCCTGAAGGTCATCCCCCACTGCTGGAATCGCCCTGAAGGAACATCCCTGCGGAGGAACTGACTCCAATCCTCCCAGAGATAAGATGGCCAACTTCCCTATGAAAGAATTATGGAAATGAGCTTTCCTTATCAAACAACTTGACCTCTAGCCCACAAGGGCCCAAGAGCAACTGGTTGGGCCCCAATGGGAATTATCCAATGGGAAAAAGCCAGCTTCTCGGGCATGTCTAGATGCATAAATATACCTGGCCCTGGCAGCCATCTTTGATGCCCTAGCCCCTCATGGCATTGTTAAAAGTCAATCATCTATGGTCACGCTTAAAGATTATGAATAATTTTAGGTGATAATGAATATTCCAAATTTCAATTTACTAAAAGGAAGGTAACTATGAGAATCAGTGATTTCTTTTTTTTTTTATTAAAAATTTAATTATACATTTTAAAATTTTTTACCAGTTCCCTCCCTCCCCCCTCCTCCCCCCGAACCCCCTCCTTCCCCTCCCCTTCCCCCAGTGCCTCCCCCCAATTCCCAGTGAGTCCTTTATTGTGTACGCCTAACTCTCCACTGGGTCCTCCTCTCCGATGACATATAAGAACCCAGTGGCATTTCCATAAGCCCTTTCTCTTGTTCCCCTTAAGCATAAGATCACTACTATGGCTGTCAATCCCTTGCCTCCAGGGGTCTCGGTGCCCTTAACAGATGCTAGACTTTATGAGGGCAACAGTGCGCTGGACATTGCGCAGGGCATGCAAAGTCCCATTATGATTGCTTTGGCCCCAACTATTGTTGAGAATCTTGCAAATCGTTGCTCCTCCCATCCTTTTGCTCTTACAATCTTACCGCCCCCTCTTCCGCAAATGTCCCTGAGCTCCAGGATGGGGAGAGATTAGGCTGTCCTAGTTCTATGTGATTGATATAGAGTCTCTGAAGTTCTGGATTGTGGTTTGTTGATTTTCTTTTGCAGTTTTGCTGCTCCTGCAATTCCCTTCACTCCATTCTGCTGGGCACTGTATGTTACCCCCTGGCCAGAGACAAAAAGCTGTTAAACTGGAGTCTTGTTGTAATAGCACATTCAAGGGTAGATGTAATAAGAGTAGGAAACCTCACTGAGGGAGGGGTCCATCACCCATTTGCAAAATGGAGAATCAGTGATTTCTAAGTTCCGTTTCTGGGTAGAATTTTTTGAAAAAAAAAATCCAAGACCCTCAATAAGGAATATGTTATACTAAGACCTAGATATACATAGTGTATTTGCAGATGTGAGCCACAGACAAATAACAGAAATAAATCACAAAAGACTATGTAGCTCACTTTTCTTTTTCAGAGTTGTAGATGTATCATCAGTCTATAACTGGGCTTCCTCTCCAACACAAGGCTATACATTATTACATATGTGGCACACTATTTTAATTCTATTTTGTAAAAATAAAACAAAAAAAAACACTGGTCAAAAACCTGTGAATATATTTTACTACTGTTATGCCCAGATCGCAAAGTCCAAAGAAACCCACTGAAGTCGTCCACCAATGCAAAAACAAAAGGAGTCTTTATTAAAATTCAAGCCTAGGCCTGGGACACCCACTTCTCAGCGCAGTGAGACTGAGCGACCCGCCGGTTTTAGACTATATGGTTATCACAAGCAGGGACTGAGGAATGTGCATGTAGCGTTCCCAAAGCCTTCCCAACCCACCCCCCCACCCCCACCTCCCCCAGCCACCTGGTAGCTTCTTCAGCAGTTATCTGACTTCCCGGATACCTGGTTGCCCCCCTGGAGGAGGGTGTTTGATCTCCCCGGCGCCTAATTCTGCTCAGGCTTTTTTGGGATTCCTAGGTAAATTGTAAATTCTTAAGAGCACTTGAGGAGAGGGGCTTGTAACTTTTTTTTGACATAGGCTTTCACACTACCTGTAAATGGATACGACTAAGTTTTGTGCCCAGAATGCTGCCACACCCTATAATCACAGCACATGGGTAGTAGAGCAAGGGCAAGAGTTCAAGGCCAGGTAGGTCTATACCAAACTCTCTCAAAAGAGTAAAAATAAGTAAATGATTTTAAGTAAAATTATAGCAATTCACTGTAATATATCTTTACATTCTCAAAATTAAATAAGGCTGGGCATTTGGAGACAAATGACCCCTGATCACACCACAACTAACTTTACTTTGCCAGTGTTAGTTGCTTATAGAGCAGTGGGATGGGACAATACCCTTCTGAAAACTTAACTCCACATAACTAGAAACATAAACACATATCTAGAAACATACCTAGAAACACAGATCCACATATCTAGGAACACAACACCACAAATTTCTCACATCTTTGGCTTAGTTGACTTCTAAAGTCACCACACCAGGAAGGGTGTTAAATACTTCCCCTCTAAGATAAGATCCTCCAGTAAATGGGTTTGCTTTGTTCTGCTTATTTGTGGGTGTTGTAAACAGCTCTCACCAGGAGCCCTTGCTGGGCTCAAGGTTCCTTCTGCCTCCACCTGTCCAAGCGACTGAGATCACAGACCAATGGACCTAGCCGAGCTCATGTTTTTACCTCCACCTTCTTGGAGTTGACTCTAATCACATTATTTATGTCACAACTTCTTTACATACAACTCAAGCCCTGTGTGGTATTTCATGTCAACAACCAGCACCAAGAGGTGGGGGCCTAAAATACACTAAACATGAAGAGGAGAACAAGGAAAAGTGTTTCAGGTGTTCTACATGATAGTGCTTGCCTCATAGTGTGTGTGTGTGTGTAACCAGGGGTCATCAATCTCTTCTGCTCTCCACCCTATTGTTTTGAGACAGGGTCTGTCACAGAAGCTGCACCTACTGGTTACGAAATCTTGCTGGCCAGCAAATTCCCAAGGATGCTCTGGTCTCTGCCAGGCAGGGGGACTTCGGGTCCTCATGAGCCCTACGGGGTTTTTAGGGGGGCTGGGGATCCGAACACAGATCAATCTCAGGGAGTGTTGCCATCTGAGCTACCTCCACAGGCCCTGTCTCCTGAGATATGACAAACGGCATTTAGGCAGTGCTTAGCACGTGCACAAATGCTATTTAAACAGTTGATTAAAAGCGGGGAGTTGGGGCAGGAAGATTCCCAGTAGTTCCGGGGAGGAATGGGTTACAGCGAGAAGCTCTCTCTCTCTCTCAAGAAATCGAAAATAAGGAAAATTAAAAGTAAAATATTTTAAGGCAAAACTTCAGCACAGAGCACGCGGCGTCGCACTCGGTGGACTGGGCCGACGTGGACCAGGCGGGAGGGGCGAGCGCGGTGCAGACGCGCACAGGCGTGGCACCCGCGCAAAGAGGAACTGCGGATGCCTGGCGCCGGGCCCCACGCCGGCTCGGTAGCCTTGACAACCGCAACCCAGGAAACAGGAAGTTCAGAAGGCGGAAGTGTGTTACAGCGAATGGCGTCCGTGCAGCCTCACTTCCGGTCGTGCTTTCTTCCGGAAAACCTGGAGGGTTGCGCCCGTAGGTGGTTGCTTTCCTCTCCAGAGACACAAAAGTACTATCTTCTCTCCCCGGGACAGCATGACAACAGTCAACATGGAGCTTTACACACAAATTAATTCTCTTACTCTAGATAGCAGCTTTGTGAACTGCCCCCAGTCTAACGGATGAGCAAAAGCAGGCGTGTTCCTTCTACATTTAGTAGTTGCCAATTTCGTGCTAAGAAAATATTTTGCCCTGCCTTCTTTTATTACGACCAACTCATTATTCTGTATAATTCAATTGGAAGCATCATTTTCCGTATTTAATGCTTAGAGTAAGAGGATTCCAAATGTGATCAGAAAAAGTCTTTTTAAACTAGTCCCAATGACCTTTTATAAGTTCAGAACAGACTTTATCCATCATCACCAGGGACTCTTTAGCAGGATTTCTTGTTTCCTGTTCCAGTAACCTTGTGCTCTGCTGGTCTAGAAGTCTTGGTTTCGGAGAGGAGAGTGATTCTGCAAGGAAGCCCAACAGTCTTAGAAGCTAAGACAAAGGGGACAAATGGCTCAGACCCTTCAGAAATGAAAGTGTGGGTTGCCCCTTCAGGGGAAGAACCAAGACCTGCTGAGGTGCTCTCTGAAGGCAGAGGAACTTCCTTGCAGTTAATGATCGGTGGGCATGTGGAGCAAGTCTTTCCAGTCAGACGCTTCCATGAGCAACATTAGGCTGTGAGGGAAAGTTATGTAAATGGGGTGGGAGAGGTCAATCAAGAATGTTCAGTTTCATGTTGATTACTCAGGAGTCGGGTGGGTGTTTTCTTGACTCTATGTTTACCAGGTCCAAGTGAGTGGTGTGAGTGTCCTACACATTCCTTATTGATCCTGCTGGGTAACAACAGTGCTCTCTAGACAGAGATTCCTCTTCTCTTCTGACCCCTACACAAAAGGATTCCAAAAGATCGATGCAGCAGTCAATGTTTAAACTTCCTCTGGGTCTCTTGAATACCCCCTGCCAAGCTCAGAGCTGTGGGAATGAAAAGCCCTCCTCCCCTCCTGTGACTAATTGAGAGGACCACTCAGTTCGCTTCAGCTGCCTGGACCCCTCTTCTCCTAGATTACCCACAACAAAGCATCTAATGAAAGAAAGGGAAAAAAGCCTCATTTACATTCATGGTTTGAGATTACAGTCCATGGTGGCAGGCTGGCATGGTGGTGAAAGCCTGAGACAGATGGCTACATTGTACTCACAGTCAGAGAGTCAATTTTATATTAATCTCACTTTCTCCTTCTCACTTCATTAGAGATCATCTTCCCATGTCAATTAGCGTAACCTAGAAAAATCCCTCATAGACATGCCCAGAGATTTGTATTAAAAGCAATTTTAGTTCCTGTCAAGTTGACCATCAATATTAACCATTGCACACATGTCCTTTCCAAAACACTGCATGCATCCTGGCGACATCCTGAGTTTGAGACCTATCAGAGCAGCTGCTAGCTAATTACAAAGCTCAACCAAGTACTAAGATGAACTATTTCCCCATTGGTTGATGGGAAAGGACAGAGTGGTGGCCCACATCATCCTCAGAGGCAGCAATTTGTGCCCCTTCCATTAAAAACAAGAAGCAACCACTGGACTCACAATTCTTATCTTTTCCTGGTGTACCCACCTTATCTTTAGAGGTGGGGGCTTTACTCTCTCTATTAAAGAGGTAACTTTCTCCCTCCTCTTCATCCTCCTCCCAAAAGGTGCTGAAATCTGCAGCTCCCCTGTTTTGACATCATTGAGTTGTCTTCAGACTCCTTCTCAGCCCATTTTTTTGCATGCATGTATGTGTGTATGTTTTGCATCCATGTATGTGTGTGTTTTGCATTCATGTATGTGTGTATTGCATGCATGTTTGTTGCATGCATGTTATGTGTGTGTTTGGCATGTGGGTGGGTGTATATGTGTGTGTCAGTGTGTGTAGAAGAGGGCTCTTGAGTATGTGTACCTGTGGAGGTCCAAGGGTGGCATCAGAATCATCAGATTGCTTTGCTCTGGGGTTTCCCAGGCTCTACCTTCGCTGAAATTACAGGCCTCTGCCACATCCAACCTAATCCTTTTCTTACTTATTCAATATCAAAGAAAACCATTTCCAGTATGATATATTCACAGAGCTGCCTTCCAGGCAGAGAAAAATGCAGATGCAGAAAGAAAGAATCACAGAACATGGAAAAAGAAGAAAGAAGAAAAAGAGCAAAGACAATGGACGTGGAAATCACAGTCTCCTGCTGTGAGAACAGTGGTGTCTCCCATTGCCCACTTCCTGAGCTTCACTTTCTACAGGGATGTGAAGCAGGAGCTGGGGATCCATTTGCAAGTTGAGGTGCAGAAACTCTGATTTTTTTTTATTTATTCAATTGTGTGTGTATGTGTGTGTGTATGTGTGTGTGTGTGTGTGTGTGTGTGTGTGTGTATGTGTGTGTGTGTGTGTGTGTGTAGAACCACGGACGAATTCCGGAACCACCGTGGACGTCTCCACCTCCTCCTTGCAGAAACTCTGATTTTCAGGAGAGACAGAAACAAGACAACTTGCCTAGCTTCCAATGCATGCTCAGACAATGCCTGTGACATCAGGAGAAATCAGCATTTCTGAGGCTTGTGGTTCTGCTCTCAGAAACAGTAGATAAGAACCACATTGTCATGGTTGGGCACAGGTGTCAACTTGACGGTTGAAGGTTTGAACCCTGGGCACATGTGTAGAGAATTAGTTATTGAGTTAAGCCCAGAGCAAACCTACAGGAGATTGTCTAGCTGATAGAGAAGGCCCAGCCCATGGTGGGTGGAACTAAGCCTTGGAATAAAATACAGAGAGCTGTTTGAGAAAGTTGACATCCATGTATATACTTAACCAAGCATGCTGGTCTGGCAAATAAGGATTGTTCCTCTCTCAGCCATTATGTAGAGATGGTGTGGCCAGTTCCTTCAGCCCTGGTGCTGGTGCATGCCCTTCCACGCTGGACTGAGAGTTGTAACCAGACAATAGTAGGAGAAAATAAACCCCTTGTTCCCTTAAGCCATTTAATGGTGATTTTGTCAGCAACTGTGATTTTTAAGCAATAGTTCATCTTGGGTGTCAACTTGACACACCTGGTATTAGCTAAGATCAGCTGAGACCCCACCTGGAAAGATGAGCTGAGACTACCTGAAAAGATTATACCAGTCCTAGATCCCATAGGAGCCTCCCAGTAATGGACCATATAAAAGCCACAGAACAGAATACGGAGTGGAAGAGGAGAGACGCTCCAGGAATGCTCCAGCCATGTTGATGTCTGTTGTGACTTAGCCTGCAGCTTCAGCCAGCCAGCCATGCTGTCTCTGCTTTGTATCTTCCCCTTGGAAACATAACGTGAATAAATCTCCTTTTTCTCCCTTACATTATTTGACTTTGAATGGTATCTCACAGCAATAGTTAAAGAGTAACTGTTACAGCAACCATGTAGGCTAACTGTGACACACATTGACTACAGACTTCGCTCTTTTTTTTTTAATTTATTTATTTATTTATTGTGTGTGTGTGTATCAGAGGGCACTGATTGTCCCTGTGGGGGACCAAGGGTGACTTCAGGAATCATCCTGGATTACTTCTACATCCTTTTTGCTTCACTCTGGGATTTCCCAGATTCCACTCATCAGGAGCTGGAAGTGCAAGCCACTGCCATTTCTACTTGGCGTTTTTACATGGGACCTAGGATCTGCACTCAGGACCTTCTGCTTGGGAGGCAGAGTCTTAACCCCTGAGCCATCTCTCCAGCCCCAGACTTTGGTCTTTGATAACAAGAGACTCTAAAAGAGTCAGTGGGTTACACTAGGGTTTTTGACTTTTGGTTCCATGGAAAATTTATAACTTACTGTGTGTCCCCAGGCAATGAGAAGCCCCTTGTCAATATAGCGTCCTAAGCACCACATTTCACTAAATGGCGCATTGCACCATATTTTATGTGGCATGGAGGGATCCAGACCCAGGTGCTTTTGCTTTGACGGCAAAGACTTTAACCACTGAGTGGTCTAAGACCATTTTTAAGTTCTCTTATCAATGAGATAAAAAAAAATCTGCAAAGGGAACTCTGCCCCAATTTCTCTCTTTCTCTCTCTCTCTCTCTCTCTCTCTCTCTCTCTCTCACACACACACACACACACACACACACATATACACAATGCATGCACATGCATACACAGTAAGGTCGATTTTGGAACGCTTTTGTTTCTCTAAGAAACTGGCTGGGCTGTTCCTCCCTCCCTATCAGTTCTTTTCTGCCTATCTAAAGAGATGTTAACCAGGTAACTGTCTTGAAGCATACATTGTCCATTCCCTTCTAGCAACAAGGTGGCATACATGTTTAGCATACCTGGCAATATGTCTGCCCAAAGGCAATTGGGTGTCACTCCTGTCTTTTGTTAACCAAAATGTATGAGTTTTACATAGTCCTGTAAAGAATTTGGCCCTGCTTCTTGATTATAAAAACCATGTACTTTTACAATAAAGTTGGCTTGGATGATATGGGACATCCAAGACCCCCTCTGACCCAAGCCCGAAACTTTTCATTCCTACCGCTTCCACTTCAGATTCCCACGTTTGTAGATTCGGGTTCATGCTAGTTCGTGGGCCTGGACAGGTTCTATCCGTGGTCCCCTTTCCTCTTTTGTGAAGAGATTTATTCACATGACTTTGAAACATCTGAACCAATCAGTGTCTGGTGTAGCAGGAGAGTCTCTCTCCTTCATGTCTTGAGTTTCTGGAGCCATTCACCAGTCAATTAAAACAACCTAAATCAGACAAATTTCTCAGTTGTTTTCAGTGTCTGAATTGTCACCACCACAGGCTTCTGTCAAGTGCAGCTGGCCCAGGGAAGTGACCGAGCACCGTGGCATCTGGTAAACTGCCACAGCATCACCAGAAAAGTGGGGGAGAAACAGTGTGACTGGCCTGCAAAGATGGAATGAAGTTGCTCCAGGAAAGTCCGAACACACCACGGGAGCAACCAAGCCCATGTCTTCCTTAGATGCATCTGCTGGAAGCCGGTACTCGCCCAGAGCCCCGTCAGTGGCCAGATTTTCCAGCCAGGGCTGACAGCCCTTTGCCATGATGAAGGTGCTGGATTTTCTGAAACAGAACATCAGGTAATTTCTCCCAACTGCAGCGATCCCTGGGTAAGCAGGCACACCAATATAAACAGTGCTGGTTGGGTGGCATCGTAGCAAGTAGCTGGTAGTGATGCTAAAGGAGGCTTGCTCCAGACTGGCTGCTGTAGGAACCAGTGCCCACTCATGCACTCATTCACTCACTCAAACACACAGCTGCTGGCTGTGATGAAAGCAGGTTCCAGCCATCCCCACCTCCACCTCTACCCCCAGAGACTCGGCACAGGACGGGGAGATTGTCAGAAGCAGATCTCAGTTTATTGGGGGGGGGAGAAAAGGAACTTTTATAGACAAAGGCCAACAAGGCTCGAAATGGGCATCCAATTGTGTCACAAGGTCAAGACATCCTACAGGTGCTAATGGTCAAGTTCAATGTCACTCAGCACAGGAGGCAGGTAGATACCTGAAAGCCAATTAGGGCTCTCTGTGAAGTGATCAGAGTCATGCCCAAGACCCTTGCCCTCAGTGCCATCTTTAGTCCCATGTGCTCGGCCATGCCCTGGGGCAAATCCTGGGCGGGCCCAACAGGCTGCCATCCTCACCCACCTGCCCCTGAGAAGCTGCAGTGTCATTGAGAGCACAGCATCTTAGCACACGGATGACACCCTTCTCCCTGTGCCCCACCCTCTCCCTGCACCCCACCCTTTCCTGATCTCCTCTCCTGCCCCACGTTTTCATTACTGAAAATCAAACCCAGGGTCTCGCACCTGCTGGGCAAATGTTCTAACAACGAGCTAGATCCTCATCCCAACCTGTTTGTTCTCCAGGTAAATACTGTCCTTGTGTTTTTCTAACTAAGTAAAGAATCAAAGAAGATAGATAGCTAAGGGTGACTCATGTGGATCAGATGCAGGTAAGCAGGGTTTGAATTTAGTGAAGTGATGTGACAGTGTGCAGGGAAAAGAACATGGAAAACTCAGAGCAGCCGAGTTCCTGCGTAATGTCCAGCAGCAAGAGCAACAGAGGGACACGTGCTGCTGGTCTCTTTTTGAAGGGGGGCTCTTCACTTTATCTCTGATTCTTGATAAATTTTGTTCTCTACACCTCCCATCCATTCTCCTCAATCTCTAAGTACTGACACTATGGGCATGAACCACGATGCTTGGCTCAAATTTCTCATTTTAAGAAAAATAAATAGTATTTAGAAGCAAAGAATGTGCGTAACTTTTGCTATGAAGAGATACTGGGCAATTGGTATTGTGGAGATGACTCGGTCAGTAGAGTATGTGAAGACCTGAGTTTGTATCCCCAGAAGGCACGTAGAAAAGCTGGTCATAGGTGCCACAATCCTAGCACTGGGGTGGAGAGAGGAAGGTCCCTCCACTTTGGTGGCCAGTTAGTCTTGCTGACCAGGGAGTTCCAGGTTTGGTGACAGACCAACAGCAAAGCAGAAATCAATAGAAGGAGACACGCGATACTGATTTCTGTATGTGTGCACACATACACACACTCACACAACACACACTCACTCACCACACAGTCACACACACAACACATATGTCCAGGCCCATGAACCAGCATGAACCCGAACCTAAAAATGCAAGAAATTGAAGTGGGAGTGATAGGAATTAAAAATTTCAGGCTTTGGGTCAGAGGGGGCCTTGGATGTCCTCTTATCATCCAAGCCGACTTTATTGTAACATACATGGGTTTTATAACCAAGGAGCAGGACCAAATTCTTTATAGGATTATGTAAAGCACATACATTTCGGTGACATCTACTTGCTGTGGGACCAGACTTGTCGCCAGGTATGCTAAACAGGCATGGTGTCTTGTTGCTAGAAGAGAAAGGAATGTATGCCTCAAAACAGAGTTACTTGGTCTGTGCATAAGCATATCTCAGGTAAGCAGGAAAGAACTATTGGGAGAAGAACAGCCCAGCCAGTTTCTTTTTTTTTATTTCCACTCATACAAACTTAACAGGTACACCGGTCCTCCCCCCTCCAACCCCCTATCCCCCTGTGCCCCCTCCCCTCCCCCTCTCCTCCCCATCCCCCAGTGCCTCCCCCTCCCATCCCCGGAGCATCCTTTAATGTGCAAGCCAAACTCTCCTCTGGGTCCTCCTTTCCCAGAACCCTTTTCTGTGTTCCCCTTAAGCATAGGAACACTACTGTGGCTGTCAATCCCTTGTCTCCCAGGATCCTAGTGCCTTTAGCAAATGCTAGACTTTGTGAGGTAAATAGTGTGTTGGACATTGCGCAGGGCATGTAAAGTCCAAATATGATTGCTTCAGCCCTAACTTGTGTGGAGTATTTTGCATATCATTGCTCCTCCCATTCTTGTGCTCTTACAATCTTACCGCCCCCTCTTCCGAAAATTTCCCTGAGCTTCAGGATGGGGAGAGATTAGGCTGGCCTAGTTCCAGGTGATTGATATAGAGTCTCTGACGTTCTAGATTATAGTTTGTTAAATTTTTTTTTTCAGTTTCGCTGCTCCTGCAATGCCCTTGGCTCCACCCTAATGGGTATTGGATGTCACCCCCTAGCCAGAGATAAAAACCTGTTAAATTAGAGTCTTGTTATAAGAGTATATTCAAAGGTAGATGTAATAAAAGTAGGAAACCGCGGGGAGGGAGGGGTCAATCACCCATCTGCGAAATGGTTACTTTCTATCTGCCAGACTGTACTCCCTCCCCTTCTGGTAAGATCATACCCCATCAGTTGTAAATGATCAGGAAGGAAAGTTTGTGAACTTAACCAGATGTCTCCTTACTTACTTGCAGTCCTTGATGGTGGCCTATTTTCTCTGCTGTAACATGGTCCCCTCTCTCCTTGTTACTGGTATAACCCTCCTTCCCCATCCATCCTGTTCATAATCTTAGCAATTACTGTAGTTATTACAGAGATTTATCTTTGAGTGTCTCTAAGTGGGTTTCATACTAGAAGCCACCTATTAGGGAGTACATACGGTGCTTAATTTTCTGTGCAGCCCAGCCAGTTTCTAAGAGAAACAAAAGTGATCCAAACAACCTGGAAGTTCTCTACTCTCAAAGGGGGGAGTTAGGCCTGCAGACAAGAGGCAAACTCACCTCCCCAGGGGAGGAGTCTCTCAACAATCAGTTCAATTGCTAATGTATCATTCAGAGAACAGGCTTTGGGCCTAACAACCCCCCACACGCACACTCACACACACACTCACTCACACTCACACACACATACAACATATATATATATACACAATACACACACACTCACTCACACTCACACACACATACAACATATATATACACAATACACACACACACATACACTCACACACAGTACCCACACACAACACAGTCACATACATACATTCACTCACATACAACACATACACACAATACACACACACAACACATACACTTACACACATAAACACACATACACACAATACACACACACACACAAGGTGTGCACAACACATGTATATATAAAAAGATACAAGGGCAAAGAGCAAAAAATGGAAGTATTAAGAATGTGTTGCCTTCAAAGAATATGAATTGAGGGGAAGGAAGAGGGGCAGGGATGACCACTCATTGTGTTTATAAAACCAAAAATAAATAAATAATTTTAAAAAAGAAGAATGAATTGAGAGGAAGGGAGTTGCTGCTTTGCATTGCAAGTTGTGATAGTTAATCCTGGGTGTCAACTCGACATACTTGGTATTAACTAAGATCAGCCGAGACCACACCTGGAAGAATCAACTGAGACCACCTGAAGGGATTATACTCACCCTCAGATCCCACTGGAACTTCCATAGATTTCATAGGAATCTCCCAGTAATGGACCATATAAAAGGGACTACAGAATATAGGAAGAAGGGAGACATTCCAGGAATCCTCCAGCTATGTGGAGGTCTGCTGTGACTTAGCCTGCCGCTGCCTTTCAGCTTTAGCCATGACACTTCCATCGCCTTAAAAGACTATATCTATTTCCCTTCTGGAACTGTAAGTTGAATAAATCTCCCTTTCTCCCATAAGTTGTTTGACTTTGAGTGCTCTCTCTTAGCAATAGTAAAGAGTAACCATTAGAGAAATTTATAGTAAACTTTCAATAAAATGGAAAAAAGAAAGACTCAAGTATTATAATTTGTAAGTGATCGCAAAGGCATCAGTATATATATTACCTGAAAGAATGAAAGGCAGAAATCATCAATTATGGCCAGAGGTGGGAGGGGTTTTAATTTATTATTTTTATTTTTCTAGTTTTACAAGCATATTGAGAACAAATCCCTGCTTCCCTCCATCCCTCCTCCCTCCCATCTCTCTTCCTTCCTTTCATCAATCCATTCCACTCCCTCCCACCCTTCTGTCTTCCACTTCTATGGACCTCAGGGTTCCCTCTGACATGTCTACTCTTGTGGGGGTTCAGGGCTCTGTGGCTGTCATGTTTGAAATGTGTTCCCCCCACAGTCTCATGTGTTTGGGAAGGCCATGGCACCTTTGAGAGGTGGAGCCTTGCTAGAGGAAAGCCGTCACAAGGGGTGGGCCTTGAGGTGGATTAGTCCCACCCTGTCTCCAGAAGAAGTCTGCCTTTGCAGCAAGCAGTCTGGCAGCTCTTAGCCTCATGGATGAGAATGGGAATGATGTCACCTTCTCTAGCTTCAGCCAATAACCATGTCGCTGTGGAACTCAAGGTTCCCGCTGTAAAACCCAAGTTCCCACCAGCACGAAACTCCAATCTTCCGCCAGCCGCAAAGCAGCCGCAAATTCTCCTGCAGGCGCCAACTCACCCATTATGCTGAACAAACTCTTCTACAGCTGTGTCAACTCACCGCAGGCGGGCTGACTAGAGAATGCCTGCATTTATCACCTTTTGGGACTCCTTTGAACTTCTCCCCCTGGGTGTGCCGGGAACCGCCTGGGGCGAGGTTATCGGCTGGGGCATCTGTGAGCTGTGACTCAACCTCCCTGTGTGTAATGGAATTTTTATTGCATGTAATTGCTCCAATACAGTTGCTTTCATATAAAAACCCTGCCCCAAATTCAGTCGGGGCCGTTCTCTTTTGCTTGAGCAGAGAGGCGGTCCTGGCGCGCTAGATTTTTCTTTTTTTAATAAATTCTTACCTCTTGTACTTACAGCAGCTCGGTGGTCCTCGTGTCTCCTTCGGGGGTCTGGGTAAGGGGCCCCAAAAAAAGGAGCTCCGGTTCCAACATATGGGGGCTCGTCCGGGATGCCCCTGACCCAACTCGGGGGAGCCGACGACCAGGGTTGGAGGTAAGTGGAGCTCCTATATTGTCTGTGTCTCGTGCATTGTGTCTGTGGTCTCTCGTGTCAGTTTCTTTTCCAGGCCATCTAGGTGGGACGAAATTGGGGCTGTACCCATTAAGAGGTGGACAGACGTGTCCAAGACCTCGTAGGAGGGTGGACAGATGACGATCTGACCTTCCGGGGGCAGCAGGGGGAAAGCCGCAGTTGGATGGTACATTCCCAGCTGGGCTCAGTTGGACGGTATATTCCCAACTGAACTCCCCCATAGGGCTTGGGCAATTGGACGGTATATTCCCAATTGGGCCCAACCCTGTAGAGTGAGCTGCAGTTGGATGGTATATTCCCAACTGAGCTCATGGTGAAACTTTTCTTTTCGGAGAAGGAGGATGTACCCGAACTGCAGCGGGCCTCCGGACTCCTCTGTTGCCGGCTTCTTCTTCTTCTTTTTTCCCCGGGAGAAAAACCGCTCGAGCGAGTGTTTAAGGACCGGGTGCTGCAGATAATTGTTGGGTTCGTGTTTGTGTCGGTGTTTCTAGGGTATTTCTGTGTTCAAGAAATTAAGTATATAATGGGACAGACTCAATCAACGCCCCTTGACTTGACTATTAACCATCGGACGGACGTTAGGGAAATCAGGAAAGGAAACTAGCAGGTTTTCTGCCGCTCAGAGTGGCCGGCCTTCCAGACCAGCCGGCCTCCTGGGGGATGAAGTTTACCACCCGCTGTTCTGATGAATGGCCCACTTTCTAGGGCGGTAAATGTTTGTTTTAAGGAAAGAAAGCCTCAGCCCCCCTGTGCTGGAGGGGCCAGAAGAACTGTCTGTCGTTTTTTGTGCTGTGTTTATGATGATCTCATTTTAAGAGTTACTTTAAGTGTTTTGATTTGCTCAGTTATCTGGATTTTCCATATGTGTGTTTTATGTTTCAAAATAACAAAGGTATGGCCATTTCAAATTATTGCGCGCTTATAATTACATCTTGGGTTTTTTTTTTTTGACTCTTTATTATTTGGCATGCTCAATTTAAATGCACGTGCACACTTAAGAACAACATAAAAGGCCTGAGTACGTACTGACTAAAATATTTTGTTTTATCTTGATTTCTATGAAGCTTCACAAAAGATGATATTATGTTTTTACCTAGGATCTAATAACATCACTTTTGTAATTCCTTTAAAAGTTTGTTTTCCATATGTAATACCAACACATCTAACAGCCAGAAAGGAAAACTGATTTCTGAGAAATTCATTGGAATTTCTTCATTCTCCTGGTATGTATGCTAATTCCCTGTTTCCAGGTGTACTCCTGTGTTCTGTTACAATCTTGCTAACTTAATTGGGATATAATGATTTTTAAGATGAGGTCTACTGTTATTGCCTCTTTTAAAGGACATTTTTAAAAGGGTAAACAACAGAAAACCATCAAGTATGAAAGAAAATATGTATGGTAGTTAGATGTGCAAGAGGTTTAAAAGAAGGTTTTAAAAAAAAAGGGTTTATGGGATGAGCTATCTTACCTAGAGAGTTAAAGTATGTGCAGGAGGTTTATGAGTTGGTTACTTAAAAAAATTGTTAAAGTATGTTGTGAAGGTTTGTGGAATGTTAGGTTTATGAGAAGACTAAAAATTAGAGATGATGGTTAAAGAAAATGTCATGCATTATGCTTCTTCCATATTATAAAAGAAAAGGCATTGAGCCGCAAAAATTAGAAATTAAGAATTAAGCTTCATGTATTCAAATGTATTTCAATTGTTGTTTTGACTAAATAAGACAGCAGCCCTAACAGGGCCCTCATCTGCTCCCTGGGAAGTGGGTTCCCAAAGAGCAGGGCTCTGCTCAGCATCAGACCAACAGGAGGAACCCAGGCCCCGCCTCAGCTGCAGCTTGGAACAGACTCAAGGCCAACTAGGGAGTTTCTCTAAATCTTAGACTTTATGGTAAAAGAGACTGTGCTAGACCAACCTCTGCTCACCTTTTGGAACAGGCCTCTCCTGGAGGGGGAGGAAAAGGGCACCTGCAAAATGAGGGAGGGAATGTTTTGACCTCTGTATGAATGTGTGAGTGAATGTCGGCCTGAGGTGGGAAACCTGTAACACCTCTGTGCTCGAGTTTGTAGTCCCACGGCGAGATCCCTAAGATCTCTTAAAGCCACGGGATTCGATTGGGCCAGTTCTGCGTTTCCATGGTGATAACATACGGTCTAGGGTGGGATCGGATTAGAATCCGATCGCAAGTCACGAAATAGCTGAACCCACTATGGCTAAGTTATCACCCATGACTCTGCAAAGAGTGTGGCCAGACTGGCACTTGAATGATCTCTCCTGGAGGGATTCCCATCCTTTGTCTGTCTGCGCCGTGTGGTGGGGATCAATGTAACTTTAGCTCTTGTTAATCAATGAAAGGAAATTCCTAAAAATGTTTGCCCTGTAAGGAAAATGCTTCATGTCTGAGACAATGACCATACAGTTTAAATAACATAGGAAATGAAAAAAAAAAAAAGCTTCAGGCATATGTGGACCATGGACTCTCCCCTTTTAGTGTCATCGGTTGGGGCTCTGGTGGCGTTGGGTGGAGTGCTGGCCTCCCCGGACCACACCACGGGCTGTGTCAATGGATGTCTTTGCTGACAACACTGTGTATAGTGATTATCAGAACTCTGCTAAGCCACGCGTCCTTTCCTCAAGTCCAGGTTCACTAATTGAAGCCAAAAGAGAGAGATTTCCCCTTCCTGTGTCCAGGAACTATCTAGAAATTGTGAATGCTTAGTTCTACCAACCTAAAAGAGGGTCAAGTCATAGCATATTCTCAGACATGCCCTGTATACATCTTAGACAGGAGATGGTCCCAGGAAGACCTTTAAGTTATGCTACCATCCAACTAGACAAACAAATGCCAGAAAGTTGAGAGACTATAGAGCTGGACCAAAAATACCAGCTAATAGCCCAGGAAAAGCTTTGCCTCTCAATGCCCTCAAGACTAAGGTGGAACAGGAATTTCATTTAGCTTCCATGCCAGCCAAAGTCCTCATCTGTCAGGAGGAAGTAAACTCTTATGTGGAGGACAACAGGGCTCTCATCTGTTGAGGGAAATAGGTCCCCATCATCTGTAAGGGAGAGGTTGGCACCATCAGGAAGCTTTCATTTCTGTCTTGGAGGTAGAATCCTTTGTTTCTGTTTGTCCTAGGACTTTAAAAATAGGACAGGTGACCTAGGACTTAGTATAGAAAAGGAAAGAAAGAGAAAGAACCAGAAAGCAAAGAAATCAGAACTTGACATTTGCCTTAGGGGATAGGTTAAACAGGCACCCCAAGCAGATCAACCCAGGACCCCTCCCGACAGGGGAAAGATGAAAAAGATGCTTCGAATATGACCAGACTGGGCGCTTTGAGACGGTTGTGAGCACAGGAAGCTTTCATGTGGCCTATGTCCAAACTATGGGAATTTCCACTGGAGGAAGATTGCCCCCTGAACCCCAGGGCCCAGGGGTCGAACACCCCGGTGGAGATCAATGAAATGGCCTGAAGCTCCTAGCTTCCCTCCGATGGGAAAAAGGAGTTTGCCACTGATATCCAGCAAAAGGAAGCCCAAAAGTGCCAGGTTGAGCATCTCGTGAGAAACCTTGGGTTTAACATGCAAATGGGAAGCCTCTTTGTTTCTATGTTAATGGACTAGGGAGCACAAAATTCTAGTGCTCAACTTCCTTCCTAGGCTTTTGTCAACTTTTGATTTTACTGAAATGTTTAAGATCAAGAAAATGATAGGCTCATTGCACTCACAAAGTAACTACTGAGATTCCTTATATGCTTAATAGTAATGCTTTTTAGGCATTCCTTTGTTTACATGCCTGAGTGCCTGAATATTCAAGGTTTAGGCTTAATAGAACATTTTCTGGAGAAAAGACATGGCTTTATTTAGGAGAAATAAAAAACATAGAAATTGTCAGGTCTTGGTGTTTCTTCCCAGTTCAGGCCTAAAGCCTGTTCCCTGGGGAAGGTCACTGTAACCCCATGGGCAGGTGCTAGGAATTTCTTGGTATGTCACAATAAAAGCCCAGGGACAGGTGCTAAACATTCTCTCCTAGGTAATTTACATTTTGCCCCGGGCTGGCGTGAGCCCCCAGGCCGAGCCCGCCTAGACCCCTTCTGCCCCTGCCGCACCCCTCTCCACCCTGGCCACAGGGGTTTGGGCTCCGTGGTTGTTGACCTCCTCTACTAGAGAGATTAAGAAAACTGGAGTGGTGTTTGACGCCAGCTTGTTCCTGCTGCTTCCCTTGACAGTATTCAGCATCGTGAGTGTGACGGCCTACATTGCCTTGGCCCCGCTCCCTGTGACTATCAGCTTTAGAATATATAAGGGTATGACCCAAGCAATCCAGAAATCAGATAAAGGCCACCTATTCAGGGCATATTTGGAATCTAATGTTGCTAGATCCGAGGAATTGATTCTGCTCTCAGTCATGTGAACTGCACCATAAAAGAACTCAGGTGCTTTTTCTTAGTTGATGGTTTAGCTGATTCTCTGAAGTTTGCAGTGTTAATATGGGTGTTTACTTATGTTGGTGCCTTGTTCAACAGTCTGACACCACTGATTTTAGCTGATTTCACTCGTCAGTATTCCTGTTATTTATGACTGACATCCCAAGTGCAGATAGATCATTACCTAGGACTTGCAAGCAAGAATGTTAAAGATGCTATGCCTAAAATCCAAGCAAAATTCCTGGATTGAAGCGCAAAGCAGAAAAATGAAAAGATGCTATCATAGGAGAAATTATTCTTTTAATAATTATATTGCTTAAGCTCACGCTGGGACTTATAAAATGTTGGGGACACGTATAGTTAATTGTAAAATATGTTTCTTTCTGAAAACAAAAAGAGCTCAATCCTTCTCTGTATATTAAAAAAAAAAAATGCAGTCTCTGTTACAAGTATGTGGGCTCAGCCTCTTGGCTATCTGGTGCAGCAATATAGACTGGCTAGATTTGGAAATACTGAGAATATTTATGTTAAGTGCCATTATCCTCAAGCAATGGGATAGGTTCTTGGAAAAAATGTCCTTCCTAAAAGTAAAGCTGTCACAGAAGTTTCAGTAAACGGGTCCAGATTCACTAAGCCAAGAGTTGTTTTTGTTCTCCATTCTGCTGACTCCTTGCCTCACCTGATCCAGGGGAGCCCTGGTCTTGAGGCTGCAGCTCTGGCCTGAGGCACCCAAGAAAGACAGTTTGTACTGTAGAGTTAAAAGCAGAGACGTAGGTCGGCAAAAAGTTTAATAAAATTTTTCCCTTGTACTAAAAGGTTGCCTAAAGTTAAACTCAGTGCTTGACAGAGAGAAAAAGCAATGGCAAACTTAAGAAGTAAACTAAGAAAAACAGCAAAACTCCAGGTGTGGCTCCAGAGCAGCTCCATTAGCTAATCAATGCTGGCTTTTCAGCTAGATCAGAGAAATGGTGCTACATCCCTTTGGTCCCCCAAAAGAAAAAGACTTATGTTGCTTTATTTTTTAGAATAAAAAAGAGGATAATTTAGATTGCTCTGTACAGAGAATCAGTTCGCATTGTTTTGGACAGGTTTTAAAATATGATCTACAGTAGTCAGAGGAAAAAGGTCTCCTTGGCTTTTACACCTTGTAAATGTGTTCTTTTACTAACTCCTGCTTGCTTATACCCACAGCAAGACTGCTGAGCTTGTTTGGGTTATCTCATGTGCCTTCCCAATTACAATGGTCTAATCCTTGTGTAGATCTTGAAAGTTTAACTTGTGTTTTGTCTCTTTTAGATGAACCTTAAAGTAATAGGGCCATCTATAAAAGACCCCTAGACCATCCCAGCATTTCATAGATGAAAATATCAGACTGCACATATTTCCTTCGCCCTGAGTCAGCAGGAAGCAGCCAGATCGAATCATCACCCCTTATCCCCAAAGCAGTCTGAGTTCTCAAATAGGTTTATGGGAAAGTGTGGCAGGATTAGAACAGCTATGCTGGGATAGGTCTCTCAAGGTCTTTAAAATTCTGAAGAGACGTCCCCTACTGCTAAAATCACCTGGAAGGAACACCCCTGCTGAGGAACTGACTCCAATCCTCCCAGAAATTTACCACGAGAACTGTAACTGACACTCCATGATTGGAGTGTGCCTATAGAAAAGGGGGGAGTGTGGAACTCAAGGTTCCCGCTGTAAAACCCAAGTTCCCACCAGCACGAAACTCCAATCTTCCGCCAGCCGCAAAGCAGCCGCAAATTCTCCTGCAGGCGCCAACTCACCCATTATGCTGAACAAACTCTTCTACAGCTGTGTCAACTCACCGCAGGCGGGCTGACTAGAGAATGCCTGCATTTATCACCTTTTGGGACTCCTTTGAACTTCTCCCCCTGGGTGTGCCGGGAACCGCCTGGGGCGAGGTTATCGGCTGGGGCATCTGTGAGCTGTGACTCAACCTCCCTGTGTGTAATGGAATTTTTATTGCATGTAATTGCTCCAATACAGTTGCTTTCATATAAAAACCCTGCCCCAAATTCAGTCGGGGCCGTTCTCTTTTGCTTGAGCAGAGAGGCGGTCCTGGCGCGCTAGATTTTTCTTTTTTTAATAAATTCTTACCTCTTGTACTTACAGCAGCTCGGTGGTCCTCGTGTCTCCTTCGGGGGTCTGGGTAAGGGGCCCCAAAAAAAGGAGCTCCGGTTCCAACCCTCCCACCCTTCTGTCTTCCACTTCTATGGACCTCAGGGTTCCCTCTGACATGTCTACTCTTGTGGGGGTTCAGGGCTCTGTGGCTGTCATGTTTGAAATGTGTTCCCCCCACAGTCTCATGTGTTTGGGAAGGCCATGGCACCTTTGAGAGGTGGAGCCTTGCTAGAGGAAAGCCGTCACAAGGGGTGGGCCTTGAGGTGGATTAGTCCCACCCTGTCTCCAGAAGAAGTCTGCCTTTGCAGCAAGCAGTCTGGCAGCTCTTAGCCTCATGGATGAGAATGGGAATGATGTCACCTTCTCTAGCTTCAGCCAATAACCATGTCGCCTCTGCCATGAAATACTGTATCTTCCCTCTGAAATTGCAAGCTGAAGAAATCTCCCTTTCTCCCTTAAGTTGCTTAACTTTGGTGCTTTCACAGCAACAGTTAAGAGTAACCATTACAATGGCATACCAAGCTGCCTCCCCTCAGGCCATCCCACTAATGGGGCATTCCCTTTTCTCATCCAGCTCTAGTCCCCAAGGTTTCCACTGTGTGTTCTTATCTCTCTTGAGTTCCTCATAGTCTATGAGATATGTTGGTTTGTCAGTAATTATGCAGGTCTGGTAAGGACAAGTCTCACTGCACCATTGGACCTTCCCATCTTTAGGTTCTTACAATCTTCCCCCCCCCCCACACACACACACACTCCTCCGCACAGGGATGGGAGTTTTGTGTCAAGTGCATTCAGTTCTGCCTAGAGAACTGACCAATCTGGCTCCTCAATTATAATGTGGTACAGGGAAAGCCAGATTGTAAAATAACTAAGTTCAGGATGTGGAACTCTTGGCTATGAGGTTAAATAGTCTGATCAAATAAAGAATTTAAGGGAGCTGGAAAGGCTGGAGCACAACTTCAGAACATTTTCTGTGGAAACCCAGCAAAGAAAGAGACAAAAGAGATGGTCAGTGGGGGATTGTCTGAAGGCAACTGGACACACAGAATATTAGGTGGATGCAATCAGAGACAGGGCTTTGTATATGGCAGAGGAAGTTAAAACCTATTACTTTCTATGAGAATAGAAATGCAGTTACAGAAATGGTAAAAGCAGTGGAGTCTCTCCCAAGGCCTCCTGGGTCAAGTCTGGACCATGATTAGGATGGTTTCAGCTGCTGCTTGGCTGTCACGCCAGAGAAGATGCAGAAGCAGGACAAGTGTTGCGTCTCCAGACCCAGAGAAGATATGGAGCATCTTGGACAGACATTTGCATATACAGCATGTGGCTCCCAGAAGCATCCTCGAGAGGGGCTGATTCAGTGGGTTCTAAGGAATTTGCTTAGTCACACAACCTGCACTCTCTTTCCTTCTTTCTCCTAAATGACTGACCTTTTGGACAAAATCTTTTTTGGACAAAATGCTGACCAAGCACCAACCCTTGGTCTGCCATACCGAGAATTCAGTTCGCTCATCGAGGTATCCCAGTCTGGCAACCCTGTGTAAGGCAGAGCTTGTCATTTTCCCATCCCTTGAACACCAGACAGAGCCCAAGGGTGTTGGGTCAGGGCTGGTAAGACACACTTTTCACTTGGGCTATTAAACCGGCATGATCTGCTGCAGGAGCCTCATGACTGCACAAGGCTGATTCTTCATCCTTAGGAAAGGGCCCAAAAGGAACCCCAATGTCTGAATGTGGCCGATCAGCGAATGAGCTCTGGAAGCAGAGAATGTTCTCCTCTGGTTCTAACTGTGACTCAAGGGCACATAAAACCAGTTCCCACCCCATGTGCCAGCAACCTCAATGAAGGAATCTTCCTAGATGAGCTGCATCTGTCTCGAAGGTACCAGTTGGCTGTGATCATGGATTGCCCCAGCTGCATCTCAGTAGGAGGGGAAAAAGGAAAGTACACCCACAACTTTCAGACAGCAAGTGTGTTGATTGTAATTCGGACAGTCACTTGTACCCCAGACATCTCACGTGAATTACATCAGGCTCCTAACGGTTCCTTGATGCAGTCACGTCATCTGCAGTTGAGTATTTTATCCAAAGTTCACGAGGGTCTCACTATCTCAGAACCCAAACGCCAAGACGAGGCTTTGCAAATGTCTGAACACATGCAGCTTCTTAATTTCCATAGTGCAGGGGTGCAAACTGACCTCATCTGCTCCGTTGTATTGACAGCTCCCCATGGACAAGATTTTTCACTCTTTTTTAACTGGTTTAAGCATAACAATCAAGGATTCAAACACATGAACCCATGGGGGACAAATCACATTCAAACCATGACACTCCACCCCTGGCTCCCACAGGCTCATGGCCATTTCATAAAATAAACCAAACCCAGTCCAATTTCAAAAGTCTTCATAGACTGCATCAGTAGTTCCAGCATGGTCCAAAAGTCCAAAGTCTAAAGCTTCTTGTAAATCAAAAGACAAGTTACATATTTCCAACATACAATGGTACAGAATAAACATTCCTGTTCCAAAAGGAAGAAATGGGGGCATGTCCAGCAAAGCTCGGTTCATAACAAATCTCAAACATCAACAGGACAATTGCCTTGAAACTTCCTTTACCAAGCACTCGAATTTAACTTCAGGCAAGTTTTCAGGATGTTGGCAAAACTTAGCTAAACTGCCAAAACATCGTCCCATTTGCCCCTTGTTCCCCAAATTCCAAAGCACACAAGCCACACTATAGCAATGGCCACATTTCTCTAGTTTCCGTGCCAAGTTTTCTCAGCTTTACAATGCTTCTGGTATCAGTCCTCTTAGTTTCACAGTAGCACCCCACTCCTGGCACTAATTCTATAGCAGATACTCCCTATGCTGCTGTGAGACCTAAACTCAAACAACCTAAGGAAGAAAAGGAGATTTATTCAGCTTATGGATCCAGAGGGGGATACAGTTCATTATAGCAGAAAAGGATGGCTGGTAGCAGAAGCTGGAGGCAGCTTAAGCCACAGCCATTATCGAGGGTGAAAGAGCTGAACTGCAAGAATAGGCTTCTCTCAGAAGCAGAGTGGATTAATCAACTTCAAGCCCCCCATCTGTGACATGCCTTCTTCCAGCAAGACTCTACCTCCCAAAGTTGCCACAACTTTCTCAAACATCAACTAAGGATTAAACACATGAGCCTGTAAGGGGCAAATCACATTCAAACCTTTAAACTTCATGAGATTCAATTTTATGTTTTCTTCTTTTAAGAGTAAATTGAGTAAACAACTGCTTGTTGGGCTGGTATATTCTCTTCATAAGAGGTGATAAAGACAGTTTAGGACTCCTAACCATGCTTGGTTCTCATCAAGTAGAAGACAGACACCATCCGAAAGTCGAGGGCCCCAGAGAGAAACAAGTTTTTGGGTTGAAATGGGATTGGGGTGCTCTCTGTGTGTAGTGAAAACATGGGCTGATGTGGACAGGACGGCAGGCTTTATTAGGCAAGATGGATGGAAATAACATAGATGGGAGGGCACATGCGTGTGAACAGAACAGTGCAGAGAGTTACTACCACAGTTGAACCATGAAGCTCATCTCTGTGTCGCAGTTTCAATCCCGTGGGTCCCAGGTATGGCTCACCTACCGGCTTCATCATTTCTTGCAGTGCTCATTAAAATGCACATTCTTGGGCTGCTGGCCAATAAGAATTCAAACCTTTGAGAAAGAGTCCTGAAGCGCTGGTGCTTTAACGCATTCTCCAGGCAATTCAGAAGAACCAATCTACTCTTCAAACTCAGACTAAAGTTCAAATTCCAGTGGGGCCAATTTATTTACCTCCTCGAGGAGCCACAGCACAGAAACAAATAGGAGTGACTGTCATCGTTTAGCAATACCTGAAAACCATATGCAAAGCAGATAACACAATGTGGCATCCTCTGTATCAGGAATAAATTATATGAGGCTTCAGGAAAAAAATCTAAGCACTGGGGACATACTTGGTTTTGTCCTTCTCCATTACAAAAGATCAAGGATGAGCTTTAGCAAATACATAACAAAGAATGCTCCGAAAATGTACAAAGAGCAAATGTTTCTGTCTATGGCAAGGAATATCTGGTGGAGAATTAAGTTACTAGTGAATAGGTGCATCCTGAACAGAGCCATGCTGAAGAACTGCATTACATATACCTTATAAGGTAATTGTATTTCCTAGTGAAGTAAGGCATGTATATTTACTTATATTTATTTGGATTAATAATGTTATAAAGTCTGTCATTTTATTCATAGTTTCTGCATCTCTGGATACAAGGAATCTCAGACTGAAGGTATTTGAGAATTAGGCATAATCATGACACTTGGGAAGGTTGAGACAGGAGGATCAAGAATTTAAGGTCTCCCCCCTAGGACCTCCACAGGGACATACAGCATGCTCTGATACACACACACACACACACACACACACACACACACACACACACAATATTTTTTAAAACTTAAAAAAAAGAATTCAAGGTCATCCTCAACTACATAAGCATGTTTGAACCTTGCATGGGGCACTGTTTAAGAAAACTAACCAACTAATTAACTAACTAGATAACTAAAGAAATGATTCAGATGAAAGTCAGATAAAAACAATATATATATTATATGCATTAAGTTGTAATCAGTCCTATAACCTTTCGAAAAAGAGCTAAAGAAATAAAACCATAGGAACTATTAAGAATTGCCATAAAAAATAATCAAAATGCAGAAATGAAATAGTTGTGTAAATGGAAATTTTAAAGAGAAACTGATATATCTCAGGAGAGTATTTAAGAAAAGACATCGACAGCATTTTCTATCCATCATTATCAGTAATATAACAACATCTTCTATTATTATTACCTATCAATCAATAATCAACTGTCTCTGTTTTCCATCCATCTCCTATCTACTGTCCATCAATCATCTACTCATCTATCTATCAATCATCCAACAACATCCACTGATTATCTATCTATCTATGTATCTATCATATATATATAAAATCCACCTGTCAATCATCCAACTGCTGTCCATTTCTCTATCTACTGTCTGCATTGTCACCAATAAATTCATGACTAAATGGCTTAAGAGAACAAAAGGTTTGATTCTGGCTTACAGTTATCCAGTTACAGTTTCTTGTCCAGTTTGGTAGGAGAGCACATGTCAATACCCAAGGGCCGAGGGAACTGGCTACATCAAAATGCGCATTACACTCCAGAGACACAATCCTCACTTGCCAAACCAGCACGTCTTGCCGAGTGTATGGATGGATGCCAGCTTCCTCAACCAGCTCCTACCATCCTATTTGCTTGTCCAAGGCCTACTCCCACCCACATGGGCTGAGTCTTCCTCATCAACTAGATGTGTCCTGCGGGCTTGCTGGGGGCCTCAGTCAACTACTGATTTCTCAAAACCGCGCCCAGAACTGCCAAGTTGACCAGTATCTAACCACGACACCTACCTGCCTGACAGGAATCACTAAAGCAGAACAAACTATGGTGGAAGAGAAGAGATTTATATCAAACTTCTAATTAAAATATGATTTCCTGAAATAAAAATAGATGCACACGTATGTAACTGAACACCTAAGAAACAAATTACCATCAAATTGTCTAGGAAAAGATTGATCTTTAAAGAAAAGGGGAAAAAGCCTACAGAAAAATTCAAGACTGGTAATGAGAAAGCAAATATGATTGACAATAGGACAGCACTGGGTTGGAAGATGACAGAGGAGCTATTTAAGGTACTTGAAGAAAGAGAATGTTGACAAGAATTTCTGAAGCCAAACTGGCTTTAGCGTCCCAAACAGATAGCTACAAATATACGAGCGTTTGAGCACAGCATCTCTTGGGATTTCATGTGCTCTCACTATCCTTCTAGCATGGCTCATGCTAATCAGTGATATAGTAATTTATTACTCCTATTTTTCTTACAAAGGGAGACATGCTGTATGTACATATACAAGATCATCTTCTCTAAAACTCCTTTTAGAAGTTCAATGTTACATACTCAAAATCGCTTCATACTTAAGTTTAGAAATCTCCATACTTTTTACCATATACATATACATCATGCAGTTTGTCTACATGTTGCAAATGAATTCATGACCATACACTTTATGGGAAAAATGGGGCTTTATACTGGCTTACAATTGTCCAGTTATGTTTCTTAGTCCAGCTCAGCAGGAGCATACCAACACCAGGGTCCATACCAACACCAGAGGTGCTGAAAGAGAGGTGAACCTCATTTGCCAGATAGCATGACTGTCCAAGTGTATCAAAGCACGCCAACTTCCTGAATCACCTCCCTCCATCTTACCCACCTGCCCAGAGAAAAGTCCCACTCACCGAAAGCTGGGCCTCCTCCATGATTAGATAATCTCCTGCAGGCTTGTTCAGAGCTTAACTCTACTAAGTCTTTACAACTGGTGCCCCAAGCTCAACCTTCAATTGTCAAGTTGACACCTGTATCTAATTGTGACACATGCATATTCATTAGTCCTCAATCAATGGATATTTGAATAATTTTCAGCCACTTGTCATAAATATGAACAACAAAAAGGGCAGCATGCATGAATGACTTTGAATCTTCACGCACTTGTGGCTGGAAAGATTTCTGCAATGTTCTCTAGGAGAAGGGTAGACACATGTGACTCTTGCTGCTCTCTGGTTTGCTTCCATGGAAGCTCAGATGTCATGTCCTTCCCACTGCTGTGTATGTGAGCACATATTCACTCAGTGGGTGCTGCCCTGTGACCCCAGCACTTGGGAAGAGGAAGAGGAGGAGAAGAAGGAGGAAGAGGAGGAAGAGGAGGAGGAGGAAGAGGAGGAGGAGGAGGAGGAGGAGGAGTCTTTTGCAGCCACACAGTGAGCTCACAACCAGTTCAACTTAGGAGACCCTATCTCAAAAACAATCGAAAAGATAAGGTCATCAGAATAGATTTCTGTCCTGTGGTCTTTGGGAAGCTTCTATGACTATTAGCTTATGGTGGGCTCATCCAGACACAGCCTCATGTGGGGGGACACCTGTGCAACCCTCTCACCTATGATAAACAAGACACTGAAATTTTCACGTCCATTCCATTACCACAAGCATCCTAGTCTTCTTGCTTCACTTGTCCCAAGGAGAGAAACTCAGCTCTTGACACTACTTACTTCTGAAGCTGCTCAACTCTGGTGAACAAGCACAGGGTTCCAGGGTCTCCTCCACAACCCCCAATAAACAACTGTGTCAGCTGCAGTTCAGTTCGGCGCACAGTTCTTTTGGTTCTTAGACCACAGATTACTAATTTCTCCCACTGCTAGGTCAGTCTTGCCCCCTGTAAGAAGCCAGGCCTGATGTTAGTCCTTTGCACAGTCTGCTATGCGCCTGGTAGACAGTCTTGGAGAATGTTATATAAAGAAGCCCATTTATCTCCAGGACTAGTCACTGACCTTCTCAGCAGGCTTCAGATTTTCAGACAATTTGGTGCAAATATTCTTGGTTATCAGTAAGTCAGTGTGATAGTTAATCCTGGGTGTCAACTTGACACACCTGATATCAACCAAGATCACCTGAGACCACACCTGGAAAGATCAACTGAGACCACCTGAAAGGATTATACCCCCCCCCCCAGATACAATCGGAACCTCCATAGATCTCATAGAAATCTCCCAGTAATGGACCACATAAAAGGGAACCACCGAAGAGAAGAGATGCTTTTTGTAGCTGTGCTAGGAATAGCTCTTCCTTCCGGCCACCCGGTTTCTTCTACCCTCTAGCCTTCCAACCCTCCAAGTCGTCAACTAGACTAAAGACTCTAGGAATTCTCCAGCCTTCAGCCATCACCCACTTGACTACTGGACTGAGCAGCTACTGGCAGCCATCATTGGACTACCTCAGCCACATCTGTAAGCCAACTCAATATATTCATTGTGTCAATTCTGGGTCTCTAGAGAACCTAATATTGCCAACTGCAGCATTCTGGAAAATAAAAGTAACAGGGCCATTTTGGGAATTATGGGAGGCACCATCACTTTCAGCTTGATCCAGGCATATGAGACAGAGCATGGAATTTTGGAACCCCTTTTTTATGTAAGGACAGCAAACAGGATATGGTACAAATCCTACACGTTTATACATAAAAAGCTCAGCATTTTTCAGTTTGAGGGATGGAAAAATTGTTCCCATCATTTATTTAAAATCTTTAGGCAGGAATTTCGCAGCTACAACCCTGCTAGGTTGGAATTAACAGTGTCGAATGTCAGTGGGGAAAAGGACAAGGCCCCACTGGGACTCGAACCCAGGATCTCCTGTTTACAAGACAGGTGCTTTAACCTGCTAAGCCATGGAGCCTGACAAAAGCCAGGGCTAATAGTTCACATATTGTTGCTACCGAACTTTATAAATCTCGTTATAGAATTTGTGAGTGAGGGCAAGACACCGCGGGGACCCCCAACTTCAAGAGAGCTCACCTCCGTGCCCTGGAACGAGGGAAGCGTCCGTGGATCGCAAGCTGTGGTTCTCCCGAAGCCCCTCGGCCAAGCTGCGCGTTTCCACGGGGACAGCGCGTCCTTGCAGCCTGTCTAAATCCAGTGACCCCCGGATGTCCTCCCTGGGGGGCGCCGAGCAACGAATTCGGCAGATGTTTGTTCAGACAGGTGAGCTTACAGTCCAGCCTCAGCCGGTGAGTCTAGGGACCAGGAGTCCGCGCCCCGCTCCCTTCCTCCCTCTCCCTCTCCTCCCGCTCGCCTCCTCCCCCTCCCCCTACCATTCCCCTTCCACTCCCCTGCTCCTGCTCCCCCCCTGCTCTCCTCTCCCTCCCGCTCTCCCTCCTCCTTCTGCTTCCCTCCTCCCGCTCCTCCTACTGCTCTTGCTCCTTCTTTTCCTCCTTTCTCTCTCTGCTTTTTCCCTTCTTCTTTTGTTAAATCTTCCTTCTTTTTTTCTTTCATCTTTCTTTTGTCTTTTTTCTCCTTCATTTTCTCTCACTCTTTCTCCTTCCTCTTTTTTGTTTTCTTTCTCTCCAGCCTCTCCTTTCCAAGTGCAGAAACTGCAGGCATGACTCCAGTTCCCAGAAATCTCAGTTTTTTTAGGCCAGACATGTAAATTCCATGTCCCTGGGGCTGATGGAGCTCCCCACGGGTACTAGAGATTCCCTGTCTCCTCAGCCGCTGGAGGTGCTCACTGTCACCAGCTTGGACTTGTGGTGGCAGCAGCAACTCCCTCTACCTCTCTCTCTTCTCTCTCTCCCCTGCTCTTCCTCTCCCGTCTCTCTTCTCTTTCCCCCTCCTCTCTTTTCTCTCTCTCTCCTTCCATGCAGCACGCTGCCTCTCATCTTCTGCTCCTGAATACTCTCCCTGATCCTGTTATGTGCGGATGTGTGAGAGCATTTAGAGTCCACCTGGCAAACAGAACAACTAATTCCTCCTGAAAAGGCTTTTTCTTGCTGCTCATTTTTCCCCCATTAAGGACAAATCCACAGGTTTCAGAAACCCCAATGCCTATGCCTTTGGTGACAGGCATTGTTTAGCCTGCCACAGGAACAGCTGTGGTCTGTGTGATTCTAGGCTAGGATTCACGCCCTTAGCTCGTCCTTTCTTCTTTGGAAAATGCGGCTATCAGAGGCTCAAATACATAGCTGAGAACAACATCCAGCATCTTACGAGTAAGAGCTTGTGAGCATATCTAGATGTTAGTAGACTCTGGATGGCTGGAAATGGTCATCACTGCATTAGCTCACAACTTCAGTGTTAGAAATGTCTGTGACGCGCATGTTTCTGGAATGACATATGCCAGGTACGGTACTGTGATATCATGCATGTGGTGAGACACATTAACACAGCTATAAAGTGGAGCATCACAGAGACCACAGAGCATGAAGGAAGAAGGCCAGGCGTGGCAGAACCGGTTTGGAAAGGATCAAATGTGTCTGCACAAAACATGCAGCTTGAATGTAGCTGCGGCCAAGCTCTGTGGTGCAGGCTGGAAAGAATCTCCCTGGACACTAGTTGCAAAATGCGTGCTTTCCGTATTTCTTGAACAATACTTTAACAGCAAAACAAGAATGACTAAAAGTTTTTTCCATACAAACAGCACGGTCCCGTTACAAGACTATTCTATAGTTATGTGTCTATAGAACATGAGTTAGTAGACTAGAAAAAATGCCATGTGGACTGGCACAATAAAGCTGGCAGCGGTGGGATTCGAACCCACGCCCCCGAAGAGACTGGAGCCTTAATCCAGCGCCTTAGACCGCTCGGCCACGCTACCATGGGAGTAGTAGTCTGAATCTCATCTTAATAACGTAAAAAAAAGAGTTTCATTTGCTGGATTACTTCGAGTGTAAATGATTTGTTTCTGCCCGGTGCGGCCCGGAGCCCTGAGCAAGCCACGGGTTCGTGTACTAGGTCTGGTCGATGCCGCCTGCGCGATGCCCTCGGTGGCCGCCGGGACCTTCCGGGATTGAGCACTCCGCCCCCGGCGCCCCGCGCGGGCTCAGCTTGCCGGGGCGCACCGTGCGCGCCCCCACGACCTTTCCAAAAGGCCCCGCTTCCCCACCGGCCGGCCCCAACCCGAGCCTTCAGCACCCGCGGGCTGGGGCCAGCGCACCTTGGGGTTCGGGCCAACTTGGAGCGCAGCAAGAATTCCAAGGCAGGCTGGACAGACCCCGTCTCCGACATCAATCCCCCCACAAGGAAAACAACAAGCCTCGTTTTTCAGCGAAGATCCCCTCTCCCCTCCCTCTTCCCCCTCCCCCTGCTCCCCTGCTCCCTGCTCCCTCGTCCCCCACGCGCCTCCTCTCCCCTTCTCTCCCCTCTCCTTGCTCCTCCCTTCCCTCTTCTCCTTCGCGTCTCCTGTCCCTGAACTCCGAGCGCGGTCGGGTGGGGGGCCCAGCTGTGGGGCCCCGCGCACGTCGCTGAGGGTTCGGCCCCTCGGCTGTGAGGTTAGGGCCACCGAGGCGTCCACGTGCGGTCGAGCCCCGCAGTCGGCGGCCGGGACGACGGATCCGCGGGCCGCACAGACACGAACTGGCGGATCGCGGGGGCCGCATCCGGCTCCGCGCGGTTTCCAGAAACGCAGCTTTAGAATTTCGCACAGAAACGTGATGAATCCGGATCTATGATTTTGTTAAACGCAGATCCTGTGGCGCCCTCTTAGCGCAGTAGGCAGCGCGTCAGTCTCATAATCTGAAGGTCCTGAGTTCGAGCCTCAGAGAGGGCAGCTGGGCTTTTACTTCTTTGGGCCGAAGCAGTTGCGACGGGAGGTCACATCGTGTCTGCTGCGGCACCGGAGTCTGCAGTTTCCTTCCACGGACCACCGCGTGCAGCTCCTGTGCTTTCGTGCTTTTGCGAGGCAGAATTCTCACTCCGGTCTTTGGTCTTCAATAGGCTGAAGTGGTCGCCGCCTTCTTTCCGGAATTCTGGTGCGATTCCACTCCGTTCTTGCCGTATGCTTGAGGCTGCCGCATCCCCTGACCCACCAAGGCCTCAGAGGCGGGAGGAGGCCGGTGGAGGACCGAGGAGGACCGAGGAGGGCCGCGGAAGCTGGCGGACGCTCACCGACCTCCGCCGGGCGCGTCTCTGGCTCTGCGCAGTCTCGGTCCCATTGTCTTGGGACTGCAAACGTCCACCACGAGGTGGCGCAGTTCGAGGAAACGGGTCGCAGATCGCTTGCAGGACACCTGCCTGCATTCACTAGAGCAGGGGGTGCAGAAGCGTTTCCCCCGCTCCTGGTTTGAGATGGGGCGTGAGAGCTGTGTCAAATGCAACAGGCTTCTGCAAGAGCAACCCTCTAAAGTAGGGGTGGCGGCCCACGCCTGTAATCCCAGATCTCGAGAGGTCGAGGCCGGAGGATTGCTGCCAGTTACATATTGAAAACCAGCCCCAGATCAGCTGTACGGTTGTTTATTTCATTGTCACAACTGTAGGCCGAAGTCTGTTGTCAGTCACCACAACTTTGATATGTGCAAAACCAGTGCACTGCGGGAAGCATGCACCGCACTGGTCTTTGCTTTGGGTCTTGCATCCTTGCTGTGGGTCTTGCATCTTTTCTATTCCCTCTGTGACCATCCATACGCCTTGCAGGAAGTCTCACATATGTGAATATTTCCTTCTGCTAGCATTGGGTTGCTCAGCCACAGCAGCTATCTAGGTTTCAGCAACGCTTACTGCTAGGGTGGCCTAAACTCTGGCCATCCTAGGACCAGATCCAAGGGAGTGAGCCAAGACAATGGCCAAAGCGTGGTGGACATCCAAGGCTGCATCCTGTATGCACAAGAGCTATGATGATAGTCTCCTGATGTGTGTGCAGTGAGGCTGGCTGGCATCAACTGTGCTGATTTTCCACGTCTGCCTCCTCAGCAAGGGCACTAGGAGCAGAAGGTTCTAGCAACTCTCTGGACACCTGAACCTCTGTGTGAGAACATGCTTCATGCCTGAGGCAGCCTCCTGTGTGGGTCCTTCACCACCTGTGGGCTTCTTCTCACTCTACAAGATTCCCCAAACTTTCCCTCTCCCTTGATCCTTTTCTTCTCTCACTTCAGCTCCTCCTCCTTACAGGAGGAAGGGGAGGTTTTCAGCATGTAGCAAAGGCTGCCCTTTACCCTCTTGTCCCACCTCTGTCTTCTCAGGGCTGGGATTTCGTGTGCACTACCGTGTGCGGCACCTCACTGCTCCTAACATGTGGGTTTTGTTTGTCCACTTTACTCCAGTGCATATTTGGTCCACCTGCTGCTATTGATTTGTTGTTGCTGGACAAGACCTGTGTTTTGTGCTGTGGCCCCCAGCCACAGCTCAGATCCAGACCTGCTGCCCAAGGGACTCAGTTTCCTGTTAGGCCAGTCCTGCTCTGTGTGAGAAAAGTGTTTCTCATGCAGTGAGTGTGTCTGCCGTGTCTTTGGGGGACCCCAATCCCAGTGGGTTGGCAGCCTGAGCTAAGCTGAGCGGCAGGCTCCTTCCCTCCCGGCCTGGGACTCTGGTCCCTGGGTGTGGGTGCCAGTGTCACTTTCTTACCGGTGGTATTTTTCTCACTGTGGTCTGTGTCTCCAGCTTCACCCAACCCTTCCTCTCGCTGTCTGTCTGTGTCCGAATCCCCCTCTTCACTCCTGGAATCGCACCACTCACTGGGTTTTGTCCCGCCTCATCCAGTATGACCATTATTAAAGCTTCTCCTGAAATCCCAGTACTTGGGAAGCATGTGATCGGGAAGTCAGGTCATCCTCACCAAATGGCAAGTTTGAGGCCACCTGGGCTCAACAATAACAAAAACAGAGAAGAAAACATAACAAAACAAAACCTTGATAACTTATGCAAAGAGCTTATTCATTTTCCAGATAAGCAACAGTCATTTCAGGTTCTGGGATTAAGACTTCAACGTGTGTTCCTAGGATGCAATTCAACATGACGTACATAGAACTTTTGTCCAAGAATTTAGACTGACACCTATAGTGTTGTAAAAGAATTGGATATTTGTCTCAATTATTTAAAAAGCACAAATATTGATGTGACGATAGAGCAAACTTAACCCATGGATTATTTTTAAGTTGAGTGTCCCTGCCAAACACTCCGCAGTTCCTGCCGGAGGTGCCACCTCCACGGCCCGTCCCGCTAAAGCACTTTGTGAGGCTCCTTCATCTCCAGGAGCTGGACAGGGAGGCGGGCCCTATCCCAAAACCAACAGAGGAGGGACCCACCCAAAGGGCGATTTTGTCATTGTTCCACAGTAGTTCTAGACTCTGTGATTTTTTTTGTGTGTGTGAGTGAAAAAAAAAAAAACTATCAGTGGTTTTTATGGAAGACACGAGTAGCTCTGCACTGTCTGGCCCTGTATACGGCTCAGACTCTCCTTAGGTTCTGCATGGACGTCACCGGCGGCTGACGAGGCTGCTCACTGCAAACCTATTTCTTTGTCAGTAACTCCACACTGGAGCCCAAGAACATAGACCACGGGTTGTCGGCCAGCTTTGCCCTCCTCAGTGTTTACTGCCTTCAGAAATACGTGCATCACAAAAGACAGGCAGTAGTGTTTGCTGAGTTAGGGTCTGGGGCAGTGGGAGACAAGATGACGTAGGATTCTGTAATTGTCGTGGCCGAAATCCAGCTGCTTTAGGTGTTTGGCACAATTTTCCAACCGGCTCCTTCCTCATAACCTCGCTGACTAATTTGAGTCTGGAAAACTTTTGCTTCCAATCCATCATCTTTTTAAGTTCCAGTTCTTTCCTTCGGGAGGAGCACAGGCAAGTAAGTAACTGTCCTTCCTGCTAATCAACAAAATGCAAAATTCAGAGCTCAGTGCATAACTCAGGAGAAGGTTGCCTGCTCAGTCCCCCAAAGTCTTGGGTTTCCTCCCCCAAAGGTTCAGGAAGTCAAGCAAACATTATAGTTTTCTTTTATAAAGGGATCCATTAATACCTTCTGCCATAAAGCGAGGTAACTGAAGATCTTGTGGACTAGGCAGGATGCTTGTAGCTCAGTATCTGGTTATTTTAAATTGAACCTGTGGCTGTGTGAAAATATTTCTCAAAATACCAGACAAGTGAAAGAAGTGAGGTTCGCTCTCGGGAACAGTCTAGAGGAAAACGGGCTTTGAGCAGACCAGACTGTAGTGTTCACGATGGAAAGAAAACACAAGGCCCCACTGGGAATCGAACCCAGGATCTCCTGTTTACGAGACAGGCGCTTTAACCAACTAAGCCATGGAGCCACACCACAGCAGGTGGGAGTAAAGCACTGACTCTATCCCATCTTCCTCTACCACGTGACCATGATAGACAGTACCGGGTGGTCCCCTTAACCAACTCCAAGGAGACAACAAACTGGAGATCCTTTTAAGGATCAGGCAGTTCCGGTGTTACACAAAGGAATCTTCTTTTATTAAAAAGAAGGCATTTCAGAAAGCTCAAGCCGTGCAGTAGGAGATAAAGACCACACAGCAAGGAAGACAGATCTACAGACACCTCAATCACCCCACAAGGAAAGTGGTCTACAGGCCGATACAGGCGTGTGCTGCAGTTTGCTGCTTTTAAGTCTTGGAGTAGCTGCATGCAACAGATGGTCGGACGCTGCGGGGTGACCCGCTTGGAGTAGCTGAAGCTGCCAGATTTGTTGGGTCTGCGGATCCTCAGCCACAGGTGCCAGCCGGCTTGTTTGTGACCTCTTTGAGCCTCATGAGGTCTTTGCTTGGCTAAGAGCCTCGGGCCGAGAGTATCCGAGCGCGGAGGCCGCAGCGCGGACCCGGGCGCCACAGACCCGCGGCCAGGAAAACGGCTCTCGACCGCGGCCTCCTCGCCTCGCTTCCTCCGGGACTTGTTTGTATCCGGTGGTTCCGAAAAGCATCTTGCAGAAGAGGAAAAGGTTCTCTTCTCAGGCTGGTCCTCACAGCGGGAGGGAAGCTCCGAGCCGGTGGGCTGCGCGCGGGGACCCGGCCAGAGGCTCAGGGATTGCGGAGGGGGAGGAAAGGAGAAGGAAAGAGGCTGCAAGGACGCAGCTACGACCCCGCTGCATATCCAGGTAGTTAACCGGGAGGTCAAGACAGGACGAGAAAGAGAGAGAGGAAGACAGAGGAGAGGGAGAAGAGAGAGAAGAGAGAGAGAGGAGAGGGAGAGAGAAGAAAGAGGAGAGGGAGAAGAGAGAGGGAAAGAGAATGACTGAATGAGAGAGAAAGAGAAGGGTGGGCTGCAAAGAAGAGCTGCAAGGTGGACTAAAGGAGGCTACCCAGGGACGGGCCAGGCTGGAGTTGGAGAAGCCAGATATCGTCAGTGTGCAGAGGAGGGCCAGACCCTCATCAAATGCAGGGAGGTCCCAAATCTGAACTGCAAGAGTTAAGTCCGCCTTGAGAAGAGGTCTGTCCACACACACTTTCCCTTCAAGGTCTTTCACCTGAAGAACTTTACTGAAAAAAGCAGAACCCGAATTCCTAGCGAGTAGAGCCAGAGTAGGAGGAGACTTCTGCATTCCAGCTGCCCACATTGTTATTAAGAATTATTAGGAATAATTTCCCAAGAGCATGGCGGTGCCCTTGCAAAGAATAATTTCCCAAGGGCAGTGTGCATCACAATCCCAGCACTGGAAAGGGTGAGACCTTGCCTCAAAAAAGAAGAAGGAGGAGAAGAAGAAGAAAAACAAAGTCATCATTTCACTTCCTCTTTTGCTAGACCCATTCCTTAGTTTCTGATTTACTAAGATTTTCGTCCATTGTAAAATGTTAATTTTTGATTCTAAATGACATCGGGTATGGCACCGACTCTTCCTAAAGATATTTGGCCAGGCGTTCAGCACTGCTGAATAGGAACTCAGATGATAATCTTTACTGTGAGCACCTGCTGTTGACTTTTCTAGATAAGCCTGGGAGCATGTTTGATTGACAGTTGCCAGGAGCTTCCCTCCCATCCAGATGCCTTACAGCTGCAACCCGGAAGTGATGGTCTGGTCCCGCGTGGGCTGCACAGCCACTGCAGTCACCCGGAGTGCTGAGCTCCGCTCTTGCTTTGGCACTGCGCCAGCTGCCAGGAATCCAGCAGGTGAGGTCCTTGGTCTCCAGACCCAGGATTGCTTCACACTGTTTTGGGGGGAGGCACACTCTGCCCAGCTCCCCTATCCCCACAGAAAGCTTGTAGAGTGTGAGGCCTGTGAAACCTTCCACAAGACTGTGATGTGGAAGAGGAAAGACCACCATCACGTGCCTACTGATCCGAAAAGAAACCACAGCATCAGCCAGAGGCAGAAAGCAGAGGCTGGGGGTGGGGGATGCCAAAGACGGAGCTAGAGAAAGCGGAGAGTCAAGTCCGAAGGAGGCAGAGAGTTGTAAGGACATGTCGAAGAAGAGACTGTGGAACCATTTGCAGGGCACCAGTGATGCTCCAAGCCAAAGGTCCCCAAAACTCCAGGTCCAGACCAGTCGTGCCTCAAATGCTGCACTTTAGCTATGACCCCAACACTTAAGACTTAGTTGCTGTAACATGGGTGGTACTGACTGCTATGCCCCCCCACTGCTTGGTTCTAAAGCTGAGGGCTACAGTCTTCTGAGTGCTGGACCACCATGGGTCAAATCCCAGGGTCATAAGCCTCGGCCTCTCACGGTAAGCCCATAGTTCAGACTTGCTTTGGACTCTGTCAGCTGAGCCCACAAGCCTTTTGACATTTAAGGTTGATTGTTGACACCTGAAGAGCTGCTTCCACCTTCTCAGGATGCAAGGAGTCTTCATTATGCTCTGCTTTGATGTCCCTTCAGATTATTATTAATAATAATCTTCTTTAAATGTGTGTGTGTGTGTGCGCGCGCGCGTGTGTAAGAGAGATTTTCTTTCAGAGCCAGAACTTCTCTTCAGTAGGGCCTTCACCAGATCAGAATGAGGGTCTGAGTCTAAAAGTCTGCGAGTCGAGCGTGGAGACACATAGCTCATAATCTCAGCTGCCTGGAAGCTGAGAGAAGCAAGAAGATTGGAAGTTCGGTGCCAGCTTAGATGACATACATGCATTTGTGCAATGTCTACATTCCCACCCAATGCTTTTAGATATCCTAAAGAAGGTTCTAGAACATTTCTGAGAAAAGCGAAATGCTGAAAATCGAAGTAGTCAGGAGGGCAGGAGGTGAGTCAGAAAGAAGCATGGCCGCACCAGACACGATGTGGACAGAAAACATCACCTGGAGTCGAGCTGCAACAGGGTCTTTTTATTACTTGAGACGGTGACATAGGAAGGAGACTCAGGGCAAGAGCAGACCCCCTCCCTCAGAAAGAAGGGGCATCCTGCCCGGGTGCCGTGACCTGAATGCACTAAGGGGCGGGCACCAAGACAGGTTCTGACAAGGTCCGACCCAGAGGGGCTTTGGGACCCATCATCATGAAGACGGCCCTCCCTTCACATGGAGAAAGGTTTCTGCTCTCAGCCTTCAGAGTAAGAGAACTACAGGGTAATGAGAAGCAGGGGGACTAAGGGAAGAACTCGAACATGCATGGCCCAGGAAGAGGAGGCTGGGGAGGGGCTCAGGGGAGTCGCCGCCAGATCCTGCTTCACGGCAGAGAACAGGTGACATAAGGACTTTGGGGGTTGCTCTTCTGGATGCACGGGATAGTATGAGTTGTCTGCTTTAAAATGTGATTCTCATTTGGGACAAATCCGGAAAAAAATGGTATTTCAGCATCAGAGATTTTAGTTGATTCGGTGTTTGTTCGTTTGTTTTGTTTGTTTGTTTTTGTGGGGAGGGAGGCTTAATCTCCAATGTACTCACACATGTAATGCTTCTGCATGTCTGTTCATGCAGCTGCTCACACATGTATTAAGCAGGGCTCTGCATGGTTTGGTGACATGGAGACAGAGAGAAAGAGTGTGGATCAAAGACACTTAGTAGTCACAAACTTTGGTTAGGAAGTGAGGTGGGTCCCCCTGCCAGAGACTAGCCCTCCTACTGGGTTTGGAATCGCTCGAGGTATGCTAGGATGTCGGCCTTGACTGTGCTGACGGGAGTCTTGTGGAACCAACGCATGACCGGGACCCCATTGGGCCCCACTAGGAACTTCTCAAAGTTCCAGCGGATGTCGTGGACCTTCATGGGCTCCCAGAAGAGTTGTTTGGAAGAGCCCAAAAGTTCCGAAGTTGGAGGGCAGGAGTTCTGAAGCAGAGACATGAAAAATGGAAAGATAACTTTGCTTTGCCCCTGTGACGTCCAGTCTCCTCACCTTACAGGACTGTGATAGTTACACAATATCAGCATCGACCTGACAGCTGCAGGCTGAGCTCTGTACAAGCCATTGAGCAGGTCTGCAGGAGACTGTCTAATTGATGTGGAAGACTCTGCCCACAGTGGGTGGTACCTTCCAGCAGCCCACCAGATGAAAGGAAGCACAAAGGAAGAAGAGTTCTCTTTCTCTTTCGCTCTGTGCACTGGAAACTCATTCTCCCTCCTACGCGTTCTTCACTGACATCAGAACCAGCTTCTTGAACCCTTCAATGTGACTGAAGTTCAGAGAGTCTCTGGGAATCCTTCAGCCTTCAGACCAGCCTGAACTGAGCAGCTGTGGGCAGCTGTTGTAGGACTGCCTAGATTTTACCTCGAGAGCCAATCCTGATTATTACAAAGGTCTACCCTACCCTTCGTTGTTCATACTAATGCTTTAACTGCTGCACAGACGTGTCACGCATCACCACCAACACACCAACTGCCGGTCTAACTGCACGAGGAAGGATGCCAAGGGCAGCCTCTGCTTCCCCAGCTGCCCCTTCAGTCCCATGCTTGCCGCACAGCACTTTGGAGAAAGACAATCCATTTCCGCGGGCAAGCCATGGTTTCTGAACTATTCTATCAGTTTCCTTAAGTGAAAAATGATAGGTTGATTTAAGGTAATAGTTCTCAGATTTTAGTGCTTCATAAGCCAAAAAGCTTAAAAATAGTTATTTTGACAACAAGAAAATAAATCAATCTATTATAGCCATACATTTAAATCTTTTTTTATTGAATTGTGCGTGTATGCGTGTGTGCATGTATGTGTGTGTGCATGTATGTGTGTGTAGAAACACGGACGAATTTGGGAACCACCATGGACCACCTCCACCTCCTCCTTGTTTGCTCTGCCCTGGGATTCGCAGGCTCCGCCCTACTGGGACCAGAAACACGGAACTCAGGACCTTCCGCCTGCAAGGCAGACGCTTAACCCCTGAGCCACCTCTCCAGCCCCCATACATTTAAATCTTAAGGGACTTTTTTTTTTTTTCTGTTTCATTTTGCAGCTCAGTATGTGGCCCAGGCTGAACCTGACCTCAAAGCTCTGCCCCAGATCCCAAATGTCGGGGTGACAAGCACGAGCCACTGTGCTTGGTAGAGTTTTAAGCGTTAGGTTTTTCCCTTTAAAGTTGATGAAACTGCTGCTTTTCACTCATTCATTCTGAGATGTAGCCGAGGCTGACCTGTGACTATGTCTGATAATGTTGATACTTTCATATCACAAAAAGCAGTTCATATAATACCACCTAACAGGCATTTATTATTTCAATAAACAATGGCCTTTGTTTTAAAAACTGAACTTTACGTTTGTTTCAGCCCACTGTGGATGAGTGAAAATATCAACAAAGATCAGACTTGTTCTGCGGACATCCTCTTTGGGGAAATGGACCGAGTGACTCTCGAGTCCTCCTATCCTGGTGCCTGTGACTCTAACTTTCTAGCTGCTCCCCTTGCCCATGTCTGTACCGTCTCCTGCTTATGCAATAGATCCTTCTGTTAAGAGACGATGTCCTGTTAGGATGTAGCAAATGACTCTCAAATCAGTCGTTACCACTCTGTCACATCTGAGTTCTCCTGTGTGTTTCTTCTGCTTGAAACCAAAGCCCCTTATGTTCTCATGACCTCTGACCTCATGTAAGCATCCCTTTCTCGGGTGCCCCATCCCACCCATGGCCATGAGCCCCACTTCTCACCTTCAGGAAGGAAAAGACCTTCTGTTCATTCTCTCCGTTCACATCACCTTTCTCAAAGAGCTGGAAATTGGGTACAAACCCACCACCTGGACGCACATATCTGCAGCGAGACAGAGTGTTCTAGAGGTGACACGAACTGAGAGAGAAGAATGACTGTCAACAACCCGGGTCCCTCCCAAAGACAGCATTAGAGATGGGGGATGAAAGAGAAGTCTCTAGAAATCAGGATTTTGAAGCATCAGGAAGACAGTCGGAGCCCATTAACCTGTCACCTACCTAAGAAGATTCCAGAAGGGGAAGTTCTGCTAGACAGCTAAGGAAGGAGGACCTCTGGGGTCCCACATATACTCACTTGAGTCCAGAGAGGATCTCAGAGTTTTTCCCGGGTTCTTGTTTTCCAAACTGGTTGCAGGGAAAGCCCAGCAGGACAACATCTAAGGGCTTCAGCTCCTCCTGCAGTGCATTCAGCTCTGTGGTGGAAGACACAGGATACGCGCTTCAGCAATCACCGGAGAGCGAGAGACCGAGCTGCACAGCCGAGGGAACACGGCTCTGCAGCTTTGCGGAACGGCATCTCCACATCTCGAACACCACCTTGTGCTGGAAAGTTCTCGCTCACAACTGACCAGGTCTCAGGGAACTTGCCTGGTTCTGAAAGCTGATGCACTGCTTGACCCAATGATTTTTAAAGAAAAGACAAACATGTCTCAAAGGATGGTCTTGACGCTCTGACCACTTTTTATTTTTTTAGAAGTGGTAGAAGAAAGCAGAAATCGCATCCCTGCCTGGGCAGAGGCAAGAGGATTGTCATAAGCTCAGGGCCAACCTGGTTCAATGAATGCATAGTAAAACTGTCTTGAGCAGAAAACACTCCCCTCTCTCATCACTTCCAGGCTCCAGGATTCAGAATCCCACCCAGCCAGGACCCCCTAGTTGTTTGTCAGACTTAGTGCAGCCCCACACAGCCAGGAGCCCCTGACCTGTTTGCGTAACCCTTTCCAGCAGAGTCATCCCCCCACCCCACCCCCGTGGCCAGGCTCAGTCAGGGGCAGCTCTGTCTCACTCAGTCTCTTCCCGGACAGATGGCACCATCCTGTTTTCTACGCATTTATTTTATGGGTGGTATTTATTTTAATAAATCTTTATATTAAAAGTTCCATTTTGCCTTGAGACACAGGCTCACATGCTCCAGCTGGCCTCCAACTTGCTGTGTAGCCAAGGATGACCCTGAACTTCTGATCCTCCACATCTTGAGTGCAGACATTACAGTTTTGCTCCACCACACCCAGTTCCTCTGGTGCCGGGGATTGAACCTGGGGCTTCACATGTGCAAGGCAACCGCTGTACTGACTGACCTACACATCCACCTTCTATAAAAAGATTTTGGCAATATGCAAATATTCTCCCATATTCCTTCCATTTACTGTGTCCCACTCACCCCCCTGTCACATTTGACTTCCTATATAGCACTCAGGAGACCTGGATGCTTGGCCTGTAAGCTCTTTAACTCTCAATTCTCTCATCTGGAGTAAAACTTCAGATGCTGATTCCCATGAGCCATTTTAACAAAGTTGAAAGAAACCTCTGCTCTGAAAATGAGCAGAGAGCAGGAAGTGGGTGTCCAGCAGGTGCATGGGGAGGATCTGGAGCAAAGGGGAGCATGGCATTGCCTCTAAGAGCAAAGGGAGGCGATAGCTTGTGCTGGCAAGGAATGGCATCAGGCATTTTATTATGTAAAAAAGAGGATTAAAAAATCATTCATGTGTCATATTTGTGTGTCTGAGAGAGAGAGACTGTGAACTGATGAAACCAGCAGTGATTCTTGTCCTAAATTAAATCACACCAGCTTTCTACATCTACCATATTTTTTTAAAAAATTAACTGTTTTTAGTCTATGCGTATGTGTCTGGTGCATTGCGTGTGTGTGTGTGTGTGTGTGCACGCGCGCGCGTACGCACGCACATGTGCATGAGCTCGCGTTTGTATGTGGCCACGGCACATATGTGGATAACAGAACAGTGTTGGATGCTGGTCCTCACTTTTCACCCTGTTTGAGACTGAGTTTCTTTGTCTTTATTGTACCAGGTTAGCTGATTCTCTCACCTCTGCCTCCCATCTAGCTGTCGGAGCACAAGATTATAGACATGGGATGATTGAACTCACATGTGCACTTTACCCACTGAGCCATCTGTGTAGTCTGGAATTTAAACCTTTCAAAGGAAGCAAAACCCTGATTTGTTCACTAGTACTGAACTGTCCTTTTATCTCTTAAAATTAAGTCATGGGTTTTCCTTAAAACTTTATAGCCTTTCAATTTTTCCTTAAAGTTGGTTGTACATATAAAGATATAAAGTATCATATGGGACTTGCTCATGTATTAGTTTGATCCATTTCTCTGTGGCACTTGCTGTAATAAACCTTCTGAACTTATCTGTCCTTCTTAAAATTCTCTTGTGCAAGTCATGTCAATTTTATATGTTTTCTGGATTATCAGGAATACCAGATTCTTCCATGACAGGTGGACGGAACAGTTCACACATCATTAATCACCCTATTCAACCCTCATACCAATCAGAGACACTTGGATAGACAACTTCACTTCCCTCCTCTTTTTCATTTGGCAGTACCTCCAAAAGAGCAAAAGTCAGTCTTCTTTCTTGTTGTGTGTGTGTGTGTGTGTGTGTGTGCACATGTGTTGTATGTATACATTACATTGTGTGTGAGGGTATGTGTATTTGTGTATTGCATGTACATGTGTGTATGTGTGTGTTATATGTGAGCATTTACATTGCATATGAGAGTATGTACACTTGAGTGTGCACATGTGTGTACATGCATGTGCATGTATTCTATATGAGCATGTATTTGTACATTATATGTGAGGGAAACGTGTGTGTGTGTATGTAGGTCAGAGACTCATGTTGTGTATCTTCACTAATTACTCCTCCACTTTACTTTTTTGAAACAGGGTCTCTCAATGAACCTAGCACTCACTATTTTGGGTGGGCTGGTTCAACAGCTCACCCCCAGAATTTACCTGTCTCAAACTCTGCAACCCTGGGTTCACAGGGGCTCGCCACCATGCCTGGCTTTTTTACTGTGGTTCGAGGGACCCAAACATGGGTCCTCATGCCTGCACAGCACAGTGAGCACTTCACCTACTGAGCCATCTTCTCAGGTCTGGGGGGGAGGAGTGGCAAGTGGCCGAGGATGGCCTTGAATTCGAACCCCCAAATCTTCCTGGTCACACGTGATTCGACCCCAGGGCTGGGCTACCTCATTATGCTCAGGATCAAATCCAGATCTTGGTGCACTCCAGACAAGCACTGTGCCAAGTGAGCAACATGCCCAGCAGCTTGGATTGCATCTGCATTTCATGCCACTCAGTGCAAGCACAGCTCCTGTGTTCTGTGTACTGATCTGGGATCGACAGTCAGTCCACAGAACAGCACAGTATGTTCCCAGGACCAACCAGGACGAAGCGAGACTGTCCACAGTTATGACTGAATACGGAAAGACGGGAAGCGTCCATATCACAACAGGCCCATGTACCCTCTATGGCTCCACTCCCTGCACTCACCATACATGCAGGACTTACTAAGATCCCCAGTCACCTGTTGCACTCATGCTTCATTCCCTGACAGCGGCTAATCCAGGACAAAGCACCAGTTCCCGAGTGCCCCCACCACCTAGTACAAGTTAAGGTGATACTTTCTGAAAACCTTTAGGGTTTCTTATGTGTTTTCCTTCAGGATGAATCAATTCCAGACATGAAATGATCCTACTGGTCTTTTGCTGATTGTTGGGAAACTCATTCTCAAGTCTGGAGATAATTCTGACATTATAGGGGCAGAACGGGAGCAAGATTTGGGGAGCACAGTCATGTCATCACATGGCCCAACCCCAAGAATAGCTCAAGAATAAAGCCTTCTCGAATTGCATATGGCAGTCTAGCAAGTAGTTCTGAGGGGACAGTTCTCACCAGGATACTGGGCCGTCAGGCCTCAGTACGTGGCCACGTTGATGAAAAGCACGTGCTTGCCGGCATATTGCTGGAACCGGATGTACTCCTCGCCGCCCAGAGTCAGAGCTCCGTATTCGTAGATGGTGCCAGGCACCCCTTTGTTACAATCCACCTGCAGCGAAACACAGGTGACCATGTGAGACAACCACGTGCCCTTCCCTGTGCCTGAGACACTTTCTAAGCACCTAGAGATGCTTCATGTCATACTTGGAACTCTAAGGACTGATTGTCCATAAGAAGCTCCATTCTCCTTCAATGGTGGACGAAATTGACCTGGGTGCCTCCAGGAGGGGGCTTCTAACGTACGCTGTAACCTCAGTCGACAGGAGGGGAACCACTTTACAGCTGTTGTCTATGACCGGTTATATGCACCTGGCATGAACCCGGTAAGTCACATCCAAAAGGTCAGATTCAAGAACCTGGAAGCGTTTTAGAATGGCCAGTTCTTGGCCTGTCCCTGAAACATACTGAACAGAAGCTGTATGGGTAGGGTCCAGCAACCCAGGCTTCCCCACCTTTGGAGATGAACTTACCTGATTTTTCTCCAAATTTACAGAGGCAAGAAAATATGCAAGTAAGGTAGAGGTTTGAATGTGCTTCTCTGAATTTAAAGTTAGAAATCTATTAGTCCATAAAGTCATCTGCATTAACACCACTCTGAACTCTGAGATGTAAGCAGAGTCATTGAGGGGGGTGGTCACTGCTCTCCACTGTGGGGACTGTTGGGCTTAGAGTAGCACCAAGACACGAAGGAAGCTCGCCCGGAGCTGAGCTTTACCTCCACCTCCCACATCACCACTCCTAAAGTGGGATGGCAGACAACCCTCCCGGCCTGTGTAGGGTTAGAAAAGCTGAAGAAAAGCTCCTCTTTTTTTAGCCCAGAAACCCCTGGGACCACACCCCTACTCCAGTATCCACTTGTCTACCCACTTTCTCTGTGTTTTGGTCCAAAACCTTGACTGAGAGCAGCCAATGTTTCACTCGATCCATTTGCTACTTGAGCATAATTCCTAGAACTCAGGGAACATCCCAGTCGCATACTGGCATGATAAAGGACCTGTTCTTGGTCGTGAAGCAATTGTCAGAAGAGAGAGAGAGAGACAGAGAGACAGAGAGACAGAGACATAGAAAGAGATCTCTTTGAGGGCAGGAGAGGTCTCTGCATCTCTGGCTGCCAGGTTAGTCGTCACACATCAGATGTTGAAATCAAGCTTGGATCCCCTGTGGGACACTCACCTTCATGACCTCGGGCTTCAGGGTTTCCTGAGCCCCACCAGCCAGAAACAGCAGGAAGAGACAGGAGCCCCAGAGCTGCTGCATCATGGCCCTTCTAGAAGGACTGGGTGAGTCTGAGATCCCAGGAATCTGCCCTTTTTGAGTTCCAGCTTAAAGACATACTGTCCAATCACAGAGAGGCACTCGTCCTCCTCCTTCCATTGCTCACCTGGGACAGGAAACACATGGGTAAGCACATGTTTTGACAGGTGGATTTGGTGAGAGGCTTTTCTTTCTGCATCGGAGACACCATGTCCCTCTCAAAGTGACTAGCAGCCTCTCGGTAGTAACTGTCACCAAAATCCTCATGGGATTTGTGCACAAACCAGAACTTCAGCTTGAAACCTGTTGCCCCAGATTCTCAACAGCCGCAGGGGAATCAGCCTGAGGTGTCTCCCTCCCCTTTAGAGACCACTGCTCAGGTGAAGCCAAACCCTTGACTGTGCTGCAGGAAAGAAATTCAGAGCCCACCAGAGTGAAGCAGTGGGGGAGCTTGTTAGGTACCTGCAGTCACAGGTGGGCAATTCCCACACGTGGGCATGGGTTTGAAAGAGGTCGTTGCAATATCTGGATATAAATATATGGCTTTGCAAGTTATGCTTCTCAATGCAAAACTTAAACATTAACCTGAACCCCCATAAGACTGACAAACCAGAGGGAACCCTGGGGTCCATAGAAGTGGCCAGATAGGAGGGTGGGAGGGAGTAGAATGGATTGATGAAGGGAAGGGAGATGAATAGGAGGGAGGAAGGAGGAAGGGAAACAGGAATTAGTACTCAATACACTTGTAAAACTAAAATTTTTTTTAAAAAGACTTAAAGATTAAGCAAAACTTAAAATTTAAACAAAGTCTACAAGTAAAGATATATGAACTGGTTCGGACTTTTAGACAGGGCCTCATTTATTCCAAGCTGGCCTCCAACTGACTGTGTGGCCAAAGATGATCTTTGGCTGCTAGATCTCGAGCTGCTAGTCTTATAGGTGTACGTGACCACACCTGGTTTTGTGGGGGGAGGGGAGGAGGGTTGGGGATCAATCCCAGGCTTTGTGCATGTCAGGCAAACACTCTGCACTTAGCTATATTCTCAGCCCTATTTATTTTTCTTAAAGACTTTCCTTTGATGGCCAGACATCTAGATAAGGCATTGGTGGGACTGATGAGGATGGGCAAATAAGAAAGGGTAGGTGAGACAGCAATCAGAACATCTCCTGTACATGTATGAAACTGCACACAAAATTAATGAAAAAGAATTTGCTTTTGTAAATGAAATCATAAGGTGACTTTTGAGGCTCACTGTTTAGATTTAGGGATACCAGAGATGTGTGGATAACAAGGTAAAGTCCAGGCTAAGTGACTACATTATGGCTAAGTGAGCACAGACCACTTCCTGCTCCTGTCCCTGGTGGGCCTCTGCAGGCAGCTTCAGTATCTGAAGCGTTGAGGTGTCTCCGCCTCTGTCAGCAAAGAAAACAGACGACATGCAGGGCTTCTTTCCCCTTTCACATCACCTTCAATCTTCTTGCTTTTCCATCTGCCTAAAGATGAACCGTTACCACTTAAACAACGGAACACCCTATTTTCTTATTATGAAATCCAGCTGTGGGAGCTAAGGTTTGGGGCTTTACCTAGCACTGTGCCCTCTAAAAAGGACCCTTCTTTCCAGACCAGTCTTAAAGAGAGAGGCATGGCTGCCCTGGAAAATGCCCAAGGAGCATTAGACTAAGGCCAGGGATCTCCTTGGGTTTGAATTTCATTCTCTGTGAATGACGGAAACAATCTCTGCCCTGCTTTTTCTATAAACCTGTTTGTAGTTAAGTCCCAATAGGATGAAGACCAGAAAGTAGTTCCAAAGTATTTGAAACGAGACAGAACCCTATTTCTCAGCTGCTTTTCTTTCTTAGTCTCCCAGCACTTTGGTTTTTATGCCCAGCTCAGGTTTATTAGATTCTCGTTAACTGAACTGTAAAATCTTACTCTTGTGTTCTCAGCCTTTTGTCTACCTGCCTGTCTCCCTGCCCAGCTCCTTACAAATTCATGCAAAGCGTCTCCCTCTGCCCCTGGGAACTGGAGTCTGGATGGAACTGAATTCTTGAGAACTCAGAGGACAGATTTTATTATTATTATTATTATTATTATCATTATCATTATTTTTAATCCCAGGTTTCTGAGTTCTTCTCAAAGCCTGTAATTCAGGATCTAATGGCTGATATCTGATCTAGGTCCTGACCTTTGGATCGCCAGAAGGTTTTCATCTTAGCAAATGTTTCTCAGCTTCTTGGCCCTCTCCCACTAGCAGCTTGAAAAAACAGCTGAGCACAGTTTGCTATTTACAAATGTAAGCATAAAATTATAAAAGGTCACTTGATTTCAAATGCATGTTTTTTTGTGTGTTTGGTTTTGAAATCTGTTTTTTTTTTTTTTTTTTTTTTAGATAAACTAACTACATGAATGGACACAGCCCAGGATGTCTTCAAACTCATGGCAATTCTCCCTCAATCTCCCAAGTGCTGGAATTACAGGCATGGGCCAGCATCCTGGTTTATGAGTGGCATTTTTCTGTATTTTTCTCATAGTTACGTTTTGTCTGTTTTTTTTTGTTTTTTTTTTTTTTTTTTTTTGCCTGCTGTTTCCTGCTGATCCAGCTGGTCCTGGCTGTGAAGCCAAGACAAGTGGTTCTGATCGAAAGTCCCCGAGGCTCTGAGTTATTGCTCCAGGAAGTAGGTCTAGTGGTTGATGAGATTGTGACAGAAGAACACGTCCTTTCCTCGTACACAGTCTGCATCCATTACTGCACATCGGTGCACCAGAAAGTTCAGAGCGTCCTCACACAGCAGCCACATCTGAGACACCGTGAGCACCTTGACAGGAGAAACCTTCTGAAGAGACACTCATGTGTCTTTGGCCACCAGGAACAACAGATTTCGATGAATTGTTTTCCCCAGGAGTTTCATGCTGGGAAAATGGAGAATCCTTGCTCTGTGCCTCCCAAGAAGAGACTCCACACTTTGCTGACAACTTGGAGGACAGGTCAGAGCTGAACATTGAGGGGTCACTGCAGGCAGGACCACATGTTGGTACCCCAAAGATGGAGTTGGGGATCACCCAGCCTCTTTATTATTTGTTCCTTTCCCTAACATGACCACATTAAATGAACCTCCTTTTTCTCTTTTTACTACTTCTTGTCTCTTTAACTGGCCGGTTGGGGCTGGGTGATCTAGACATTGACACTAGCAAGTCTAGTAACAGTTTCCAGAGGTCCATGAGAACCAGCCAGACATCACCCCAGAGTCCTACAGCTAAGTGACTAAGTCTGCTTGTCCCTGAAAAGGAGGCAAATGTCTACCAGCCACCCTACAGAATAAATCCCAGCTGTTCGTGCATGTCCATGTGTCTGTGTGCACAGGTGTGTGCATGTGTCCATGTATGTGTGCCCATGTGTCTGTGTGTGCACATGTGTGTGCATATGTCCATGTATGTGTGCCCATGTGTCTGTGTATGCTCCTGTGTCCATGTGTGTCCATGTGTCTGCATGTGCTCATATGTGTGCATGCGCTCATGTGTGTGCATGTGTGTACACATGCCCATGTGTGTCCATGTAGGTACTTGTGTCCACGTGTGTGCATGTGCCCATGTGTGTTCACAAGTGTGCACATGCCCATGTGTGCAAAACAATCTCCGTGCACCCTCAGGAGCACTGTCCACCTTCTTCGAGTCAGGGTATCTCACGACCTGGGTCTTACCAATCAGACTGGCTGCAGCGAGGTCTGAGGATTGTCCTAGAGACAATCATGTTGCCCAGCCTGGTCCAGAAATGGAGGTCCTCTTGCCTCATTCTCCCAAGTACTGAGATTAAAAGTGTACCCACTGCACTGCCTCCCACTTGATTTTTAATGAGGAGAAGGATTTATTTCAGATCAGTTTCATGGCAGAAAGGCCAGGCCACTGCACTGGTTGGACTGGAGTGACGGGAGCTTGTGGTCTCCTATGAGCACCTCAGCTCAAGCAGAGGGTTTGGGTGAGGGCAGGCCAGACTCCTGCCCTAGTCCTGCCCCTCCGGCCCCATGTGAGCCAATTGGGCTCATGTAAGAAAGAACAGCGTTACCAGCCAGGCATCAGGTATTCACGCACATGTGCCAATGGGGCTGCTTCACCATCAAACCACCCTAGACCCCACAGGAGGGCAGGCCTCACTACCCCAGGCTGGCCTCGAACTCATTATGTAGACAAGAGTGGCTTTCACCTCCTCGCTGCTAAGACTACAGCTGTAAATCGAGCTCAGGCTTCATGCTTGGGAGGCATGGGACGTTGGATCCAGCTCATGCCACTAGCTGAGCTGCAGCTCCCCCCTGCTAATTTGAGGATTTCAGTCTCTGCCAAATGGGGATCATGGGTGGTCAAGAGCAAGAACCAAGCCCAGCACAGGTGGTGCCTGGCCTTCGGGGCTCAGTGTTTAAGACCCCAGCCAGCAGCTGCCCATGAAACTCAAGAGTTTCTGTCCTGACGGAAGGAAAGAACTCCCAGCCAGCCGAAGGTAACTCAGTGGTAGCAGCCAGCAGGGCAGCGTGGGTCTGAAGCAAAGTTCCCTCTTTCTGTGTATCTCCTCCTCCTTCCAGCCTTCTCCACATCTGAATTAGAATCGTGTGGGCTACTTCAATTTCTGTAGTTTGGCTTGGACTCATGAGTGTCTCCCCCACACCTTCCTCCAGACCAGTGTGTCAGAGAAGGGACAGGAACTTGTCCTCAGGGGACACACTGCTCCTCCGCCCTGCCTACCCCTCCCTCCACTGCTAAGAGGCAGGTTGGAGGGCAGACCTTAACTGCAGGACCCAGGAACTCTGTGATAAGCCAGCTAGTTCAATGAAGACCACACGACTTGGGTGGGGACCTTGGGAGGCAAAAGGAATGTCTAATTCAGGGAGAAGATAAACCAAAGGAGAAACAAACAAACAGAACAAACAAATAAGATCTCCTGTTTGTGAGGCTGCAGAAGCTGAAGTCTGAATGTGAGATAAAGAGACGCATTGCATCTCAGAAAGATCTGAAAGTGATTTTCTCAACAGTCAAAAGACCTGAAAGTTGCAAACTTTTGACCTGGGCTTAGGCAGGGTCAGTTCATTCACAGAGACCAAGACAAGAGCCCAAAGGCTTCCTTCAGTCTCTCCGCTGCCGCTCCGTGGGTGTGCAACTTGGATGAGAAGCCTGTCCTTAAAAATTCCGAACTCACGGAGAGGTTTATTGCTACAACAGGCAATGCTGCTATCTATTGACCTTTCCTACTCTGCTCTTCCACAACATCTATGATTACAGGATCCTTGAAATCAAAAAGTGATGGCAGAGTTCATTCTAGGTCTGAATTGGTTTGACAGGCATGATATGTGTGGGCTTATGTCACAAACATTTCCCTCTGAAAATTTATTTGTTAAAATTATATTCCATGGACTGGCAAGACAGTTCCAGGGCACTTGCTGCACAAGCCTGAGGACCTCAGTTGGGTCCCTGAGACCCCCAAAGGGGCTACAAGCCCAGCAATAAATGGGTCATACATGGCATCTGGTATTTATCAGTTATGATTATCATTGGATAGTTATTTGGAGCATGCGGAAGGAGTAGGGTAAAAAGGAGGTTAAAGGGGAAGAACGTGGGAGAGAAAAATAGGTAGGAGGCAGTTCTGGGTTCCAGAAAGAAAGTGATAAGGATTTCACAGCTGCTGCTTGGACGGTGCACAGAGAAGGCCATGAGGACAGACTGGCAGGTGGTCGCCAAGTCCTCCTGACTTCCTGCTGAGTCTCAGTTCCAGGAAAGTTCTTGCCTTTAGGAACCGGACCACTACTTTGATCAAATCTTTTTTTTTTTTTTTTCTTTCCTACTGAAACATTAATGCCTTCAGCTGCTGAATTAGTAACCTGTGAACCTGTGTTTCCTTTATTTTTTTTCAAGTTATCCCTGTGAAGTTCATATTATCTCCCAGTTCACCAGACTCCGCCTGGAGGTATAGCACACAGCTTGACCAAAGTCACAGTGTTTGGTAAGAATAGAGGAACCAAAGCAGAATGTTCTGAGACTTGTTTTTTTTTTTTTTTCCAATCTGCACAATAACAGAGCCGACACAGCGGGAGAGGTCAAGACAGGGGGTACCTGTGGGCAGCAAGAACCTGCGTCACCTCCCCAAAGCTCAGGAGGCTTTGTGGCTGGACACCCTGTCTGTGTTTTGGGCCCCTCCCCCAAGATTAGAGATCTCTAAGTAGAGATCAGATATGTGGGAAGACAAAAAGCTTCATTTTCCCAAGACAGCTCACAAATGTCAACGCCTGAGCCTACTGGTTCTGAACATAATCCACACTCAGATTTCAGCTTAGGGGAGGCCGCTGTGGGCCACATGGATTTAAGAAAGGGGCAGCTGGAAGGGCCCGTTGGACGATAGCTTGAGCCAGAGAGGAATTATTTCTCGTTTCGGTAAACGTGGATGCTCATCAGAGCTAAGCTGCTTGAGAAGAAGATGGGAAAGGGCAGAGTTTGGAGAACGCAACGGACAAGAACCGTCTGAAACTTTGCTGACCTTTTCCAAGACCTGTTGGTTTTTTTTCATTCGAGTCTCATTAGTTGCTAGATTCACTCCCTTCTCGTAGCACTAAAGCATTGGGAGTAGCTAGTGCCCGCCAACACACACCCTTGTTTATATCATCTCGCCATCTTGGCCACCAAAAGTAACAGGTTTGCCAACGGCTGCCAACTTTCTGGTCGGTACTGTCTGTCTCCTTGGCATTTTTCCTCTCTAAAAGGCAGGAAAGTGGAAATGGATTGGAGACAAATGTCTTTTTAAAGAATACAGTGCTGATGGAGCTAATCCAAAGGACACACCTTGAAAATAGTCGCTATAAGAACTGGGGAGTTATTCAGCTTCGACTAACCTTAAACTCCAAAGCTACAACCTGTGCCCCCCCAAACCCCACCCCCGCTAACTCCCCTGCTCTGATCCAGAAGCAAGATGCTAACACTGACTCTCAGAAATAAACAGGGGGAAGAGACAGAAGCAGCAGGTTCCACAGACTTCAATCAAGACCCAGCAGCTGCCCTTGAACTCCAAAAGGTGCCTCGAAGACCATGCGAAGCTTCTGAGACAAGGAAGTGGAGATGCTGTCAAAGGTGGCACTGAGCCGAACCCCCACAACAGGCTGCTCAGTGCTCAGGGAATGGTTACTATGAAAACTCATATTATCAAAAATCTGGAAAAGCTAGAAGTTAACACGTTCCTAAATACATATGATCTACTTAAATTAAGTCAGAAATATATAAACAACTTAGGCAGATCTATGGCAACCAATGAGAGCAAAATGCTGACAACTTTTTTTTTTAAAAAGGCTCCCCACTTACAAAGGCTCTGAAGCAGGTGATAGAATTGCTGAATTCTATGACGTTTTCAGGGCTGTTCAGTAAAACAAAAGAAGAAAGAAAGATCAAACTCATTCTATGAAGTCAGTGTTACCTCAGTTCCAAAGTTCCATGAGGACAAAGCAAAAAGACAACAATTTCTCCCAAAAATCAATCAAATACTTCCAAACTGGATTTGAGAATACAGTAAGATTGCACATTGTGATCAGATTGGTTTCTATCCCAAGCGTGTTCAACATAGGCAAATCAATAAGTTCATAATAGAGTCAAAGGCAGAAATCACTTGAAGAAAAGACCTTTGACAATATTCAACATCTCTTCCTGACAAAAATCCTTTTAGAAACTAGAAACAGAAAGAACAAAGAACCTAAAGCAACATAATACTAAATAGGAAAAGCTGAGAAACATTCATGGAAAAATCAAGAATAGACCAACGTACCCATTGCTTGAAGTTCTAGCTACAAGGAAAAATATAAAAGGTAAAATAGAAAAGAAAAACTCAAAGTACCTTTATTTGTAAATTAGTAACTAGTTACTATATCAGAAAACTTTTAGATCACATAATCTTTCAGCAAAGTATCAGAATGCAAAATAAACATACCTTCCTTACGGAGACAGAAACCAGATATTCACAATAGCTTAGAATAAGAAAAAGGCGGGGACTGGAGAGGTGGCTCAGGGGTTAAGCCTCTGCCTTGCAGGCGGAAGGTCTGAGTTCGGATCCTAGACCCCACGTATAGACACCGGGCAGAAGCGGGGGCGGCCTGCGTTTCCGGTCCTGGTAGGGAGGAGCTAGTGAATCCCTGGGCAGAGTAAACAAGGAGGAGGTGGAAGCGTCCATGGCGGTTCCCACATACGCACAATTGAATAAATAAAAAAAAAAGAATAAGAAAAAGGCTAGAGATAAACTTAATGAAGGAGTTGAACTATCTCCACAATGAAAACTCAAAGAAAAAAAGCATTAAAAATTTGAAGAAAACACTAGAAAATAGAAAGATATCCCAGATGCACAGGTTGGCAGAATTGGTATTGTAACAATGATTATATTACTGGAAATTATCTACAGATTCAACACAATCTCCATCAAAATCCAATTCACAGGATTTAAATAAAGCAATCTTTATGAGATGAGTGAGCGACATGGCACAGCAGGAGCTTGTGGAACAAGCCTGATGAACTGAGTTCAATCCAGGAACCAGAGTAAAAGTTGAGGGAGGAAACCAACCCCATAAGGTTGTCCTCTGACTGCCACATGCACAGTAAGTACCCCATATACACAATAAGTACCCCACATATACCGTACACACAATAATACTAAATTTTAAAAAGCTCCCTCAAATTCCTAAAGTAAGCACAAGGATCCCAAATAGCCAAAGCAACCCTAAGCTTGGGGGTATCATCACATCTGATCCCAAACTACACTACCCAGCTGTAGTAACAGACACAGCATGGGGTGAAGGAACAGATGTGTAGTCCACTAGAATAGAAGGAGAAGTACAACCACACGGCTACAGCCACCTGGTTTTTGACAAAGGTGTCAAAGACATCCAGTGATGGACCAACCTCTCAACAAGGACCCCAGTAGCACAGGAAATGATCTCCCCCAAAATTTTACCTAGCAAAGAAAACAATCCCCAAGCAAAGAAAGTAACTTGCAGAATGAGGGTAGGGAGGGGTCTTGCCAGAATGCAGAAAGCTACAGCAGGCTAAAAGTTCAAAGCAAAAGTGTGACTGCGACAGTTTGACCCTCCAGATGACGTGTCAGTTACTCCTATCCATAGCTACCAGAATCCTACAGAAGAGGGGGCGGAAAGAAGATAAGACTGAACCGTGGGAGCCACTCAGACAGTCACACAGGTCAGAGCTGCTGTACCCGAGAACTCAGTGCAGCCATGTTTACTTCCACCAGATTTCAAGAGATACAATGGAGGGAGGGGGGCATCTGGTGGGCCCTGCATGCCTCAGTGGGTGCCAAGTCACTTGCCCCTGCAGACACCCCACATACATCTAGGGAACATGAGAACTGAGAATAGACAGGCTGAAAGCAGAACATGTTGGGTGGGATGGGAGGGCTAGAGTTGGTAGTAGAGGATGAAACCATAGAAATTCATCATATTTGTATAGGAAAGCTTCCAAACTTAAAAAAATTCTTGCCAGTTATGAATCAGATGGGAAATTAATACCTAGGCATATAAAGAGCTGCAAAAATTAACCCCCCAATTTCCCATATATCATCCAATCAATAAACTAATGAATTAAATGGGGAGATCTGGAAGGAAGAAGTAAAATGGTCAATAAATATTTGAAAAAAGTGTTCAACATCCTTAGCTACTAGGGAAATTAGAAGTGTGCCAACATTCCATCTTACCCAAGACAGAAGAGTTACTATCAAATAAACAAATGCTGGTGTAGATATGAAGAAAGGGCGACCTTATTGCACTGTCAGCTGGTGCAGCTACAGTGGAAATCAGAGTGCACATGTCTCAAGACACTAAAGTCCAAAGGACTCAATCTTACCACAGAGACACTTGAACATACATTGAGCAATGCAAAATCCATTGCACAGTTTGCAAGAGCTAAGAACAGAACCAGTCTAGAAGTTCATCAGCAGATGCAGTTAAAAAAATGTATGTGTATATACCATGGAATTTTATTTAGCTGCAAAGAAAAATGAAATCATGACATTTGCTGGAAAATGGATGGAGTTGGAAATAGCAATATTAAGCCAAGTAACACAGACTCAGAAAGACAAATGCCATGTTTTCTCCATGTGCAGATCCTGGATTTAATTTTTACATAGGCAGAAATATATATATTTGTATATGGGAAAGCATAGGCCACAAAACAAGAAAGAGAACCATGAAAGGAGAAGAGGGGTCTTAGGGTATTGGGAGAAGAAAGCTGGAGACACTTGTGGCTGGAAAGGGGAGGTGGGCTGCTAAGGGGGTAGGCGGCCCCTGGGAGGCAAAGGGCAGAGGAGGGTGAGGAAGACCATCGGTTGTAAATAATAAACCTGTTGCTTGTATGCTGATCGAAACAGCCCACGAATAAATAAATGTTACAAAATAAAAATCACCTCATTCAGAAAGCAGACTAGCCTCCCAAACAATCTAATGACACTCAGTTTCCCAGGCCCCACCGAGTACTCGCGCACACCATGCCAGACACACCAAGGCTGGATCCCACCTTTCCTTTCAACTTTTGCCAATCTGATAAATACAGGTTTATTTTTTCTTGTGCAAACTACTTTGATTATTGGTGAGGGAGAACACTGTATCCCGCCACAGCAAACACTGGGCTTCCTGTGTGGCGCCCACTGTTGTCCTGGCTGACGGTTTTGCTTTTCCTAACTGATTGTGGGTGCGTGGAAGCGTTTGTACCAAAGGACAAAACTCTTTTCCTTCCAGCTCTCTAGCCAAACCAAAGCCATCTTTGCTTTTATGGGTGTGTATGTATGTGTGTGTGTTGTGTATGTGTGTGTGTGCACGCGCGCTTACACACACAAGGCTCACTTGAGAGATTGGCCTTTTCTTTTTTGCTTCTGTGTGTTAAATCTCAGGATTTAAGCATTCTAATCACCTGGTCTACTAGGAGCTACAAACTTCTAGCTCCAAAGCAGAATTTGCAAGGCCCTTGCTAACCTTTTGCAAAGAAGTCTGCAAGACTGTCTTCAGTAGACACCCTGCTCAGGAAGACAGGTAAGCCTTCAAGGGTCTGTAAGGGCTGCCGCCTTCTGATAATTATGCCAGGAATTATGAGTTCTGGGTCCTCGCCACCCTGGTGAGCACTGAGTGCTCATGGAGGTGTGTGTAGGCGAAGATATGGCTTCAGTTACGTGGTCCTCATTGGGCAGCAACCCTGACCATCCTGTGATTGGTCCCGGAGGACTTGGGCTGGTTTCTAGAAGGTGTGAAAAGACTGTGGAGTGAGCAAGGAGCGCAGGTCCGGCACGAGTGATCCACAGCACTAGCCATGTCTGTCTGGCTAGGAGTCTCCTGCCTCCTCTCCCTCCTTCTAGCCGGCTTTGTGCAGACAATTCCTGAACCGGAGAAGATGAAGGTGAGTGGGCTTCAGAGGGGCTACGTGTGGACCTCCATGGCTCTCCTGCCTTCTACATCCTGCCCTCCAGCCTGTCATGGAAGATTCCCGCCTCTACGCCTTCTAGCAGGCTCTCTTGGACCTTCTCTTCTCCAGGGGTCTTCATGCAGTCAAGGAAGAAAGGGTCTTCTTCCAACAGTCCTTTCTCCACTCCTTCCCCAAGCAGAGGCCCCTGGATGCTTCTCCAGCTCCATGGTGGTCTGATCAGACCTGTGCTATACACAGATTCCAGTTAGTACTGCTGGGGGGGGTGTGTTGTGATGAGAGAAAGAGAGACAGAGAGAGAGAGAGAGAGACAGAGAAAAGTCAAAGATAAACACAGAAACCTGAAGAGAGAACATCTTTACCCAAAACTAGAACCACAAAACTACAACCCAGGGTGCTAGTGATAGACTCTAGGAGTTTACAAGGTTAGAAGTGTTGGCTCTGTTCTGCATTCTTCCCTCCCTGGGGAGCAGATTGTGCTGGCTACAATCCTTTCCAGTTCACTGCATTTCCAGGAAGTCTCCTCTAATCCTTCTTTAAGTCTGGGTCTTGGTTTTTCAACAGGAAAGTCCTTCTCATTTTTCTCCAGCCAATTCTGCTTTTTTTCTCTAGGTGGCTTTTCATGTTTTTTATATTCTTTGCATCCCGGGAGCAGTTTTTACCTGTCTCCCCAACACAAGGAGCAGGCTCTGGTGCTTCTGGCGAGCACTGTGACTGGATTGTACCTTTCAGTGCAGGGGCCCAGCCAAGAAGAGAAGAGGAAAGAGATGAATTTAACTTAAGGACACACAATAAGGATTCTGGGTAGATCTTTCTGATGTGTGTGTAGATCTGCTCAAATATCTTCAGATGCAACATGTTGGATGCCACCGGTCTATCTCTGCCTCAGGGGCCTTTAGGGCTCACAATATGATTTTGGGCAGAAATGCATACAGTTGGGGTCTCACAGTACTGTCAGATAAGACCACCATTGGAGTGAGAAAGAGACAGAGCAAAGTGAACTGTTGAGGCGAGGACAGTATTAGATTATAAGATGATATTTTGCATTTTACTCTCAGTAAGTCTCAGAGAGTCTAAAGGTAGGAGCATCCCAGATTCACACAGAAGTTGATCCCCAGACTCTCTGTAATGAGTGAGGAAGAAGCCAGAAGACCCAGGAAAAGAAACCAATCAGTCCACACTGAGACACGCAGCCGTACAAGTCTGTCCACAGCTGGCACCAGGCAGCAGCTTCTTCACAGAGACACAAAGGCGTCCTTTGTCTCTTGCCTCCATTCACTTCCTTTTCCTCCCAACCCTCTGTGTGTCTGCCATGGACACATTTCCTGCCATCTTATCTTCCCAGGACAACGGAAGAGTGGTGGACTTCCTGTTGGGGGAAAAAAGAAAAGATTTTTAGGTCAAATCCCAATTTCCAGTTTTCTCATCATCCCCAGACCAGCTCCTGCAGGTTTTTTGAGTCCCAATTAGCACCTGTGCAGTTCATTTGCTTCAGTGTGGAATTGTTACTAACCACATCATTTAAAAATCTTGCAGATGGATTGCTACAAAAACATGAAAGGTACCATCTATGACTACCAGGCTCTCCCCCTTAACGGGAAGGAGCACATTCAGTTCAAGAAGTACGCAGGCAAGTACGTCCTCTTCGTCAACGTGGCTACCTATTGTGGACTGACACTACAGTATCCCGGTAAGAGCCCAGTGCTGGATGACCTGATTGTACTCCAATGACATGTGGAGATAACATCCTGATTCTACTTCTGTGCGGAGGTGACTGGCTTCACTTTCCCAATAGCTAAAGTCAGTCAACCATGGCCTTATGGGAACTCAGCCCCGCCCCTGTCTGGCTGCTCTACATCCTAAGCCAAGGCCAGGGGCAGTGAGGGCTGATGGTGGAGACCATTCATTCCCCCAACCTGAAACAGTCAGAGCAAGAGGAAGACATGCTGACCCTTGACCTTGGGCCTGGTCTCTGCTTTGCCCAAGATTTCTCTAGAGTCAGTGTGTGTCAGTGAACTTGGTGCTTCTCAGAAGGTTTTAGAAGTGTGTTTGGCAAACAATCCTTGCTTCTGAGACTCCAGAGCAGGTGACAAAAACCATGGAAGGGGAGCTGGAGAGGTGGCTCAGGGATTAAGCCTCTGCCTTGCAGGTGGAAGGTCCTGAGTTCGGATCCTAGACCCCCACATATAGATGCCTGGGATCCTAGACCCCACATATAGATGCCTGGCAGAAGCGGGGGCGGCCTGTGTTTCCGGTCCTGGTAGGGCGGAGCCTGTGAGTCCCCGGGGCAGAGTAAACAAAGAGGAGGTGGAGGGCGATCCATGGTGGTTCCCGAATTCGCCCGTCGTTCTACACATATACACATACACATACACGCACAATTGAATAAATAATAAAAAACATTAAAAAAAAAAAACCATGGAAGGGACTAGGTTTCTCTCTGCTGATGGTCAGGGAGGAATCTGGCCTTACTTTTTAGACCACTCACTTGAAAAAGAATGAATAACAAGCAGAATGGCTTATAACAAAGACAGCTGTACTTTATGTATTTGAACAAATAAGAGCTTCTTGCGTGTTTTTAATTAAGATATCCTTTGCAGAAGTAATATATTCTCTAGGCTAAAAGTTCAAAAGGAATAGCAAAGTTAACAATGACAAATCCCGCCATCCCCTCCTCTCAGGCATCTATTATTGTGATACTTACAAAAGGCAGATTCTGCTCATGAAGCTGCTGTTAATAATATACTGCAAGTACCATTTTATGACTTTTTCCTAAATTAATGCCATGCTTTGAAAGTCAGCTTACTTCCTAATTTTTTTTTTAATACTGAATAGTATTTATTGGGCCATATTTCATTTTATACGTTCATAGACTTTGAAACTGAACTTATGGCTCAGTGTGGTAATATTCACTTGTAATCCCGACATGTCAATGGCCAGTCTGAGCTACACAGACCAGTTGAAACACTTCCTAAGTTGGAGGAGGCAGCTGAGACTGTGTTTTGGCTCAAGCTGAGGACATTTTAGGAAACACGTCTCTGCTGTCCTGAGGATGTTGCCCAGCATTGGCAGCTCAGCGTGAGGTTCTTGGGTTCCTCTGTCTCTGTCCGATGCTGGGGTGAGCCAGCTCGTGCCCGTGAGCCAGGCCCCATCTTTTCCTCTGCAGAAATAAAGATTCAATCTACCACCTAGTCAACTGGAGGACCAGCTGAAGAACAGAGATACTCCTAACTGGCTTGGTTTAAAAACCACCCCAGGTTTTGAATAAAGAAATGGTGGAACCTCATTTCAGAGGAAAGAAATTAGACATGTCTCTGGAATGGGCCCCGGGCACCAGTTTGTTAGTAGGGGCTCAGGAGACAGCAAAAGCTTGGTAAAACTCAGAAGCAGGCCGGCTTCAGCCAGGCCTCTGACGTCTGGTCTAGAGGGTTCCCACCCTGTAAGGTGAGAGACCCCAGAGTCACCCTGTGCTCTGAGTGTCTGCGCGCCAGGCCTCACATTGTCCTTCTAACTCAGAACTGAACGTGCTGCAGGAAGAGCTGAAGCCTTTGGGTCTGGTCCTGCTGGGCTTTCCCTGCAACCAGTTTGGAAAGCAAGAGCCGGGGGAGAACTCGGAGATTCTTCCTGGGCTCAAGTAAGTCTCCCGCTGAACCCTAAAGCCGCCCCCAAAAAGAACTTCCTGGCAGCTACTCCCTGGGTGGGTGACTATTCACAGACCCCTGAACCTGCCAGCCCATTGGTCTGACGTGTCTTTCCACTGCTGACTGGCTCTGGACAGGCTGTGAGCAGAGACGCGTGGGTGAAGATGGCGGCAGCGGAGACAAATGAAGTGAATGAGAGGCGGATGTGCAGATCTGGGTCTCCCCCGCACTGCCATATCCACCTGCTCTGCTCTCCTCTGACTTTACATCATTCTGACGTCACCACAACTTTCTCCTCCATCCTGCAACTTCTGGAAACTTTTGATTTCTTGCAGGTATGTTCGCCCAGGGGGGGGATATGTGCCTAACTTCCAGCTCTTCGTGAAAGGGGATGTGAATGGTGAGAAAGAACAGAAAATCTTCACTTTCTTGAAGGTGAGTGAATCACCGCCAAGGGCTCCCCATCCCCAATCCCTCAACATGGAGTAGCTTTAGCTTACTTAGGGCACTGCTCACTAACATGCACTCATCGAAGTGATTGTCTGGCCAGCCACCTATGTGGTAGGCGGCATAGCAATGACATCAAGAATAAATGAGGCTGATTTTCTCCCCTTGATGTTGCACACGTGTGTGCGCACGTGTGCCCATGTGTGTGCAGGTACATATGTGTGCGCACACATATGTATGCATGTGCAGGTGTTTTCATGTGCATGTGTGTGCATACATGTGCCTGTGCATGTGTGGGCATTGCATGTTGTGGATGTGTGTGCACACACATATGTACATGTCAGAGCACACCTTCAGATGTTAGAACTTGTTTGTTGCCACCCCCTGGCTCTATGCAGAAGCACTGCAATTGCAGACACAGAGTGCCCACCTTTACAAGGGTTCTGAGGATCCAAACTCAGGTCCTTATGCCTGTGCGGCAAGCGCTCTGCCCCTGTGTCAGACGTCTCCCCAGCCCTGAGTTAAGCTGCTAGGCTTTCTATCTCCTCAGCGAGTTAAAGAAAGAAGGGAGAATGGTGTGAGGACTTCAGAAGGCTACTCTCTCATTGGGAGAACTATTTTTATTCAGTGGGCTTCACCACCTCATTCTTATATTGTATTCTTGCAATGCCCTTTTAAATTTTAAGTGATAAAAAGCTGTTGATTTTTTTTCTTATTTTATAAAATATTCATAGTTCTGAGTTGTTACCAAAAGTTATTTATTGAAATTCTGCTGCCCCAGAGGAGACTCAGCCTTGGAAATGACATTGTAATCCAAGTCATTGACTCTGCAGAAAAGGAAAATGAGCCAGGTGCAATGATACACACAATCCCAAGGGTACACACTTACAATCCCAGGGGTACACACTTACAATCCCAGAGGTACATACTTATAATCCTTGGGAGGTTCATGTTGAGTTCAAGGACAGCCTAAGCTATGGCACTAGGGTAAATGTCAGGCTACAAGAGGAGGAGGGGACTGTGGGTCACATCTGAACCAGACAGCCCCGGAATGATGCGCTTTCTCTCCTTTCCTCCTCTCTACTCAGCACTCCTGTCCTCACCCTTCTGATATTGTGGTCTCCTCCAAACACATCTCCTGGGAGCCCATAAAGGTCCACGACATCCGCTGGAACTTCGAGAAGTTTCTGGTGGGGCCTGATGGAGTCCCAGTCATGCGTTGGTTCCACCAGACTCCCGTCAGCACAGTGAAGGCTGACATCCTAGCATACCTCAAGCAGTTCAAGCCCAAATAGGGAGACTCGGCTGTGGGCAGACGCCATCCTGCTTCTTCTCATTGAAAAAAAAAATCTGTTCTAGAAAAATCCACCTTCAATCCTGCTCTTTCCCCAGAGCTGTGCCCCCAAGTTCCCTCACCCTGCCAAAGCTCCTACTCTGCACCACCAGATTTATATTTGGAAGGCTGCTATTTCTCCTTGGAAGAGAATATGGGTAAACAATGAGGTGCAGCAAAACCTAAAACGTCATCCCGTGTTACAGCTTGAACCATTTGCTGGGTGTAGGGGTCCACTGTGGGGGCAAGTTCTCAGGAGGCACAAGCAGGAGGGTCATGAGTTCAGGTTGCCATGGCTACAGAGAACAGTCTCAAGCAAAAACAAACGACCATCAGCGACAAAGCCAGAGTCCATTACTCGCTCCCTTTTCCGCAAAGGGTGTGAAGAACTCAGTTGGCTTCCCGTCTGAGAGAAGAATGTCTCAGACATTCTGGCTTCTCTTTCTACCCTAAAGTTGTGATGGTGACATCACATCATCTAGGTGCCTGCTCTAACCTTTTCCCCCTGGGATGAATGTGCTGTAAGTTCCCAAGGCTTTTCGACTTAATCTTTCTCCATGACACCTACCCACACACCCTGCACCACCCCGAGGAAGAGCAGAAGCAGGGGGCTGGTGCACAGTGGGGGCATCTCCCTCTTGCTGGGACCTAGGGTGTCTGTTTGCTCCTGCAGAAGTGTTGCTTCTTGTCTGATTTTTCATGCATTCGTGTTGTGGCCTGTTTTTAATCTGATGAAGGGCAAGATCCCCCCAACCTGATTGCTCAGCTTCAGAGTAGCCTTAGCTGTCGTAGACAATAAAACAATTTCTGCAGCATCTGCAAGGTCTGCAGTGCTTTCCTATCCCACCTCCTTCCACTCCACCACCAGTATTTAGAGAGCTGTCGAGATGGCTGCCGGGCCTGCGGGGCCTCCAGGACTTGCCTCAGACCAAGTTTGCCCCTTGAGGAAAGCTCTGAAGGGGTCTGTGAACTCCAAGCCTTGCCTGCTCTCGGAGGACCACTGTGGAGGCTGAAGCCGCTCCAGGACATGACTGTGCTTCCTCCTTCAGCCCTGTGACCTGCCCTCTGGTAAAACCCACTTCCTCTTGCCCTATGCTCTAGTCCCTTACCAGGATGAGCACCGGATTCAAAATACACTGGATTTGCTCATGCTGAGCACGTATCAGTCACTGAACTACATCTACCAGCTGCTCCCTGGGAAACCTTAGGAATTCGATTCTCTAGCAGGCTGATTTCTGGGAAATCCAACCTGTGATTATTGGCACAAAGAAAATGCATATCTAAGTAAGAAAATATTAATGATGTTTTTACGGCTGAGTTACTCACCTGGTTAGAACCCAGATTCTGTCACAGTAGCTCATGCTTATTGGGGCTTCCCTTAGACTGAACAGGTGTGGCTCACGATGGAGGGTGTACACTAGTTGGCAGTGCCAGGGTTGAAGCCCACAGGAATAAGGTGCAGAACTAGAAGGTCACTGCTAAAGGAAATAACACTTTGGAGCAGGGAGAGAGTAGCTGGGGATGAGGCTCAGTAAGATAAAGGCTGAGTCTGAAACTGTATCCTGAAGCCTTTAATGAAAGTCTCAGATCCAGTATGGGGTGCACACCTGCTACCTAGTGTTTCTGGGGCTGAAGCAGAATTCAAGACCAGCCTGGACTGCTATGTAATAAGACTGTTTCCAAACAGAGAGAGAGAGAGAGAGAGAGAGAGAAACATTACCACCTCTCATGTTCTGCAACTCAAGGGCAGAAAACTAAGTTAAGTCTAACCCAGAATTGCTGCCTTCCATGCCTATTGGAGCTGCCGGCTGTAAAAGAGCAGAATCTGTACTCATCAGTTGGTTTGATGTATGAGGACATCCAACTTCCATAAAACTATCTTCCAAAGGCTCCTGAACAAAGCCGTGAAGTAAGAGGAGTTTGTTGATAATGCAGATGTTTCCTTGCTGTCAAGACTCCAGCTGGAACAAGAAGTGGCTCCACAACTTCGGGAGACCTACAGGCAGTCACGGTGGCAACAGGAAGCGGTCAGGAAGGGAGACAGATATCATGATAAGTTCCCAACAAAATGACTTAAGGAGGAGCAAGGAGTTTTATTCTGGCTCACAATTGTCTGTTACAGCTGTTAGTCCAGCTTAGCAGGAGAACTCATGCCAATACCAGGAGGTGCATGGGCTCAATAACACAGACTTCCACTTACCAAGCTGATCTGGCTGCAGCTGGTACTGAGTGCCAAATCTGCCAGCAGCAGAAACCAATAAGGTCCGAGGGAACTGGCTACACCGTGTCCACAGCAGGACTGCTGGGAGCGGGTCGAATCTCACTGGCCCGACAGCATGTCTGTCCAAGGGTGCAGAAGTATGCTGAACCACTTAACCAGCTCCCTCCATTTTACCTACCTGCCCAGGGGATAATCCCACTCACCATAGGTGGGTTCTCCCTGTCAATTGGACAATCTCCTGCAGGCTTGCTCAGGGTTTAATTGGCTACTGATATTTTACAAATGTGCCTACGGCGCACTTAAGCCTTCAATTGTTAAGTTGACACCTGTCATCTAACCATCGAAGTGGGCATGGCAGAGTCTCCCTAAGAGATTTATAGTTTGAAAAAACAAGAAGGAATGTTTTGGTGAGATAAACCATTTTGTTCATATTGCTGAACACCTGTAACAAAAATATTTAAAAGCATTTCATCTTTATCTGTAAATCTTCATAGAAAAAAAGATCTGAAATGAAAAGATAACAAGTGTACTTACGATGTTGCATGCGTGCAGTCCCACCGGTTGGGAGGCTAAGAGAGAGATTCAAGACCAGTCTATGCTACGTGGTGAGTTCAAGGCCAGCTGGGGGTAGGGTGCCATAGTGTCTCGAACAAGGGGGAAGTGGCTTAGGGGTTAAACCTCTGCCTCATAAGCAGAAGGTCCTGAGTTCGGAACATAAAAAAATGCCAGGAAGAAATGGTGGTGGCCTGTACTTCTCATCCTGGAAGGCAGAGCCTGGGAAACTCTAGCTCAAAGCAAAGAGGAAGTAGAGCAATCCAGGGTGATCCCCAAGTCACCTCTGGGCCTCCACAGGCACACATAGTGCTCTCTCTCTCTCTCTCTCTCTCACACACACACACACACACACACTCTCTCTCTCTCTCTCAAATAAATAAATAAATAAATAAATAAATAAATAAATAAATAAATATTAAAAGAAAAAGGGTTTGAGGGTGGATGAAATGTCTCAGCGGACAAGACTCCTGCTCCCAGACTTGAAGACTTGATTTTGATTTCCAGAGGCACAAGAGCTGGAAGGAAAGAAGTGACTGCTGAAGGTTGCCCTTTGACCTACCTGTATGATGTAACGTGCACTCCTCCTTCCCTTCTCTCTCTGACACACGCATAGAAAACATTCTTTAAAAATGGAAATTCTATAAACTTTTCAAATAGGTATCAGGTTTCTGCATTTACTGGTCCTGTCTTACATCTATTCATTGAAAAGTAGCTTTCGATTAGTGTTCATTTTTGCGATGCTTGTAATCTAAAAATGTCTTTTTCCAAAGAAAATATTTTCGTGAAAGTTTCAGGGCACCAAGATATTAAAGTCTAGTAGTGCCTGGGAAGAGTCTGGAAAGAGTCGGGCGACGAGGAAGAGGAAGCAGACGCGGGAAAAACTCGCGGCGACTGGCGAATCTGCCTTGCACGCACCCAGCTGACGTCTCTCTTCATTCACTTGCATAGATGAAGCGTGACTTGCATCAAACGCTTTCAAATGGCCTTTAGCCTTGGGGAAGCCAAGCAAGCGCGGCGTCCGGCCTCCCGCGAGCCGTAGCGGGGGGGGGGGGGCGAGGGGTAAGGGACTCACTGGGGTTCGGGTCACTAAGGCTTCAGTCCCCTCGCGGAAGCTCCTCATCTGTGTTCAGCAGCGTTAACCCCCTCACAGAAATCCAATCCTGGGCAAGCATCTTCTCTGACGTCTCCCAACTGCAGCTCTTCGGGGCTCCAGTGGCGCAATCGGTTAGCGCGCGGTACTTATACAGCGGTACGCAGTGAGCCATGCCGAGGTTGTGAGTTCGAGCCTCACCTGGAGCAGCTTTTCCCCTTGCGGGTGTGGGTTGCAGGTGTCCCACTCTGATAGGTCATTACTTTAATTTGGCTTTATCTGTGTAGTCATTACGTTTTTGATCCCTGTCTTTACGATTCTGGGATTTTGTTACTTAAGGATACATCATACCATAACCAGAAGCTGTGGAAACGAACTATAAAAATCTCATCCTGGAAATGTCCATGACCAGGACAATCATAATGTGATTTGAAATCGGGGTATGGGTTGGGTGTAACGATAAAAGGAACCATTTCTTCCTTTAAAGAATGTATAATTCACTCTTTGGAGCTGCTTTTTTCTTTTTATTATTATTTTTAAAAGATTGAGTGGTACACTAGTAAATGACAGTTTGAAATTAGAGATAATTTATGCTTTACATACAAATTTCAAGACATTTGCTAATTTTGGAGTCTCCTGTGATTAGTTCCCAGAGGCCTGCAGATAATAAATCAGAGATGGTACCTTTTTAAGAATTGCATTTTTCTTAGACTCAGCTATTATTAGCACATTGAGAGGGAAAAGTTGCTGTCTGTTTGCACCATTCCAGCCTTCCCCCTCATCGCCCAAACCACAGGCTCCCAGGAACAGCCTGGCAGACACTGGGTGTGGCACTGCCAAGACGACACTGGACTATTGGTTGAAAGTAAATTTAAGTAAAACTGAAACAAGCCCTTTTTCTGTGGGTTTTTAAATTTTATTTCAAGTAATCATATGCTGCTATCCCAGTAGCCCAGGCTGTCCTGGAATTCACTGTATAGCCTGTGCTGGCCTGACACTGTAGAACCACCTGCCTCCACCTCAGTGTGGGGTTATCAGTGGCCCCAGAACCAGACTGAATGTAATTGCCAAACATTGCTTTCATCTCGACCAGGCTTCTGCTTGCACCACAAACCCACTTCTCATTCCTGGGTAGTGTTGCAGGGGTGGGTGGGCACACTGCGGTTTATCCATTCATGGCCTCTGAGTCATTTAGATATTTCCAGTTTGGATTATTATCTGTAAGCTGTTCGTGAACACGGTGTATAATGACTTGAAGGATATATGGTTTCATTTCTATTGGATAAAAACGCAGAAGTTGAGTGGTTGCCTATATGGTATTTATTTATATATATTTATTATTTGCAGCATGGGGAGGGGTTGGAACCCAGCGACTCTGCTTCGAACTGTGCTTCGAACCACATCCCACTTCTCTATTTGAATTAGAAAATAATTTTGATTTCTTTAAATGAGAAAGCGTGTAGAAGTCACAGAACAGCTTTTGAAAATCAGTTTGCTCCTTCCACAGGTTCCACATAAAACGCTGTGGTCATACATAAAATGATTAAAGTACAGATAAGAGCAACAGAAGAACCAGTGTAAGAGGATTACAAGAGGCCCCAAGATCTGGGGGTGTTAGGGGCGTCACTTGCCTTTCTTGCCCATCTGGGCTCAGGGCTTGTCAGACGTGCGCCTGTTTAAGTGTGTGCATTGTCCTGTTTAAGTATGTGCATTGTTGCCTCGCCAGCATGGCTGGCCATGTTGTGGGAAACAGTTCATGGCTGTCTCCGAAGTCGTGGTTTCCGCACACCAAGGAGTTTAATTCTTTCGGGCAGTCCAAGAGGACGTGGAAAACCTACCGCATCTTCGTGGCTTGTCCAAGTTTTCCTTTAGACAGGGAGGGGGGAGAGGTTGGCGGGTAACTTGAGTTTAAAAGCATAAAGACCACAAGAGCCTGAAAGGTGGGGTGGGCACCCCAGCTGGGATCCGTCCGAAGCGCAGACTCCCTGATCCACACTGCTCTTCCAGGGATGCGGAGGAGTCGCCCTTGGGCCTCTTTCCCGCGCAGCCAGTGTCCCGTTCAGAGCACAATCCAGTGTGGAGTGAAAAAGATTCCCAACCACGAAGGGATTCGAACCCTCAATCTTCTGATCCGAAGTCAGACGCCTTATCCATTAGGCCACGTGGTCCTACAGCTACTAGGGGCAGGGAGGAAGAACAAGTGTCTGCTCGGCGCTTCCAACAGGGCCGCCGAGCTGGTCATTTGGTTCCAAAGACGCTCGGTGGCGTCCGCAGCCGGGCCCGCGGGATATGAACCCGCGGCCACACGCCCCGACCCGCAACGCGCCGCGCACTGTGACCGTGTTAAAGTTCTAAGTCAGCTCCCGGGTCACCGCGGCCACGCGCTCGGGTGAAACGCGAGACCTGGAAGCCGAAGACGATCCCGGCCGGCGGGGCCCGCGAACCTCTCTAAGCCGCCCCGCCTGGAGGCCGCGAGTGTGCACCCGAGCGATTCTACGGAGACGATCGTAAGGCGCGAGTGTGGACCCGAGCGGGTTCTATGGTGACAACCGTAAGGCGCGAGGTCGCCAGGCGCCCGGGCTGGGATCGCGGAGAGCCCGCGCCCCAAGGACACCGCGCTCTGAACCGCTTCACCCAACTCGGGGGCTGCAGTAAACACCCAGGATCCAAGCTTGCTCTGAGACGAAAAAAATAAGAAAAGTTTAACAGCAACTCAGGAGCAGAGCGCAGCGGACCAACGACACGCGCCCTGCTGTAGAGAATTGTGTCCAATTCATGGGGCAAGAAATGTCCATTACATAATCTGATTTGAGAAAATGGCAAATGCGAGTAGTTCTAAAGCTACTAACTACATAATTGAACAAGCAAAACTTCTTGGGGAAAACTCCAAACTTTACGGGGGCACAGGGGATCTTTAAAGTCACCCCAGAATAACATTTCTCGGGGCCACAAGCCTGCAAGTACAGGGGCTCTGATGGTCCTTCACTCTCTGCACTTCATTCTAAAACCACAGACTGAAGAAGTCCGGACAGCTTCCTTCACAAATACAAATGTCCTTCCCAAACCAAATCCAACAGCATTTACAAATTGTAACAAACTTGGCCTAATTAAAAACAAAACCTGAGACTCAACATTAGAAAAGTTGTTAGGGTTCAATGTATGACGAACTTAAAATGAGAAAAATGTTTACCTCAGTGCTGGAAGAAGCACTTGAATTTCAGTAGCTATGACATCTCAAAGCCCCACTGGTTTTAACTGAATTTTCCATGTGGCTGTTTTTAGACAGAGCCTGGTGGCCCTCAAACCATCACCCCCTCTTCTGTTTCCCAGGGGCTGGAATTACAGGCAGCACTACACTCAGTTTAATAGGATTTTTAAAACTCAAAAATGAAGGCTATGTGGCGCTTACACCTGTTACCCTAGTGCTGCTTTGCCAATGATCCACATGCCATCCTGCTTGTCGTAATAAAAGCCTCGCTTCTTTATCTCCTGGCTGTGTGTTTGTGTGTGTGTGTGTGTGTGTGTGTGTGTGTGTGTACATGCATGTGAATGTGTGTTTTGGTGGCTTGATCCCTCTACACTTTTACAGTACTCATCTCTGCAAAGGCAGCTACTGATTGCATATTAGCTATCCTTCTTGCCGCATTTTCGTCTTTACTAAACATATGAGCATCCTCAAACAATATAAAAATTTAACTTTAAGTGAACAGAAGTACAAAGTCATGTCTGAGAAGGCAGTCATTCTCAGACAATGAAAATAAAGAAAATAAAAGTACGATGTGGTTATTATACAATTACGCCATTAAGTTAACATATTATTGTTCAAAAGGAAACTCTCGCTACTTCAAATGTAAGCAGATATGCTGGACAGCAGAATCTCCTGGCCTCCGTAGTGTGCAGACCTGAGCTGAGGGAAGACGGGCTCAGCTGGCAGTGATTCTGAGCACTTACCGCACCCCAACCTCACCCTTTGCTGCCAGCTTTGCTCATCAGTCAGTAGTTGTATCACTAGAGCAGAGACTAAAAGCAAGCAGGCAAGAAAAAGTCTCAGGATTCCTGCTTCCCCCAGCATTAAGATCCCAACTATACACTGTGAGTAAATGAGCTTGCTTTAATGAGAGAGAGAAAGAGAGAGAGAGAGAGAGAGAGAGAGAGAGAGAGAGAGAGAGAGAGAGAGAGAGAGGAGGTGAAGGGAGGCAGAACAGTGAGACAGATCTGCCGTCTATCCTGAGGGAAGGAAGGGAGACAGGAGCCGTTCACTTTTAATTCATTCATTCACCATTAATTCATTCATTCAACAAGCCACTGACAAAGCACCACACTATGGGTGTCGGAGGCCTTAAGATAGGGTGAAGGTGAATGTGCTGCTTCAATGTCCTGAAGTCACCAAATCCCAGAGCAGGTTCAAGGGTGCAGCCAGATTCCCGAACTCAGAGCTTGGCTCCCAGGAGAGTTGGAGCCCTCTGAAAGAATCCTAGCAAGACCACTTTCCTGTTACTGTTATCTGGGCTTTGATTTGATTGTTTTGTTTTTTAAACGAGAACTTGAGACTAGGGGAATTGACTTTATTGCTTGCAATTCCGCCATTTCCCAGACTGAGGCGCACACACTGTACATTAGCCAGTCTCAAGACCAAAGAAATGTTCTCTAAAAAAAGGATTCCTGCAAAAAAGGCCCCACTGGGACTCGAACCCAGAATCTTCTGTTTACAAGACAGACGCTTTAACCTGTTAAGCCATGGGGCCAACTTGCCTGTGGGAGCTGTAGGTAAACCTTTATTTAATTTGTAGTGTTTGTTTAAGGAAATTCCAATGTATTTTTAGGCATGTAGAGAGGAATAAAAGAAGATATTTTAATGCTATTTCAGTGACTTCAAGACATATATTTTATTCATTTCCAAAATGAACTGAGGGATGCTGTATTTTTTAATATTTTATTTTTAATGTTTCATCATTGGCCGAAAACAACAACGATTTTGAAATTACCTTTTGCTGAAAGAAATGAGTTTTGGATCCTCAAGATTCTCTTTTTAATGAAAAATTGGTGTACAATGTCAAGATTATGCCTTCATTCTTAACTTGTTGAATTATAGAACATGTAACAATCTGTAGAAACTGTTCTTCCAACTATCTAACATTTGTCTTAGTCCATCAATCTTTCACCACTGAAAAACATAATGCATTCTCCTTGAATCGAAACATAAAGATCCTGAAAAATATCAAAAACGAATAAACAAGTCTAGTGTCAATTTACACCTTTGAATACTTGAAACCAAAAGGATTTTTTGACTTAGAGAAACACAAAAAATTCAGTTTATAGTTCAAGCAACGTTGACAACTTTTCCCTGTGATAATGTCCTGTTCCCTTATGCAGTAATTGTCGCTCATGACCAACTTACTATCACATAATAAAGACGTTTGATTTTGCACAATTCACTTTTTTATTGTGTCAGTCAGCACACTCTGGTTCATCTGATATTTTTTTCTGAACAAGATTTTCTTGACAACTGTTTTTGCACATCTGGTCCAAGCCCCTTATCTTGGTGACCTCTGTAGAATGTTCTGGTTCCGGAGTCACTGGAACCGCACCATCAAAACACACTCTAGCATAAGACTTACATTCCAAGCCACATCTGTTAATGATGTGATTCTTCAAGGCTCATGCAGTTCTGAGCTAGCTATATCTGCAGGCAAAAAGGCTGAAAAGAATCTTTCCTCTACATCATCACCAGCATTGCGTTCGAACCTCACACAGGCTAAAAGAATTATTGTGGGAGCAACATTTCTGCATTCTTCAGGTTGTAATGAAACATGCTTTGCCAGTTTTATCTGTTCTGTGAGTTGAGTGTCCATGAAACAAGCCAGTTCCTGAATTCGGAGAGCAAGCAATGGCATCCTTGGAAAGAGGAACTTGAGCTATATCTTTCCTGCTACTGATCCCCCCCAAAAAACTTTTGCAAGCAAATGTCTTTGTTAGTCTTCCACCAGAGTCTCAGCAAGAATGTGTGGATTTTAGAGTCAGCAAGTGCAAATGCTCCTTCACAGGACTCCTGTCAAGCACCAATGTGTACAGCAGGAACGATGACCAATCACTTTGGCTGTCTCAAGTCACCACCTTCCTTCAAAGAACCCTGGATTGTAGATTCATTTCTTTGTGTTTTGAACACAAATCCTGTTCAAGGTTTCATGACTTCCTTCTTTCTCTGTTTTCACATTTCCACAAATAATACACTGTGGTTTTATGTGTTTTGGGGTTTTTTTTTTTTGTTTGTTTGTTTGTTTTTTTTTTTGTTACAATGTGGTTTTAATACTTACCCTCAGTTATACCTACAAAACCAAACTCAATATATGGATGTATTTCCAAGTAAAATGCTCTGAACTTTAGATGTTTGCTTCTTCAGGGTGACTTCCATTGTCACATTGCTTTTATTAGCGTCAGACTCAGGAAAGGTATTTTTTTTTTCCTTGCCAAAAAGGTCTGGAGAAGCTTGTTTTGACATCTGCAAATTATGACAAACAATAGCATAAATTTTATTTGACTCCTTTAATAATGTAAAAAAAAAGTTCCAAAGCAATCCTAAATTTAAAAAGATGGTTTTAAAAGAAGTTATAGAAATAGATGCTTATATTTTCAGAAACTTTTGTGTCTGGTTTATTACAATGATGTGAAAACATCACACAACATAACATGATCTTAACTGTGTCTGACTAGCACTCAGTTCCCACCACGTGTTAACACATAGTCACACACACGTTTGATAAGATGATGCCACTAACCACACGCTCCACTGCGGCAGCAGTGCCAAGTTGTGATGAAAGCTTCCTGTTCCCGTACAGGCTGATTAAAAGTCTGCTCAGCACACTTTGAGCACCATGGTGCCCGCAGGTAGGACACTGTGTTTCAAAATCTTAGCTTTGTCTCATAAAGCTACTAATTTAAGTCCCTAGGCCTTACCTCCTGCTCTTTACTTAAATCCCACACCAAACTCTTTCCCAACACAAATCCATGTTTCAACCAAATTTATCATCCCTCACCTCTCTTAAATAGTTCTTTCATTAAAATATTATTTCTTAGCGTCCTTCCACACTTACCTCCTATATAAATAGGGAAAAAAATGGACATGAAATGTATAGGCTGGACATGGTGGCCCAGATGTGTAATTTTAGGTACTTGTGAATGCCAGGCTGGAAGATCTCACCTTTAAGGGCAGATTGGACAACGTATCTCAAAGTTTGTTTATTTGTTTTTTAAAACAACCTGGAGATTTTACTTCAGTGAAGAGCATTTGCCTAGCATGAATGAAACCCTGGAGTTCAATCCACAGCAGCTATCCCTAGTACTAAAAAATAATTTTTTTTGTCCACCCCAATTTTAGGCTCCTAAAGAAACATGCCATCTGGTAGATCAGATACGTTCTTCTTCACCTTCTTCCAGGAAAGGCCTGACATAGCAGAAAGAGAGATACTTGTTTATCAAATCACGACAGCAAAAAGGGGGCATTCAAGGTTATAACTTGAAACCTGAAGGAGGGACTAACACTAACATCAAATTTTGGCCCTTTTAGAGCAGATACAGTCAGAGTGGCCATGATGTGCTTCTGTCTTTCATCAAATATTACTTGATCATTATTAGACTAAGTATTATGAGGCTCTACCCAGCTTTCACTTCCAGAAGATGCTAAAGCTGCCTCTAGTCTCCTGTTCCATCCAGTGAAAATTGTGTCTCTGATGACTTTATTATTTCGGAAGGTTGGACAGATAGACCTGCTGAGTCCTGCCACGCTCCCTCCAACACATAGTGCTGGTCTCAGGCAAAGGTTCCACGTCATGTTGACAAGGAACTCTGCAGGCTTTGGCCTCTCCAAAACAGTATATGCAGTTATGAGCACCAAGCATCCGTCTTCACAAACTACACAAGACAAAAATTTTAGCCTGCTGTCTGAAGAGGTATCTTCCTCTCCCCCTCCCCCAGCCATTTTAGGGATAATGGAAAGATTTTCCCCAATATTGCCACCATCTGTCACGGTCTCAGTGGTGTTGGCCACATGCCTCTGTGACGAGATTGGCTTCAGGTCATCTGAGGAACCTCAGAAGCTCTGCCAGGTGTGGAGGTGGCTATGGGCTGCCTTTCAAGCAAAGGAACAGAATCTGAATCCCATACTAAAAAAAAAAAAACAAAAAACAAAAAACAAAACAAAAAACAAACAAAAAAAAAAACATGCAGGTATGTGGCCCACCTGTAACTCTAGCCTTGGAAGGTGAAGCCTTGGGAATCCCTCAACAAACTGGCTAGGCAGACTAGCCCTAATGGAGAGTATTATTAGAGACCAAGGATCACAACAAAGAAGATCAAGGATGACTACTGATTTCACCCTGGGGCGCACACATTCAAATGTACCTGTGTACACACACCAGCACACATATGTGCACTCCCCACGTGCAGTACACACACACACACACACACACACACACACACACACACATACACACACACATGTCCTCCATACACATACACATCTGAAAATCCAATGAAAAAAAAACCTCATATGAGTTATCTACTTGCATCCAGCAGAAAACTCCTCCTTTGAACAACTCATTAGTCTGGTTCTGGCACGTCCATAGTGTCCCACAGACTATTTTCAGTTCTGGACAAATTTTACAGGGTTCACAATTTGGCTTGGAATTTACCTCCCATCTTTAAAACATAAGGCGTTGGGTACTGCAATAACGGTTATATATAAGAACATGCAGCCAAGAAATCTACCTTCCTGTGAAGATCTTAATGATCCATAATAAACTTACATCCCCATCGGGTTCAATTGCACATCTAGGAGTGCTACCTAGCATCTTGAATTACCTTCCTTCACTGGACTTGATATTACAGTGCTCTAGAATTTGAGCTTTTCCTTTTCGTTATAAGATATGTTTTGCGCAGAACAGCAAATAAGTTCTCACTAAACAACTAATACTTCTCTTTATCTATTTTCCAATTTACAACCACAATAAGCCATCACATCCTTGTCCAAGGATGACATCAACTGTAGCCAAGAGACAATATTCAGCTGATTCTGCTCCACCTTAGCTTTAACTCTTTGACTTCCCTATCTGTTGATAATGCTTTGCCTTGAGAACACCTTAGTATCATCACTTTTGCTTTCCATTAATGTTATTGTAAAAGTTACTCTTAACTTTGCTGTGAGAGAGCATTCAAAGTCAATCAACTAAGGGAGAAAGGGAGATTCATTCAGTTTACAGTTCCAGGAGGGAGATAAGTCTTTCAAAGCGGAGGTGGCATGGTTGGCTGGCCAAAACTGGAGGAGGCTATGTCACTGCAGACATCTTGGAGACTAAGAGCTGCAAGACTGCTGCTTCTCCTGGAAGTAGGGTGGGTCTAATCCACTTCAAGGCCCACTCCTTGTGACTGCCTCATTAAAGCCTAATCTGCCCTCCCGTCTCCCCAGAACTAACCTTTGTTCCCTCAATGCCTTCCCACCACCGCTTCCTGCTCAGCAGCCTGGGCTCAAGCACCCGGGCTGCAACTGCCCCGGGTGCATTAAGGATGCATCTGGCCACTACTGCGAACACCTACTTTGCTTCTGCTATTGGTTCCATGGTGTAATGGTTAGCACTCTGGACTTTGAATCCAGCGATCCGAGTTCGAATCTCGGTGGGACCTTGCAGAAAGGAACTTTTATAACTTCTAGAGGACTCCGGAATGTGGAAAAACCTGTTTGTCTGCCTCTGGGCCAACTGTTCTAGCAATAGCTCTGTGGTCACAGTCGCGGCTTCGACTTTAGGAACAGCCGCAAAAGCAGAGCTGCGGGCCAGGAGACAGCTCCCCCCCCAGTCTTCAGCTGCGGGCCAGGAGACAGCTCCCCCCCCCAGTCTTCAGCACCGGGTCAGTCTCTCTCCAGAGCCCATCAGTCAAACGATTCCCCAACCCCCAGTGTGTAGCAGGAACGAAGTGAAAATAGAGTCGATGCAACAGTTAGAAGACAAGGGAGTAAATTTGGAAGGAATTTGGTTTGTTTGGAGTTTTAAGTTGACTTGGACCTGAAGTTCCTAAGCAGCCCGGAATGCTGAGTGTCCTGTGCCTCCACCTTTAGTCTCCCATGAGGACCCACGGATGGGCAAATCTTAAACCCAGGGACCTGTTTTCAGATTTATTTCTTACTGGGATATTTCACTATTCATAATAATGGGAAAAATAACCATGAATTCCTCACTAGCTTACTGTATAAATTACCACTGGTTATGTCAAGAAGCTGTGATAAATTTAATTTGCAAAGCTTCTATGCATTACGTGGGTTCTCACACTTCCATTTGTGCTCTGTGACAGTGCTGATTTAATTTCAGAAAGAAATGACTTTGTCCTTGTGCTGCTTCCTTGGTGGTCTCCCACGTTGCTGGTGTTACTGTGGCAAAGTCTGTATTCATCAGGATTGGGTAGCGGGACAGAACAGATAGAATGGAGGCAATGTGTGGAATGTATCACAAGATCAAACTGAACAGTCCAACAGTAGTTGCTCAGTCCTTGAGCTGAAGGGCTCAGCAATCCCAAAAAGTTCAGGGAGTGAGTGTGGAGCGCTGGGCTCTAAGCAGTGTCAACTCCCTCCCCCACCCCAAGGCCAGGGAACCTTGCGGAAAAGCCTGAGGTGAGGATTTGAGGTGCTGCCAGACAGCACCCTGGGACCCTGGCCAAATGGTCCCAGGAAGTCGCAGTGACGTCCACAAAACCTGTGCAACAGCTGGGCTACCAGCATTTCACCACTCATGGGAAGATCTCAAGAGCCACCATACCTAGAACGACTCAGGCTAATGCCAGATAGGAGAAGAAGGTGAGCTACTTCTGCCAACCATCTACCCACTGAGAAGCTGTCTGCTCTGCAGCAAGTACCCTGTGGGCCGCACTTGCAAAAAGACAAGAAATCAGGAGAGAAACTGGCTGGAAAGCAAAGCGCACGGCATGGCAGGAGGGCAGTGGGGTTGGGTAGTAAGTATGAAAACACACAATTCCGTGCATTTGTATGAGTCGAATATAAAACAAACCCCAACTGTACGTGGCTGGCAGAAGGATGTAAGTGCAACACAAGCCACAGCCCAGAGCCAAGAAAACAGGCAGATGCGGCTCCTGCTGCCTCACCAGTCTGGGGTCTCCTAGGAGCTAAGTCTGGCCTTGAGGCATGGGGACAGCGAGAGGACAAGGATTCATCCTCTGCTAAATCTCTCAACTGGGCTTTCCAGCAAGACCCCTGATGAAGTGGTCAGCAGGATGCCCCGCCCGATGGCTAATCCAGTTTCTCTTGGTAATTTTCCATCCAGTGATGTCTTTATGCTGCCTTGGCTACAAATCAAAAATTATCTCAACATATTAGATGTATCAGAAAATGTTGTTCCATACAGTAAAGGTCATGTGTGACCCCTTTTGTGAACATTACAGCCATGGTGGAAATGAAAGTTTTTCTCTAAAAATCACTCCCATGAATTCTTTTCGACATTAATATTAAAAGTTCCAGTTAGGGGGCTGGAAAGGTGGCTCAGGGGTTAAGCCTTTGCCTTGCTAGGCGGAAGGTCCTGAGTTCGGATCCTAGACCCCATGTATAGACTCCGGGCGGAAGCGGGGGCAGCCTGCGTTTCTAGTCCTGGTAGGGCGGAGCCTGTGAATCCCGGGGCAGAGTAAACAGGAGGAGGTGGAGGCGGTCCATGGTGGTTCCCGAATTCGTCCGTGGTTCTACAAACACACACACACACATACATACGCACACACGCACAATTGAATAATAAAAAAAAAAGTTCCAGTCAGGAACAACTAGATGGGAGAACGAAAGGAAAGTGTCTTTCAATCCCTAACAGCACAAAAGGAAAAAGAATTATCTTTATTTGCCAATGACATGGTTTTTTATACAGAAAACCCTGAAGTTTCCACTGAAAATCATTAGCAATTTCTAATTCAGTGAGGCTGAAGGATAAAGAGACAAAGTTTAAAAAATAGTATTTCTCTTTGCTATCTGGAAAATGTACTCTCTGGAAAGGTAACTAAGAAAAGTAATTAAGCCGGAGATGTAGCTCAGAAGTAAAGTATGTTTGACTCCCAACACAATTGGAAGGAGGGGAAGTGAAAAGGAAAGAAAAACAGAAATATTTCATTTACAATAGCACACCAAAAAATATAACTATTGCGTATAAATGTAATCAAAAGAAGCAAAAGACCTAAACAGAGAAAGCTATGAACAAAAGCAACTACATGGAAAATTTTTCAGTTAAACTTTTCATGCTACTCTAATCATCCTCGACTCCAATGCAATCAAGCAGTCAAAGCCATCTAGAGCCAAAAGAAGAAAAGCTGAAAACCTCGTATTCTCTGATTTCAAAATACGTCTCACTTGCACTGTGTTACAAGTCGCTGGCCAGTGAGAAGAAATGGAAGACCCGGATGTAAACCTTACCCTGTGGTCAGCTGGTTTTTCAGGAGGGTGCGGAGACAGGTGGCCAAGGGGTACCGTTTAACAATGCTCAGTAGTAGGAGTCATTGGAGGAATAAGAATTAAACCATATTGAGTGACACCCACACCCATTAGAACAGCTTTTATTGAAAAGACGGAGCAGTAAATGTCCACGAAGAAGTGAGAACTCAGCTCTGTGTACTGCTGGTGGGTGTGGCTTCATGCACCCCTCATGGAAAGTGATCCCAAAGCTCCTCAGAAGCTACGGGGCTGCATGTGACCCAACAGTCCCACTTCTCAGTCTGTTCAAAGAAACAGAACCCGCAATCACTCTGCCCATGGTCGTCTGCTTTCCACACTTGATGCAGCAGCATCTGCAAAGGCCAAGGCAGGGAGCCAACCTGGGCGGAAAACGAAACACTGCACGTGTGCACGGCATGCACCACTGCATGCACCTTGGCTGTGCAAGAAGTACTCATGGAGAACAAAACACTGCATGTGTGCAGCATTCACTGCATTGGAAAAAGCACACAGAGAATGAAACACTACACGTGTGTATGGCGTGCACCGTGGCATGCACCACGGCATGCACCTCGGCTGTGCAAGAAGCACTTGCCGAGAATAAAACACCATGAGTGTGCACCGCGACTGTGCAAAAGGAAGGACGCACTGTTATTAGCAATAATGGAGACGTCCTGGAGGACGTTCGTTGCCTGAGTATAGTGAGCACAGAGAATCAAGTGCCACAGGACTCCACTGTTACATGGAAGTCGAGCTCACAGAGGTAGTGAGAAAAATGATTGCTACCCCAGGCTAGGTGAGGAGAGAGATTCGAGGGTGAAGGAGAAATGTTGGGGGGAGTGAGAGATGTGAAGGTGTGATTTTGGGTGAGGGAGAAATGTTGGGTAAGGAGAGATGTGAGGGTGAGACGAGATGTTGGGGTGCGGAGAGATGTTGGGGTGAGGAGAGATGTTGAGTGAGGAGAGATATTGGAATGAGGAGAGATGTTGGGGTAAGAAGAGATGTTGGTTCAAAAGCATAATCTGTTACACAGGCAGCAGGAATCAATGTTCAGATCTATTGCACAGCAAGGTGACCATAGTTACTAACGTAAAACTATATGAGATAAAATGACAATAAAATATTTCCAAAATGACAGGAATATTCTTGGGACAGGGAAATTCAAGAAAAGCTTTCCTGGGCTGGATATTTTTAGAAGTAAAGAGAACTCTGGATCATTAGGTCTTCCGCCAAAGCCTTAAGCAACACCTGATACCACATAAAATCACAGATTCTGGAACACACTATGCATTATGTATATTACCAAAGAATGAGTTTAATTTTAAAAAGTGGGCAGTGTAAAGTATAAAGAGAAGCACATGGCACAGCTCAAACAGGAAAATAACAGCTAAGAGGACACAGGAGTACAACAGGAGATAACTGAGGTTTTAGGATTGTTTGGTAAGTGCTTAACTAACCAGGCAAAGATGTCGACCGATTGCCTGCCGAGGCTGAATCCAAAGAATAAACTTAATACCCTCGACGAGGGTGGGATTCGAACCCACGCGTGCAGAGCACAATGGATTAGCAGTCCATCGCCTTAACCACTCGGCCACCTCGTCACATACAGGGACAGAGAGATTGTGTTGCTCCTTCTTCAGTAAAAGGACGTCGCCCGGGCCTTCTGCTCTCTGGACGGTTCCAAGGAACAGGAAATTAAAAGCTTCTTTCCCGCCAGTCCTTTGTAGCCGCCTCTAAACAGATCGGAGACGCTGGGGATTGGAATGGTTCGCTCTCCCACAGTGCACTAGCGCAGCAGACCAAAAGACGGCTGGAAAAAAGGAGCAAAATGTGGGTGCCTCGGTTCTTGTTCTCATTCAGCGTGAAGACGGGCGGGGTCGCACCCCCTCACACCCCCCCACTCGAAGAAGGGCGCGTGCTGTGTCCGCCCGCAGCTCTGGCTAGGAGTGCGGATGAGTTAAATCCACGGGTCCACCAGCATCTCACCATCATGAAGGATCACGATAATGTTAATAGATTTCCAGGTTTTCAGGAGCAGCGGAGCGAAGGCAGACACTGCCATTTCTGCTGGATCTTGGAAGGCAGACAGGTGACCACGGTGTCCAGTGAGGCAGCAAAGGCACTTCCACCCATTGGGGGGTGTAGCTCAGTGGTAGAGCGCGTGCTTAGCATGCACGAGGCCCTGGGTTCGATCCCCAGCACCTCCATTTAGCTGTACGTTGCTTTTTTCTTTTTTTCTTTTTTAATTACATTGGTTTGACCTCAGGCATCTAAAATGCACACTAACATCAACAATCTTAGTGTATCTTCTGTATTCAGCTTCTGGTTTAAGAGAAATCAGGATCCCTGAAATGGGTACAGGTTAATTATAAATGCTCAGTTCCAGTAGACAGACTGGGCAAAGTGGTCACTTGCTGTTTTGTTTCCTGATCTCCCACCATCCTACATCACCCCATTTTGAAAAGGGCACCTTTGCGCCTGGAAACTGCAATCACCACTCCAAGAACAGAAGCAGGGTGATCGCTGTGAATCGAAGGTGAGTCTCAGCTACAGAGTGAGTTCAGGGCTGTAGAGAATCTGTCTCAAAGCAAAAACAAAACATAAAAGGAGGGGGAGCCACCATAAAATAAGCCAGAGCATATAAAACATTTGTTTCAAAGAACAATATAAATATGTCATTTTGATGTCAAGCTCTATCTCAGCTAGGCAGTAGCTGATCTCACAGATAAAATTTTGTCCAAGATAATAGTAGCATCAATAATGTTCTTGGGTAACTGAAAGGAAGACAGAATAAGGAGTGCTTCGTCCTGACACCTTAAAAGTGGAATTGAATTTGCATCAGTGTGTGTTCTAAGTTCACAGGGCTCAAATGTTTTTAAAAGAAGAGTAGGTCTTAAACTAAACTACATAAAATCATACATAAAGAAAGGAATTAAGAAAGGAAAGAAGAAAAAAAGGAAGAAAGAAATTAGCAAAAGAAGGTAAAAGGAAAGAAGATGGAAATAGAGAGGAGCCTCCAAAGGGGTCAGCAGGAGTGGAGGACAAGAGAGGTAGCAATGTGATTAAAGTACATTACTTACATGTAAGAAAATGTCATTATAAGCCCATATTATATATAATTAGTATATGCTAACAAAACTGCAGCACAAAAAGAACAATATTGATTTGTATAAATCATAGCATTTAGTAAAGTAAAAGCACATGCAAAACAACATAAAGAACAAGAAGACATGCAAATAAAAAGGAACCTCACATATTCAAATGATCACATATAGTAAGGGAACTCTAAGGCAGGAGAATGTAAGTGAGATAAAAACAGAGCATATAAATGTAGTTAAGTCCAAGTAAATAGAGTCACAACTGAATTATCAGATGACGACTAGTTTCTATTGGAGTGTTTGGATCGGAGAGGGTAAAGACCACATGAGTCAGGTGTGACAGTGCTTGCTGGGGTCTCACCGATCAGGAGCAGGAAGATCAGGACTTCATGGTCTTCCTCAGTTACATGTGAACTTCCAGACTGGACAGGACTGCGGGAGCCCAAACAAAAATGCTCCCTCACGTTGTGCTGAGTAGACACTGTCTCATTTTGAGTGTGACAATCAAACACCATGTTTGAGGTTCTTGTTCTTCAGGGCTGGGCACTTTGTTGCCTTCAGATTCTTCAAATTCTGCTAAAAAGTGCCATAAAAATGTCATTCCTGTGCAGGTGTAAGGACATTCCTATTGTCACACACACACACACACACACACACACACACACACACACACACACACAGACAGACAGGCTTTAGGTTATTGTTCAAGTGCCAAGCAGACATGGACGTGGAGTTTAAGGTTCAGGTGTTTATTTGGAGTATTTTTGACATCCACCGCTGTACTAATCAGGGAATGGCCAAGATGCCTCCCCAGGGAGCAACTGGGGAGAGCTGTAAAGCCAAAATGACCCATCCGAGCCTTGTGCTCTGGGCCTTCATGTGCCTGTGTCTCACTTGCTGCTCAGGCTCTGCCGCATTGTGACCTGAGGCAGGAAGCTCTGGCAGCTACAGCTGCTGCAGCATCAATGCTTGATAAGGAATCTCGCAGAAGCCTTTGGTCCCTGAATCCTATCATGGGGAGTGTGCTGAGGTCCAGACGGTTTTCTCTGCAGCATGGCTGCACTCTGCCCAGCAGCACAAACCAAGGGAATCTCATGTGAGATTAATTGTACACCTCTTTGGACCTATAAATATTGTATCTCTACTGTCTGCCCAATCCTCCTCCAAAGTAATTTGCTTAAGCCACATTTAAAAGCAACAGGAGGCAGGAGGGATGGAAGCTTACAATAGATTGTATATGACAATCCAAAAAACTGAGCCTAAGGTAACAATAACGAGGTTTTAGGTAGCAAGTACTTCAGACTAGCACAAAACGCAGCCTGACTCTTGGAGGGAAAGAGCCAAGGCCTGTGAAACTAACCACACCTTTAGCCATTTTTTTTTTCTAATAGATTTTTTTTTAAATTTATTTTTATTATTTCCACTCATACAAACTTAACAGGTACACCGGTCCCCTCCCTCCCTCCAACCTCCCACTCCCCCTCCCTCCCCATCCCCCAGTGCCTCCCTCTTCCATCCCGGAGCATCCTTTATTGTGCATGCCAAACTCTCCTCTGGGTCCTCCTCTCCGATGAGGTGCAGGGACCCAGTGGCATTTCCCAGAACGCTTTTCTGTGTTCCCGTTAAGCATAAGAACACTACTGTGGCTGTCAATCCCTTGCCTCCAAGGATTCTTTAGCAAATGCTAGACTTTGTGGGGTCAATAGTGTGTTGGACATTGCGCAGGGCATGAAAAGTCCAATTATGATTACTTCAGCCCTAATTTGTGTGGAGTATCTTGCATATCATTACTCCTCCCATCCTTGTGCTCTTACGATCTTACCGCCCCCTCTTCCGCAAATTTCCCTGAGCTTCAGGATGGGGATGGGGACCTTTAGCCATTTAACAAGCCCCATTTTACAAAGCTGTGATAAGATGCATTTTACAATATTTGCACTGGCAGCTACTTTAAAAAGGAAGTCCAAGTGGAGATACCGGGGATCGAACCCGGGGCCTCATGCATGCAAAGCATGCGCTCTACCACTGAGCTATATCCCCCTCTTGTTTAGCCTGTTCTATCCATTTCATCACAAGGCTCTCTATTTGACGTTGCTCAATATTTTTAACCTACATTTCTGTAAATATAATCAAATCTGCCAAAAACAAATTCTCATTGAGTAATAACACCCACAGCTTCCCTCTGCCTGTCCTTAATGTCTCTACACACTATTCATACTATAGATTTTGCTATTTCTTTTCATCTCTAATCAGGCTGCTTTCAGAGAGACTGATTGGTCCTTCCCATTTCTCTGTCCCAAACTTCCAGCTCAGGGCCTGGCACACGGCCACCGGCTGAGAAACAGCGGAGGACGCGGAGAAACAGCGGAGAGCGCCGAAAAGCAGCGAGAATGACGAGAAGCAGCGGCCCATGTGAGGCTGTGCTTCTCCGGCTGTAACAAATTTTTGAGTGCTTTTAACAGTATCTAGTCAGTAGTAGATACTTGTCATGTCACCATGATCATCACATCTCTGACAAAAAGCATTTTAAGGGACGAGCGGTGCATTCTGGATGCGTTCCAGGGGCCACGGTCCACTGTGCCGGAGACGGTGTGCCCGTTAGAGGGCGTGGCCTGAGTGTGGGGTAGATGGGGCGCGTCCGAGTGTGGTCTTGGTGGGCGTGGTATAGAGGGGACGTGGTATAGATGGGTATTTTCAGGGAGTGGTCTAGATGGACGTGGACCAGTGAAGGCGTGGCAGTTCCCTGTCCACATCTCTACGGAAATGGAAAAAGTGGCATTATAGCCAGCACTGCCAGGCTGCAACCCTTACCTCCCACCTGCAGTGACCCTCTTCCCCCTAAAGGTTGTACCATCCCCAAAATAACATCACCCAGCTGCAAACCAAGCGCAGGAGCCTGTGGGGGAACATCTCACTTTTAAAACACACCATTTGCTTAAACCAAATCCCTTTTATATGTTCTACAACGTTGCATTTCTCTATTACTGTGTAAATCATTTCTATCCCTTTCTTCCCCTGCTAAACTTTTTTATCTCCTTTGGGTTCAAAGGTCAGCTCAACTTTGGGCATCTTGGTAGGAATATACATAAAAAAAAGTTTCTGGAATAAATGAAGAGATGGACAGAGCTATCAGCAAAACTAAAAGTATATCTTCCATCAGAGCCAGAATGAGAGAAGTTTGTACATCACATAGCTTTCCTCCGAGAATTCATTCTAACCATCTGTCACCCAGACAATACTTTCGTGCACTTGGTATGGGGGTGCAGAGCCCTTGTGTACTTACTAGACTTCTTCCTCCAAAGAAGCAGTTTGAATCAGTGAGGGTTTGGGGCTTGGCTCAGGGCAGAGTGCTTCTCAAGCATCAACACTGGTTTTTTCAACACTGAAAAACCAGAACCAAAATTACATGTTTCCCCCTAACAGCCCAGACCTTCTTAGGATTTATTTATGATATTTTAAAATTATTTTTCACCTTTCTTGTCAGGACTGAGGCTACCCAAGACCTCCAATGGGAGCCCACAGACTTATCTCTGAGTTGTCTTCCCTGCCCTTCTGGCTTGCTCTTGATTATGAATGTCAAAGATACTTTTCCACTGGTTCATGAACAAATAAGAATCAAAAATATTCAAGGAACAGCTCAAAAGATGTGCAGACATGTTGACATGTCTTCATGTATGTTTGTGTATTTGTAAGAAAAGCTTTCAGTAGCCTGGAGAGTTTATGGGCATGTAGTCTGAAACAGTTCTGGGCTATATTGGATACTGCTTCATGAGAAACACTGTATTTAAACTGCAGACTCATTATTTACTTACTAGCTCAGGGTTTTGGGCAAGTTGCTTTTCTCCCATTCTTCATGCTTTTATCTTTGAAATGCACAGAATTATGATCACTTAGTGAGTGTTCCTAGTGATTGAACGAGTACAAGGAAAGACACAAGATGCAATGCAGAAGGCAGTCAGTGAGCTGACAATTTTTCATCTACTATAATTTAGTGTGGCAGCTTAATGGTTGAGAAATAGAATATATTTTAACTGTATTGAACCGGAACATTTGTGGTTGTATTTTAAAAATTCTCATCCACATACCTCTTGAGCCCCAAGTTCAGCTAAACATCTGCTCAAGCACATATTGGTTGGCAGACCACAGACTCTGAGGAGAGGTTAAATCTCTAGACAATTCAGCTGATTTTGTAACTAAAGATGATTTTAGACTATGACTGATTTGAATTTACCAAAAGCTGTACTGTACGGCCTATTGTTAAAAGCAGTATCAAGGCCCCACTGGGACTCGAACCCAGGATCTCCTGTTTACGAGACAGGCGCTTTAGCCAACTAAGCCACGGAGCCACTTACAGGGTCCTCCCAGGTTTCTGGTTAAACTGCATTTGATTAGGTGAGAAGCAGCGCTGATAAGTGCTATTGTGCATGTACTGGTGAATTAGATTCCTCTTCATGAGGAAGAAATTATTCCCTTTAGACCTAAAAAACTCAGCACATACTCAGACAAGCATTTGCAAAACCACAGGGCGAGTCCCGGGGGCAAAAAATGAGCCACCGAAATCTACCACCGAGTCCCGGGGCACGAAGCCGGAGTCCGGAGCGCGGCCTTCCTCCTTCAGGGCCGTATTTCTTACCCTCCCCACCGACCCTCAGGTGCAAGCTAAGGCTCTCTGTTAGGTCGACTGGTACCTCCACATCTCTGTGCGAGAGACAGGGATGGGTCCTCCGTAGAGAAGCCAATAGGAGGAGAGGCTTAGAAACAGGAGTTCCTTAGCGTTGGGGGCCGGGAGTCCCAGGGAACCACAGTTTAGCCTTAAGGCGGGAGAGCGTTAGAACAGAGGAGAGCTCAGAGTCAGAAAAGGGCACATAGTTTGCCTGGATGGCCCAACGGAAGATCTGGAAAAATACCTTGTACAGAAGATTGGGGCGGAATCTGAATATCCCCCTCCTCCCACAAAAGGGGACGTCTCTTGCAGGGCCTTCAGAGTAGCTAGAGAGTGGTTAGGGGAGTCTCGGGGCAGGATACGGAGAGGTCAGAGGTGCAGGCTGTGAGGTTGCTCAGGTTGACACATTCCAGCCAGGGCAGAGACTTTGCAGAAAGATGTGCCTGTGGCTAAAGATTCCAGGATCCTCAGATACTCAAGTTCTTTATGTAAAATGTACAATATTTATATACCTATGCACAACTCCTAATCTACTAAATCATCTCTAGATGACTGATAATATCTAATTCTTGCATATAGGCCTATGATTCATTTTTAGTTTGTTTTTTTGTGGCCGGTGTGAGGCAGGAAGTGCAAATTCATTCTTTCGTGTGTAAAAATTCATCTGCTCCAAAATGAACAAATTCAATTGTCAGCTTCATTAATTCCTAGCTCTGCAGTTAGCTGCCCCATCTTCCCCATCATGGTAAATTATGTCTCTTGAACTGTGAACCAAAATAAAGTTTCCCTCCATATGATCTTGTGAGTTTTAAGTTATATTAATGTTTAAAGGATATGAGTTTTAAAGTTATATTAATGTTTAAAGGTTATAATTGGCAACCAGGATTAAAATAAACCAATGTTTAATAGTAAGTAAAGTTTACAAAGCAAGCAAAAGTTACTTATTTCTCATTACTTATTATTTTACTTATTTCTCATTCTAAAGAGTTTTTTTTCTTTTTGAGGTACACTGTTCAGACATAGAGATAGAAAATAGTACTGATAAGACCAAACTCAAAGGTTGCATAGATTCTAGCCCTAAATAAGCACAGTCCATTTCTTTTGTTTTGGCAGTTTTAGCCACACATGGTGACTCTTACCAGTAATCCCAGCAGTTGGGAGTCTGAGGCAGGAGGTTTGCTTCAAATTCAAGGCCATTCTGGACTACAAAGTAACAGAGTGAGTCCCAAGCTGACTGACCCACACAGAAACCAGAGGCGGCTCTCACTTGGAGGGGTCTCAGAGCACAAGGGGCCACTCAGCTTTTCTTCCCTGGCCCCCATCAGCTGACACTCAGTGGACAAGAAACTTGAGTCGTATCCTGGGGGGAGGGGTTCTTTACCTTCCCAGGTCCCCTTACTCTTCGTCCTAGCTCACATCCTCCATTCTTTTCCACCTTCAGAGATATTTAGAAATAATGTAAGTGGAGATTTTCTAGGTCACTGAACATTCATGTCACTAGGAAGCTCTGGAAACACCCAGGACCAGCTACATCTGAGCAGGTAAGTGAGATTAGTATTCTAGACTAATCAGACTTCAAGGTGCAGCCAGGCTAGATGACCAGTGCTTAGCCTGGGGGCTCCTCACTCCCTGCTCATTCCACTGATGTGGAGTGTGTATGGGTTTTTGTGTTTGGGAGTCGAAGATGGAAACCAGAGCACGTATAGAGGATTAAGGCAGAGTTTATTAGAGGAGAAAAAGAACAGAACTCAGGGATGTGCCTCTGTGGTGGGCAAGAGAGCCCCCCAAAAACCCACAGACTCTAAGAACAGAATCCAGCAGGGGTGAGAGAAATGAACTCACTGACATTTGGTCCATAAGGAACAAGGGAGCCAGAACTCAAGGACTCCAGATGTGGCGGCCCATAAAGGGCAAGGAGCTAAAGATGGCTGTCAGAGTCAGATAAGGTTTGTCAGGCTCAGGAAAAATGGCTTTTTCTCATTGTTTAGCTCCAGTTTCTGCAAACCTGATTGGAGCTTCAGGTCCTCTACATCTTATTAGTTTGTTCATATTGGGGCCCAACCCAGTTGATCTTGTGCCAACCTCCTGACAGGGTTTATCTACAATGGAGAACTAACATTCGTGTTCTTTCATTAACAGAGGGGTTGGGGGTTTGGCGACCTTACCTCTGTAGAGGATTAAAATAGGCTGTGTTCCTTCAGGGTGATCCCAGCTCTCAGGGTGACCTTCGAAGACCTTCAGAGACTGTCCTAGCATGGCTGCCCCGAAACTGCCTGACACAATAGACCCTCCATTTACTAGATGAAATAAATTACATGTGTCTTGAACTGCAACCGAACTTCAAAGTTGTCTTTTTCTGTGTCTTAAAAGATTATTATTGCAAGGTATAATCTGAGATCACATTGATCATAATAATCATAAAATTGACCCTGAAATAACAATGAAGAAGGTGGAGAAGGAAAAACTAGTGAATTACAACTTGGAGCCACACATGGAGCCCAGATCTGCAATTCCAGCTCTTTGGAAGGCCAGGGCAGGAGGAGCTGAATTAGTGAAACCCTGAAAGCAGTAGAGTGGTTGCCTCATATGCCAGAGTTGGGTCCCTGGTTCTGCAAAACAAAAACTTCCTCAACTCCTCCCGTAATCCCCCCTTGCTTTCCTCCCCCCAAAACATGGAAACTTGTCTGGCAAGTGCTAGTCTAGACTGTGACTGATTAGTACAACACCCTGAAATCTCTCGGACTAGCAGAGAAGGTCCTGGCACTGTAACTATCTGTGCAGATCATAGATACGTGGCTGCTAATTTTTTTTATTAAATTCAAAGTGTTCGGATATCTTTAATACATCAGGATCACTTGATTTAGACCTGTAGTAATATTGTCAAGTGAGATTGATTGGTCAGTAATTGACAGTACAGTATGATTTAAACTGTACCTTCTGGACACTGCGCTTTCCAGATCGGATGTAAGATTCGCGCCTAACTTTGTCTTTCCTAAGACTGCTGCATCTGATTGCAACCCACAAGCTACAGTATTGGGGTGGGAAGGAAGGTATCCACCCCTTTTAAGAACCTGGGTGACCTGGACCATTGTGGGGTTTGCGAGCCTTCACTGTGAGCAGTCCCGGGCGTCGACGCGCGGAGGCCCAAATGCTCCCAGATAACAGATGTAGAGACCGGGAGGGCAAAGGGCTCCAGCAGCTGTAGAAAGTGGGGTTGTTTGCTTTTGAGGAGGATGGGCGAGAGGGAGACAATAGGAAAGTGGGAGCGAGGAGGAAAAGAGACACAGAGAGAGATAGAGAGAGATCCAGTGGGGCAAAGGGGGAAGGAGGTGGGAGTCTCCAGTGACCAGTTTTAGCACCGGTGAGGCAAGTCCAGAGTCAGAAGAGATGCGCGGCGCAGGGAGTCCAGGGCTGTCCCGGGCCACTACAGCCCCAGGCTGGGCGCGAAGGTTCTCTCCGCGTTTACAAGACAAACGGAAGCTCTTTTGCCGTCCTCTTCTCTCTGCGCATCCTCCCAAGATGATGCTTCCGCAGGTCTGAAAAGCATCCCGAGAGCCGGAAGATTGCGTGCGCCACTCCGCCTTCTCGGGTAGAAAAGGCGCGTCCCTTTCGCTAGGCGATTTCTGAGCAAGACTGCAAAAAGATGGAGATGCTGGGGATCGAACCCAGGACCTCATGCATGCTAAGCATGCGCTCTACCACTGAGCTACATCCCCAGAGCTTGGAACAAAAGACGGGCAATCTGTCCCTATGAAATGAAAAATTATTTCACCCCTCTCCCTCCACCCACTTTTGGAATTCCCATCTCCGTCCCCCACCCCCCATCTCCCTTTTCATTTTGCAAAAGGAATCTGTCCCCGGAGCCTCGGACCGTCCTGAGCTTCTGCAAACTCGCGGCGACTACAGCAAACAGTCCTAGGTCGGAAACTCAGTGGGAAAATCACACACACACACACACACACACACACACACGCCCTTCCCGAGCTCTCCTGTGATTCCAGAAGGACTAAGGGGATTCCATCCGGACCAAGGAAACGGAGGCGCGATTTCCCCTGAGAGACTCTGGCAAGAACCAGAAACAGAGTGTGTCTCTCTCCTTCCTCCTTTTCTTTCTACACCCCTCCCTCTCCCTCCTTCCTCCCCCCCTCCATCTCTCTGTCTCTCTTGATTACTTACCTAAAAAGACGTGTTTTGCTTCCCAAAAGTTGTGTTTCTGGGCCCTGCATGGCACACACCTGTAATCCATTGAGTGTCTGGCAGACGGATTATTGTAAATTGGACAGATGTGTAGCAACAGAAGAAAAAAATGTTCCATTCTTTGAAAAGCAGTGCTAAAGCACATGAAGCGCTAAACCATTAGCTGCACTTGGAACAACCTGAACAGTAGCAGGATTAAGTGCTTTTTTGTCAGTCACAAAATCATGGCGGGCTAGAGACAGAACATTCTGTCTTTCGTGCGGTAAATATTACCTGCTGATGAACAAGATCCTAAATTCGAGTGGACTTTGAAGAGGGTGAATCTCTCCATTGCTTCCTATGTGTGGTGTTGGTTATTGAACCTAAGGCTGAATACCTTCTATGCAACGCTGTACCATTGAGCTAGGAACCTACACCTGAAAATAGTTTGTTTTCTTACCAGTTGAGTGGGTCAGAAACTCTGGAGTGGTTGGCAGCCATTTTCACCATGCCTTTGCAGGCTCTCTGTGTGCATGGGATAGGAAACTCCACTCTCCCTCCCCGACCCCACACAAGGACATCCTGATGGAATCAAGTTAGAGGGTTCGAACACTACTGTCATGGTCATTGGGGGCTCTCAGAAGCTATACTACTCCACTGTGCTGTCTTTCCTTGTACGGAGGTACTTATGATTCCCAGCATGAGCAAAGATTTAAAAAATATGTAAATGAGTAAGTAGATGGAAAGAGAGATAAAAAATAAAGAATTGTTCAGTGGTCACTCAGATTTTCAATGTGAGTAATAAGATATGTTTTGAATTCATTCTTTCAATTCCATTTGAAGAAATAGAAATTTTATTTAAAATATTTCTTATCGACACTAACCTAAAAATTATAGTGAACATGATTCAATATAAACCTGCCCAGGACCTCACACATGCTAACCAAGTGGTTACCACTGTGATATCTCAACCCACAAAGTAATAATTTAAATAACATTTCCATAATTTATAGTTCCCAGTTTAAGATAATCATTCTGACAAGTTCTGTGACATCATAATAAAGAGTCATCACTCTTTGTCAGCACCAAGGAGGAGGATCAGAAGTTCTGGGCTTCCATATGTAAATTATTTTATATCCCATAAAATAAAAATCATTCTAAGCTGTGTTAGAGGGTAATCAACTCACCATGGACGTAAAAGCAAAATCAAAAGAACTAGCAAGATCAGAAGACCCAGCAGCTTGTGAGAGTTTCCCAACATAATTTGCCTGACAACTGGGAAGTCACCAAAGTGACTTCTGGCCAAGATAAGTGATAGAAAGCAGAATTTTTCATTTAACTGACACAAATTTTTCTAAAAGAACAAAACGTATGAAGTATTAATTCTCAGGATGGGGCGTGTAGCTCATTGGTAGAACACTTTTCTTGCATGCATGAAGCTCTAGGTTCAACATCCAGAAAAATCTGGTTTTAAAGGAAAACAACTTGGAAAAAATTTAGTTAAAAAAAATCTGCAAGGCAGGATAAGAGCAATTTTTATACTAATCCTGCAGCTGAGATTTCCCACTTTAGGCTTATCAATCACAATAGCTGTTAGACTTAATCCTTAAAATGTATCTCAGTAGACGATAGGCAGAAAATAAAGACAGGTAGATAATAGATGGATGACAGATAGATATAGATATATGATAGGTAGGTAGGTAGGTAGATAGGTAGGTAGGTACATAGACTAGATAGATGTTAGATAGAGGTACAGCCCAGATATGAAGTCGAGTCTGGGTAAACCAGGGCAATTAATGTCCTGAAAAGATGGAGAAAGCAACACCCACTCAGGGTGGGCAGCTGTCTCTGTTCATCTGAGGAGAGTTACAAGGGAACTCCGAGAAAGCTAACCTCAGTTACTCTTGCACTGACTCAATATAGCCATATTGATTAATTTCCTTTCTTTGCTTTTCATTGTTAATTTGATCTTGTTTTGTTTTGTTTTGTTTTTTCTGAGGGCAGCAAGCCAAGACACTGACCAGACCTCAGGTGCAGTAACAATTTATCATCATGATCAAGGAGGTAAACAGTCTATCACCCCCAAAAGTTGCCTTCTGTTTTCACATGTGTGTGTACGTGTGTGAAGAACACATATTGACTTCCACCCTCAACAATTTTTTTAGTGTAAAAAAATTACAGTATTGGTAATTATAGGTGCAATTTTGTGTTACAAATCTTAAGACCAGATCTTAAGAGTCTTTTATAAAGGGATCTACACTTTACAGACCAGAACTACAAGCAGCCTCGCTGTTTCTAGATCGTTGACTACTTGGGTAATGTGGACCACAATTGCCTGACACAGTGAGTGGGCTGGCCAGTTCCTTACTGGAGGCTGCACAAAGCAGGAATTTAGAAGCGCGTGAATATTAATAATATGCATTGCTTGGCGAAGCAATAGGTGGCGCTTTGGGTGGCTCTTCTTTGGGTTCTTCTGCTCCCTGTTCTAGATGCCTTTTGCTCAAAGCTGTCTCCAAGGATCGTCAATGTGTTTAGACTTTGCCATCAGGCTTTGAACCATTCTAGTGCCTGAAAAGTCTTCATTGAACAGGAAGTGAGAGAGAGGTTGCTAGGTAAAGTGAACTGAAGTAAGGTGTCTGTCTATGTGTGCATGTGAGTGTGTGTGTGTTTTATAAGCATGCACATGTTTGCAGGTACACTTACCTGTTATGGATTTGTTGGTCATCCAAAGATCCACCATAGACCAAAGTTAAAATTAATAACTGAGAGGCTTTATTAGAGAGAGAGAGAGAGAGAGAGAGAGAGAGAGAGAGAAACTGGTACTAGGGCTTACACACATGGGCAGGATGATGTGTATGCAGCCCTGAATTATGTTTTTTTTTATAACATTTTATTATTATTTCCGCTCATACAAACTTAATAGGTAGACCAGTTCCCTCCCCCCTGTGAATTATGTTTTTACACAGTTTTTAATACACAAGAGACAAAGGAGGTTGTTAAAACCCCCACCCCTCCTTGGGTGCAGATCCATTAGTTGACTCCTTGGCACCAGCAAAGTAGTTTAGCAGGCAGTGTTTACAGTCTTATCACTATGCAGACTTTTTGTAGACTCTCTGACCAAATGGCAATGCAGGCTTCTTGCAGGCTCGCTGGCCAAATGGTATTCCAGAGGGGAATTCTGGAGAATGGTAGGGGAGTGGGCATTTTTACTGCCTGTCAGCAATTTCTCAGACTTAAGAGTTCCTTTTTAAGATATTAAGATTTTCCCTTTTATGCTTCTCTCCCACATTACCCATGTGTGCAAGTGCAAGTCAGTGTCAAATGTCTTCCTCTTTTACTCTCCACCTGGCTTTTTGAGATAAGGTTTCTCCCTGAATCTGGAGCTTGCTCTTCTGACCAGTGAATCCTGTTTCCACACCACCTCCTGGGATTATAAAATCATGCTGTGTTTTCATGTGGCTACTGAGGACCTGAAGTCACATGCTCAAGCAGCAAGCACTCTATGTTTCAGACATCGCTCTAGTCCCAAGATATTTTTTTTTTTTGGTCTGTCTTATTTTTGTTTCATTTTGCTTTAAGACACAGTTTCACTCTGCAGAACTGGCTATATATTCCAGGATGATGTCCTGTCTCAGCCTTCCATGTGCAGGATTGTGGACTTGCATCTCTGCCTTGCTAAAGTGGGATTTGAGTGATAAAGAGCCAATCATGTGAAAAAGAAAATAGTGCTTTCCACAGATGCGGAACAGATGAGGCAGCAAGCTCTGTGGCAGAAGAATCATTTGAAAAGGCAAGAGTGGTTGAAACTTGAAAATGAAGTCCAGAGCCCAGCTGATTCTTTTTTTTAGACCTTGGGAAAGAAGAATCAGAACGGAGTGTCATGTACTAAGAGTGATGAGAATAGCACCCTTGCTGGTTGTTTGCCCAATAGTCTTTCACCCCTCTCCCCGAGTCTCATAAACTTAACGCTGCTCAGGAGGCCGTGCACCATATCACAGGCAATAAACCATCATCTATGTCATGGTTAGGCATGGTGCATGCTCTCCTGTTAAGTTGGACTGAGAACTATAACCAGATAATCCTAAGAGACAATAAACCCCTTGTTCCCTTAAGCCATTTGATGGTCATTTATCAGCAACCATGCAGGCAAGTTGCAACAATGTAGTTCAGCCATGACCCTCAACCCTAACAGAATCAACACCATCCCTTTTAAAGAAATAATTCGCTTTGTAATATGCTTTGTATTATGGAGTTAATTTAAACTAGCTAATCACATACGTTTCCTCCAAAGTCAGTAATTCCCTAGTTAGTATATCAATGAGAAATTAAAAGATTTAAAACAGAATAAAACTATATTTATAGAAATGCTTAGGTGTGACCACTTTAGAAAATGTTATGGTATAACCAATTCTTGTACTTGTAAAGACAACAAACATAAATACCGGCACTGACATATGTCCAGTTTTTAAACCAAGTGTCGTGATTGCCTTGCCGAGCTGCCATTCTTCACTAAGAAACATTCACAAGGAATACTCGCACATTTTTAATTTTAAAAACCTGAAACAGGGGATATAGTCTGGGGTGATTTACTGAATGTGAGGAGTGTGCTTCTCAGTATCCAAGGGCCAGGCCCATAGAGCACCTCAATTTGAGTCGCAGCTGTATCCCTTAACTTAGCAGCCAGAAAGGCTTAACAGAAAGGTTTAGCAAGGCAGAAACTACCGATACCTGGACATTAGCCCTCTAGAATCCAGCCTTAGCCGGATTCTCAAGGCTACCTGGCAAACTTTTCGGCTTTCCTCCACAACTCACCTTCCATCTCCATGGACTGCTTTTTGTTCTGGGGGGCGGGAGAACTGAAGAGTCAATCCAGAGCTTTGGGCTTAGTGGGTTCAGAACTGTATTCCTCTCTCCCTTTTTGCTCCAGGTGCCCTGTGTGTTCTAAGTGCTCCGAGCCTGCGGTGTTCCAGCCTCTGGGTTGCTGAGATTTTAGGCCTTGCCCCATCCCCCCTCAGACTTCCCTCCCCCCATCAGGCTTCCTCCTTCCCCCTTCTGGGTCCCTCCCCCCTCGCGCTCCTTCCCCCCTCGGGTCTTCTCCTTCCTCGAGCCCCCTTCCCCTGCTCTGTTGTTCAGGTGTCTCACCCTGAATGCCGCTTCTCCACCGCAGAAACAGTCAGGAGGGCCAATGGCTCAGCTCCCTGTTACACACAAAAAAGCTGCTTCATTAGTACTGCTCCTCCCCTGGAAAGGGGGTGAGGCTGGGCCTCCTGTCTCCGTGGCCGGCGCTCTTTCTCCGGTGCTGCATCTCGGATTCCTTCAGGGCGACTCACTGCAGCCTGTTGTTCCCTCCGGCTCTGCAGCGCAGTTACGCCCGGAAACTACGTAGGCAACGGTGGCTAGTTAAGAAGATCGAAAAAAAAAGATGTAAGACGGAAATTATCTCGAGATGAAAGAAACCGCTAAAATCTTCAATAGTGTTATGTCAAAAATTGACATTAATAAAATTGGAAACTCTAAAAAAGAAAATACTATTGGAGATGCCGGGGATCGAACCCGGGGCCTCATACATGCGAAGCATGCGCTCTACCACTGAGCTACATCCCCCGACACTTGGCAGTAGGCACCAGAATTGTGTCCTTCCAAAAGTCCCAAGCGCTTTTTTAAAAAATAATGTTTTCTATCTTGCGTGTGTCCAGTCTGTTAGCAGTAAACTCGAATAAATTGCACGCAACACCTGCTCCAGCAGCCTGCAGCCGCCTTCTAAGTCCCTGTTGTGCCTTTAGGGGGCTGAGCCACAGTCTGTGCGGACGCAGAGCGAAATGTTCACTTTGGCACCGCTACATTTCCACGGTCCCTTTGCGCTCTCGCGCCACCTCCAGGACGCATTTGCCATCAACATCATCAAACGCAAGAAATTTGGGTTGCGTTTTCCGTTAGCTTCGCCCAGCAGAGAATTCTACAGTTCCAGAGAAAGATGCAGATGAGGGAATCCTTCAGTTCTTCCCGCCTGGGATTCCACTTGCTGCACGGGAGAATAGGCTACACTCAGAGTGCCGGCCGGCCTTGGTGGAATCCTGCAAGCTCCTCCCACCAGGAATCTTGCAAGACTCTGAGCCTTCTGCAGGCACTGGGACAAGCAGGTGGTTCTGCCTCTTGGTTCGAAAGGCCTGCACCAAAGTAGAAATGCCCACTAAAGACCTGATTAGAAAGCAAGCTACATGAAAAAGACACCCAAAAAGATGAGAAAACAAGCCACCGACTAAGAGAAAATATTCGAAATTTAAATCTGGTACCCAAAATATACAGAGAACTCTTAAAATGCAGTAATAAGAAAACAAACAATCCAATTAAAAAATAGGTCACCAACAATGAAATGTTTTGCACGCATGAGAAGGACCTAAAGTCAGAACCCCTGGGGCAGCAGAAGTTGCTGTCTGAAGCTAGTGGGTTGGAGCCTGGGGGCACAAGGCCACTGTTCCCCAGATTAAACAGGGTCTTGTCATATGACCCAGCAACCACATTTCTCCCTATTTACCAAAAGGAGTTGAAAATGTGTATCTTCGTGAACACACACACAAATGTTTCTACCTGCTTTCCTCATAGATGTCAAAATTGGAAAGTGATTTTTAAAAAAATTGAAACAATGGAACATTATGCAGTGCTAAAGAGAAATGAGCTATGAAGCCTAGAGGAGGCGGAATTTAGAAACTTAAATACACACTGCTAACGAAAGAAGCCAGCATGAAAATGCTGCTTGCAGTACAATCCCATCTATGATATGTTCTGAAATGGGCAAAACTGGAGAGAGTGAAAAGATGGATGATAGCGAGAAAGAACAAGCAGAACTTGGAAGACGTGCAAGGTGATGCTATTTCCTCCTTTGAAACCTCCTGCTTGTACAGCCAATGGTGAACGCAAATGCCCACTTTATGTGAAAGCGAGGTACCAGCCTGGGTTCTCCAGATGTGGCACGTGTAGAGTTGATGATGCAAAAAGTCATTCCATGCAAGTTCTTTTCATCCAGCTCTTGGGCTGCAATGCAAGAGGATTGCAAGTCAAACCTGTCTTGGCTTCAGAGTGAATTCAAAGCCTGAACGACTTAGTGAGACCCTGTCACAAGAAGTAGAGAGAGCAGCTCATTGATAGAGCACTTGACTAGCATGTTTGGAAGAAGGAAGGAAGGAAGGAAAGAAGGAAGGGAGGGAGGGAGAAAATGAACCTGCTATTGCAGATGTGCTTTTGAGAAAATGGCCTTCTTCTCCTCCCTTTTTCAAGAGCAGTTTAAGGTTCACAGCAATATTGAATAGTACAGAGACGTCCGATATGCAGCAGTTCATGCCCATATCCTTTCTTGACACTATATCAACTTGCATTTTTTTTAGAACACAAGATTTTATTTGCAGTCACAATCTAGCAGACAATGAGCTTTTCAGTTTGACTTTTTTTCTTTTTAAAGATACGTAAGACTTCAGTGCTTTCACAAAGTTCACAGGTTTGGAGAAAGGACTATGTGGCTCAGGTCAAAACATTCTAGGACTAGCTCTAGTGTTCACTTGCCCAAATGCCATATCTTGGAAAAACCAAGCCAGAGCCTGTGGAGAGAACAGGCAGTGCTTTTACACTCTTCTCCCGACACCAGGGCTTTCGGCCCGACCCTTTCAAGCCGTCACACTGCTGGGCCAGATGGTATTGCTTCTCTCTCTTTGTAAAAATAGATTTCCCTTCTGTTGTGTTGGGAACTTCAAGTGAAAGAGGCATTTCTCCACCCACCAGCACAGTGTCCACTGCAAACCGTCACCAGCGGGTCACCCACTGGTTCGCCATGGCCAGGACACTCAGAGCCACTGGCCTGCAGTGTCCCCGGGAGGTGATGTTAGCATCCCCAAGAGTGATGTTAGCACTCCACTCTTTAGGTAGCTGCCGGCTCCAGGGAAGCCCACGTGCAATGCACAGAGAGGTCCAACTGCTTCTCCCAACCAGCGAGGTTCCCAGAGCACTAGATGATGACACATCAGTATCTTGTTCAGCTCATGGGATGGTGGCCAGCACTGCCAGTCATCGAAGACTGCAGTGCCAAGGACGGCCAGGAGGGTGGACGAGTCATACAGGAGTCTTTTCTCCTACTCTCCCACCTACTTAGTTTGCCTTCTTGTGTGAGTCATTCTCTCTTCCCACAGTGTGGGGTCTGGGATCAGATCAAAGTTGTCAGGCTTGGCACCAAGTGTCTATGTGTACTGGGCCATCACACTTCTCACTATAGTTTCAATGTGCAATACTTTCTCCTGGTAATTAAGTAAGGAAGAAGGCTGTAACTTTATAGAATGATTATGACACAAGAACATTTATTATGCAGCAATAATGCATCTTAATATATTTGCTTTCCACTTCATTTTTGCATCCATTTTTATTTGTTCCTTGTCCAAGACCACATGACTACACACCTGCTAGACAAGCCTCCCTCCTACCCCCCAGTCTTCATCCTGATCTCCTTTTATATGAGTTTTGCTGTTTCTGACATAAATGTAGTTTCCGCAGAATATTATTTCAATAATAACCTCCATTTGTGTCATTTTTCTTTATTTTAATCTGGATAAACTTTTCTCTGGAATGAGATGATGACTGTGGCTTTAAATGTGCATAGTTCATCACATTAAAGAAATGCCCTGCTATTTCCCAGGATGTCATAGGTAACCATGGGAACACATATCAAATTTTTTTGTGAATATCCATTTGGAAGACAGACTTTGAGCATCAACAGTAATTGTGGCAGTTAGATACAGGTGTTGCTTTGACAACTGAGGGCTGAACTCTGTGAAGAATTAGTACTTAAAGCAGTTCTAAGCAAGTCTGTAGGACATTATTTTTATTGATGTGAGAAGACCAGGCCATAGGGAGCAGGATCATTACCTGGTAGACAAGCTGGTTCAATATTTTGGCATGCAGCTGTGCAGATATTCTGGCAAACAAGAAAGTATGTCTCTGTCTCAGCAATTTATATGGATATGGTGTGGCCAGTTCCCTCAATTCTGGCTGTTGGTGTGAACTCTCCTGCCAAGCTGATGAAATATGATAAGAACCATAAGTGAGAACAAAACCTTTGTTCTCCTAAGTTGTTTGGATCTGTGGTAACGTCAGCAGCAAAAAGAGTAACTGTTATAGTAGACTTACAAAATACTGAACAGTTGTTAGAGATTAAATAGTCTCTAAAGTGAAATAAACTATTTCAATCTTGTGTTCAGCGTTTACTCATGACTATTCTTAGAATTAAATTAGATAACCCATGGAAAATATGTAGATGAATGATGCAGCATAATGCATGATTAAGTATGCTGAAAGCAGACATACTTTGTAATTATGCTATACAGTAATACGATATATTAGTGAAGCTTATTCTGCCTAGCTGGTAAATAATGCAAGAGACACATTCTGAAATATTTCCAGTGAGAAAATGAACAGCTGATTGATGTCTGGGCAACATCTTATCGTGGAAAACACAGGGTCTGCCTCAGTGCACCCCAGTTTCATCACAGCGGCCTCAATCCCAGGGACTTTGCACTGGAGGAGCTCTATGAAGGACTTTCAGTGCTCTTGAGACTCATTTCTTGTAAATAATTAAGATATACTTCAAAGTATTCTGTTTCCCTCCAATATTGGACATTGCAGAATTGTATCACTAAAGCAAGTAATAAAGTTGCCCTTCTTCCATAAGTGAAGAAAGAAACAGATCTGGGAGAGACTCTGGAGTAAAGCACAGGCTGGAGAGACTCCGGAGTAAAGCACAGGCTGGTGTGTGTGTTCCTTGTTTCCATTCCAAGATCTGTTTCCTCTGTTCTCTTTTGTTACAAATTGCATATTTTTTCTTTTGAGACAAAGTTTGCCATAGGACCTCAAACTCTAGATCCTCTGCCCTCTGCTTATTTAATTCACTAATTTTTCACATTTGCAAGTGTTTCGTGTATGTTTTGTATGTATCAGATAGCACTTGTAGTATGTGGAGGCCAAGAATGACTTTTGGGAATCATCCTGAATTACTCCACCTCCTTCTTGGTTTGCTGTGGGAGGTTTCCAAGCTTCAGTGTGAGAAGTGCCTCCATCATTTCTGCCTGGATTTTCTCTAAGGGTGACAAAAATCCCAACTCAGGTCCTTTAGTTTATAAGGCAAAGGTTTTAAACCATCCTTAGACTTAAAAGAAAAAAATTATTTGAACGAGGGGGCATGCATGCATGCCATGGTGCACGTGTGGAGGCCAGAGGACAACTTCAAGCCTACATCTTGAATGTGAAGACACTTTAAAAATGTTCAGAGTCCCTTCTGGCCCCATTCTCTGGTAACTCGGTAACAATGGCCTTTAACCAACCCTTTCCTACTTTACAAGAAAATCCCAGGTACAAGAAAATCCCAGGGACAACTAAAGTACATCAAATTTATCTTTCCTGTCAGGGATCAACTGCTTAAGTGTTTTTTGATGCAAGATTTAATGTATCAATGAAGAGAAAAACTCACGCCCGAACAGGGACTTGAACCCTGGACCCTCAGATTAAAAGTCTGATGCTCTACCGACTGAGCTATCCGGGCTCTTGTCCATGGTAGCATCGTCACTGTGACTAACAGCACATAACATTTGTTCTTTGTTCGTTTTGTTTTCCATCTTAAGGCAGGGTGAGAAAGAAAAAGAAAGAAGAGAGCAAAATCATCCGTTCCCTGCATAGTTCACATTCGAAGCCCAAGGCCCCCGCAGATCCGCTCTCGTCTCTCCCCACAGCTCTCTGTGCATAGCGCTCTGAAGAGACTTACTAGAAATGGCCCCCCGACTCTCTCAGAAGCTCTCTGAATTGGGGGGGGGGGGGCAGAGTGGGACTTTTCTGGGTCCCGGGACCCCGGGACTTCAGCACGTGCTCGGTGGGAGTCGCTCGGATGATTCCTCCTGCTGCCTACCTGAGCAGGCGGATCACCTGCTTCGCGCCCGAGTCTTCTCTGGGTTCTGCGGTCCGGGCTGCGCTCACCCATCCTCTCCCTGAGCGCTGTTCGCAGGCTCCGGAGGTCTTCCCGCCAGTCGCACCCCTTTTGCGGCGTGACGGGCCAGAGCTGTCCGCGCCTGCTACTCTAGGCTTGCGCGCGTAGAGCGCTAGGCTTGCAGGTGCACCGGCCTAGGCTTGCACCCGTAGGACGCTAGGTTTGCACGCGCAGATTGCTAGGCTTGAACGCGCACGGGCTTTAATTCGCACCGGTCCTGCCCTTTGCTTGCTCTTCATTCCGTGGAGAATTCCATCACATTACCTGTAGTTAGCCAAAGGTCTGCGTACTCCTTCCCGCCCATCTGTTTTCTAATTTAATCTGCAGAGAAAAGAGGAGGGGTAGGAGGGAGGAGAGAGAGAGAGGGGAAGGCTGAGAGGAGGGAAGGGGGTGGGGGGAAAAAAGGGAGAAGGGGGAAGAGGCAGGGGGAAAGGGGAGGAGACGGAGGGAGGAGGAGAGGGAGGGGGGAAGCAGCTGGTGCGCCTGCAAGGCAAACCAGAGCTTGAGAATTCTTTTGGGTTCTGTCTTTTCTCTGCCTCGAGGGCGTAAATAACTGTCTCCAGGCATCATGAAGCGAGTCTTCGCGTCTCGTCCTCTTACAGCAAGCTTTGTCCGCAGAATAGAAGGAAGTTGGGGGAGACGCAGGAAAAGGCCAGGTTCTGGGACGTTCCCACCAGAGCGGAGCCCGCGCAGTGGAGCCAGGGTCAGCCAAGCCGGGCAGAGCCTGGGAGCAGCGGAGCCGAGGGGAGCGGAGCCGCGAGGGAAGGCGGCCAAGGAAAGCAGCTGGGGACGGGGGCTAATTTAAGAACAGACTTTTTGTTTTGTTTCGTTTCCAGAGACACGTGGAGCTGACTCCCGAGTCTTCTAACGCAGGCTGCAGGAACCTTGGGGCCGGGGGGGAAGGGGAGATCCAGCCCACTCAAAATGTTCGCGTGTCTGCTTTTCCCTGAGCGTGCCCACCAGGTGCCAACACAACGCGGCGGCTCTGGGAAGCGCGCTCAGCAGGAAGCGTGCTCAGCAGATAATGGGCCCCCTCCTCCCCCTTACCCTTTTCCTCTCCCTTTTTCCTCCTCTTCCCCCACCCCCTTCCCTCTCTCGCCCCTTCCTGTCTCACCCCCTCTCTTCTCACTCCCTCTCACCCTCTTTCCTCCTCCCCCCGTCCCATCTCTTCCCTTCCTGCCGGTTCCTCCTCTCCCTCACTCGCCCCTTTCCCCCTCCCCTCTACCCTTTCCACCTACCCTAGTCTCTTTCCCAGCCCTCCCCTCTCTCGCTCCTCGCTCCTTCTCTTGCGGAGGTTGGACCTGGGACCTCCCGAACACCAGGAGCTGAGATGAGGACTGTGGAGGAATCCATCGGATTCTTTTTCTGGCTGGCAGAGAAAACATGGAGAAGGAAGTTAGGACCAGCTGGAGATGCCTGGGTTGAAGCGCGCTCCAGCCTGGACCTTCCTGGAAATATTTTGGCAAGTCTGTAATTGATCAGAACTATGGACACCTGCGAAAGGCAGGTTTCTCTTTCCTCAATCTTGATTCATCTGGAATACCAAGGTTTCTGTGAACAAAGATTGCCCAACCTCAATGCCTGAGGAACGTAAGTGGTCAGGGACAAAGACCATGGAACGAGGGTTTACAGCAGTTGCGATACGAGGAATCTTATTGAATTTATAGATCTGTCGGTTTCACAGGATGAAAAGAGTTTTGGAGGTCGATGGTAATATGACTCACGATACAAAGCAGTGGACTTACATTGGAAAAGAGAACAAATTTTATATTTAAAAAATTAAAAGATTGCAGAAACAAAAATAAGCCGGTAATAACTGGGTAATCGGAAAAGTTGGATTATGTCTCTTAGTAACTTGGAGAGTGTATTCAAGAAACAGATGCAAGAAGAACTAGAGTAAATGACCTGCAAACCAGATAATCTGTCTCATCGAAACCAGCAACTTTTCAAAAGGAAGACTTGGAGCTAAATGGGAGCCTCAGTTCACCCAGGAGAAGTTCTTTCAGCTGAGTGTTTTTAGCACAAACATTACTATCCAGTTTGGTTTGGCCGCCTGGTGGGTCCTTGAAAGAAGTTGTTCCTCTGATTTGTGCACCCACTCCCCACTCCTCAGTCTCCAAAGGATGGAGCCAGCAGTCTCTGTGACTAAGAACCCAGATAACCCTTCTCATGGGAGGTATGAGTGGGTGGATGTGGAAAGACAGGGAAAAGGAAAAGACTGAAGTTTGTGGCCTTCAATCTGCTAATGGAGCCATGGATGGCTGGAAGGAGGTCATTGCAAAGAGTGTTAGTCCCCCCTCCCTCTTTCTCTCTCTCACACACACATACACACATGAGAATATTTAGCAATATTTTCATTTCCAGGACCTTGATATATTAGAAAAAAGTTACTGTGTACAAGTAAATGGAAGTGCTGGGGGTGGAACCCAGTGTCTCATGCATGCTAGGAGCACACTCTACCACTGAGCTATACCCTACCCCAAATGGCACCTACCTGTATTCTTGCTTAGCTCGATGCTGTCAGCACTTACTTATGTCCCAAGACTGGGTGGGAAGCTTGTGTTATTAACGATCCTGGAATTGAAGTGGCCAGACCCGAGGTGGTTTCCAATAGACAGCACACCAGGAAAGTTCTAAGGTGGAATTTCCCCTTAACATCACCTCCCCTCCTTTCTGTATGCAGTGCTCCAATGAAATCCTAATTGGTAGCACCTAGGACAGGAACTCCATTACTAACCTGTAGTGCCCAGGACAGCACAGCCAATACTAGGAGAGCTGCTGAAGCTCAGGTTCTGGTGGGCGTTAAGACTGAAGTGAAGCGAATTCAAATGATTGACAGGAAGTAAAGAGCAGTTTTGGGCACCTCCTGAAACATGCTGTGCCCAGCACCCCTTGCTGCACGTGTGGACTCCACCTGATGACCCGATACTATGTCTTTAGTTCTTTGAATCCTGTGGATGCAGGAGCTGAAAGAAAGGATGAGAAAAAGCGCTTTTTTTCCATTTAGTGCCTCATGCAAACAGAATCCTTTCCACAACAAGACAAACACAAAGGAAATGATAGAAACGAATCAGCTTCGTGTAAAGAGCCCCCTCTGCATGGACAGGGCCTTATGTTTGCTATTCGCATAGAGGGTCAACTGTCTTGTGTGTATAGTTCTTCTCTTCTGTTCTCTGCAGAGAATATTAACTGCTGCTTTGTTATACATTCCAGATTGTAGACCTTCATCAATTATGTGACTTGGAAATATTTTCTTTTGCTCCAAATGCCTTTCACAGTGTAATAGTTTTTCATTTTAATGGCGTCTCATCTTTTCTTTTATGAAAAAAAGTCTTTGTATTACTCTAGGTTTTGAAATTATTTTTCTTTTTTTCTCTAAACATTTAGTATAACTTGGATGCAACAATATTTTTTTTGAAAATTAAATATTTACATGCAAAAGAATGAAAGTGGCCATTTCCTACTCATCCTGGTGATCCAGATGTTGCATTTTTGGCTGCGATGCCACAGGATGCTGTGCCCTTGTTTATTGGCACACGCCGTCAGCATTTCCAGCATGCTGATGAGAATTTGATTATTTTTCTTAATAGTCTGCTATATTTCTTCATACGTAAGTGTGATCTGGCTAACCAAAAATGGGCAAATGCCACGAGATGAATCTTTGAGCTGTGTTTTATTCAGGAAGCCAGCAACCTGAGAAAACAGTGAGTTAGCATCCTAAAGAACAATCTTGCATCTCATCTTTAGCTATCAACTTATACAAAGAGGGATGTGAAGGCAATCATTCTGAAGTCTAAGGTTGTCTCTCTATTCAGACGAGTCTTGTCCCTGAGATCTGCTGTTTTCACGGTGGTCTCTCTGTGTCACAGGAGAGGGGCTGTACACACCAAGGCCATTTGTTCTGGCACCTTCTCAGGTGCCATTTAAAGTTAACTCAGAAACAACAACAAAAATCCAGTAATACATGCTAAGATGCTTCTAAAGTGTATATACAGATTCTTTCCTAATAAATAAAGTATAATTATGCCCTAATTGCATAGAATATTCAGCACTCTATCCATTACATAATCAGATTACAATTTTCATAAGAAACCCATAGGAAAACTCTTTGCAATTATGTGAATGTCTTTTTTTCATCAGATTTTCATCCATTATATTTAGCCTACCTTTTCCCTTGAGGGTGTGGCTCAGCGTTTGCATAGCCCACATAATGTCCTTGCTTGAGTCCACATTTGCATGTTTCTTTTCTTTTTCTTTTTCTGTCACATTAGTATAGACTCGAATGTTCTTGTTTAATGCCATAGATTATATTATTTATTGTTCAATCATAGTTTTCATCTTAGCATTTCCAAAATCTGTTTTCCAGATCCCGTGCCCTTTCAAGTGTCCACATCTTCTGAGCACTCTCTTAGGTTCTTGCAAGGAATGGTGCTCAAGTTCATCTTGTACTTCCCCTGCCTGGTCCCTCTCTCAACAGTGACTTCTCCCAGAACACTAGATTGCTAGACTGCTGTTAGTGTATGTGCACTAAGCAATCGATACATGAGCTGTGCTCATTGCTGCTAGGACACCATTGTTTATACACTTTCAGTAGACAGAACTAGGGAAGAATTGTTCTTCACCTTTGTCCAAATTTCATACAGCCCTTCTGTTATGGTGATAGTATAGCTTCTACCATCAACTTGATCCTTGTGCACACAGACACATACACACACGGAGATACAGACATACACAGACATAGACACACACAATGTCATGTTACTGCATTCATGACATTGTTTAAAATGACATACACAGAGATACACACACACAATGTCATGTTACTGCATGCAACTTCCTTGTCCACAAGGATGCAGGACTTGGTGATGATCAGCTCTTTGGGGTCACGCATGATCCTGCTGTGAGGCAGATGTGGTGCAGGACAGGCCTCCAGTCACACGTTCCTGGAGTCGCTGCTGTTCTTCTGTCCCTGCTGCTGGCCTCCTAAGGGTCTTGGCTGGCTTGGGAACCCGGCCTTTTCAACCCTTCAACGTGAGTGAGGTTTGGGACTCTCCAGGATCCTCTGGCCTTCACTGCCAGCCTGGACTGCTGGGGTATTTGGCTCCTGAACTGAGCACTAGGATTTTATCTTTCTGGTTCATGATGCTGGAAGTTCATCTTCTCAGTTCTGATATTGGCACCTTGGAGAAAGACAGTCTCACCAATTGTGTGGCTCTTTCCATGTAATCAGGGAGTGTTCGAGGTCTTTCCTCGCTGGGCATTGTCTGTGGGCCCAGATGTTGGGCACTCTCGACCTCACATTACCTAGACAAGATCACACGCAGGAGGAAGAGGGGGTGTTCACATCAAATCAGAAAGACAGAAACAACATAAGAAGTCAAAGAAATATATCGCTTCCCAAAATCACTGATCCCAAACTTCCAGCTTCTACCAAGGCTAGCCCATTTGATGCAATCAAGAGACATAATCTTGACATTGAAATCCAAAGATCAATCACAAGCATGATGAAGCAGATTCAAGAGAACATAGAGAAAGTTTGAACGAATATGAAGAAGAACATGATAAACATAGGAAAGAAAACCAAGAAAACATAAACGAGCAACTAGACACAATTAGAAAGACAGTTGAAGATCTGAAACCAAATCTAGAAGCATAGAAAAAAAAACCAAACTGATCCTGCCATGGTTTGAAATGTGTTCCCCCACAGTCTCGTGTTTGGAAAGGTCATGACATCTGTGAGAGGTGGAGCCTTGATGGAGGAAGGTAGTCACAGGGGATGGGCCTGGAGGTGGATGAGTCCACCCCTACCTCCTGGAGAAGTCTGTCTTTGCAGCAAGCAATCTGGCAGCTCTCAGCCTTACAGATGGGTGTGACTTAGTCTCTCTCCAGCTTCTGCCAGCCAGCCATGCCGCCTCCGCCATGAAAGACTGTTTCTCTCTCTGGAATGATACATTTAATAAAGCTTCTTTTCGCCCATGAAGTTGCTTGATCTTGGGTGTTCTCTCATAGCAGCACAAGAGTAACTAGTACAGATCTGTAAACAAACAGGCAAGCACTGAAAATAGTCAGAACTGAAATAACACCCAGAATGAAAAAGCAGTGCCACTAAAATACAATAAAGAGCCCCCAAAACAGAGCTGAACATGTACAAAACAGAGTTGCAAAGTTGGATAGCAAGATGGGAGAAGTTGACAAGTCAAAGAAATTAATAAATTGAAAAGCAGGCATGAACAGAACATACAGGAACTTTGGCACACCTTCAAAATACCCAATCTACAGATCATAGGTATCCTAGAAGCAGACCCACAATGGGAAGACCCATCACACATAATTAAAGAGATAATAGAGAAAAAAATTTCCTAACCTAAGGCAGGAGATGGCCATTCAGATCCAATTGGCATATCAGACCCCAAGTAACGCAGTACAAAAAAAATATGGTTGATATGGTGCACATCAACTATGCACATGAAAGATAAGATCTTAAAGACCAAGTCACATACAAAGGAAAGCCCATCAAAATAACAACTGACTTTTTAATGCAAACTGTAAAAGCCAGAAGGGCTTTTCTATGGACGATCACCAATGCCAACCCAGAATAATGTATCCAGCGAAACTATTGATCATACTAGAAGGTGAAAAACTAAAACATTCCATGACAGAAACAGGCTGAAGGACTATGTGGCTATGAAGTTAGGGATAGAGAAAAGCCCGGAAGGAAGACTCCAGATGGAAAAGAAAGATAAAAACTTCAGAAAGGCTACAGGAGATAAATATGCCTGAATAAGAGCCGATTGAAAGAATATAAATGCAAATGCCACAAGGGCAATAAAATGTCAGGAACCATTAAACATCTTTCAATAATAACCTTAAATGTCAGTGGGCTCAACTCCGCAGTCAAAAGAAACAGTTTTAAAGCTTGGATCAAACATCATGACATGAGTACTTTGCCTCTAAGAAATGCACTTAACCATGAAAGATAGGCGCTGTCTCAGGATGAAAGGGTAGTCCAAAGGTCCTGTAAGCAAACAGAAACAGGAAACAAGCAGGAGTTGCCATCTTAATATTAGACAAGTAGATTTCAAACCAAAGCAAACCATGAGATAAAAATGGTTATTACCTTCTGGTTGAGGGACTAGTCCAGCAGAAGATCTTATGATCCTAAACATACATGTACCAAACACAGGCACACCCTCCATCAAACAAATACTACAGGAAGTAATAAAAATGAATGTACATGCCAAGTACAGTGATAGCAGGAGATTTTTTTTTTTTTTCTTTCTTTTTTTTTTTTTTTTTTTTTTTGTGTGTCAGATACTTTTCTTTTTTTTTTGATAGCAGGAGATTTTAATACCCCACCCACTCCACTGGACAGGTCAGTGGGCCAAAAACCAAACAGAGACACATTGGAGTCAAAGGAAACCAAAGATCAAGTGGACCTTACAGATATTTACAGAACATTTCACCAATTACTAAGGAATATACATTCTTCTCAGCAGCCCATAGAACTTTCTCCAAAATTACACATTCACTTCCTTAGTTACATTTATTTCAAGGTATTTTATTTTTACATTTATTTCAAGGTATTGTGTGTATATGTGAAATAACCACAGAATAAAATGAAAAATAAAACTAAATTTAACAGTGAATAGAAAAAGGGAATGAATCCTTAAGAGTTATTTACACAGTACTTTGACATATCAAATTGTAGATGCAACAGAATGGTAAATGAATTTTGAGTTCTATTTAGGTGTTTTATTTATTTATTTATTTAATTTATTTTTCAAAGCTATAGTGAATGACATTTGTTTTCTTATTTCTTTCTCTGCTTGTTTCCTTCTGATGTATAGATTTTTGTACTGATTTTTGATGATGTACTGATTTTTGTATGTCAATTTTGTAACTTTCCACTTTTCCGAAATTACTTATTCAAGTAGTTTCTTGGTGGAACCACATGGATCTCTCAAATATAATATTATATCACCTGCAAATAGGGGAACTTTAACATCCTTTCTATATGTATCCCCTTAATATCTCCCTTTCTTGCCTTATTGCTCTGGCTAGAACCTCTAACATGATATTAAACAAGAGTGGTAAAAGTAGACAGCCTTGTCTTGCTCCAGATTTAACTGGGAATGCTTTGAGTTCATCCCTGTTTAGAATGATGCTTCCTTAGACTTGTCATATATAGCTTTATTATGTTGAGATAGGTCCCCTCCATTCCTGTTTTCTCTAGAGCTTTTATCATGAAGGGATGTTGAATTTTGTCAAAGACCTATCAGCATCTATTGAGAGGATCATATGATTCTTGTCCTTTAGTCTGTTAATTCAATGAATCACATTATTCATTCCATCCTTGCATTTCTGGAATGGACCCAACTTTATCATGATGTATAATTTTTTTGATATGCTTTTGGGTAGGGTTCACAAGTGCTTTATTAAGGATTTTTGCATCTGTGTTCATTAGTGAGATTGGCTTACAATTCTCCTTTTTATCTGCCTTTGCTTGGCTTTGGAATTAGAATAATACTGGCCTTTTAGAAAGAATTTGGGAGTATTCCTTTTTTATGTCATGAAATAATTTGTTCATAATAACTTTTTGAGATTTTTTAAAATTTGCATTCAAGTTAAAAATATTTTTCCTCTCTCCTTGTTGAATTGATTTTTATAATTTTGTCTAGATGAGACACTAACATAATCCCAAACATCAAAACTATGCAGAAAAATGCCACTGGACATAAGTTCAAGTTGTACAATGCTATAGTTTCAGGATGCCGGCAGCTGGAGGCATGGAAATAACTTTCAGGAATCTTCTTGGAAGCTGGTTTGGGGCTCACAAGACTGTCTAGCCCCTGTGAATGGTGTTTTGGTAACTTGGTGTGGCTTGAAAGTAGAATACACTTGAAAGAGTTCAGAGAGAAGAGTTGCATATAAAGATATAAATAAATTTTGGATTCTGAAAATTCACAGGCTGGTAGGCAGATATTATGAAGGTATTTGTGAAGGCCTTGGGTTCGATCCCCAGCACCTCCATGTAAGATGGGCATTTTCTGGGCTTGAGTCTTAGCCAAGATCATCAGATTTTTTTTTTTAACATGTGATGGATACTCCTGAAATCCAGGAAGGATTTGTTTTCATTAGAAAGATTATGAGAGAGATGTAGGTTGACAAGAGATGTCATTTTTAATTTTCTAATTCTTCTGACAGTTGTTTTTGTGTACTGGGGATAGGACAAGGATTAGACAGTCAATGGTGGAGCACACTGTGCTCTTAGCAAAGTTACATGGTCACTGAGTGAGCCCTGGGCATCTTTGAAGATTGTGAAAGTTAAAGACCTAGAAAAGAAAAAAATAAGAAACCCACTTTTTTTTTTTAATTGTTGCTGTTGTTTGTTTGTTTCCTTAATTTTCTGAGCTGAGTCTATGTCAATCACCAGGATGCAGAAAATCAGAATCCCCTTTGGGATCCCTATCCCTTCTCTGTCTCCCTCTTCCGCCCATTCAGTCAACACTGAAGAAGAGACTAAATCTCATGCTTTTTCGGGACAGTAAGTACACGGGATGATTAACAGCATCCAGGAAATTGGAAGTGTCTTAACAATCAATTAAAACAATTAACATGTTGGAAATGAAATTAGGAACTCTGTTCCCTGTGTGGCTGAGGCAGCTCAACTGGGAGGGTGCGCAGCTGAAGTCTCACGGTCTCTGGAAAAGTGAATTTTAGTGACCAAGGTGATGTGCTCCTCTGTGAGGGGCGCTGAGCATTTACCCCGATGTCCCCTGTGGTTGGTACCATGCAGCATGCTGAGTCCTCAACCGGCAGAGCCAGCGGTCCACTTTGCAAGGAATTCTTCACTCAATAATTCACTTCTCCTTCTCTCCCTCCAACACTCCCCTTCTCCCTCCTAAGTGTTTTTGTGCTTGAAATACCGAGGATTTGATTGAAGACTGTCATTTTTAATACATGCACAATTCAGTAATGAACTCGACCATCAAAGTGCACTGTTACCATTCGGACACGCCCTGATAATGAATGAAAGGAATAGAATACTGTGCAGACACACAATTGACCTTGAGCAAGAGAGCGGACACACAGCAGTGCAAGAGAAAAGGTCTCACGGTATCTTTGTGGCCTCCAAGTCCTCTCTGTACCCTGGTCAGCTGTAAATAAGGAAGATTATTGCTCATTTAGTTGTCAGGAACTCATGACATTCTTCTGCAGCATCAAGTACCTATGTTCTGTAATAATAAGAATCTATTCTCATGCATGTAGGCTCTGTGGCTTAGCTGGTTAAAGCGCCTGTCTAGTAAACAGGAGATCCTGGGTTCAAATCCCAGCAGGGCCTAGAGATGGACTTTCCTCTCTCTTTTGTAGGTTTCTTCTACATTGGCTTTTGCAGCCCGGTACAAGAGTCCTGTCCTATTTTTATCTGTTCCTAAAGTTCTAGATTCACATCTTTGCCTGAGATTTTCCTGTGCAGTGTTGTTTCTGGTATCCCATCAAATTTCATACAAAGAACTGAGGCCAACTAACGAGTCCAGAGAGTCTGCACACTCGGATCATGCTCACCCGGTCTCCTGAGATGATAGCTCATCTTTACGTGTATGTGGAAACAGGCTGGGGCTTGAATATCTTCAAAATAAGGGGAGAGTAGAAGATATGTGATATGAAAATGTGTGTGGGGAATACTAGGGATGGGGCAGGGAGACAGGACAGATGAGAGGGTACGGATGGGCTAAGCAATAGTAAGTATTATGAAAAGCCTTGTGGAAACGCACTGTTATGTAAGCTAGTTGGAGAATTCAATGAACAGAAGAAGGTATTTGAAGGGAGGCACTATGGCAGGGAAAGACAGTGCCGGCTGCAGCGCAGGCGAGAAAGGCTCCCTCAGCACCATCACTTGGAGGCCTCAGAGGCTCCCAAAACAACCAGCTAGCTGTTGGCAGGGCTCTTGCTAGCCCGTCACAGCCTCATTATAAACCCTGTAAACTTTGATTGCAGGCCATAGAGAAAGCCACCTGGAAGTGACTAAGAAGTTCCTCGTGTGGCTGGCTTTCAGAGTGCGAGGCAGTGCTGTGCAGGCTGGAGAAGAGGTGCAATGGTGCTGGCCCCTGCCTGCCACAATACACCGGCCGAGGAGATGTGCCCATGAGTGAAGTCGTGGTGTGGCAGTGATGGAGGCAGCCACCTGCTTTCTGATTACACTGGAGACCTGTTCTCAGAAGGGAACTCATGCCTGGCACCGCAAAGCTAACCCAAAGCCGTGGCTAGTGGTGGGGGTGAAATGGGGGGAGTTCATAAACCCTTGGAGGAACCTAATACTTTTGATTTGCTAAATGGACATGCCAAATTGCCTTCTAAGCATTTACATATATACCCATAGATTATGGTTTCTCTCAATAATTTTGTTTCTCAAATGTTCTCAGGAATATTGCTTCTCTTTGGTCAGAGAAGAGACTTGTAACTGCTCAACATGCTGAGCATAAGTTACTGTCAGTGCTCAGCCCTAATGGACATCTCTGTCAGCGCCTCTCCCCAAGGCTCCGGAAACATTTCAGAAGAAGGGGTGGAGGAAGCAGGAGCAGGGGAGTGCGGCAGAGTGGACACCCATCCTTCCACAGGATGTGGTGACTACGCTATTGGAACGTGTCAGCTGTGGTTACTGCTCAAGACCAAGTCAATTAGTATCACGGCATGGGCTGAGGAAAGGCTTCTTCTTGCTCAAGATCTACTGGCAGTTAATGTCTGCTGGGAAAGGAAGAGTCCTTTACCTTTGGGGGTGTGGCCCCCAGGTTACCCAAGCTCCTCATGTGCTTGCAAGCAGCACTTACAGAACTAATGGGTCATTTAAGAGAGAGAGAGAGAGGACATGAAGGTGGGAAGGGAAGCATGTTGGGGTACCTTGGGGAGCACAAAGAGGAGTGGGGATGGATATGGTCAAGATACATTGTATATAGATATGAATCTGTCAAAGAATAAATTAAAATAATATTTAAAGGAAATATGTGAAGTAATACTGTACACGTCCATTGAATACTGATCAGGGCCGGTACATAAAGCACCTTCCGAAAGTGGGTTCTTTATTCACTCAGCAGGAGCAGGTGCTGCTTAAGGGGTAAGATAAGAAACTTGTCTTTTTCATGGAATTTCTTAATTTGCCTCTTAAGAACATTCTAATTAAGAAAAAATAAAATTTGAAGTTCTCACCAGAAATTTTAGAGTCCATCTTGATTTTGTATAACATTATAATTTGTGGGGCGTCAGGGTTGTGTACATGTCTCATGCTGCACTGTTCATCAAACACAAATGCAAAAGCATAAATATCATGAGATTATAAGGTGACAACAAAAGGAGATTACAGAATTACCAAGTTCAATGACCTTTAAGACACATAAGAAAAGCCAGGAGGAAGAAATTACCTTGCTGAGACCTTGGGCTCCTGTCTGCCTTCTTCCAGCTATGTGAGCTGTCTCTGCCACCTACAGACCATATTGTTTTGTCTGTTCCCTGATGATCATTTCTCAGTTTTATTTTTGGCCTGCTTTAGATTTCCTGAGCATTGGTAATTGGCCAAGGAAGTTGCCCACTCAGAACACTTGGCATCTATTGTCATCCACGCTGCTAGTTGAATGGATGGAGAGCTGACAGGGATTCCAAAGGCTAAAGAGAGAAAGGGCGGGAGAGAAATGAGAAAAATATTCTTTCATCTTGCATATATCCTGATAAGGCATTTCCCAGGTTTTCATGGAAAGATGTCCTGATTTTCACTTGTAGATTACTTATCGAGAAAGCAGTTGGATTCAGAGTTCTCTCTTCCTTGGCCTTCCAAAAATAGAGAATAGTGGCCATTCTATTTTCCAAGACAGCATGCACATGTAAAAGGGGATTTGGGGTGGGGTGGTGGTGAGGCTCTTTGTATGTATGGGGCTCTGGATCGAGACCCAACATCTCTATAGACATTGTATTTTTTTCCATCCTCTAATGTGTTTTATGCCACACATACCTCAGTAATGTCAAAACCTCCACTTCTGGGTTTTTTTTGCCTGTAGATAATTTCCCCCCACCTTATACAGAAGCAACACAGGATTGCTGTTATAGCAAGAGGAAGAAAGAAGGAAGCAGAGCACAGGTAGGCGCCATCAAGTTAGTCACTTTCACCTGCCTGCTTAGGAGACTACATTGGACGAAAACACCAAGCCCTCGTCCCACTTCTTTAGTGGGAAGCAATCTCCTGTGCTGTGCTTAGTGGGAAGCGATCTCCTATGCTGTGCCAGGGCTGCAAATTTGCAGCCCAGGAAGGATTGGCAGGAGGGTCAGGATGATTAGGGTATCAGGTTAACCTCAGCTGCAGTGACTTTGTGCTGAAGGGAGAAGGGAGGGAGGGAGGGAAGAAGAGGTCAACTGAGAACAAAATAGCATTTATAGAGAATTTCCACACACATTCTTTCACTGGGGGTGTAGCTCAGTGGTAGAGCGCGTGCTTCGCATGTACGAGGCCCCGGGTTCAAGCCCCGGCTCCTCCATGTTTGGGTTCTCCTCATATTAAATTTTAACATATTTTGTACTCTTCCCCCCACTGTTATGTAAAAAAAGACTGTTTTTGAGATCTTGCATTTTCTTCCCTGGGCCTCGGAGATATGCCAGATGCATGAGAATAAAGGCCTGCGGCCATCAGAGTGTCAGGCAGAGGCAGCGGGGAATCCAGCAAAGCCTTTTGTCACCGCACAGCTTGAAAGGATTTTCTTTTACTAAATGGGGAAGATCTTAGGTTTGTTATGAGGTGATGGTTGAAAGATGTGCAAGCTTGTAATAGTTCTTCTCTATACATACTCTATGAATTTTTTGACCAGCAACTATCTATAAAGGAAGTTTATACAAGCTTGCCTTTGGAAAAAGTTTTGGGCTCCACTTCCTGTGTCTCTGACAGCACTAATCTTGGAAGACGGAAGCAGGAAGGGAGAAATATCGCATCTGCCCCTCCTGTAATTTTAAAACACTCCTGAAAGAATAGCTGCAGATTGGAGGAAAGATAGAAGGTAGAGGCAATGGAGTTTCCCTATGAAGGGAAAGCTTTTTCCTTGAAATTAAATATGGCTATTTTTATAAATTTATTTTTATTTTCTTTCTTAATTCTTCTTAATATTCTTTGCTGTATTATTATTAGCCAAAAAAGTTAGCCTGTCAATCATGTGTACAGAGAAACACACTTCAGAAAAGCTGTTTGTTCCAGTTGCTTCAGAATCTGTATACCACCTGTCTACATTACTAGGTCATTTCTGGTCATTGCTTACTCTCAGTCTTCTTGTCAATGGTCCCTGTGATTTTGCCCACTCCTAATCTTGAGAGTGTTTCATTTTACTTTTGAATAAGCTCCACCTGTCTTTTATACTATGATCCGTGTGATTCACCTGAGTTATTTCCAGAGAGACCACAAGGAATCTGTATTGCTAAGGAGAGACCAAAGCAATATCTCAGTAGCAGCAATTATTTGATCTTTAAGTAGATTATCAGAATGTTCTATTGAAGCAATATAGCAAATAAATGAATTAATTTTACAAAAGAAAGGGGAAGAAACAAACACTGAATAAAAGAGAATATAAAAAGATTAAGTTGTTTTACTTATTTTATCATAAAACCAGGGGAAAAAATTTAGACAAACTTTTATTTCACTGGACTTTTCACCCATTCCAAAACTCTCACAGTTGAGTATAAATATGCGTATTTTCCTCACATCTCCTCACTACTCCTAGTCACAATCACAGCAGATATCACACACTTAAGCCAATTGTTATAAAGGACAGAAATCAGAGGAGATGGTTCATTCTCAAGTAAACACTTTCATTATGAAAATTACCCTTCTCTTAGAAAACATACTTCTCCCTCAAACACTTATATTTTTATCTAATTTTTTATTTTTCTAGTTTTACAAATATAATGATTGATTAGTTGTTCCTGCCTCCCTCCCTACCACCTTCCTTCTTTCCCCTTCTTCTCCCAGTCTCCTCTCCCTTCCCTAATCCATTTCTTTCCCTTTCACCCTCCTGCCTGTGTACTTCTTTGAGTTCCAGGATTCCCTTCAAGTTGTCTGCTCTAGTAGGGGCTCAGGCCTCTGTGGCAGATTAAGTGGTATTTTCACTGATAGGAACACTCCCCTTCATCTGTCTAGCCTTAGCTCCTATTTCTCGTTAGTTCCTCACTGGTCCATGGGGAATGCTGATGTGTCAGTCATAGTGCAGGTCTGGTGAGGATAAGTCTCATTGCAGTAAGTTCCTGAATGCAGCAGCCCTGTCTTAAGTGGAGTGTCCTGGCCGGCAGTGGACCTCCACACTTTTAGGTTCTTACAATCTTACCATTCCCTCTTCCACAGGATTCCCTGAGTCTTAGCATAGGGAGAGATTTGGTTGTCCTGATTCCAGCTGAGTGTTTTAGGCTCACCGATATTCTGAATTCCGGTTGGTTGCTTTTGTGTTTCACTGCTCTTCCATCATCCTAGACTGTGTCTTGTCTAGGTGTTGAGATCTTTTCTCATCTAAAGATAAAATGAGAGGTGTTTAGATGGACATTTGCCATCAGGAATTTGTGGTTAGTATTGAGACATTTGTTCCTGTCTACTGTCAGTTTTGTCCTCCTTCTCTGTTATGGTTGCATTTTGGTGTCAACTTGACAGTTACAGCCTGTTTGGGGAGCAGCTGTGGAAGGTTAATGGTTGGAATGTCCCCTGAACAAGTCTGCAGGTACTTGACTGATTGCTGTGGAGAACCCAGCCATAGTGGGCGGTACTTTCCAGTGGTGGACCAGATAATAGGAGGTGCAAGGAGGAGGGACTTGCTTTCCCTTATCTGTTCGACTTGCTGTGCAGTCCACTCTGCGTGGGTCGTTCGCTTTTAGAGCATCGTGGTCTTCTTCGTTGCTGCTGCTGCTCCTGCTGCAGCCGCCTTCGTCCTTGGCTGACTTGGAGCTTCACCTTTTCCATCATGTTGTTGCTTTTCCTGCTGCCTTTAGAGCCTGGTCTCTAGACCTTGCTGCTGCTTTTGTTCATCACTGATGTCAGAGCCTAACTGTTATTCACCGACATTGGAACCCAGCATCTTCAACCCTCCAGAGGAGCAAAGGCTTAAGACCTTCTTGGAATCTTTTGGCTTTGTGGAATATTCCAGTTAAGAACAAGGCTGCTCACTGTTTACAATAGCAAAGTCGTGGAATCAACCCAAATGTCCAACAGTTGACAAGTGGATAAGGAAACTGTGGTACATCTATACAATGGAGTACTACTCAGCCATCAAAAATGATGAATTACTGGAATTTGCCAGGAAATGGATGTCATTAGAAACAATTATATTAAGTGAAATATCCCAAACCCAGAAAATTAAGCGCTGTATGTACTCCCTAATAGGTGGTTCCTAGTACCAAACCCACCCAGCCCACCTTGAGACACTCATAGGTAAATCTATGTATTACCTACAGTAATTGCAAGGATTATGAACGGGAGGGATGGGGTTGGAGGGCCACACCAGAAACAAGGAGAGAAGTGACCATGTTACAATAGAGAAAATAGGCCTCCATCAAGGACTGCAAGAAAGTAATGTGATACCTGGTTAAGTTCACAGACGTTCGTTCCTGATCATTTACAACTAAGGGGATATGATCTCACCAGAAGGGGAGGGCATATAGTCTGGCAGATTAAAAAGTAACCATTTTGCAAATGGGTGATTGACCCCTCCCTCACTGAGGTTTCCTACTTTTATTACATCTACCCTTGAATGTGCTCTTATAATAAGACTCCAGTTTAACAGCTTTTTGTCTCTGGCCAGGGGGTGACATACAGTGCCCATAAGGATGGAGTGAAGGGCATTGCAGGAGCAGCAAAACTGCAAAAGAAAATCAACAAACCACAATCCAGAACTTCAGAGACTCTATATCAACCACCTAGAACTAGGCCAGACTAATCGCTCCCCATCTTGAAGCTCAGGGAAATTTGCGGAAGAGGGGGCGGTAGCAGTGTAAGAGCAAAAGGATGGGAGGAGCAATGATTTGCAAGATACTCCACACAAGTTAGGGCCGAAGCAATCATAATTGGACATTGCATGCCCGGCGCAATGTCCAACACACTATTGACCTCACAAAGTCTAGCATCTGCTAAAGGCACCAAGATCCTTGGAGGCAAGGGATTGGCAGCCACAGTAGTGTTCCTATGCTTAAGGGGAACATGGGAAAGGGTTCAGGGAAATGCCACTGGGTCCTTGTACGTCATCGGAGAGGAGGGCCCAGAGGAGAGTCAGGCATGCACAAGAAAGGACTCTCTGGGAATTGGGGCGGGAGGCACTGGGGGATGGGGAGGGAGGGGTGGGGGGGAGGAGCAGGGGGTTGGGGGGGAGGAAGAGGGAGGGAGGGAACTGGTGTACCTATTAAGTTTGTATGAGCTGAAATAATAATAAAAAATGTATAAAAAAAAAAGAACAAGGCTGCTGGGGCTGGAGAGGTGGCTCAGGGGTTAAGCCTTTGCCTTGCAGGAGGAAGGTCCTGAGTTCGGATCCTAGACCCCACGTATAAACGCCAGCGGAAGCCGGGGTGCCCTGCGTTTCCGGCTTTGGTAGGGCGGAGCCTGTGAATCCCAGGACAGAGGAAACAAGGAGAAAGTGGAGGTTCCCAAATTCGTCCGTGGTTCTACACCACACATGTATACACGCACAATTGAATAAAAAATAAATAAATTAAAAACAAAGAACAAGGCTGCTGCAAGCCACTACCTTGAAGGACACGATTTTTATTGTGAGTTTTTTAAAAATAAACATATATATATATATATATATATATACACATATATATATATTACATTCTATAGATTCTGTTTCTTCAGAGAACCCTGACTAATACATCCACTGTTGTTTAGACTGATTTACATTGCTGGGCAAATATTCCCTATCATTGAGGTTAGGGGGAGGGTTAGTATATGATTAATTACTTGGAAGCTAACCTCACTCCCTACTGTGTCCTATTTCTGTTCTTCTCTCCCCTTTAAGACTTTCTTACATAAAAGTCTCTTTTAACTGTTTATCTCCATGCTTTTGATTCTGCTTCTTTGAAGTCTTCTTCCACCATCACCACCCCCACTTGTTTTCCTTTGTATCAAAACACCTACATTTAAGACAACATAGAGGTCTCAGGGATCTGTATTCTTGACACACTACATAAAGTTTTCTGGACCTTATAACAAGTCTTCATGACCTCTTCACTCTTGAGTTCTGCGTACCTGAAAATAACACGTTATGCAAACTCAAAATGTGACTTGTAATCCTTGGACCACAGCTGCAGCTCAGAAAATGACTCTTTCCATGGTTTTGCTATCAATTATTAGCACTGTTTACCCTTGTGCTTCTTGGGCCTTAGGTTAGAACTCTTGTTATGGTAAATAGCTTTCCAAATATTTAGATTTATATCCACAGATTAATGCTGTTCTCAGCCTTGGTCACAGTGTTTCTTTATGCAGTGAATGGTTAATGGAGAGACTCATAGTTGGTCAAAGTGTTGAAAATATGTAACTATTGATTGCATGGCCCTAAATGATACATTCATGTTAAACACATATCTCCCACCTAGATTTGGGGAACACTGTGGAAGAAAGTATAGAAAGAATATTAAGAGCCACAAAATGGGTTAGAATGCTGTCTTCTAAATGTGACAAGGGGGCCACAATCATAAACTCACCAGAACAAGATCAAGCCTGTCAACATTTCAATATGGATGAGACAAGGACAAATAAGGCCCCACCCCCAGCTGAGGAACTATTGGTAGTTAAGTGGTGCAGGATGGGGAAGTAATTTTCTTCAGTGGTAGAGTCACTGCTGAATTGTCTATGATCCAGTAAATAATTCCATACTCATGTATATGCAAGCAGCCCTCATTAAAGTCAGAGAGTCATAAAAATAAAGCATGAAAGAAGAAGGGCTTGTTGGGAAGAAGAAGGGTTCCAGAAAGGATGAAAGGGGATAACAGCTGAATGGGTGGTAATTCTTATAAATACATTGTACACATGTATGAAATTGTCAAAAAAACTAAAAATAAGAAGTCATATTGACCAATTAAAAGTGAACCAGAATGTTCTTTCTGCATCTCTCAAGTTCCATTTCCCCACAACTGTTTAATAACTTTTTATTAAAGGAAATAACACTGTTGCAGTTCGCCTGCAATGGTTGCTGATAAATGATCATCACACAGCTTAAGGGAACAAAGGGTTTATTTCCTTATGACAGTCTAGTTTCAATTCTCAGTCCAGCTTGTGGGAGAACACGCACCAACACCAGGGCCGAGGGAACTGGCCACACTATCACTACTTAATGACTGAGAGATGGATAATCCTTACTTGCCAGACCAGCATATCTGGCCAAGTGAACAGAAGGATGCCGACTCTCAACCAGCTGTCCGTGATTTATCCAGGGCCTGATCTCACCCACCATAGGCTGGGCCTTTCCCATCAGCTAGACAATCTCCTGCAGGTTTGCTCTGGGATCAACTCAACTACTAATTTTCTATAAATGTGTCCAGATCTCAAACCTGCAACAGTCAAGTGCCTAACAATGACAAACACCTTAATCTATTACATATCATATATTCTAGCAAAAAAGTTCACAAGATTGCAATCCTTCCCATGTATTTTTTCTTATGAAATAAGCGCTATTAATTGTGCCACAATTAGGAAAACTGAATGTTCAAAATCTACTGACAAGCAGCTAGAGATATATATAGCTCAATGGTTAAAAGATCTTTCTGTGCAATCATGAGATTTAGAGTTCAGATCTTAACTCCCGTGTAACAAGCCTGGTATCTGTGAATGACTGTAATTCTTGAATCGATTGAATCAAGACCAAAGAACACCTGAGTCTTGATAGCTTCCAGTTTAGCCAAAATAGACAGGAACTCCCAAGTTTAGGGAAAGACCTCACCTCAAGGGAATAAGGCAAATAATGATAGAGGAAGACAGGCAATGCCTTTCTCTGGCAACTGTGCTCATACACAGGCAGGTGGTATATCTTCACACATATGTGTACATGCACCACACACATTCACTATAGGCACTATAGGGACACACATACATATAGATATACACATATACTGCACTCACACATATGCCATATATATACACAAATACACCTCATTCACACATACATATTAAACACACACTCATTCACATACATATGCACACATATCAAACTCATATGCATATACACCCACTCAGATGAACCTCCTTCTCACACATATGCACGCACACCCAATACTTCGATACAGTATACGTGTACACATTAGCCAAACTCACACACATATGCACATGCACCACACTCACACATATGTATACATACATCATACTTAGCAAATATGCACACACAATACACTCATATACCCTGCAAGTATACACATGTACACATGTACCACATTCATACTCATATATACACACATATACCATACTCATGTGCATACCATACTCATGCACACATACCACACTCATGTGCATACATCATACATACATACATATGCAAAAGCAACCCCCCATACACAAAGTAAAATATAAAATTCAAAAAATTCCACTGATTTAGGTTTGTGATCAAAGTATCCTTGTCTCAAATCTGTGTTACTTATAAGCTAGCACCCATAGAGAAAAGGATCGAAAGGTCAATGTTTAAAATTAATGTGTCTTTGTGTCAAGTTGACAAGAACTCGAGTGCATACTGGTGTTAGTTTGCAACTGAAGGCTCTGAACTCTGGGCACAGTTGTGAGAAATTAGTAGTTGAACTGAGGGCAATTGTCTACTAGATGGAAAGGCCCAACCCATGCATGGTAGGTGAGGTTAGTCCCTGGAAGCTGAATAAAATGGATGGAGCTGGTTAAGAAAAATGGAATCCTTTGGATGTATGTATATAGTGTGGCCAGCTCCTTAGCCCTTGGTGTTGATGTGGGCTCTCCTGCCAAGATGGACAAGTAATAATTGGACAATCATCAGTCAGTCATCAGTCAAAATAAAACCTCTTATTCCTTTAAACCTTTAGGTAAGTCATTAACTTATGGGCAACAAGTCAGGTTAACTGTGACACTTCCTCTAAAAAGGAAAGTCAAAACTAGTTTGATATTTCATCTTACCCCAGTGAGAATGGCCAAGATCAAGAAAACAACAAGTGCTAGTGAGGATATAGGGAAAAAGGAACGCTTACTGCTAGTAAGAATATAAACTGATGCAGCCACTATGAAAAGCATTTTAGGTGGTGTCATAATTAGACACAGATGTCAACTTGACAGTTGAGGGTTTGAGCTCTGGGCATATTTGTAGAGAATTAGTGGTTGAGTTAAGCCCAGTGCAAACCTACAGGAGCTGATGGGGAAGGTCCAGCCCATAGTGGGTGGGACTAGGCCCTGGAATAAAATACAGAAAGCTGATTGAGAAAGTTGTCATCCTTGTGTACACTCGGCCTGATATGCTGGTCTGGCAAGTAAGGATTGTCCCTCTCTCAGCCATTATATAGAGATGATGTGGCCAGTTCCTTTGGCCCTGGTGTTGGTGTGTGCTCTCCTGTCAAGCTGGACTGAGACTATAACCAGACAATTGTAAGAGAAAATAAACCCCCTGTTCCCTTAAGCCATTTGATGGTGATTTATCAACAACCATGCAGACCGACTACTATAGGTGGTCTTTAAAAAACCAAAGATAGGACTGGAAAGATGGCCCAGGAGTTCAGATTCTGTTTCACAAGCAGGATTTGAGTTTGTATCTCAAATCTCATGTTAAAACGATGGGTGAAAATTGCAGTGGCCTGCATGTTCTGGAAACCCCAGAGCAAAATCAAAAGAAGTAGAGTAATCCAGGATGATTTCTGAAGTAATCCTTAGGCTTTCGCAGACACAGTGTCATCTGATACATACAAATACATACACAGATACCAATACACACACTCACATACACATAGGTCTGCAACAATAAAAGCCAAGAAAAAAGTGCCATATGATTCAACTATACCACTTCTGTGCATAATCCAAAGGATTCTTTATCTTGTTACGAGGATAATTAATTGCATATCCATATTCATTGTGGCCCAATTCACAAGAGCAAAGACATTGGAATTCGTTTATATGTTCTTTCTGAAGGATAGATAATGAAAATATGTACATATGTAATGGAATATTACTCAGCTATTACTAAGAATGAAATTTTCAGACAAATGAAAAATTTTTAAAATTTTATACTAAATCATGCAACCCATACAAAAAATAGAAATACCTCTTGTTTTCTCTTATACACAGAACCTAGCTGTGAACCTTTATGTTTGTGTTCCAAACCAAGAATATCTTCAAAAGTTAGGAAATTAGGTAGTGGGCAACTTTAAAGGAGTGAAGATAAAAGAATGAAAGGGGTGTGAAGAGGACAGAGAATCATAGGGGAAAGATTTAAGAGAGGGTGGAAGGAGAATGGATAAAGGAGGGGTGAGGAAGGACAAATAACATTAAAGATGGGTGATAGAATCATCCAGAAGACTATTAATCTATTAGATTATTTAATGATATAAAAGTTAGAAAAAATAAGAATATATCCTTTTCAAGCAGGTTCTTGTTGCACAGCAGAAATTAGTTATATCTGGGTATAGTAGTTTTCTCATCTTCAGTTGCCTCTGATGCAGCCTATATGAAAGAATTGTTCTGTTAACTGAATACCACTCTGTAATTACAGAAAAATTTGCAGCTGTTTTGTTGACATTCTGAATGCTTCCAAGTAAATACAATTTTTTATTAAAAAAAAGAATTAAGATATCTGTTGCAGTTTACCTACCTGCATGGTTGCTGATAAATGACCATCAAATGGCTTAAGGGAACAAGGGTTTATTCTCTCTTACGATTCCTGGTTACAGTTCTCAGTCCAGCTTGACAGGAGAGCACATACCAACACCAGGGCCAAGGGAACTGGCCACATCATCACCACATAATGGCTGAGAGATGGACAATCCTTACTTGCCAGACTAACATGGCCAAGTATACAGAAGGATGCCAACTCTCTCAAACAACTCTTTGTGATTTATTCCAGGGTCTAATCCCACCCACCATGGGCTGGGCCTTCCCCATCAGCTACACAATCTCTTGCAGGTTTGCTCTGGGCTTAATGCAACCATCAATTCTCTACAAATGTGCCCAGAGCTCAAACCCTTAACAGTCAACTTGATACTTTGGTCTAACTATGGCACTCCACCCCTTGTCAACTTGACACAGAAACATAGCACTTTTAACTGTAACCTTCAATTCTTATCCCCATAGATATTAAAAGTTATCTTAAAAATATAAATACATTTCATGGACAAATTTAAAATGTTCTCTCATTAAAACTTCAGTTCCAACATTTTAAAAGTTCAGTTTCTTAACCTTAAGACTCTTGTCAAAATAGATTAAATAGTTTAAAACAGATAAAACATTAAAACAGAAGGATCTTAAAACAATAAGAAAACATTAAAAAGATCAAAGTCCAGCAAATCAAATACCACATCCTTTATTTCAATGTCCATCTTCTGTTGCTCATCACGTAGTCAAGGTGGCTCGAAGATTCTAGGTATTCCCAGTCCCTGTTTGCAGCTTAAAGTTGTAAAAGCAGAGTTCCTCTAAACCAGGTTAAATCTCCACTCACTCACAGTTGTCCTCAGTATATATCCCACGGTTCTGGTATCTCCAATAGCACTCTGGGTTCCTCTGCAGCTATAAGCTTCACCTTCTCTTGAAGGAAATCTACGCCTGCAACTTGGTGCCAAGCTTTTGCTGCTCTCCATGAATCCTTCAGTAGTACACCTGAAGGACGCTGCCAGATTCCGAAGCGAGGTTGAAACGTACCTTAGTCCACTGGAGCTATAACTGTACCAACTTTTAGCGCGCAGATGCTGGAAAAGCTTCTTTTCTAGGCAGCCAAACTTTCAAAGGGCAAGAAACAGCTTTAACTTGGGCTTTCAGCCCCTGAAGGAATCTGGGTTTTCAAACCACAAACTCGCCATACAGTGGTTTTCACATCTTCTACCATCACAGTGCAAGTCACTAGGTTTTCCTTTACTGATGCTCATTTCTCCAACAATGGCAGCTGTTCCACTGCTTGCCTTTTCCTCATACAAATCCTTAAGGCTGCCAACACAGCTCTCCTCTATCAAGCAAACCAGTCTATCGTGTTTAAATTCAGCTTTACCAAAGTCTTTGTTCCCCTCATCAGAAACTGGGCCTAAACAATTCACAACTCTCTCAGCGCTGACATTATCCAATTGGCCCACTAAACTCTGAAAAACGGTATTGGTAATCCACAAAGTGAAAATCTTCAAACATTTCCAACTTTATCCAGCAAAACCATTCAAAATCCATAAAAGCTACATGGCCAGATTTATCAGCAACACCCCACTTCCTGAGTACCAAATTCTGTTGCAGTTCGCCTGCATGGTTGCTGATAAATGACCATCAAATGGCTTATGGAAACAAGGGTTTATTCTCTCTTACGATTCCTGGTTACAGTTCTCAGTCCAGCTTGACAGGAGAGCACGCACCAACACCAGGGCCAAGGGAACTGGCCTCATCATCACCACATAATGGCTGAGAGATGGAAAATCCTTACTTGTCAGACCAGCATGTCTGGCTGAGTATACACAAGGATGCCAACTCTCTCAACCAGCTCTCTGTGATTTATTCCAGGGCCTAATCCCACCCACCATGGGCTGGGCCTTCCCCATCAGCTACACAATCTCTTGCAGGTTTGCTCTGGGCTTAATGCAACCATCAATTCTCTACAAATGTGCCCAGAGTTCAAACCCTTAACAGTCAAATTGACACCTTTACCTGACAATATCCTATAAAGGTGTACATAAAAAGGGAAGAATAGGGATAACAGAAAGTGCCTTGAAATGCTCCTCCATGAAGCCAAGCCATTAAACAAAACTCAGTGCTAGGCGTGTGGTGCCTTCTAATGAACTGCTGGCAAAAAACATCCCAAATGCCTCTAAAACAAGTTACCACCAGAACTTGATGACAATGCTCTAATGCTAAAGACAATACATGTAGTAATCACAGGACATGAAGAAAACAAGGTGGAACTGATCTGGAAACTTGTCTCTGCTGGCTATCTTTCATATACCAGAAAATACTATGCAAGTTGCTGGAGGAGAAAAGTCATCAACAGTCTCAAGCAACTGTAATTCTCTGAACTACAATAGAAAGACGTTGGTAAAATATGACCACAGATGCAACGAAGGTACAAATGTTATGGGAATAGCCAATTGCTTTCTTTTTTTTTTTTTTCCGAGTAATCCTTACTTTTTTAAATGATCCTAAAGTTCAAGAGTAATGATAGTGGCAGTTTTATTACAGTAGGTATATTTTCTATTTTTAATCTTGCTATGCTTAATTTATAAACTAAGCCTTATCTTTTTTATATATAAGCTTTGAATACTACCCAAAGTATCCAATAAGAGTCTTAACCAATTTAGGGGTGAGGGGACATGGGTATTAAAATTGATCAAAAAACAAAAAGCATGTTTTTTTTTTTTCATACAGAATGATCTGAATAATCTGAATGCATACTTTGAAGCAGGTTCCTTCATTTTCCTCTTAAAAAGAAAATTCCAGTTCTTTTTTATTGATGTGAGAGGGAGAAAATATTAAGACAGGAACATGGAGATCAACCACTTTCAGAAGTGGATTCTTTTCCATGTGGACTTTTAGGGATGGAACTCAATTGTCTAGGTTTGAAAGCAGGACTTTTTTATTCTGTGAGCCATCTTGATGGCTCAAAAATTCTAGTTCTTGAAAGCCAAATGTAAACAATTGTGGAAGAAGATAAAATTTAGTTTATTTGCAATTTCCTCATTTAAGAACTATGGGGCTGATTTTCCCATGCACACACTGTGACGACTCCAGGCCATCGGGGCAGAGAAAGGCAAATGTGCTGCAGGTCCTTCACCCCCTCATCCAAATCCAGGGGACTCTGGACACAGTAGGGAGTTTGTCAAGGCGAGACTCATTCACTCACTCAATTACACAACTGCTGGCTATGATGACAAAGATAAGTAAAGCCTGACCGCCCGCACCTCCAGAGACTTGGCAGCAGACGGGGAGTTTGTCAGAGCAAGATCTCAGTTTATTGGGGATAACAAATCAGCTTATATAGACAAAGAACCAGAGAGCTTAATGGTCAGCACACCACATAGGCTGCATAGGTCAGACTAAACATATATCTATGTTGGCTCCTATGAGCCAATTAGGGGTCTCTGTAATGTGATCAGGATTACGCCTAGGACACTAGCTCTCAGCGCCATTTTTGGTCCCATGTGCTAAGCCATGCCCTGCTCACTCCCTCCCAGACCGTTATTCCTGGGCAGGCCCAACATCTCTCCCTTTTTGTTTTAATAGAGACAGCATTTTACAATTAACTATACATATCTCCAATGTCCCATAAGTCCCAGCATGAGCTTTCATTGTTGTCCTGTCCCAGTTGGTCTTCTCAGTCAGGCAGGTTGGCATCAGCACCAGGCATGGCAGCAGGTAGCTTGGGGAAGTTGCAGGTGGCTCACACGGGCAATACAGGCCTGCCTGGTCTGTCATTAGACCAAGGCTTCACAAGCCTCCAATCTTGAATCAAGTCTCTGGGGGGGGGGCATGGCATGGATGTCTGTAGCGTGGTCTCATAGATGGAGGGCTGCAGAGATATGTGCTGAGGAAACACTTAAGTGATATAGTTATTAAAAGAACAATTTTTTTCTAGATGTTAGGTCAAACTCAGATCGACTTTTTGAAAATTTAAAATGTTGATGGTAAATAATGTCAACCTTACCTGTTGGTGTGGGCTTACTCCCCCTTTTTGTTTTAATAATTGGACCTTTAATTTAGTTGGGTATGGGGTTATCTAGCAGAGGGGGATGTCTTTTTGGAATTTTAAAGACCTTCAAAGACCTTGAGAGACCCATCCCAGCATGGCTGTTCTAAACCTGCCTATTTTACCTCTAGCCTATTTGAGGATCCAGACTGCTCAGGGGATAAGGGTTGATGATCATTCTGGCTGCTTCCTGATGAGATGGGATGTTGAGAGTGAGAGCAGCCTGGTATCCTCATCTAACAATTGCTGGGATATGGCTCTATTACTTTAAGGTCCCTATAAAAGAGACAAAATGCAGGTAAGCTTTTAAGATCTACACAAGGATTAAACCGTTGTAACTGGAAAGGCACATGGGATAAGCCAAATAAACTCAGTAATTTTACTGTGGGTACAGGCAAGAGTTAGTGAAGAAAACCTGTTACATTACCTGGAATAGTCATTGTCTTTGTTTGATGAATAACTAAGAATTAATCTACATACTGAAGACTTTATTTCTTTGGCAGCTGTGAATCTCTATGATCACATCTTAAAACCTGTTTAAAACCATGTGAACTGTCTACTTTGTTTTATTAAAAGAGGGAATGTCTATCCAATGGCACAGTCACTGCTACCAACTCTCAACAGTTGGGATCTTGTGAAATTAAAGAGCTTCTGTTCAGATAACGAGATTGTAACACGAGCTCAGAGGCAACCCAAGAATGGGAGAAAATCTTTCCTAACCACATATCTGATAGAGCTCTACTGTTTAGAGTGCACAAAGAACTTAGAAAACTAAACACCAAGGAAACCAATGGCCCAATTAAAAAATGGGCCCTGGAACGTAAAAGAAATGCTCCACTTCTTTAGCCATCAGGGAAATGCAAATCAGAACTTCCCTGAGATATCATTTCACCCCGGTCAGGATGGCAAAAATCCACAATACAAACAACAACAAATGCTGGAGAGGATGTGGAGAGAGGGGAACTTTGCTACATTGCTGGTGGGAATGCAGGCTCATACAGCCACTCTGGCGAGCCGTCTGGAGATTCTTAAAGAAATTAAAGATTGAAATGCCATATGGCCCTGCGATTCCACTTTTGGGAATAACCCCCCATACAGCAGAGGTTCACCTCGATAGCACAAGCACAACCATGTTCATAGCAGCACTGTTTACAATAGCAAAGTCGTGGAATCAACCCAAATGTCCAACAGTTGACAAGTGGATAAGGAAACTGTGGTACATCTATACAATGGAGTACTACTCAGCCATCAAAAATGATGAATTACTGGAATTTGCCGGGAAATGGATGTCATTAGAAACAATTATATTAAGTGAAGTATCCCAAACCCAGAAAATTAAGCGCCGTATGTACTCCCTAATAGATGGCTCCTAGTACCAAACCCACCCAGCCCACCTTGAGACACTCATAGGTAAATCTATGTATTACCTACAGTAATTGCAAGGATTATGAACAGGAGGGATGGGGTTGGAGGGCCACACCAGAAACAAGGAGAGAAGTGACCATGTTACAGTAGAGAAAATAGGCCTCCATCAAGGACTGCAAGGAGTGACACACAGTGCCCATCAGAATGGAGTGAAGGGCATTGCAGGAGCAGCAAAACTGCAAAAGAAAATCAACAAACCACAATCCAGAACTTCAGAGACTCTATATCAACCACCTAGAACTAGGCCAGACTAATCTCTCCCCATCCTGAAGCTCAGGGACATTTGCGGAAGAGGGGGCGGTAAGAGTGTAAGAGCAAAAGGATGGGAGGAGCAATGATTTGCAAGATACTCCACACAAGTTAGGGCCTAAGCAATCATAATTGGACTTTGCATGCTCTGCGCAATGTCCAACACACTATTGACCTCACAAAGTCTAGCATCTGCTAAAGGCACCAAGATCCTTGGAGGCAAGGGATTGGCAGCCACAGTAGTGTTCCTGTGCTTAAGGGGAACATGGGAAAGGGTTCAGGGAAATGCCACTGGGTCCTTGTACATCATCGGAGAGGAGGGCCCAGAGGAGAGTCAGGCATGCACAAGAAAGGACTCTCTGGGAATTGGGGCGGGAGGCACTGGGGGATGGGGAGGGAGGGGTGAGGGGAGGGGGAGCAGGGGGTTCGGGGGGGGGGGAAGAGGGAGGGAGGGAACCGGTGTACCTATTAAGTTTGTATGAGCGGAAATAATAATAAAAAATGTTAAAAAAAGAGGGAATGTCTAAAACGAACATCATTAAGCATATAAGGAATTTCAGTAGTTACTTTGTGAGTGACTGATGAACTTGTCATTTTCTTGATCATTAACATTCTAGTAAAATCAAAGATTGACAAAAGCCTAGGAAGGAAGTTGAGCACTGGAATTTTGTGCTCCCTAGTCTAGAAACAAAGAGGCTTCCCATTTGGATGTTAAACTCAAGGTTCTCATGAGATGCTCAACTTGGCATTTTGGGCCTTTTTTTGCTGGATATCAGAGGCAAACTCCTTTTTCCCATTGGAGGGAAGCTAAGAGCTTCAGGCCATTTCATTGCTCTCCACCAGCGTGCTTGACCCCTGGGCCCTTGGGTTCAGGGGGCAATCTTGCCTCCAGTGGAAATTCCCATGTTTTTGACATAGGCCACACAAAGCTTCCTGTGTTTGCAACCGTCTCAAAGCGCCCAGTCTGGTCATATTCAAAGCATCTTTTTATTTCTCCCCTGTTGGAAAGGGTCCTGAGTTGATCTGCTTGGGCATGCCTATTAAATTTCTACCTATTTCCTTAAGCAAATGTCAAGTTTTGATTTCTTTGTTTTGTGGTTCTTTTTTCCTTTTGTTTCCTTTTTTCAAATTAAGTCCTAGATCAGTTGTCCTATTTTTATCACAGGCAAAGTACACAGAACCACAGACAGTTTTTGTGGTCCCTTTAGTGCATGAGGGGCAAAAGCTGTTTTAAATCAAGCTTAGATAAACACAGAGACTGTCCCCATCCGCCTGCACAGGGAACTGAGGAATTTGTACTAGCCTTCCTCAACCCCCTCTCCCCCCCAGTAATGGTGATTGATGGCACTTTCCTCTTCCTGGTACGTGCTGGAGGCGAGGGTGAGGGCTTGCCAGGTTTTTGTACAATGCCTGCTATTGGCACTCCAGAGGGACCTTTATTTAGTTTTTCCATGCTGTCCATTTAATGAAGGGTGGGATTGGAAAGCACCACTCTGGCCACATCCAGTCAGTCTTTTGTTGTGCAGGGTTGATGAGCTAAATCTTTTTTTTTTTTGTTTTGTTTTGTTTCTTTTTTTTTATAATACATTTTTTATTAGTATTTCAGCTCATACAAACTTAATAGGTACACCAGTTCCCTCCCTCCCTCTTCCTCCCCCCAACCCCCTGCTCCCCCTCCCCTCACCCCTCCCTCCCCATCCCCCGGTGCCTCCCGCCCCAATTCCCAGAGTCCTTTCTTGTGCATGCGTGACTCTCCTCTGGGCCCTCCTCTCCGATGATGTACAAGGACCCAGTGGCATTTCCCTGAACCCTTTCCCATGTTCCCCTTAAGCACAGGAACACTACTGTGGCTGCCAATCCCTTGCCTCCAAGGATCTTGGTGCCTTTAGCAGATGCTAGACTTTGTGAGGTCAATAGTGTGTTGGCCATTGCGCAGAGCATGCAATGTCCAATTATGATTGCTTCAGCCCTAACTTGTGTGGAGTATCTTGCAAATCATTGCTCCTCCCATCCTTTTGCTCTTACACTCTTACCGCCCCCTCTTCCACAAATTTCCCTGAGCTTCAAGATGGGGAGAGATTAGTCTGGCCTAGTTCTAGGTGGTTGATATAGAGTCTCTGAAGTTCTGGATTGTGGTTTGTTGATTTTCTTTTGCAGTTTTGATGTGATGAGCTAAATCTTGAAGAAGTTTCTGGACCCAAGGAGAATTTGGGCCATCCTGTAGAAGTGCTCTTTTTAATTTCTTTGCTTCCCAAGGATACCATACTGCAGAGCGATTGCCCTCTGGATCTGGATCTAGGTTCTCATTACATTTGGGCTCCAGCTCCGGATTCCCTGCTTTAGCCTGACAGGGACCAGTGCACCCGAGCACCGATTTTGGAGACATTTTGGTGAGGGGTGGGGCTCATCTAGCCCACCTGCACCCCGTTCCTTTTTGAGGGGAGCTAAGTCTGGATACTGGCGACCAGTCCCAGTCGCACTCCCCAGACCAGTCCCACTTCGCAGACCAGTCCCACTTCGCAGTTGCTCACTTGCATTTTTTCCAGCTCCTGGACTGTGAGAGGCCACTCTCCCACGAGTAGGGATAAATCTGGATGAAAGGAACTGTGTGTGCCAGGCATGATCTCTGGCCATTCCCCGACCTGCAGGTCCCCAGCTGAGCGCAGCCCCGTCCCCTCTCTGGGCGCCTTGCTCTCAGTGTCCGCCAGTTCTAGGAGCTCTGGCAGCTCTGCCCCCTTGGTCAATGGCTCTGTGTGGCTTTCTTGAGCTTGCAGCGCTGGGGCACTGTGGCCCAGTGTGAATCCCTCTAAGTGACTGGCCCACTCCCCGCTGCTTTCCCCATGGGGCCCACCCGGTGTTGCCTGGGGAGCTAGAAACCGAGGCTCTGGCAGCTCCTCCCCCTCCCCCTTTGCCTTTGCCTGTCCCCCCCCTGCATCTTTGGTTCCTGTGAAGGCTGGATTGGCTCCGGAAGGACTGCTGCCTCAAGGGCAAAAACAATGCAGTAAAATCCTGGAGAAGGGGACACCCCAAAATGTTCCTCCCACTTCCTGGCTTGATTCCTCACCTGAGTCCAGGTGGTGGACGAAAACACATTACCTGATTGGATCCCAGGTGCTAAGTCAAGGGCTATTTGCCACATTTTTGAAATAGCAGAGCTTGTAACCTTTAAACCCTGGCTTCTTAGTATAGATCCCAGTGCTGCTGGCACTGGGTCAATCTTGCACGTTGAATTCCCCATATTTCCCAAGTTTTCACTTACCCCGAAGTCTGCTTAGCTCCACCTGTTTTGAGAAGTCTCCTTACACGGGACACCAGATGCTGGGCTGATTTTCCCACGCACACATTGTGACAACTCCAGGCCATCGGGGCGGAGAAAGGCAAATGTGCTGCAGGTCCTTCACCCCCTTATCCAAATCCAGGGGACTCCGGACACAGCAGGGAGTTTGTCAAGGCTAGACTCATTCACTCACTCATTCACTCACTCAATTACACAGCTGCTGGCTGTGATGACGAAGATAAGTTAAGCCTGACCGCCCGCACCTCTGCCTCAGCCCTTCAGAGACTCGGCAACAGATGGGGAGTTTGTCAGAGCAAGATCTCGGTTTATTGGAGGGTAACAAATCCGCTTATACAGACAAAGAACCAGAGAGCACGAAACAGGCAGCCAATTACCTTAATGGTCAGCACACCACATAGGCTGCATAGGTCAGACTAAACATATATCTATGTTGGCTCCTATGAGCCAATTAGGGCTCTCTGTAATGTGATCAGGATTACGCCTAGGACACTAGCTCCCAGCGCCATTTTTGGTCCCATGTGCTAAGCCATGCCCTGCTCACTCCCTTCCAGACCGTTATTCCTGGGCAGGCCCCAACAAGAACCACATAGAGGCCAAACATCCTGCCATTTATCCCAGCATTGGTAGAGAGAGAAGGATCAGCTCATCATCAGTTACAATAAGCAACTCAAATAAGCAATTCTACTTCATGTCAAAACATGTCAAAATAATTTTATTTTCCAACATATAATTTTTCTACTGCATCAACATCATCTCCTCAAAGACACAGTTCTAGAATCAGATCACTTGACCCATTCTCTTCTTGTCTTCTCCCAACTCAAATGGTTACATCTCAATGGCCAGTATTCTCTCTGATCTGTAATTGGGCTCAACATACTCAGCTCTCAGAACCATCTTCTTCATGGTTTTGGCCTTCTTTTGGAAAATTGGTTTTGTCTGCCCACTATAGCCACTTTGGATCCAATCATTATACCACTTTTCTTAGAAGTACAGGGAATCTTTGCTCTTCTTGTACTGGATCACTCTGTGAGGCTGATGCTTATCACATTTCTTGCAGAGAGTCCTTCAGGTGTTAGGCACATTGATCATCTCTGCAAGAAAGGTGTCTGCTCAGTGAAAGTAGGAGACTGATATCCACAAACACTGCCATAGGCTGCTCAAGCTGAGCAGGAAAGCACCAACTGCTTTCTGATTGGATTAAAAGCCTGTTCTTCAGTAGGTAACACATGCTTAATACTGTAAATAAGGTTAAGAATTTATGGGTTGGAGAAGTCATAGTCCTTGTGGAGAGGCACTATTGATTTCCCATATGGACTTGATATCAAACTGCCTTCTAAATGCTTATCATTATGAACAGATCAGTCCAGCACCCAATCCTCAGTCAAGAAGCTTCCATTTGTAATGGTAGACATGGATTATAGAGATTCACAACTGGCCAAAGCACAGAGAATAAATGATTGTGGAAAACTCAGCTATAAATAGCTCTGAAAGCATCCTGAAAGAAGGGAAGTAAGAATTTAATAATCAGAGAGAGGCATTGCTATCAACAAATAGCGTCTTCTGGACATGAAACAACAGCACCCATCAAAACACAAGCTTTGGCTTTGACCTGTCCACAAACTATCATGGAAGGGGAAAAACTTCATGAAGCTAATTCTGTTTGTGGGAATGATAACTACTTCAGTGGTATACCCATTGATGAATCATCTGTGCTTCAGTAAGTGCTCAGACATGTGCTTATAAAGACAGCTCTGATAAACACCATGAACTGCATATGTAGAAAGACATTAAAGTAGGAGGAAGACTGATTGGAAAGAGTGAGATTTCAAAGTCAGAGGGATGGAGAAAAGGATGAGAAATGTAGATGAAATGATTTAAATTCATTGTATACAAGTAAAAGTATAAGAATTAAAAATAAAAATAAGTAAATAAAAACACTACTTATCTATAATTAATTTTATTTGCATATGTTATTTTCTTTATTTTTGAAATACTGCCTCATAGCACTCAAATGAGATATGATCCAAAAACCTCATGTCTGTTAAACAACCACTCTGCAAACCAAGCTATATCTCAAGTTAAGACCCCTTATTTAAATGTCCATTCAAGACATTCCCTGATAGTAGCCCTTATGGTAACAGATCTGAGAACTACCATGTCCACCAAGTTCTGCTCACAGACATAGTCACTATCTTCTCACATACCTTTGTTAATGATTCAAATGCACATGATTGCTAAAGTTGTATGTAGAATATACCTTTAGCTAAAATAATCAGGAAGTTCCTTATGTTTTGGGTAGTCATTATATCAATCAGATAATAAAGGTTATCTATCATTCTTCAGGGGAATTCTCATATTAGCCATATGTAGCAGTCAGCTTGAATAGTTGCTGACAAATCACCATCAAGTGATAAACAAGGGGTTTATTTTCTCTTACAATTCCTGGTTACAGTTGTTTGTCCATTTTGGCAGAACTCACACCACCACCAGGGCCAAGGGAACTAGCCACACCATCTCTACACAACCGCTGAGAGAGGGACGATCCTTACTTGCCAGACCAGCCAGTCTAGCCAAGTGTACACAAGGATGCCAACTTTCTCAATCAGCTATCTGTATTTTATTCCAGGGCCTAGTCCCATTCACCATAGGCTGGGCCTTCCCCATCAGCTAGACAGTCTCCTGCAGGTTTGCTCTGGGCTTAATTCAACCACTAATTCTCTACAAATGTGCCCAGAGCTTAAATCCTCAACTGTCAAGTTGACATGTGCTTAGCTATGACATCATACAAATCCAATTTATTTATCTAATTGTGATCTCAAATTAGTGATTGTTCTGTCACAACCTCAAGAGTGCTGAGATTAAAGGTATATTGCACCATTCCAAGCTTCAAAAAAGGATCTTTGTAACTAGAAATCTGTGCATTTAATTAACAGGATTTCAGTGTTTTAATGGTGCAGTCTCCATTTAAGCATCCTGATATTTATGTATTTATTAAATTCAAAGACAGATAAATATATGGTTGAACACCTCTGTCAGAAATTTCTTCCTTTCATTTATCTGAAAACTGCCCCATGTTTGATTCTCAATATGAAAATATAGTTACATAAGTAAACATTAAAGTTTAAGAATCAAATCTAAATTTTCAAAATATTCCATGAGGTGATACTTTTAGTTTTGGGAACAGTATGAAGCAATTGTACATAGATGACTGCTGGACCCCACAAAGTCTAATCTCAAATCCTGTCCTTCCTAGTTCTCTGTCTCTCTCTTTCTCTCTCCACATATATGTATGTGTGTATATTTTTTAGGGTTTCATACATGAATGTACTGAAATTAAGATATTTTCACCCTTAATTCCCCAATTCCACGTCTATCCTCCTTTTCTCCTTACAACCCTTCATCTCCTCTGCCAGATATATACCTGACATGATTTATGGTCCAGCAAGTATCATAAGCAAGCTAACACACTATATTTTTTCCGCACATTCCTTTTTTATCCTATGGTGTTGATGATCGAACCCACAGTCTCATGCATGCAAAACATTCATTCTGCCCTGAACTATACCCATAGCCCTACTTCACTGAATACTTTAACTATCTACAATACAATTTATAATAAATATAATATAAATCATAAAATACATATATGATACACATAATTATACAATAAATATAACAATTATAACATAGTTATTCCATCTGATAGATGAAAAAACCAGGAACTGTATTAACATTGTGAACAGGCAGAGTGGCAGAGCTGAGATTCAAATCTATTTCTTTCCACATTGCTTCCTATGTTCATGTTTGTGATAGAGATCTAAGAAGGATGAATGATGAGGTAAATCTTATCTTGTAGGTAGTCAGAAAAAACAATGTACTCCTTAAGCTCTGACTATCTTTGTTTGAAACAAACCCTAATTTCTATGTTATATGCACACAAAACTGAGGTGTGCTTCTTCTGTGAGAATGAAAACCTCTAGAAGGACAGTAAAAATCTCCTACAGACCACAGTTAGTTAAACACTCCAGTTCTGAGAAAGCAGGCTCAAGCTCAAATAAAAGTGTCCCTTGAGCCATAACTCCTCTCTATCCTCCTCTCTGTCTCTATTAATGTCTTCTATCTCTTTCATTCATGCACATATACATACATACATACAGAGAGAGAGAGAGAGAGAGAGAGAGAGAGAGAACATGTGAGAGAAAGAGAGAGAAAAAAACTCAACAGAGACCTTTATTTCCCTACAACACCCATCCTATGTACTCACTATTTGTTCTTGGGGGAAACACACAATGGCTATGAATTCTGATAGCATCCTTTGATTTTTAAAAAAGCAGATATTGTCTATCAATACTATAAATTCACTGCAGTTGAAGAACAACACAGGTCCTTTGGACAATTGCTGCCAATTGATCTTCAACTTAAAAGCTTCCTTTTATAATATAACTGGAAAAAGTATTCAGAGCTTAAAAGTTACACTGTATGATCTTAAAGCACTAAGTGCTGGTTGAATAACAGAATGGACAGATGCACTGGAATGATGGGGAGCAATCTGTAAGATTTCATTCATTGATTCCCAACTGCAACAGTCTGCAATCTTCAATCATACTGTTACTGTTATTCAGGTTTCATATTCACTGCCGCTTGTTCTTCATAATCTTCTAAAGGAATCTGAGTGTTGGTGTGCACTGATTGTAGATGCCCTAACTCTAATTAGCCTATGTAGAATATAAACATTATGGCAGAATTCATCCTGGACTTCTTCGGCGTGTTTTGTCTTTTCCATTGTTATACCATACTTCTCCTGATAGGTTTCAATCAAGATTCCCATCTGCCCACAAATCTTTATTCTTCACATTCAGTCAGACATTTTTTATAAGTTCTACTCATACTTCCCCCAGATCATCATAACTGGGCCAATTCCAGGTTACATTTCTTTCATAAAGTTTCCCCGCTAAAAATTAACATTTCTAAAAACATCTTGGAACTGCCAAAGATGTGGGGACATTGCATCTAACATACAACATTTTTTAACCTAAAACTTCCCTAACTCCCTAATAGATCAATACAGTACAGTTCAGAGTTAACTGGAACAGGTTGCTCAGGGCATTCGTACACCTAAAAGGTAAAACACTTTTGAGCTGACAAAATTTTGTGTCACACAGTGGCACAAAAATATGGAATCCAGAAACACTACTGAGGACACTCAGCATCCAATGAGGAGAATTCACTGCAGTTGAAGAACAACACAGGTCCTTTGGACAATTGCTGCCAGATCCCTGTTCATTGTGTAAGTCTCTTGCTGGCTCTTGCAAGTTCATTTTTCTTCCTCTCTAATTTCTCCCTCCTGGTCTTTTCCCTTTCTTAAAGGCACTCATACAAAGTTTTCTGTTTTTCAAATGAAAAGAACTTCTGGACTTATGAAGAGGGCAAGTGTGGCATTAGGGTTTCGGAACACAAAGGCCAAAGCAGAAAAACAGGAGAGGCAAAGGTCATAATTCCTAGATCCCACAGCATTCTAGGAGCTCTTTCCCTTTCTTTCTTCCTAGAATATAATAGTTAGAGCTTCACAAAATGTTATGTCAGTGCTACCTGTACTCTCACCACTCTGTCATTTATACTCCCAAGGATCTAGGACCTGTGTTGTTCTTCAACTGCAGTGAATTCTCCTCATTGGGATGTTCTGAAATAAGCACAGCAACAGTTAGATGGTCCGTAGTTCTGACTTTTATTTCTTAAAAGGATTATGTTATATCATCAAGAAAATCACCTAATTAGAAAAATATATTCATACTCATTTCTGAAAAAATATTTAATATGTGTAATAACAAAATGAATAACCCAGATGACATGGTGATACAGCCATGCAATCTCAGTCTTTGGGAAGCTGAGATGGTGAGTTCAGACGAGCCTGGGCTGCAGAGTAAGAGTCTTTTTCAAATACTTTTAGTTTAAAAATTGTTTAAATAAATGGTTTAATTTGTATGTAAAGAATGAATACTTTTTTTCTTCAGGCAATGGTTCACTTCGTAGCCCAGGCTTGCCAGAAAGTCAGTATGTAGCACAAGCTAGTCATGAAGTAATAGTGATCTTCTTGCCTCTGCCTCTTGAACATTGGGATTACAGACTGAATGACTACTCCAAGCATCGCTATTTTACAAGGTTGATCAGAAGATCCAGCTGAGGATGTCAAAAATGGTGCTTGTTCCTCTGTTCTTGGAAGGTCCATCCCTTTGTCCAGGCTCAAAGTTCCAGTGAGACACACATGAATCTGAGAGAGAGGAAGGGGACAGCCACCCAGCCAATCAGATCAACAATATCAACTCAGGTGATTAGTTGGGGGGCAGATACAGCAACCAGGTTCAAATACCTTGGCATATGGTGCTAGATTTCTACACATCTAGTTTTGTTTGTCTTTTATTGAAACAAACATTCCCATGAAGTCCCTGGTTTCATTTCCATGCCACCATCATGCCACTTAAGATTCAGTACCACAAAGAGTCACAATCTAGTCAAGTTTATTATCCTCCAGGAGCGATGAAGAAAATTTTAAATGAAGTCCAAAGTCATAAACCTAATAAATATAGAAGACTGAAGCTAGGGCTCCAGATTTCTAGTTCAGTACTTTCCCCTATTAATCCAAGCTGCTTTATTGTAGTAATTGCAAGGGATAATCTAATAACAACAAACTCCACAGTTTCTTTCCTTACCTGACTTGTCAGAATGGTAATAGTGATACAGTAATACAAATTAGACACTTGAACAGGAGAAAAATGACTTGTCTGGTTTCCTGTACAAAATGACATGTGTGTCTGATATTAAAGTCACTGGACACTGTCCTAAATTTGTTCAGTCAACTCCACGGAAACACCCCAAGATTCTACATGTGGTAATTGGTTTAGAGGAATAAGGGTGTCATATTAAGGAAGTAGCATTTGGATGGTGAGAATGCAGACCTACAAAGAGCTTCAAACAGTTGAGATTTGGGCAGGTGATGAGCATCCACCACACAGACATGGCAGTCCCTCTTTCCAGGCTCTTAGGGAGAGTTTCTCAGTGTTTCTTAGGAGTGTTCATTAATAAAATTACTGAGCATTTACATATGATATTTCACAGTTGTGTACAAGGCCAGGCATAGAAAGAAAGTTAGAGTAAAAAATCAGTACTGAAACCTAAGGAATGTACAGGTCAACAAACAAAAGAAAACCACATGATTTTTTTTTTTGTTTCTGTAAGACAAAGTCAACATATTTGGCTTCCTTTGATATTTACAAAACTGAAAATTTAATGCTTTTCTTTTTTTTAATTTTTTTTTATTATTATTTTATTCAACTGTGCACATGTGCGTGTGTATGTGTGCGCGTGTGTGTGTGTGCATGTGTGTCTGTAGAACCACGGACGAATTCGGGAACCGCCATGGACGCCTCCACCTCCTTCTGCCCCGGGATTCACAGGCTCCGCCCTACCAGGACCAGAAGCGCAGGCCGCCCCCGCTTCCGCCTGGCGTCTATACGTGGGATCTGGGATCCGAACTCATGACCTTCTGCGTGCAAGGCAGAGGCTTAACCCCTGAGCCACCTCTCCAGCCCCTTAATGTTTTTCTTAATTATAACTAGATAGCCTAGAAATTGCTATGGATTCTACACATGGTATAGAAATAAGTATTTTTAAAAAATTTTAAAATAACATGTTTGTAGACTATATTAACTTTCACGATTCATAAATTCATTTGCAAGCATTTCATATTTAGCTACTTAGAGAGAGCAGTAACAATATTAAAATGTTTACATTTGTAAACAATAATAAAAATAATCTGTGTCCTTAAACATTTTTTCTGAGGTTCTAGGGATTATACCCAGTTATTGGACTCGGGTCTTCATGTAAAATAGCAAGTGTTCTCCTTTCAGCTATATTCAAGCTCAACAAAATTTTCTTTACAAAAAATCATTTTCATCTTATAAATGAGTAGAACACTGGTTTACAGAAGTCCTACAATGTCTTCATCATTTATCTAACTGGAGACTTCCAAGTCCAAAGGTATTATTCACAAAGGTTGCTGAGTCTGTCACTTTTCACCATGGTGGCAACATGCCCAAGATACAACTCGAAGAAGAAAAGGTTTGTATAGAATCGCTGTTGTAAGGGTTTCAGAGTATTACTACCAATGTTTTAGGAAACTAGAAAAGAGGAAGGATATGAGAGAGAGAGAGAGAGAGAGAGAGAGAGAGAAAGAGAATGGAAGGGAGGGCATGGACAAGAGTCATGCTTCGAAGCATTCTCCAGTTCCCCTTTCCTCCATCCACAACCCATCCCCCCATTACTTATCACTTCCCTATAGTGCCATCACAAAATGACTCTATCAGTAGAATCACCCAAGTTAGAACCCTGACATTCTTCATCACTTCCCCAGAATATCAGCTTCTAGATGGTTTTTAACCTCTTTTTTTATGCTGTTATTTTCCCTTGTCATAGTTTTAGGAATTTCTCATGATGACTGTTTATTTTGAGGTGGCATGAGCCAACACGACCTTAAAAGCACTTGAAAAAGGCATTTGGGAAATTTCTGCTATTCACTAAATAAGGAACAGACGTTTTCAGTAAGCCCAACTTGCTCTGAATTGCTTTTTCATTAATCCCTGCTCAGTGCTTCTGCAACTCTACTTGTCAGGGCTTTTGACTAGCTTCTCTGTTGTCAATGATAAAGTAAGTCAGAGCTGAGTCTTCAGTGGTTTATATAAGGACTGAGTTGGTTTAGGGTAGGAAATCTATGGGTAGCATCACCTTCTGTCACAGTTATTATACAAGTTGCCAAAAAAAATTGTGAACAAACAGCTTAAGGGAGAACAAAGAGTTTTACAATTTTTGCTTTTTTTTTTTTTTTTTTTTTACAATTCTTGATTGCAGTTCCTTGTCCAGCTTGTCAACACTAGCAGACAAGGAAACTGTCCATACCATATTCACAGGAAAACTGAGAGAGGGACAATTCTTATTTGTCAAACCAACTTGTTTGATCAAATATACAAAGAATTTCAACTTCCATAATGAACTCCCTCCATCTTATTTACTTGCCCAGAGACTAGTCCCACATGCCATGGGCGGTCCTTCCCTTTCTGTTTAAACAATTCCTGCAAGCTTACTCGAATCTTATTAATTCAACTACTAATTCTTTGCGATTGTGCCCAGAGCACAAGCCTTTAGTCATCAAGCTGACACCTATATGACACCTTCCTTAGAGCAATCTTTTTGCGATACCTAAGTCATCTTTGTGGGTTTCTTTAATATCTGTGACCATGTAATGTGTGATACATGTTTCTGAGGTTTCACAAATAGATAGAAACAAGGAAGGACCTTTAAAGATAAATATTGAATATCCAATCTGATCTCCCCATCTTTTCCAATAATGAATCCAGTTTCCAATAATGAATCATGAAATGTGATTTTCTTTCACTGATTGCATTTGGAAGATTTAAACATATAGAGATATGACTTTGAGTTTGACATTGAGAGATATGACAAGGTTTTATTTTGCTTTTAGCTCAGTGTCATACTTCAGTTAGTCTACTTCTATGATATTCATATGTGAAATGAGTCTATTAAGCATACACAAACCATCTGCAAGCTGGACTCATATCTGTCTTCACAAACTTCTCATGGAAATAAATAGAATCCATTTCTCCCACAGTTAAGAAATATACTATCGGGGCTGGAGAGGTGGCTCAGGGGTCAAGCCTCTGCCTTGCAGGCGGAAGGTCCTGAGTTCAGATCCTAGACTCCACGTATAGATAGATGCCAGGCAGAAGCGGGGGCGGCCTGCGTTTCTAGTCTTGGTAGGGCAGAGCCTGTGAATCCCGGGGTAGAGTAAACAAGGAGGAGATGGAGGCGTCCATGGTGGTTCCTGAATTCGTCCGTGGTTCTACACACACACACACACACACACACACACACACATACATACACACGCATACATACGTGCACACACGCATACATGCATAATTGAATAAATAATAATAAAAAAGAAGTATACTATCAGGTGTGATGTAGTAGTTGTCTTTCTCTTATGACAAACACCTGAATTAATCAGTATATGAAGAGAAAAGTGTTGCTTTTTATCTCATGGTTTTGGATGTTTCGGTCCACAATCCACTTGGCTTTGATTCTGCAGCAAGGGTGTATGTATTCATTACAAAGGGATAATTAGCCAAAGCAAGTTGCTCCCCTCATTACCTTGCTAAACAAGAGAAAGAGGGCAGTACTGGGGTTGGGTATGTAGGTCAGTTGGTAGAATGCTTTTGTAATATACACAAAGCCTTGGATTCAATCTTGGATTGTAGCACCTTATATATCTGTGTGTAATTTGGAAGATGCAGAAATGAGGATTCAGACATTTGTAGTCAAGAGTCTATAGAGACCAGGTAACTAGAAAGGGGACATTACAGGGTGGACAAGAGACATTCTAAAAGGAGGAAGCATAGTAGAAAAGATATTATATGAAAGTAGTGGGATAGAAATTATGAGCAGGATTCAAAGTGGGAGGTAAATGGTAGCTAAAACTAAAGGAAAAAGCTACATAGAAACTTACAGATTATGTAAGCATATTAAAATTATAACTTAAAAATAATATTGAGGGCTGGAGAGATGGTTCAGGGGTTAAGACTTTGTCTTACAAGCAGAAGATCCTGAGTTTGGATCCCAGATCCCACGTAAAAACACCAGGTGGAAATGACAGCAGCCTTCACTTCTGGCTTTGGTGGGTAGAGCCTGGGAAATCACAGAGTGAAGCAAAAAGAAGGTAGAAGCAATCCAGGATGATTCCTGAAGTTGCCCTTGGTCCTCCAGGGAAACACACACACACACACACACACAGACACACACACACACACACACACGACACACACAGGGTAAATAAATAAAATACTTTTTAAAAATGATGTTGAATTAATTACCCTGCATGGTATGGACAATGCTATTCAAAAAAAGCTTACAGTATTAGAAAAAAAATCCCAGTGCCAACTGTGAGATACCATCTTTTGAGTTGCTGGCCAGAAGAGGACATCCAAAAGTTCCCAAAACAAAGTAGGCTATTGTACAAGGGTACTTGGTTGCCCACCAGAAGTAGATGATAAGACAGAAGTTGCTGAAGACATTTGTATTAGTCAACTTAACAATGGAAAACTCATTCTTTAGCACATCTTTGAGAATTATATAGCACAAGTTTGTGCCAGATTACCTAATGGATATGGGAAGACCCAGATAATAACATGTTGGACAATTCCCAGGCGAGTGGATAAAATCAAGAGAGAACTGGTTGAAACTTGGCAGACCAGGAAGCTAGAGGTTATGCTTTGGCCCTTGCCTATCTCTCAGTTATTCCTGTGCATAGGGTGTGGCCAATCCCACGGGTTCTTGATGTTGGTGTGAACTCTTCTACTAACAGAAAGGACTGTAACCAGAAAATCCAGGGATCCGGTAAAAATGATCCCTTGTTTCCCAAAATTATTTTTTGTCATTTATTCATAATAGCGATGGGATATGAAACGAGACAGCACTACATACTTTGATTGTAGGCCTTATAAAAACCAAACTGTGTTGGAAGTTTCCTTCTTATTGGGCAGCTGTCATAGTACCAGAAAATGTTATCCGAGCTGCTGGGGCAGAAAAGTCATCAAATGCCTTGTCCAGCTGTGGGCCCTGCGAGCTATAATACCAACTTTCCAAGCAAAACATCACACTTATGCAACAGTAGCATGGCCATTATGGGTGATGACCAAACACTTTTCTGATTACATATGATTCTGCTCCACAGGAAGGAAATCCATACCTGGTATGGTAAACACAATCAAAATATTATGGCTGTGATGGTCATAAGATCTAAGAGGTTAGTTACCTTTTACTATTGTTTTGCTAAATGAACATACTATCAAACCACCTTATAAATATGTTTATAACCCATAGATCAGTGATTCTCTCGAGTTGGTAAGAGAAGGTTGTTTGCCATAGGAAACTGTTGATTAGTGTCATAACGTCAAATTTCTGAAAATAAGAGTCTGTCAAGTGCTCAGCTCCAAGTGAGACATCACCTCCCACCCCAAGACTTGGGGAACATCATAGAAGAGAGGGCAGAAAAAGCGGAAGAACCAAAGGATGTGGATGAGTGTTCTGAAAATCAAAATGCTGTTTTCCGAACATGACATGGCTGCTGCTCTTATGAACCGTAGCTATGATTACCTGCAGGAGATTGAGCCAATCAGCATTCATTCCACTACAGATCAGAGTTCTGGAGATGCATGCAGAGAATCTGCACTACTGCTTCCAGCTGCCAAGAATGCTTTGCTCACGAAAGCAGTTGACAAATCTCACATCCATCATGGGCAAAAGGGGATAGTGGTGGGGGGGACAGTGACATATATATATTAGAGAGGCAATAGATGCTGCGAATATGTGTTGGCAATTTTCTCAGGACTCTTGCTGCCCCCAGGTTACTGGACTGGCCTGCCAGGCATTTCGTAGGTGATTAATTTGGCCTACAGGAGTCAAAGAAATCCTAGGCAAAGTAGATGGGATTGGGGACCTGACCCTAGTAGATCATGGAAGGAAAAGATGAAGGAAAGGTAGTGTGCTTTGGTTCCAGGCACAGTTATTTGGCTTCAGGGAGGTCTGGCGGATCCACAGTTGTCTGGGGTTTCTCCCTGTATTTATGGACTAGTCTGTGCTTTGGATAAGCGTAACTCAGAAAATAGTGTGATACACTCCTTATCAAAAAGGCCCACACAGTTACTGCACAGTGTGAGTAGTAACATCTGAGGTTGAGAAACACTTTCTTCTTAATTGCCAGATGGATATTTTCCTTGGGAAGTTAGGTTTGAGACTTGGCTCGTGGATGTAAATGAGTCCTTTTCTCCTCCAAACTCACATTTTATTGAGTTCTTTTATCTCCTGAATATCAGCATCTGCCAGCTTCTTCAGCATCCTCAGCACAACTTTCCTCACCAGTTGTAGATGAGGCCTTTTTAAAATTTTTTTTTATTATATTTATTCAATTGTGTGTGTGTGTGTGTGTGTGTGTGTGTGTGTAGAACCACAGGTGAATTCGGGAACCCCCATGGACCACCTCCACCTCCTTGTTTACTCTACCCCGGGAGTCACAGGCTCCGCCCTACCAGGACCAGAAGCGCAGGTCGCCCCCGCTTCCGCCTGGCGTCTATATGTGGGGTCTAGGATCCGAACTCAGGACCTTCTGCGTGCAAGGCAGAGGCTTAACCCCTGTGCCACCTCTCCAGCCCCTGTAGATGAGGCCTTTTATATGGATAACTGTTTATAATTGAATTAGGATTGGAAGACAGCTCATAGACAATGTAAAGCCATGATCATAAGAATAAAAAATTTGAGATTTGGCTTAAATATCAGAACAGTTTCAAGAGGATAGGATAGGATAAGAGTGCAGGGTAAAAACTGAGTGAGGAATGATAAATTTTACAGTTTACTAGGGGTATGCGAGGGTGAAGTACTAACAGTCATTAGGAGTGGGTGTTTAGGACATGGGTGCAATATGCTAATGTAAATGTGCTGGCTACCTCAACAGGCCCCTCCATCATCCATGTGGTTTTCATCAGTCTTCCTTTCTTGGGTCCCACATCTCAGCAACTTTGGATTGGCTGTAAATATGTTGCCTGTCACAGGCTCTGCTCTTCCACTAATCATTCAATATACCCCTCCTGCAAATAATTAAAAAATACAGGTATCTATTACATGTCACAGGAGTCTGAGGGTTCTAATTGACCTTACCCAACTGAGGACCCCAAGTATCTCATCATTCAGGAAGGACAGCCTTACTAAGCAATCTTAAAATAAGTAACCAATATTATTTTCCATTTATTTCCAGATGAATGTCACTCCTGCTTAAGACTTTCATACATTGCATCCATGCCCCAAACACCCACTCTGACTGTCTCTTACTCCTTTACCCTCACATATTTCTAATAAACCATAAAATTTATCATTTCTCTCTCAATTATCATCTTGCACTCCTAGTTATTATACTCACCCTATCCTATCCTCTTGAAGCTGTTCTGATACTTAAGACAACCTCAACTACCAAACCTGACTTCAAATATTAAACTTCTCACCTAAACTACATTATAAACTCTTTCATCCCCAAATCAGGGTTGGGCTTAAGCACTCCAAGTGTACTGCAGCTACCATAACCACAAAACACCAAGTGATATAAGATTAACCCTTAAACTACATTATCCTATCCAAGGGGGGGGTAGCTCCAACAAATCAAATGTGCACAATCCCATCTACTCAAAATTGTCAGAAACACATACCAAAGAAAGAAAACAAAGACCTAATACAAGATACCCAAGTTACTTCATAAACCACAAAATACACCCAAAGCCAGGAAAAAATGTCTCCTACAAAAAGATCTGACTCCGTAAAGATAGTTTCCAGCCAGAATAAATATCTGGAAATTGGCCAAAAAATAATAACCAAGATAATGGATTCAAAAGATTTGTTATTATTATGGGCAAGAAAATGCAAGAGGAACTACAAAAGGAGCAAGAAGAAGAGGAACTACAAAAGGAGCAAGAAGAATTCTGAGAGAAGATGAACAAATGAATGAACAGTATGACCATAAACAGCTAAATGAAATGCAAATGCAAATGCAAATGGAGGAAACAAAAATAAACAGAATTGTTAAGAAAATTCAGAGCCAAAATTAAAATTATACTTAAAACCACACTAAGTACAATAGAAAACTCAGTAGCTAGTACTACCAATAGAACAGAACAAGAAGGTAGAATATCACAACTAGAAGATAAGATGTCAGAACAAAATAGTTCAATTAAAGAAGTTAAACAAGTTTTGAAAAATACATGGCTAAGTAAAAACTATATGATAAAATGAAAAATCCACACCTGTGCATTCATGAACTTTCAGAACAAGAAACCCAAGAAAACAGTCCAGAACTGATTTTGTGCAGCATCATGAATGAGAACTTTCCATACCAAAGATGTCCCCCTTCAAGTGTAAGATGCATACCACATACCAAATGGATGTGACCAAAACAGGAACACTATGGTGAAAGTAACAGTCAACACACTGCAGATACAGGATAAAAAGAATGCTTTGAGAGTTACAGAACAGAAAAGCCAAGTCACATGCAATAGAAAGATTATCAGCTTGACAGTTGACTTTTGAATAGAAATAGTAAAAGCCAGAAGAGCTTGGTTATAGTTCCTCATGCAGCTTAGCATGAGAGTGCACGCCAGCATCAGGAGTTGAGGGACCTGGCCACATCATATGCATAGGCCTTCTAAAAGAGGGACAATCTTTACTTGCCAACCACGTCTGGCCAAGTACATCAAAAAATGCCAACTTCCTTAACCATTTTTCCCCATTTTATCAACCTGCCCAGGAACATCACAGTTTTCATCTCCTTCCTGATTCTTTGCTCTTTTTTCTCATAACTCTGAACAAAATGTTAAAAAGTAGCCATATCAAACTGTTAAGACTACATTGTCTTGCAATTTCCTCTACCAAGCACTCAAATTTGACTTCAGGCAAGCTTACTGGGTGAGGGAAAAGCTTGATCAAACTTTCTGCCAACTTATTGTTTCATCTGCCCCTTAACAAGTTCCCAAAACATTCTCTTCTCTCCTTTGGACCATCACAAACTGGGCTTCACTCACAGCATTACTCTCTTCCAAACTCTCAAAAGAATGGCCTTAGGCCCTGTCTCCAAAATACAAAGGCTTTACCAGCATAAAGTCCCACATTTCTCCATATTTCTCCCAATAAACAGTTCAAAAAGCAATGGCCACATTGCTGGGTACCAACTTCTCTCAGCTTCAAAAACAACAACTTCACTTTTTGGTACTGGATTTTCCTCTCACACAGCAACACCACACTTCTTTGGTACAAATTTCTCTCATTTTCTAAATACTTCATGTTTTGGTACCAGGTGTTCTTACTCTCACAGCAATATCCCATTTCTCAGTATCAATTTCTGTACCAATTATTTTTCTCTGTTGTTGTGAGACAACACACAAAGATAATCAACTTAAGGGAGAAAGGAGATCTATCCAGTCTACGGTTCCAGAAGGGAAATACAGTCCATTACAGTGGGAAAGTCATGGCTGGCTGGCAGAAGTTGGAAAAGACTTAAGTCACTGCAAATGTCATGGAGGCTGAGAGCTGCTGCTAGTTTAAAAGTAGATTCACTAACTGATATAGGGCAGGGCCCAAAACATCAAGACCACCCCTGTAACTGCCTTCTTGCAGAAAGGCTCCACCTCTTAAAAATGCCATAACCTTCCCAAATAACCTAAGGTTCAAACTGCGAGCCTGTGGGGGACAGCTCACATTTCAAACCATGACACGTATTTTTACACCGTCGTAAATGAAAATTTCCTTCACCTAAGGAATGAGATCCTGATCTCAGTACAAGATAAATGTTGCACAACAATTAGGCATGACTAAAATGAAACACATCGCAACAAATAATGGTCAAAACACTGGAGACAGTGGATAAAGAGAATGAACCTATAGGTATTGGAAGACAGTACACAAAATTGCTCTGTAAATAGCTGCTATTATACCCATAGATTTGAAGAACACTTAACACTCAGCTTAGAAGTCTTCTTCTACACCAGAGTAGAGGATCTCAGCACATTGACAGGATGCAGCCTAGGGCAGTAGGAAAGCGGTGAAGTGGACAACAAATGCAGAGTACCTGTGACCTGCAAGGCTCTCCCAGAATCAGACCAATCTAATCTCTCCCCATTTTAAGACTGGGAAACCTTACAGAAAAGGGGGCAGTGAGATTATAAGAACCTTAAGAAGTACAAGTTTATCTTTGGGCAAGATATTTCATTCAAGGCGGGATTGCTGCACCTAGGAACTCACTGCAATGACACTTGTCCTTACCAGACCTGCATAATAACTGATATATCAATATTCCCCCATAGACTATGAAGGTACTCAAGAGATGAGAACATACAATGGAAATCTTGGGGACTAAAGCTGGATGAGTGAAGGAAAATGCCCCTATAAGTGGGGTAGCCCAAAGAGAGGCAACTTGGTATACCACCAGAGGCCTGAACCCCCACAGGAGTAGACAAATCTGAGGGAACTCTGGGGTCCACAGAAACAGACAGGCAGGAGGGTAGGAGTTAGTAGGATGGATTGATGAAGGGAAAGAAGGAAAATGGGAAGGGGTGGATTGAGAGATGCAGGAATAAGTACTCAATAAGCTTATAAAACCAGAACAATAAAATAATTTTTAAAAAAGAAATGTGACTCTCAACATTAGTCTCATATGTAAATGCCATAAGTTCATATATAAAAATTTACTTGATATGGCCATGGAAAGAAATGTCCAATATAAAAACCTGATAATTGGGCTTTAATAATGAATGGCAATAGCAAGTTGAAAGATTGGAAAAATAGGTGAAAAACTTCAAACAGGTCATAGTTATATTCTATGGGGTTTATCTACAAATTCTCCTACAAATGCTATTTACAAGAATTATAATTTTAAAAATGGGTTGACTCTGGTTATTTTGATAGTAAACTTTAATAACTATAGCTTCATATTTTAAATTTTAAAATTAATAAACTTTTAATATTGCTACATTAAATAATTTGGAGTGTCCTCTGAAAAAATATTTGCATATGTCACAAAAAAGGAAAAAATGCAAAATTATTCTGGAGTAACATTGTAACCTTGTATATCTCTGTTTCGTGTATGATGCAAAAATTAGATATTTATGGAAAGAGAGAGTTTTTTTTCCTTTCTGTGGAGGATATTTATGTAGAAAAATGGTTTTTTTCTTTTTGTGGAGGATTGGAAAGAGTTAGTCTGTTCTGCTAGTGTTAAGAGTCCTCAGATATCGAATGCCATAAATTATAGTAAAATGCCAAAATGCTACAAAATATTACAGCTGAAGGTTGATAAATTTGGTCCTTTTGAAGTCTGACCTTTTGGTTGGCCATGATTTTCAAACCTATAAGTAGGTTTTAGTTTCTCTGGAGTTGACTTATTTTGTAAAAGAAAACAACACAACAGAATGCTTGACCACCTTCCTTCAACACTAGGCTTCAATGACTCTCATGCTTCTTTGTTTCTTTCTGGTTTATGTTAGCTATGGAAAGCCGACAGTTTATTGCTTATGCCAAAGAATTAAATCTGATCCTCAACATCTCCTTTTTTTGCCTGTACTTGTACTTGATATAAGAGAGTTTTTTGGAAGCCCATCACAGAATTTGAAAATGAACTCTTTTTTTCTTGATTGATGATTCTTTTCTTAGAGGTCAGAGAGTCATTGGGAAACATTTTTACCAGTATGAATTAAATATTTTACACTGATTTACAATTACCATTAATTATTTTAAAGAAGAGGAAAAAGCAACCAAGAATGAGTTTACTTAGAACAGTCTGTGAGAGTATAGCATAAAGGTCTTGATTTCCTGTTATTTGAAATATTATGTAGAAACTGTTAGTAATTACATTTTTGGAAAACCTTAAAAATTGCCCAAATGTTGACATTGAAGTACATCAAATAGCAAAATGTTTTTGTGATCTTAAACATTTGCTTTTCATCTGTAATTTAATTTTGTTCCAAAGTAAATTTTGCCTTTTGACAACTAAATTAAATCATTGCATTCTAACATGTAATATATAAATAAAACAATACACTTTGTTGGAGGAAAATTTCCCTTCTTGGAATGTGGTTGTAGTCATCCTTGTTCAGTTTTTGATTTTTTTTTTAATTGAAGAGGATTTAACTGAAAGCTTCCTTTGCATCAAGATGTATGCAGAACTTTGATGCAGTGCATCACAAATGGAAGTTTGTATTTAATGAGGAGGTGCTTTACGCTGTATTTTTTCATGTATTCTTGGGGGCAGAAGGTTACATTTAGATGTATTCTGAAGCTGTTCATTTTTAACAAATAAAAATGTGACAGGTTTCAAATTAAAAAAAAGAAAGATGGACTAACAGCATGAAGTAAAAGAACAGCCCATTAATTTGCTGCATTCAATAAACATACATCACTATAAAAGATAAGCACTATTTGCAGGTGAAAGATTGATCAAAGATGTCCCAAGTAAATTTAACAACAAAAAAAGCAAGAGTAGTCATTCTAATATATAAGAAAATCAACTTTAAGCCAAATAATCATAAAAGACACAGAAGGATACTACAAAATTGTTACAAGGAAAAATCCAGCAAGAAGACTTCACAATTCTAAATATTTACACGCCAAATATAAGCTCACTCACATTCACTAAATAAACACTACAAAGCATAAAACAAACCTAAACATGACTGTAACATGTTATATTCACCTATAGACAGGTCAACCGGCTAAAAACTGAACAGAGACACACTTAAACTAAATCAAGTCTTAAACCAAAATGACCTCACCAACATCCAAAGAACATTCCTTTTTAATACCAAGGAATACACATTCTTTTAAGCAGTTCACGGAATTTTACACAAAATAAACCACATACTAGGCCACAAAGAAGGTCTACACAAGTACAGTAAAATTGAAATAATATGCTGTACTTTATCTGACCACCAAGGAATAAAGCTAGACACCCACACAAATCACAGAAAGTACACAGGGTATTACTGTTAGGCTACTGCATAAGGTCCCAATGGTGCCTCTGGGCACGTGCCTCTGCACGTTGGGCTGTAAGATCTTTCCTCAACCCCATTCCCCTCCTTCAAGTACATGTTCCCGCCCAGCGGGCTCCAGCTCTCCCAGAAATGCTTCAATAACTAAGTATTTTCCCGCTGAAAAATAGAATTCCCGTAAAAAGTAGAAAATCTAAAATGTCTGTTGCTCCTAGTGCCTTCCTGATTGCACTCTATATAAGCCCAGAGGAAAAGCTTGCTGCTGCTCGGTGCACTCTGGCTGGCGCAGCCATTCTGCTCTCCTAATAAACCTCTTGCGTGCAATGCGGTCCGTGTCTTTGCTCCCGCCCGACATCAGGGTTCCGGAAAAACCCCTTCAATTACAAAAAAAGCACTATGCTGTTGAATGAGAAATGTGTCCAGGCACAAATCAAATGAAAATCGAAAAATTCCGAGAATTTAATGATATTAAAATCTCCTATCTGTGGGACACAATGAAAGTGGTCCTAAGAGCAAATGTTTAAAGCAGCCTGTTCCATCTCCACAATGAATGAGGCCATTAGGGCATATTAACAAGTTTAAAGATTGGCAGAGCTGTGTTATTGTTGGTGGCCTCACTTCTTGTTGACCTTGTACGTGTAGCCTGTCTGTCACAAGAGATATCATCCATTTGCACAATGTATAGACGGGGTCTCCCTGTTTCATGGAATATAAGGGATTAGATTTTAAAATAAACTTGATTGAGTTTTGGCTTTTGCAAATCCCCTTTTGACCCATCCTGATTCAATTCCTGCTGATCCCACTAACCCTACCATCCAGAATAGCGAATGCCTATTCTTTTGTGTTTCTTATGATTTCTTTTGGTTTGAATTCTATTTTGTCAGATACCAGAATAGCTGTTCCTGCTTGTTTCCTTGTTCTGTTGGCTTGAAGTACTTTTGATTGGCCTTTTGCTCTGAGAAAGTATGTTGGGCCTGCCCAGGGATAACGGTCTGGGAGTGAGCAGGGCATGGCTTAGCACATGGGACCAAAGATGGCACTGGGAGCTAGTGTCCTAGGTATAACCCTGATCACATTACAGAGAGCCCTAATTGGCTTATAGGAGCCAACATAGATATATGTTTAGTCTGACCTATGCAGCTTGTGTGCTGTACTGACCATTAAGGTAATTGGCTGCCTGTTTTGCGTGCTCTGATTCTTTGTCTATATAAGCTGATTTGTTACCCCCAATAAACTGAGATCTTGCTCTGACAAACTTCCTGTCCATTGCCGAGTCCCTGGAGGGCTAAGGCAGAGGTGCAGGTGGTCAGGCTTTACTTATCTTCGTCATCACAGCCAGCAGATGTGTAACTGAGTGAGTGAGTGAGTGAATGAGTGAGCGAAGGAGTCTAGCCTTGAGAGACTCCCTGCTGTGTCCGGAGTCCCCTGGATTTGGGTGAGGGGGTAAAGGGCCTGAAGCACATTTGCCTTTCTCTGCCCCGAGGGCCTGGAGTCATCACAGTGTGTGCCTGGGAAAATCAGTCCAGCAAAAGTGCCTATCTTTCATGGTAAAATGTTTCCTTTAGGTGGCAGATTGATGTGTTGTGATTTTATTATTATTATTTATTCATTTGTGCATGTATGCGTATGCGCGAGTGTGTATGTGTGTGTGTGTGTATGTGTGTATAGAACCACAGACTAATCGGGAACCACCACGGAAGCCTCCACCTCCTCGTTTACTTTGCCCCGGGATTCACAGGCTCCGCCCTACCAGGACGGGAAACGCAGGCTGACCCCGCTTCCGCCCGTCTATACACGGGGTCTAGGATCCGAATTCAGGACCTTCCGCCTGCAAGGCAGAGGCTTAACCCCTGAGCCACCTCTCCAGCCCCAATGTGTTGTAATTTTTAATCTGTGTTTATAGCCTATGTTTTTTGATTGGAGAGTTAATTCCATTGATGTTTAGGTTTATAATTGAGAAATGTCTGTTGCCTCCTGACATTTTTTTTAATATGTGTATTTTTTTTGCTTAGAAGTTGTATTGGTATTATTTTTCCCGTCTGTCCTCTCAGATATAATTATCTCTTTCTTCAAGCTAGTATCTTTTCTAGCATCTTTTGTAGGTCTGGTTTGGTGGCCATGTAAACCTTCAGCCTTTGTTTATAGTGGAAAATTTTTCTTTCACTTTCAATCATGACTGATAATTTTGATAGGTATAACAGCCTTGGTTAACATTTGTGCTCATTCGTGACTTGAAGTACATTTTTCCAAGCTTTTCTGGCTTTTACTCTTTCCATGGAGAAATCATCTATTATTTTAATAGGCTTATTTTTAAATGTAACTTGGTTTTTCTTTCTTGAATATCTGAACATATTCTCTTTGTCATGGATTTGTAATGTTTTGACTATTATTTGCCTTGACAAGTTTCTATTTTGGTCATATCTGTTTAATGTGCGATATCTTGTTCTTGGATGGGAATCTCTTTCCTTTAGTGTGGAAATTTTCATTTATGATAGTGTGAAAAAAACCTCTTTTGGTGTAGCCTTTTGAGTTTCTTGTTCTAGGATTCTATGAATGCCCAAGTTTGGATTCTTCAAGGTGTTCCATAACTCTTGACTATTTCTCTCAATTTTTTTTTTCCTTTTTCAACCTCTTCAACTGAACTAATTTGTTCTGCCATCTTGTCTTCTAGTTCTGATATTCTATTTTCTGTTTCATTATTTTTGCTGGTAAGACTGTTGAGTTTTGGATTGTAGATAGCTTGTTTTCTTCTTTTTTAATTTTTTTTACCTTCACAAGTACATTGCTTTAAATTTCAATTTACCCATGCCTGAGTTTTTTTTAATTGCACCATACTTAGCTTTTTTTCTTCTACTGCTTTTTTCATCTTATCCAGGTTCCTGTTGTGCTCCTGTTCATATTGGCTTATGCAGTTTTTTAAATCTACTCACAGATTTCTGCTTTCATTGTTTTGATTGCCATAAAAATCAGGCTTTGAAAAATCCTTCTCTTAGTTATTGATTTCTTGGCTAACATCAAGGGGTTATTCTGGTTGGGACATATCACCGTGGGGTCAACATTTTTTGTGGGAGACTTGTCTTGGTTTTTGTTGTTTTTCAGGGATTTGTTGTGTGACTTGGGCATTTTGTACTTGATTTTTGTATCTTTCTTGGTGTGGTTTTTTTTTTTTTTTGGCTGTTATGAATTAGAATTACTTCACTTGGATATATGGCTAATGCTACTGCCATGGGAGTGGTGGAAAAAGTCCCAAAAGAATAGAAATAAAAGAACACGAGTTTCAAAAGACTTTCATGTAAGAAAAGTCTTAAAGAGGAGTGAAGAACAGGAATCACAATAGGGAATAGAGTTAACCTCCAGGTAAATAAGCACCTGCTTAGTAGCTCCTAATCCCCTCAATCAATGACAAGGAACATATGCCCAGTAATATAAACTTGTCTAAACAATAGTGGTCTGAAGAAAAATGACGTTAGACAGGGTCATATGCTTCAATATTAACCATAAACACCTGTGATAGTTAATCCTGGATGTCAACCTGGCATTAACTAAGATCTACTGAGACCACCTGAAGAGATTATCCAGATCGACACATTTGTAATACAAAAACCAGCCCTAGATTCCATCTGAACCTTCCTAGATCTCATTGGAACCTTCCAGTAGTGGACCAAATAAAAGGAACCACACAGAACAGGAGGTGACACCAGTCATGTCACCTTTGCCATGAAAGTCTGTTTCTCCCCTCTGAAACTACAAGTTGAATAAATCTCCCTTTTTCCTTAAGTTGTTTACTTTGAATGCTCTCTCACAGCAATAGTTAAAAGTAACCATTTCAACACTTAATAGTAAACATTCATCTAAACAACTCTCATTTTATCTTTAAATAAGAACAGATCTCAATGCCCAAATAAGATGTAGCCTAGTAAAATGGAAGAACAGTGAAATAGACAACAACCAATCAATCTGCAGAGTAATGATGATTCTAAAATGCTCAGCCAGAATCAGGCCAACCAAATCTCTTCCCATTCTAAGACTCAAGTAATCTTGCAGAAGAGGGGGCAGTAAGATCATAAGAACCTAAAGGTGGGGAAGTCTAGTGCTGGCCAGTACATTGCACTCAAGACAGGGCTGCTGAATCCAGAAACTCACTGCAATAAGACTTATCCTCATTAGATTTCACCAGTGAGGAATTCAGGAGAAAAAAATTACATGCAGTGGGAACCTTAGGGGCTAGAACTAAACAGATGAATGGAATCTCTACTAGAGCAGACAAGTCAAAGGGAATCCCGAGGCCTACACAAAGATGTCAGGAGGGTGTGAAAGATAGAGATGGATTGGTAAAGAAAAAAATTTTCCTTTATTTTTTTCTACTTTTACAAGTGCATTGAGTATTCATCCCAGCTTCCCTCCTTCCCTTCTCCCTCCTACCCTCTCCCTTCCCTTTACCATTGCCTCCCACTCCCTCCCACCATTCTGCCTGTATGTTTCTATGGACTTCAGGGTTCACTCTGGCTTGTCTACTCCTGTGGGGACTCAGGCCATCCCACTGATATGTGCATTTCCCTTCACTCATCCGGTTTTAGGCCCAAAAGTTTCTACTGTGAGTTCCCTTTCTATGAATACAATAACAGCTGTCTGCAGAGCACTTTGATGTACTCTCTTCCTACTTATAGATTTATTAGCTGTCTTCCATATTGATCTATTTCCTTCCCTTTTTTAAGTTCTTGTTCTAATTTACAGTAAAAGGAATGGGTACCATTCTGACAAACGGATCTTGAGTCCAATCAGAAAGCTGTTGGTTATCTTCTTGGTACTCACGCCACTATTCCACTGGTGGTTGGTCACCTCTTGCCATGGTGATCTATATTGCAACTGACAGATTTTTCTGCCACTGATTGGGCTTGTAACAAGGCTTATTTTTCTCCCTCAGCAGCTTCCACAGTGTTCTTTGGTACTATGTAAGCTATCTAGCAAGGAGAATCCTCAGGCCAGTTCCAGTTGTTATATTTTGCCTATGTTCTGTAATCCATTTGTGTTTCATCTTCAGTAATAAGGTCTTACTTACAGTTTTTGGAGAGCAACCAAGAGCCATGGCAAAAGCCTATAATGTTTGGGGGCTTTTAAGACCTCTCTAACATTTTATCAAGAAGTGCCACATTCCTGTTACTTCTAGTATAATTTTGTCCCTGCATTCTAAGTGGATCAGCCAAAGCTTTTATTTTATTTAATTGTTCCCTGTGTTTTATTGTTATCTATGTTCCTCTGCATAGGGACTGCTCATTCTTGTTCCTTTCTTTAAAATACATTTTTTACATATTACTAACATAGGATATTCCTTTGGGGTTGCTTCACATCATTTTTTGGGTTTTTCTATAAGTCCCTCAGTTCCTTCTGTCTCCCATTCCCTCATTTCATGCTATGTACTTTTCTCAATTGTCCCGTCCCTCACCTTTGTCTTGAATTCCTAAATCTCACATTTAAAAGATTTCACCCTAATTATTCCTTCCCACCTTCCCACTCTTAGTTTTTTTTTGAGTTTTCTGGCTCTTACAGTGCATATGCTTCATACATTGACAAGAATATCAGTTCATCCACATACTAAAGAAAACATGTGGTGCTTAAATTTCTGTGTCTGAGCTATCTCACTTAATATTAAAGCTTCTACTTCCATCCATTTGCCAGAAAATTACATAATCTCATCCTTTCTGATGGCTGATTAATATTCCATTGTGTATATGTACCACATTTTCATTATCCATTCCTCTGTTGATGGACATGTTGGCTGATTCCATATTTTCACTGTTGTAAATAGAGCTGCAATGAACATACAAGAACAAGTGTCTTTGTAATAAGATGTAAAGTTTTTTTAATATTCCAAGGAGTGGTATAGCTGGATCATATGGCAGTTCCATTTTTAGCTTTTAGAGGAACCTCCACACTGATCTCCATAGAGTCCATGCCAGTTTACACTCCCACCAGCAGTGAATAAATGTCCATTTTTTTCTACAGCCTTACTTGCAATCTGTGTTTGTGTTCTTCATCTTAGCCATATTGACATTGGTAAGATGGTATCACAAGGTTGTTTTGATTTGCATTTCTCTGATACTCAGGGAAATCGAGCATCTTTCAAGTATGCGTTTGACATTTCAATTTTTCTTTGAGTGAAATCCAATTTTGCTGTCTTGGTGTTTAATTTTCTGAGTTCTTTGTATACCCTGAAGGTTAATCCTTTGTCAGATTCATAGCTAGCAAAGATTTTCTCCCATTCTGTGGATGGTCTTTTTGTACAACTGGCAGTTTCTTTTACAGAACAGAAGCCTTTTAATTTCATGAAGTCCCTTTTGTTGATTATTGGTCTTAGTTCCTGGGTATCTGTTATTCTGTTTAGAAAATCTTTACCTAGGCCTATCAATTCAAGTGTACTTCCTACTCTTTCTTCTAATAATTTCAGAGTTTCAGGTCTAATATTGACGTCTTTGATCCATTTAGAGTTCACTTCTGTGTAAGGAGAGAAGCATAATCAATTTTTATTCTTTTACATATAGATGTTCAATTTTCCCAACTGTTGAAGATGCTGTCTTTTCCCCAATGTACATGTTTGGCACTTTTGTCAAAAATTAAATGGCTATATTTGTGGGAGTTTATGTCTGGGTCCCCTGTTCTGAGCCATTTGATTGATGTATCTGTTTTTGTGCCAATACCAAGCTGTTTTAGTTACTATAGCTCTCTAATATATATAGTTTGAAATCTAGTATGGTGATATCTCCAGCTGTCTTTTTATTGCCCAAAATTGTTTTGGCTAATCATGGTTTTTTGTTCTTCCATGTGAATTTTGAGTGTTTTTTTTTTCAGTTCTGTGAAGAACTGCATTGGGATTTTAATTGGAATTGCATTGAATCTACATATTGCTTTGGGTAGGATAGTCATTTTCACAATATCGATCATCCCAATCCATGAGCAAGGAAGGTCTTTCCACCTTTTAATATCTTCTTTAATTTCTTTAAGCAGTGTTTTGTAGTCTCCATTGTGCAGGTCTTTTATCTCCTTGGTTAAATTTATTCCAAGATATTTTATTTTCTTAGTAGCTATGGTGAATGGGATTGATTCTTTCATTTCTTTTTCAGCTTGTTTTTCTCTGGTATATAGGAAGGCCTCTGATTTTTGTATGTTGATTTTGTAGCCTGCCACTTTACTGAAATTGTTTATTAATTTGAGTAGTTTCTTGGTGGGGTCATGTGGATCTCTCAAGTATAGAATCATATCATTTGCAAATAAGGATACTTTGACTTCTTCCTTACCAATCTGTATCCCTTTCATTTCCTTCTCTTGCCTTATTGCTCTAGTTAGGACTTCAAGCACAATATTGAACAGGAATGGTAACAGTGAACAACCTTGTCTTGTTCCAGAGCTAAGTTAGAATGCTCCAAGTTTTTTCCCTAATTAGATGATGCTTGTTTTAGGCTTGTCATATATAGCCTTTATCAAGTTGAGATAGGTCCTCTCCATTCCTGTTTTCTCCAAAACTTTTACATGAAAGGATGCTGGATTTTGTTGAATGTCTTTCTGCATCTATAAAGGCTTATGTGATTTGGTTTTTGAGTCTGTTAATATGATGAATCGCATGTATTGATTTATGTATATTAAACCATCCTTGCATTCCTGGTATGAACTCAGCTTGATCATTGTGTATGATCCTTTGGATATATTTTTGGATTTGGTTTGCTAGTATTTTATTGAGCATTTTTGTATCTGTGTTCATTAGTGAGATTGGCCTATGATTCTCTTTCTTTGATGTGTCTTTGTTTGGCTTTGGAATTAGAGTTATATTGGCTTTTGAGTTTGGAAGTATTTCTTCCTCCTCTATCATATATATATATTTTTTATTATTATTATTTATTCAACTGTGTACGTGTGTGTGTATGTGCTCGCGTGTGTGTGTGTGTGTATGTGTGTGTGTAGAACCACGGACGAATTCGCGAACCACCATGGACGCCTCCACCTCCTTCTGCCCTGGGATTCACAGGCTCCGCCCTACCAGGACCAGAAGCGCAGGCCACCCCCGCTTCCGCCTGGCGTCTATACGTGGGATCTGGGATCCGAACTCGGGACCTTCCGCCTGCAAAGCGGAGGCTTAACCCCTGAGCCACCTCTCCAGTCCCTTCTTCCTCTATCATATGGAATAACTTCAGGAGTAGTGGTGTTAGTTCTCTTCTGAAGGCCTGGTAGAAGTCTGCACTGAATCCATCCGAGCCTGGGCTTTTTTTAGTTGGGAGACTTATAATTACTCTTTCAATTTCTTCTCCTGTTATTGGCCTGTTTAATGTGTCTATTTCATTTTGAGTTTATTTTGGTAGGTCATATGTGTTTAGGAAATCATCCATTTCCTTTATATAGTCTAATTTAAGAGAGTATGAATTTTTAAAATATGTCCTTATGATTCTCTGGATTTCTCCAGTATCGGTTGTTATTTCCCCCTTTTCATTTCTGATTTTGTGGATTTGAGTGTTCTCTCTTCTTCTTTTGGTTAGTTAATCTAGGGGCTTGTCAATCTTATTTATCTTTAAAAAAAAAGCTCTTTCTTTCATTGATTTTTTTGTATTTTTTTTCTTCAGTTTCGATTCATTGATTTCTGCTCAGATCTTAGATATTTCTTCTTGTGTGCTACTTTTAGGATTGCTTTGTGCCTTTTTTCTAAGGCTTTCAGGTGTAACATTAAGTCATTTACTTGGGATCTTTCTTTTTCATGATATAGGCATTTAGTGCTATAAATTTTCCTCTTAGAACTGCTTGCAATGTGTCCCATAGGTTTTGGTAGGTTGCGTCATTTTCATTGGCTTCAAGGAAGTTTTTTAATTTCCTGTTTTATTTCATTTTTGACCAATTCCTCATTTAAAAATGTGTTCTTTATCTTCCATGAGTTTGTGTAGTTTGTTTTACAGTTTCCCTTATTGTAGGTATCTACCTTTATTCATGATCGTCAGGGAGTATGCAGTGGATGAGTTCAATTTTTCTGTGTATATGAGGGTTTGATTTGTGTCCTAGTGTGTGGACACATTTAACTCCAATGTATTTCTGCTTAGCTTTTGGCCTGTTTACCTGTTCAGTGGTATGAATGTGGTATTGAAGTCTCCTCCTCCAGGGTTGATTAGTTGTTTTGTCTCCTGTAGTGTTTGTTTAATGAATTTGGGTGCTTCCATGTTTGTAAGATCTTTTTGCTGGAATTTTCTCTCTATTAAGATATAGTACCCATTTGCATCTTGTATGGTTTGCTTTAATTTGAAATCTATTTTGTCTGATATTAGGATGGCAAGTCCTGCTTGTTTCCTTGGAGTGCTTTTAACCATCCTTTTACCCTGAGAAAGTGTTTATCTTTCAAGGCGGGGTGTGTTTCTTGGAGGCAGAGAATTGATGGGTCATGATGTTTGATCCAAATTATAAGCCCGTGTCTCTTGATTGGGGAGTTGATCCCATTAACATTTAAAGTTATTATTGAGAGGTGTTTAAAAGTTCTTGACATTTTGTTGATTTTGTGGTATTTGCCTTTTTTTTAGTCTCTCATTCAGCTCTTGTGTTGATATTGTTTCTTCCCTTTAGCTTCTTTGATGTGTGTATCCCTCTCTTCCATCTTGCACATTTCTTCCAATATTCTTTGAAGGCCTGGTTTAGTGTCCATATAGTCTTTCAGTTTGTTTTTGTCATGGAATATTTTTCTTTCACTTTCTATTTTGACCTGAGAGTTTCTTTTTTTCTTTGAAATATTTTTATTTATTATTATTATTATTATTGTTATTATTATTTCCGCTCACACAAACTTAACAGGTACACCGGTCCCCTCCCTCCCTCCACCTTCCCCCTATCCCCCTGCTCCTCCCTCTCCTCTCCCCTTCCTCCTCATCCCCCAGTGCCTCCCCCCGCCCAGTCCCGGGAGCATCCTTTACTGTGCATGCCAAAACTCTCCTCTGGGTCCTCCTCTCTGATGAGGTGCAAGGACCCAGGGGCATGTCCCAGAACCTTTTCCTGTGTTCCCCTTAAGCTTAGGTACACTACTGTGCTGTCAGTCCCTAGCCTCAAAGGATCCTAATGCCTTTAGTCCATGCTAGACTTTGTGGAGTCAATAATGTGTTGGACATAGCACAGTTGACCTGAGAGTTTTGTTGGATATAATAATTTGGGTTGGTATTTGTGTTCCTTGTATTGTGTCTCTCCAGGCCCTTCTGGCTTTTATCATTTGTGTTGAAGTCAGTTGTTATTTTGATCGATTTACCTCTAAATGTGACTTGTTCCTTTTGTCTTGCAGCTCTTAAGATTTTGTCTTTGATGTGTATATTTGTTGTATGGTCTATCATATGTGTTGGCGTGTTCCTGTTTTTTGTCCTGAATATTTGGTGTTCTGTTTACCTCTTGAGACAGAATGGGTATCTTTTTTCAGGTCAGGGAAATTTCCCTCTATTATCTTATTGATTATACTTGGTGAATTTTCCTTTTGTGTATTTGTCTGGGATACCCACGATCTGTATGTTGGGCCTTTTGATGGTGTCCCAGAGTTTCTGGATGGTCCATTCCAGTGTGTTTTTCAGTTTATCAGTTTCTGTCATTGACTTATGAACCTCCTTCTGAGACCTTGTCTTCTACATGATTAGTTCTATTTTTGAGATTCTCTATTGAATTTTTTAATATTTATTTTTCCCCAATCATACAAGCTTAATAGGTACTCCTGTCCCCTCCTTCCCTCCAACCTTTCCCAGTCCACCTTGCACCCTCTCCCCCACTTTCCCCCTTCCTTTCACCCCCCTCCCCTTCTTCCAATGCCTCCCCCCCCCCCATTCCCCGAACCATCCTTTTGTGTGAATGCCAAACTTCTAGTGAGGTATAAGGACTCAGTGGCATTGCTCAGAGCCCTTTCTTGGGCTCCCCTTTAGTATAGGAACACTATTATGACTGCTAATCCCTTGCCTCTAAGGATCCTAGTGCCTGTGATCCATGTTAGGCTTTGGGGGGTTGTTGACATGTCAGTCATTGTGCAGGTCATGCAAAGTCTGTTCATGACTACTGTGGCCCTAATTTGTGTGGAGTATCTTGCATATCGTTGTTCCTTTCCATCTTTAGACTCTTGCAATCTTACTGCCCCCTCTTCTGCAAGTTTCTATTGAATTTTTTTATTATACTGTTTGAATTCTTTGTTCTTTTGTTTCAGTCTGTTTTTTTTTCTCAGTGTTTCTGTGTTTGTTTGTAGGTAACTTTGGATTTTTTCACTGCTTTGAGATCTGTTTTTAGGCTGTTTCCATTCTATTTATGTCTTGTTCTTTTTTATATTCTTGAATTCTTTCCTAAGCTTGTTGTGTTCTTCTTGAAATGTGTTTAGGCATTTATCTATGTCCTCTCAGAGCTCTTTGAACATATTTATAATCGATTTATGAAGCTCGCTGTCTTGGCTATTGTTCTCTTGGATACCTCCAATGGGCTATCCATTTGTGGAATCTGAAGCCTTATCTTTGGTGATATTGAGGGGGGATATGTTTTCTTGTATTCTTACACTTCTTCTGTTTTTCCTGTGAGATGTTGCATATTTAGGATAGGCAGATTTTGATTGTAGTATATTAGTAATCTCTCTGGGATGCTATTTCTCAGACTTAGATGATAATAGTGTCTAGGTTTGTTTTTGTGTTAGGTTTTTCACTGGCTGATTGGAACACACATCCCAAATCTTTAATGTGGGTTTTGGCAAAGGTCATTCCTCATTCACACCCCCACCCTTCTTGTCCCTATTCTCTGTAGGTTGGGAAGCCAGACTTGCACTAAGCTCCAAATTACTTAGAACACCCTGCTGCTGGTCAGTACCAGAATATTCTTTCATTATGCTGTGATTTTCCTGGAGACTCAAGTGCTTAGGACAACACACCAAAGTACAGGTGACTGAGCGTCCTCCAGAGGTTCTGGCTTACTCTTCTAGGGACACCAGAGAAGCCTCATTTTCAATGGTTGTCCACATCATGCTAGTTCTGGTGCTGGTAGTCCCCACTGTGGAAACAGGTTAGTTGAAGAAGGAACAGAAAGGCCAAGTAGAAAGCTATTCTGCATGTAAGGCCAGACAGGTTTCAGGCCTGAATCAGAGATACTCCAAATTTTTCTATACTTTCTGAAAATTGCTGCTGTTGTTATTACTATTTGACAATTTCACTTATGTGAAATTTCAATATTTTTTACCCCCTTGATCCTCTCCCACCTCTCCTCTCCCCCATTGAAACCCTTCTTCCTGACAAACTACCCCGACTTTGATGTTTTGTTTTCTTTCCCACACTGTATTTGCATGAGCATGTGCAGAGAAATTATTACTGGAAAATGGGCAACTTCTCAATGGCTACACCACTGAAGAAATGACACTCTTTCAGACCTATTACTCCTGATAATCAATGAAGTGGAGGCTTCATAAGCTCCTGCCCCATGCATCATGAAATGGTGACAGCTCCAATTTTGTGCAAGTGACCATAGCTACAGTGAGTTCATGACTGAAATGGCTGTGTTGTGTCCAGAAGACACACTTCAGTGTTGTTTTATGAATACCTACATTTCAAATACTAAAAGATTTGAAGATTAGAAAAATAGTCTAGAATCCAGCTAGATAATTCAGTTCTATTTGTAATTAAGAATTATTACATTTGTATTTATACTTAAATTGACATCTTTGTGTTCAAAATGTCCAAATAATTCCGATATTTATTTATTGCACCCACATCGTTTTCTTTCATGTGACTGTTAAACAATGAACAAAATTAGATATGGTTATATTTGATATTTAAGCAAAAAAACCTGAAGGCCCATCATTTAAGATAGTACTGCTACTATCAAAATTGTATAGTTTCTTAATAATAATTTTTTACTTCATCGTGTCCTTGTCTCTTTCCCTTTTTTCCTCTCCCTTTTTATCCCATTCTCCTCTCCCTTCCTTAATCCTTCCATGTCCCTTCTACTTTCGGGTCCTTCTGCATGTGTGAACCACAGAGTCTCCTTTTGGGGCACCTGTACCAGTTAGGAACCAGGCTTCTGTGGTGGCTTAAGGTGGTCTTTAGTGGGCTTCAGTGGGTTTACCCACAGATGGGGAGGCTCTTCTTTTGCCCAGTACCTGCTCCAAAGAATCTCTTTCTTCTTTGCTGTAATTATAAGTGGGTCCAAAATTCTGGATAAACAGAGGAAAGGAACAAGTTAAAAATTCATTGCATGGCCCAAATTTTCCTTTCTTAAACTTATTTGTTAATTATTGAACATCATGACTAGGAGCTCATGGCATCTTAAACTTCTTGATGAAGCATACAGAAATCCAAGTGCCCAAACATCCTAAAAACAAAATAACTCATCTGGCTCTGGATTCCAGGTAAGGCCTATTCTTTGGAAATAAGGGGATTTTAAAACTTATTTGAAAATAAGAACTTTTTCTCTTCTTTTTCTCTTCTCGTGTCATCAGGTTTTCCTCTTGTTGACATGGAAAATTTTAAAAATAGCATATTCTAAAGTGATAATTTTTCTTTCTTAATCTTTTCTGAATTCAGAACAAATTAACTCTCTTATCAAATGAAATCCAAATTGAAGAGGGACTTTTTAAAAACCACGCGCTCCCTCCCTTTCCCCACCGTGCTCCGCTGGTCGGGATGCGCGCGCTTGGTCCAGCCGGGCCTCAACCCGCGACCTAGGTAAGCTCCTCCCGCGCCCGCCCACCAGAACCCCAGGTCAGCCCAAAGGGACCCAGCTCCCCTCGGGTTAAATAGCTCCACGCCGACGCTCCCATCCTCCCTTCCCCACTCTGCTCCGCCGGCCGGGACACGCGCGCGGTCCATTCGGGCCTCATCCGTGACCTAGGTAGGCTCCGTCCCTGCCCACCCCCTGAACCCCAGGCCAAATAATTCAGTTTAGTGAAATTGAAAGATCTTAAGAGTTAAAACGACAATGCCAAAGTCAAAGTGCAAATCCATGAGAAACAACACTGAAGTAAACAAATTTCCCACTGAAGAAATTAATCCCATAATGTTAGACTCCAACAAGAACAAACCCGTGGAAAAAGGCCAAGAAAGCCTGACCCAGGATAACGACTTTCAAAATATGATCATTACCATGTTCAATACTATGAAAGAGGAAATTCGGGAGGAAACATAATCGAATCAATCGCTTTGAAGAGGAACACAACAGACATTTGGAGGAGTTGAGAAAAACAGTGCAAGAAACAAAAACTGGCATAGAGCAGTTAAAACAGACTCAAGCAGAGTTTAAAACTGAGCTACAAGACAAGTTATCTTCAACCCAGAACTCCACAGAGAGTCTTATCAACAGAACTAAGGAAGCAGAAAACAGAATTTCAGACCTTGAAGATAAAGTGGGAGTACTAACCAGCTCAATGGAAGAGGTTGTTAAAGCCAAAAAGATACTTGAGAGAAATATCCAAGAGATATGGGACACCCTGAAGAAGCCTAAGATGCGTATTCATGGAATACCAGAGCAAGAATCTCAAAATACCACCCCTGAGGAAATTTTTCAAACGATCATCAAGGAAAACTTTCCTCATCTAAAAAAAGAGAGGCCCATCCATATACAAGAGGCATTCTGCACCCCAAACAGATACGACCAAAACAGAAGCATGCCACGGCAAATAATAGTTAAAACACTCCACATTCAAGATAAAGAACTGGTGCTGAGAGCTTCAAGGGAGAAAAAACAAGTCACTTTTAAAGGTAAACCTATTAAAATAACAAATGACTTCTCAGTCGAAACAGTAAAAGCAAGAAGAGCTTGGAGAGACATACTTCAAGTATTGAATGAGCAAAAATGTCAACCCAGGCTGATTTACCCTGCAAAACTATCCGTCACGTTCGAGGGGGAAAGAAAAATCTTCCAGCACAAAGACAACTTGAAGGGATACATGTCCACCAAACCAGGACTTCAAAAAATGCTAGAAATGATACTCAAGCTTGAAGAAAAAAACAGGCATATCCAGGAGAACAGAAGGCAAGTACACCATTAAAAGCGAAGCAATATACTTATAAAAACTACTAAACATAATAAATGTCTGGAATTAAAAATAGTTTCTCCATTATAACACAAAATGTTAATGGAATTAATTCACCGATCAAGAGACACAGATTACAAACTTGGATTAAAAATCACAATCCATCAATCTGCTGCCTGCAGGAAACCCATCTCACCACAAAAGATAGGCACGCTCTAAAAATAAAAGGCTGGTCAGCAATTCTACAAGCAAATGGAAGCAAAAAACAGGCAGGGGTAGCCATTATGCTATCAGACAAAGTGGACTTCAAACCAAAGAAAATTATAAAAGACACGGATGGATACTACATTTTAGTCACAGGTACAATTCACCAGGAAGACTTCACAATACTGAACATATATGCACCCAATACGGGCCCCTCCACATTCATTAAGAAAACCCTACAGCGTCTAAAGCAAGAAATCACCCCCCAAACGATAATTCTTGGGGACTTCAACACTGCCCTCTCAACATGGGATAGATCAACAGGTCAAAAGCTTAACAGAGACACTTTGGAACTTAATCAAACCCTGACAGAAATGGACCTTACAGATCTTTATCAAACTTTTCACCCACGCACTAAAGAATACACATTTTTCTCAGCAGCGCACGGAACTTTCTCCAAAATAGATCCCATATTGGGTCACAAAACGAATCTACACATATACAAAAAAGTTGAAATTCTAACCTGTGCCCTATCAGACCACCACGGCCTAAAGCTGGACATCCACAACACATCAAACAAGAGAAAATACAATAACTCCTGGAAACTTAACAATATGATGCTGAATGAGAACTGGATTCAGGAAGAAATTGAAAAAGAAATTCAAGGTTTCCTGAAAGTGAATGATAATGAAAATACAACTTACCAAAATCTCTGGGACACAATGAAAGCTGTCCTAAGAGGTAAGTTCATAGCTCTTAATGCCTACATCAAAAAAAATGGAAACATCAGAAATAAACAACTTAACAATGCAGCTTAAAGCTTTAGAGAAACTAGAGCAATCTGATCCCAAAAGTAGTAGAAGAGAGGAGATTAGCAAAATAAGGGGAGAAATATCTGAAATCGACATTAAGAAAACGATAGAAGAAATCAACCCGTCAAAAAGCTGATTCTTTGAAAAAATCAATAAGATTGATACACCCCTAGCTAAATTAACCAAAAGCAGGAGAGAGAAAACCCAAATTAACAAAATCAGAAATGAACATGGAGTTATCACTACTGATACCCAAGAAATCCAGAGAATTATAACATCATATTTCAAAAACTTATACTCTGTGAAGTTTGACAACACAAAAGAGATGGATGAATTTCTAAGTAAACACAACTTATCTAAATTGAATCAGGAAGTTGTGAATTATTTAAATAGTCCCATAACATATAAGGAAATTGAGGAAGTAATCTTGAATCTTCCCACCAAAAAATGTCCTGGACCAGAAAGATTCAGCACAGAGTTCCACCAGACATTTAAGGAGTTAATAATACCAATACTCCTTAAGCTGTTCCATCAAATAGCAAAGGAAGGAACACTATCAAATTCCTTCTATGAAGCTAATATCATTTTAATCCCAAAACCTAATAAAGACTCACTTAAAAAAGAAAACTATAGGCCGATCTCTCTGATGAACACAGACGCAAAGATTCTCAACAAAGTCTTAGCAAATCGGATTCAAAAACACATTAAAAAGATCATTCACGGGGAACAAGTAGGCTTCATCCCCGGCACACAAGGTTGGTTCAACATACGAAAATCAATAAATGTAATTCATCATGTAAATCAGTCCAAAGTCCAAGACCACATGATACTCTCGATAGATGCAGAAAAAGCTTTTGACAAGATCCAGCAGCCTTTTATGATCAAAACGCTCGAGACAGTAGGAATGGAAGGAACCTTTATCAATATAATAAAAGCTGTGTACAACAAGCCCACAGCAAGGATTATGCTCAATGGGGAACAATTGGAAGCATTCCCACTTCGATCAGGAACTAGACAAGGCTGTCCACTCTCACCACTTCTATTCAATATTGTACTTGAAGTCTTAGCTGAAGCCATAAGACAAGAAAGGGACATAAGAGGGATTCAAATCGGCAAGTAAAAGTCAAGCTATCCCTATTTGCAGATGTCATGATCCTATACCTGAGTGATTCCAAAAACTCCACCAGGAAGCTCCTGGAACTAATTGAGAAGTTCAGCAGGGTGGCAGGATACAAAATAAATGTGCAAAAATCAGAGGCCTTCCTATATGCCCAGAATGAAAGAAGTGAAAAAGCCTTGAGAGAAACAATCCCATTTACTATAGCCCCTAAAAAAATGAAATACCTTCGTATAAACCTAACCAAGGAGGTAAAAGACCTATACAATGAAACCTTTAAAACCCTAAAGAAAGAAATTGCAGAAGACACCAGAAGGTGGAAAGACCTCCCATGTTCCTGGATTGGCAGAATCAACATCGTAAAAATGACCATCCTACCAAAGGCAATATACAGATTCAATGCTATACCAATTAAAATCCCAAAGCAATTCTTTAAAGAAGTTGACCAAACAATCTCAAAGTTCATATGGAGGCACAAAAGACCCAGGATAGCAAAGACAATCCTGAGTAACAAAAACACTGCTGGAGATATTACCATACTGAACCTTAGTCTATATTACAAATCCATAGTTATAAAGACAGCCTGGTACTGGCTCCAAAATAGACACACAGATCAATGGATAAGGATTGAAGACCCAGATATAAGCCCACAAAATTAAAGCCATTTGGTCTTTGACAAAGGGGCCCAAAGAATCCAATGGAAAAAGGACAGCATCTTCAACAAATGGTGCTGGCAAAACTGGATCTCCACATGCAGAAGATTAAAGCTGGACCCGTACTTGTTACCATGTACAAGACTTAATTCCACATGGATCAAGGACCTTGATATCAGGCCAGAGACTATAAAAACCATAGTTGAAAGGATAGGGAACTCCCTCGAGCTGATTGGACTAGGCCAACATTTCCTAAACAGACATCCAATGGCACAGTTACTGCTACCAACTCTCAACAGTTGAGATCTTGTGAAATTAAAGAGCTTCTGTTCAGATAAAGAGATTGTAACACGAGCTCAAAGGCAACCCACAGAATGGGAGAAAATCTTCACTAACCAATATCTGATAGAGCTCTACTGTCCAGAGTGCACAAAGAACTTAGAAAACTTAGAAAACTAAACATCAAGGAAACCAATGGCCCAATTAAAAAATGGGCCCTGGAACTTAAAAGAAATTTTACTTAAAATGTCTAACAAATATCTTAAAAAATGCTCCACTTCTTTAGCCATCAGGGAAATGCAAATCAGAACTTCCCTGAGATATCATCTCACCCCGGTCAGGATGGCAAAAATCTACAATACAAACAACAACAAATGCTGGAGAGGATGTGGAGAGAGGGGAACTCTCCTACATTGCTGGTGGGAGTGCAGGTTCATACAGCCACTCTGGCGAGCCGTCTGGAGATTCTCAAAGAAATTAAAGATTGAAATGCCATATGACCCTTCAATTCCACTTTTGGGTATAACCCCCCATACAGCAGAGATTCGCCTCAATAGCACAAGCATGACCATGTTCATAGCAGCACTGTTTACAATAGCAAAGACATGGAATCAACCCAAATGTCCAACAGTTGATGAGTGGATAAGGAAACTGTGGTACATCTATACAATGGAGTACTACTCAGCCATCAAAAATGATGAATTACTGGAATTTGCCGGGAAATGGATGTCATTAGAAACAATTATATTAAGTGAAGTATCCCAGACCCAGAAAATTAAGCACTGTATGTACTCCTTAATAGGTGGCTCCTAATACCAAACCCACCCAGCCCATCTTGAGACACTCATAGGTAAATCTATGTATTACCTACAGTAATTGCAAGGATTATGAACAGGAGGGATGGGGTTGGAGGGCCACACCAGAAACAAGGAGAGAAGTGACCATGTTACAGTAGAGAAAATAGGCCTCCATCAAGGACTGCAAGAAGGTAATGTGACACCTAGTTAAGTTCACAATTCGTTCCTGATCATTTACAACTAAGGGGATATGAACTCACCAGAAGGGGAGGGCATATAGTCCGGCAGATTAAAAAGTAACCATTTTGCAAATGGGTGATTGACTCCTCCCATTGCCAAATGCCATATGACCCTGCGATTCCACTTTTGGGTATAAATATTACATCTACCCTTGAATGTGCTCTTATAATAAGACTCCAGTTTAACAGCTTTCTGTCTCTGGCCAGGGGGTGACATACAGTGCCCATCACGATGGAGTGAAGGGCATTGCAGGAGCAACAAAACTGCAAAAGAAAATCAACGAACCACTATCCAGAACTTCAGAGACTTTATATCAACCACCTAGAACTAGGCCAGACTAATCTCTCCCCATCCTGAAGCTCAGGGACATTTGTGGAAGAGGGGGAGGTAAGAGTGTAAGAGCAAAAGGATGGGAGGAGCAATGATTTGCAAGATACTCCACACAAGTTAGGGCCGAAGCAATCATAATTGGACATTGCATTCCCGGCGCAATGTCCAACACACTATTGACCTCACAAAGTCTAGCATCTGCTAAAGGCACCAAGATCCTTGGAGGTAAGGGATTGACAGCCACAGTAGTGTTCCTATGCTTAAGGGGAACACAGGAAAGCATTCAGGGAAATGCCACTGGGTCCTTGTACGTCATCGGAGAGGAGGGCCCAGAGGAGAGTCAGGCATGCACAAGAAAAGACTCTGGGTATTGGGGCGGGAGGCATGGGGGGATGGGGTGGGAAGGGTGAGGGGAGGGAGAGCAGGGAGTTTGGGGGGAGGAAGAGGGAGGGAGGGAACTGGTGTACCTATTAAGTTTGTATGAGCTGAAATAATAATAAAAATGTATTAAAATAAAAAAAAAACCACGCTCCCCTTTGGTTGCCTTAAGAAAATTTTGACCATTAGCTTTACCCCCCCAAAAAAGAATATTTTTCAAGGAGAAAAAACCTCCCAGTTCAACCCCATTTTAACTTCACTATTAAACTTCATCTAAACTTCATCTTTCTAGAAGCATACCTCCTTCCTCACATGCACTTGACTTTGGATGTCTTAGATCAAGAGACAGGGCTGCTACATCCAAGAGCTTACTTGCAATGAGATCTACTTCCACCAGATCTACAACACTAGCTGACACGTCAGCATTTTCCCAAGGACACTGAAGCTCTCAGGAGAAACAGGGAGATATCAGGAGACATCTAAAGCTTTTTTTTTTTTTTTGCTTAGAACCACATGGATGCTCTCAGGCCAAATCATTTTTGGATTCTTTGTCATGCTCTCCGTGTGTGACCTGTATGCTCTCTATATGTGAAGTGTACCCTCTCTGCGTATGAACTGCATGCTCTGTATGTTAATTGTGTGTTTTCTGTGTGTGAACTACATGCTCTCTGTGTGTGAACTGAATGTGCTGCGTGTGTGAATTTAAGGTCACTTTTATACTCCCACTTTAATCCATAGACACTAAGAGATGCTTAGGCTAGTGGACATTAGTGGAATTTGTGGTTGACGAGCTCTATCAGAAACAGAATACAAAGTGGTCAGCAGATGAAACCAAAAAGCATCACAGCCAAGGAAGAAGATATTTCTCTCACCTGTGACAGATAGCTCAGTCTCTCTTATTAGGAGACTTGAGCACTGTGGTGGAACTGATTCTCATATCCCTTCTGAATCCAGGATTCATGCCTGGGATGGAGAATAATGCTTGCAGAGGAGTGGGCATGGCTTCCATGCATCTCCTTATGGAGAGGAATACGGGTCCCAGCACTCTTCATGCTCCTGAAATCATTCTCTTCAGAGGGGAAATACACCTATTTGTGTAACAAACACATGAGTGAGTGTAAAGGAGTCTGATCAGAATAAAGGGTTTGCATGAATAGGGGTACTTCTGCTGAGAGCCACAGGAAGAGTGGATGTGAAACAAATGAGGACTGGGAAGGGAAACAGTATTTCCAGACAGTAGAACAGCAGACAGACAAGCTTATGAAAAGAGGAGACTGAAAGCATAGATGGAATAGAAAGATGATCTGTAGTTCTGCAGCACAGAAAGTGATCATGATGATGGCAAAGTCTAGCCATAGAGGTGGAGCCAAACATCATACTCTGGTGGGTAGTACTAGAGAAGAAGTGGCAGTGGGGAGGCAGGTCTCTGAAGTTCTTCTAGCCCACACAGTTTTTCCTTGATGGAATACAAATAAGGCTCTAGACCAGGTTTCTCCATCTCTTCCATTAAACCATGGCTACTTTCTATCACACTCTAGAATTCACAGCTCCTAATTTCTTATGCACCCCACATTCTTTTAGGCTTGCATTATTTGAAACATGGTGGCAAGCCAGCCAGGCTGCACTGTACATTATGGACACCAGGTGGTAGCAGAAGGTCAGAAAACATAGTTCTTTTAAATATTTTCATGAAGAATTTTTCACTTACAAGCAAATGAGTTTATATCCATTTCCTGTACCCCTTCCTCCCCTCCCAATTTTCCCTCCCTTCCCAAGCCCAGCCATGTCCCTCTGTCTGCATGTGTGAACCACTTGGTCCTTTTGGATAGTTTATGTGGCCTTCAGTGGGTAAACCCACACAGGTGGGGAAGGTCCCCTTTTTTTGTCCAGAACCAGGTCCAGAGATTCTCTTTGCCTGTAGTTGTTTCTCCTGAGATCGTCGTTGTGCCTGGGGAAATGCCAAGTGTGAAATGTTAGCCAGTTTGTACATCTGGTAGAAACAGATCTCACTGAAGTAGGCTCTTGGATGCAGCCCTCCTGTCCTGACTGGTGTGTCCTGGCCAGCAGTGCATCTTCCCACCATTAAGCTCTTACAATCTTGCCACACCCTTTTCCATAAGGTCCCCCAACCTTAGGATGGGGAGAGATTTTGAAGGACTCTAAGACCAGTGGGAGATAGGTGTATAGGATGTGGATAAGATATTTGGGGGCTTTAAGCAAGAGTAAGGCCCCCAAATATCTTATCCACATCCTATACACCTATCTCTTGGGATAAAATGGAAAATAAATAAAAAGGTTTTCTTAGCTTTTAGTTGGGTGATAAGGCTGTCCTATGTTGAATGGTGTAATTCTCATGGTTCTCTGTTGGTTCCTGGGTTTATTATAATTGGGGAGGGGTGGTGGTGGTGGAATGGGGTATTGGTGGTTGGGGCTACCAGGGAACAGGCAGGGTGTAGGAGAGTATCCCTGAGTGCAGCACTAGCTCTGAAGGTCGCTTAGTTCTAGGGTCAGATTGGGCAGGGCACAGGAAAGTGTCCCTAGCTGTAGTGCTGATACTAAGGATCACATAATGCACTTTAGGCAGGATGCAGGAGGTAGTTCTCTGTCTCAGTTCTAATACTGAGGGTTGTGCAGCTCTGGGCCTAAAGCCCCTTTTTAATTGGGTTGTTTACTTCCTTGATATTTAATTTTTTTGTGTTCCTTGTATACTCTGGATATTAATCTGTCAGATATATGGCTAGTGAAGATCTTCACTCGTTTCATGGGTTGCTTTTTGCTCAGTTATCAAGATTTTTTGCTCTACAGAAGCTTTTCAATTTAATGAAATTCCACGTGTTGAGTATTGATATTATTTCCTGTGCATCTGGTATGCTATGCAAGAAAATGTTGATATAGGCCAATTACTTCAAGAGTATTCCCTATTCTTTCTTCTCAGAGTATGATAGTCTCTGGAATAACATTGAGGGCTTTGACCCATTTGAAGCTAATAGTTCTTACAGGGTGATGGATATGAGTCCAGTTTCATTCTGAAGATATCCAGTTTTCCCAGCACAATTTGTTGAAAATCCTTTCAATGGCATCTTTGTATCTATGCCAAGAATCAGTGGACCATAGTTATATGAGCTTATATTTATGTCTTTAGTTATAACCATTGATCTATATTTCTATTTTGGAGCCATTACCATGCTGTTTTATTACTATGACTTTGTAGTGTAGTTTAAGGTATGGTGTGGTAATATCTCCAGCAGAGTTTTTTTTACTCAAGATTGTTTTTGGTATCCTAGGCCTTTTGTGCTACCATATAAATTTTGAGATTGTTTTATCCCTTTCTGTGTATATTGTTTTTGGTGGCATGGTCATCTTTAAAATGCTAATTTTACTGATCCAGGAACATAGGAGATCTTTTCACCTTCTAGAGCCTTCTGTAATCTCTTTCTTTAGTATTTTAAAGTTTTCATTATACTGGTCCCTTGCACCCTTGGTTAGATTTATTACAAGATTTTTTTTTGAGGTATGGTAAATGTAATAATCTCTCCGTTCTTTCTTGTTTTGTTCATCCTTGATGTATAAGAAAGCTACTGATTTTTTTGGACATCAATTTCATAGCCAGCTACTCTACTGAGCATATTTATTAGTTCCAGGAGTGTGTTCATAGATCCTTTGGAAGTCTCTCAGGTATAGAATCATGTAATAGAAAATAGGAATACCTTGACTTCTTCCTTTCCTATTTGTATCCCTTTTATCTCCTTCTCTTGTTATGATTCTAGCTAAGACTTCAAATAAAACATTAACTAGAAGTAGTGAGAGTGGAAGCCCATGTCTAGTTCCTCATCTATGTGGAATGCTTCAGGCTTTTCACCATTTAGGATTATTTTTGTTATGGACTTATGTTATGGTCTTTATTATCTTGATCTATGTTCCTTCCATCCCTATTGTGTCCAGGGCTTTTATCATAAAGGGATGTTTAATTTCGTTGAAAGTTTTTTCTGTATCTAATGAGAAGGTCATTTGATTTTTGTTTTTGCATTTATTTACAAGATAAATTATATTTATTGATTTGCATGTATTGAACCAACCTTGTGCTTCTGGAGTAAACCCAATCTGGTCATAGTGAATGGTCTTTTCAATATGTCTTTGAATTCAGTTTATTAGTATTTTGTTGAGGAATTTCGTATCTGTGTTCATCAATTAGATTGGCCTATAGTTTCCTTTTTTGTTGTGTTTTTATTTGGTTTTGGAATCAGTGTAATGCTGGCTTTATAGAAAGACTTTTGAAGAATTTCTTCTTTTTCTGTTTTTGGAATAACTTGAGAAGTGGTGTTAGCTGTTTGTTAAATGTCTAGTAGACTTCTGCACTGAATCTACCAAGTTCTGGACTTTTATTTGTTTGGTTGGGAGATTTGTAATTACTGCTTTTATTTTGTCACTTGATATAAGACAGTTTAAATAATTCAGTTCATCCTGATTCAATTTTGGTATGTGGTATGTGCTCAAAAATTCATCCATTCTATTTGATTGTCAAATTTGTTGGAGTATAAAATTTTTGTTATGATCTCACGATTCTCTGAATTTCCCTGGTATCAGTTGTGATAGCTCCATTTTCATCTCTAATTTATCAATTTGAGTTTTCTCTCTTTTGGTTTTTGTTAATTTGGCTAAGAGATTACCTATTTTTTATGTTGCTTTTCTTTGTCTCAATTTCAGTTCTTTTTCCCCTGATCTAATTAATCTCCACCATCTGCTGCTTTGGGAGTTGGTTTGTTCTTGTTTCTCTAGGGCTTTAAACTTCATTCTTAAGATATTTGCTGTGATGTTTCTATTTTTTTATGTAGGCATTGAATGCTATAAACTTTCCTTTTGTTCCACAGGCAGATATGTTGTCTTTTTGTTTTCATTAAGTTGTAGGAATTTTTGTATTTCCATTTTTTCTTTTTTTAATTTATTTTTTATTTATTTCTTCCACTCATACAAAGTTGATAAATACCCCATTCCCCTCCCTCCCTCCACCCCTCCTGGATCCCCTTGCTTCCTCCCCCCTTTTCCCTTTCCTTTCTCCCCTCCCTCCCTTTCTCTCAGTGCTCCCTCCCTCCCCCCCTTCCTGGAGCATTCTTTACTGTGCATGTCAAACTTCCCTCTGGGTCCTCCTCTCTGATGAGGTGTAAGGACTCAGTGACATTGTCTAGAGCTCTTTTTTTTTGTGTTCCCCTTTAGTATAGGAACACGATTGTGGTTGTTAATCCCTTGCCTCTAAGGATTGTAAGTGCCTGTGATCCATGCTAGACTTTGGGGGTTCAATGATATAATGGTAATTGCACAGGTCATGCAAAGTACTATTATGATTACTTTGGCCCCAACTTTTATGGAGTATCTTCATTTGCATTTTTTCTGTCCCGAATCAATCCTCAATCAGTAGTATATTGTTTAGTCTCCAAGAGCTTGTGTATCATCTGATGGTTACCTTGTTATGGATGTTTAGCTTTATTCTATGGTTATCAGATAGAATACAGAATGTAATTTCAATTTTTCTGTATTTATAGAGGCTTGCTCTGTAGTCTAGTATGTGGTTTTTTAGAGAAAGTTCCATGGGCTACTGAAAAAAAATTCATTTCTTGCTGTTGGATGAAAGATTTAGTAGATGTCAGTCAGGCCCATTTAAGTTATGACTTGATTTATTTTCAATGTGTGTCTGTTCAGTTTTTGACTCGTTGATCTGTCTATTGGTGTCAGTAATGTGTCAAAATTTCCTACTATTATTATGTTTTGGTTCATTTGTTGTTTTATGCATTGTAATGTTTATTTAACAAATGTGGGTGAATCTCTATTTGGTGTATATGTTTAGAATTGTGAAATCTTCTTTATGGATAATTTCTATTTTTTATGTACACCATATAATTTATTTTACATTCCAAAAGAAAACTAAACATCCTGCTGACACCAGGGAAGAATGTATTCATTCATTCAATATTTTTGTGCAGATACGCAAAATCTCATGGCTTCTACTGAAACCTTGCAGTTCTACTGAAAACAAATGAAAACACCTTCTCACACACTTTGCAACTCTATGGAGCTCTTGAAGACTACAACAATATATTATTAGTACAAACCCTTTTATTTCTCAGTATTGATGGATAATTTCTTTAATGGGCATATTATATCCTTCTGTTTCTTCTATGATTTGTTTTGGCTTGAAATTTATTTTCTCGGATATCAGAATGGTTGTTCCTGCTTGTTTATTAATTCTACTTGGTAGAGATACCTCTAACCAGTCTTTTACCTTGAAATAGTGTCTACCTATCAGGGTGAGGTGTGTTTCTTGAAGGCAGAAAATTGATGAGTTGTGACTTTTAATCCATGCTGTTAGCCTATGTCTCTTCATTGGGGAATTGAGTCCATTGACCTTTAAGGCTATAATTGTGAAATGTTTGTTTGTTCCTGTAATTTTCTAAATTTTGTATTTTTTTATATTAGTGGTTCTTTGCTTACTAGTTGTGCTTGCATTATTTTTCCCTTCTATCCTCTTGAGTGTATTATTCCTTTTCTTCAGTTTTCAGTAGCTTTTCTAGTATTTTCCATAGGCCTGATTTGGTGATCACATAGGTCTGCAGTTTATTTTGTCATGGAAGATTTTTCTTTCACCTTCAATCATGACTGATTGTTTAGTTGCTTGTAATTATTCGTGATTTGAAGAATGCCTTTTCAAGCTCTTCTGACTTTTACTCTTTCCATCATAAAAATAAATTGTTATTCTGACAGGCTTGTCTTTAAATGTGACTTCATTTTTTCTCTTGCAGCTCTCAAAACTTTCTCTTTATCCTGTATCAACAATGTTTTTTGACTATTATTTACTGTAAGATATTTCTATTTTGGTCATATCTGATTGGTGTGCAGTATTCATTTTGTACTTAGATGGGAATCTCTTTCCTTAGTTGTGGAACATTGTCATTTATAATGGCATGAAAATATATTCTGAAGTGTTTTCTTGTTTTGTAAACCAATGAACACACAAATGTGGCTTCTTCATGGTGTCCAATAGCCCTGAATATTTCTTTCAAGTATTTTTTCCCCATTTGCATCTTCTTTAATTGATGTATCTTGTTCTGCCAGCCTTCCTTCCAGATCTGATATTCTAACTTCTGCTTAATCAGTTATGTTGTTGAAACTGCCTGCTGAATTTTCTATTGTAGATAGCTTGGTTTTTACCTCAATTTTAATTCTGGCTTGGGATTTTTCAGCTGTTCTATGTTTATTTTGTTTCCTCAATTGTCTTTTTGTCTTTTTTTCTTTTTCTTTTTGTCTTATATATGTCCTGCTCATGTATGTTCATATGTTTCTTCATCTCCTCTTGGAATTTTTCTCATTCCTTTTGTGTTTTTTCTCACATTACCTTGATCATTAATAATAGCCCTTTGGAATTCATTATCCTGATTATTTTCTTGGCTAATATCCAAGAATTTTTTCTGGTTAGAATCTATCTTTATGGTATTGGTGGGTTTTGTAGGAGACATTTTTCCTGTTTTTTGTTGTAGTTGTGGTTTTATGATCAGGCTTGGACATTGTGTGTTACATTTTTTGTAAATTTCTTTGTATGTGTTTTTGACTCTTTTGAGTCAGGTGACATTGCCCAACTTTGACAGCTGTTGGGACGTATTTCCTAGACGTGGATGTTGCTTAAATGTTAGTGGAGGGTTACCTGGTGCTGATTTTTCTGTGTGGCAGCTATGATGCATTTGGGTTGTGAAAGCCCAACACTGGTTTGGAGGTGAAAGTGTTTATGATCTAATTTTAGTTAAGAGTTTTGGTACTGGGAGTCAGATTTGGCTTAAGTATCAGAATAGCTTCAATAGTATAGGATAGGATGAATATAGTAGTTAGAAGTAAGGGAGTTAGAATTGAGGGAGAGCCAAGACCCTACATTATTCACCTAGAACTTCCTCAGGTAACCTTGAGGAAGAGGAAGCAACAAGATTGTAAGAGCCTAAAGATAGGGAGGACTAATGATATGCAAGATACTACATACAAGTTAGGGCTGCAGCAGCCAGAATTGGACTTTGCCTGACCGGCACAATGACTGACATGTCAACACCGCCCTCCGTAAAGTGTAACATGGATCACAGGGGAGAAGGTTCCAAGCAGTAGGATCCTTAGAGGCAAGGGATTAAGCAGTCATAATAGAGTTCCCATACTACCGGGGAGCCCAAGAAGGGGCTCTGGGCTATGCCACTGAGTCCTGAACTCTCACTAGGGTGGAGGATTCAGAAGGAGGTTTGGCATTCACATAAAAGGATGCTCCAGGGGATGGGAAGGAGGAAGGAGGAGGCATTGGGAAGGGGGAGAGAGAGGAGGGTTAAAGGAAGGGGGGAAGGAGAAATAGTGCAATAGGAGATGACTGAGGAGGGGAGGAGGAGGGAGAGGACAGGAGTACTTATTGAGCTTGTATGATTAGGAAAAAAATAAAATGTGGGAGAAAAATAAAAAAAAGAATTGAGGGAGGGATGAAAATTTTTAGGGTTTATTAGAAGTATGTGAAGGACTCAGAACCAGTAGGGGTGGGTGTATGAAATGTGGGTATGATATTTGGAGGTCTTAAGCAGGAGTAACTACCACTTGGGAATAAATGGAATATAAAGTGGGCTAGATATCTTTTGGTTAGGTGATAGGCACATCAATCCAGTGCTCAGCTAGAATGAAGAATCCCGTTGTGCTCTTTGCTTTGCTTTTTTTTTTTTTTTTCTTCCTTAGTTTGCTTCTAACAGTATCATGCAGTATAATCCTTGCTGGTCTGGAATTCACTGTGTAAACCAAGTTCCCTTCATAATCCTGCCAGATTTACAGACATGCTCAGGCCAGGCTCAGGCATCTTGGTTCTTGAACCATGGCCAAAGGACAGTTGTCAGTTTTCTCTGGAGTGCAGAAAGCAGAGTCTGGGCTTGAGGAATGAACTATTGTGCTATAGATACCTTTGTCCTGGAGGACGAGTACATCTAGGTCATTATGTGTTACTGGGACTAATCCATGCATTAGGGACACTGCAGAATGACAATCCTACACTTCCTGCGCTGTTTGCAAACTGCTGAGATCTAAATGTTGGCATGTTGTTGTTTGTTTCTTTCACCACTTGAGGGCAGAAATGTCCCATAAGTAGAACAGAAAAGATCTGGGACACTTGTAGAAGTAGGAAAGCAAGAAAGCAAGAAAGCAAGAAAGCAAGCAAGCAAGAAAGAAAGAAAGAAAAAGAGAGAGAGGGAGGGAGGGAGGGAAGGGAAGGGAGGGAGGGGAGGGAAGGGAAGGAGGGGAGGGGAGGGAGGGAGAGAAGGAAGGGGAGGGGAGGGAGGAAGGGAAGGAAGGGGAGGGGAGGGAGGGAGGGAAGGAAGGGGAGGGGAGGGAGGAAAAGAAAAGAAGGAAAGAAGGAAAGAAAAGAAAATAAAAGAAGGAAAGAAAAGAAAATAAAAGAAGGAAAGAAAAGAAAAGAAGGAAAGAAAAGTCCCTCAAACCACTACATTTTCCAACTATGAGCAAAGACACTGACCTGGCCAGAGGATGATAACTTGCTGACCAAGGGTTAGAAAACCTTCCTGAACATACTGCTTCATTAATGGCCTTTAAACATGAAGAATATCAGTATGGTTACCCTCTCTGAACCTTTATCTGTATTGTCATTATCCCCAAATAAGTCCATCTTAATTTTAACTGGACAGACAGTGGGCTTCTAGAAGTCTTGATACTAATTTCCTGTATAAAAGAGAAAAAAAAATACATCTGCTCGCAGTATTGAGGGGATACAAAGATTTCTATGAAAGCGTTGAGTTGTAATTGATGGTAATATTAGAATAACAGGCATGTATTAATGTATACAGAAAATGTAGACGTCCAGCTTAGAGTCTACATGGAATAGTGGCAGAGCAAGAACAAGTTCCTTGGAGTTGTGGGGTGTCGGTAACCTTTCCTGTGGTTAATAATATATAATAATAAATATATCTGACTAAAGCAACTCCCTAGTTTACTTTGTTACTAAAGCATCTGCTTTTTGTTACATTATTCTTTCCTTTTTCATTTTCTTTTTTATAAACTTTCTAACACAAGACAGCTTGGATTGTGGGATCCCCTGTATCTCAGTCTCTAAGAGCTAGGACACTGATTAGGTTGCCTGATAACATTTCTTTACCTCTCTTTTCATTCTACTTTTGTCAAAACTGCTACATCTTCCCACCCCATTCTTATCATCCCCTCCATAAATTATGTTTGTTTCCTTGTCTTTTTCTCTATCAACTCAATGATACTCAAAACTATTGGCCATACTCTTTTTCCCCTTTTATCCATATGCATGGAAACTAATTTGTTAGTATACACACTACTACAGTGCCCTTTTACTTTGCTAAAGCTTTTTGGTACATAGGAAGTGAGCTTTTAATTGATTATTACTACATTTTCATGCAGGGCCTAAAATCTCATGATGATTGTTTTTCCAGATACCATTCTATTCTCAGGGGACTTCCAAGGATTGTGACTGGTGTCTTGAACACTAAATTGGCATAGGATGACATCTCAGCCCTACAAGCCAGTTCACTTTGACCATGGCAAACACACTTCCACTTAAAGAATAAGAACGAGCTTTCTTTCCCAGACCCAGACCAGGGTGGACTCCCTGCTTCTCAGGTAACCTTCCTAGACCACACTCCAGGCCTCGGGTCATTTTTGAGCTCCACTAGTAGCCAGCCAAGCCCTAGGATCCAGTCATCTATGTACCCCACTAGTCATTCTCCCTTTCTGCCCCAGATCCGGACCTGGACCAGGGCAGACTCCCTGCTTTTCAGTCCCAGGGCAGACTCCCTGGTCCTCAGAATTCAAAAAGTCCAGAGAAAACCCAAGAAAAGGGCTAGGGGACCAACACCATTCACCCGAGGTCTTCTAAAATCATCCCATCATACAGGAGAGAATCTTCACATCCAGCTCTAAGATAAGTAAACCCTTTTTACCATCTTGTTCCTCTCAATTATTAGTCACTGTAGTATAACATTTCTTTATAGCCACCCAAAAACTCATAGAACTTCAGGGACTATACCATTCACCCTCACATGTCACCAAGGAAGTAAAACTAAAAAGTGCACTACCTTACTAATCTTCAAGCCCTGTCTACTCAACCTGCCTTAATTGATGTACTAACCATCCAATAGCTTCATCTAGGAAATAACACTGACACCAGACAGGCATATCCAACTCCAAGGCAAACACTAGCAAAAACTACTCAAGTGTAGTAACATTGTCTAATTCAGTTCAGTCCAAAATACACAAAAACAAAGAGAAGGACATAAGAGTTAAACAAAAATGCCCAGGTCACAGCACAAATCCATGAGAAACAAAAGCCAAGATAACACATCTACCAAAAGAATCAATCCCATAATGATGGAATCTAACCAGAACAAACTCACAGAAAATAGCCAAGAAAGCCAAACATGAGATAATGATTTTCAAGGCCTAATATTTACTATGATCAAAACAATGAAAGAAATCCAGGAGACATTAAATAAGTGCATCAACCACTTTGAACAGGAGCACAACAGGTACTTGGAGGAGATGAGAAAAGTAGTTGAAGAAACAAAATTAGGCATAGAGCAGTTAAAACAATCTCAAGCAGAGTTTAAATTCCAACTAAAAGACAAGCTATCTTCAACCTAGAACTCAACTAGAGTCTTATCAGCAGATCTAATGAAGCAGAAAATAGAATACTAGATCTCAAAGATAAAGTTCAATCAAAGAGGTTGCTAAAGCCAAAAAGATACTTGAGGAATATTCAAGCATTACAGGACACCTTGAAGAAGCCTAACATGCATATTCATGGAATACCAATACAAGAATCCCAAAATACCACACTCAAGGAAATTTTTCAAATTATTGTAAAGGAAAACTTTCCACATATAAAGAGAGGCCCATCCAAATATAAGAGGCATTCTGCACAACAAACTGATATAACCAAAATAGAAACTTGCCACAGCAAATAATAGTCAAAACACTACACATACAAGACAAAGAGAATGTACTTAGAGCTTCAAGAGAAAAAAATTACTTTTAAAGGTAAACCTATTAAAATAAATGATTTTTCAATGGAAACGGTAAAAGCCAGAAGAGCTTAGAGAGATGTACTATGAGTATCAAATGAGCAGAAATGTCAACCAAGGCTGATATATCCAGCAAACCTATCAGTTGTGATCAAGGGTGAAAGAAAAATTTTCCACCATAAAGACAAGTTGAAGGCTTACATGATTACCAAACCAGGTCTTCAAAAAATTCTAGAAAAGATAGCTCAAGCTTGAAGAAAAGAACAAGCATATCCAGGAAGACAGAAAGGAAGTATAATACTACCACACCTATAAGCTAAATAATACATTTCTGAAAGCCACTAAACACAAAAAATGTCAGGAATTAAAAGTAATTTCTCCATTATAACACAAAATGTCAAGAGATTAACTCACCAATCAAAAAGATACAAGTTACAAACATGGATTAGAAATCAAACCCATTCATCTGCTGCATTCAGGAAATAATTTCACCATAAAAGATAGGCACATTCTAAAAGTAAAAGGCTGGCCAAAAATTCTTTAAACTAATGGAATAAGGAAACAAGTAGGGTAGCAATTATGGTATCTGACAAAGTGGTCTTCAAACCAAAGAAAATCATAAGAGATACAGAAGGTTACTATATTTTAATCACAGGAACAATTCACCAGGAAGACTTCACAATATTGAACATATATGCCTAATATGGGCTCCTCCACATTCATTAAGCCAATGTTACAATGTCTAAAACAAGAAGTCAGTCCCAAAATGAAAATACTTGGAGATTTCAATACTGCACTCTTAATGTAGGATAGATCAACAGGCCAAAAACTCAACAGAGACACATCAGAACTAAATCAAATCCTTACTGAAATGGACCTTACAGATCCCTATCAAACCTTCCTTGAAGCACCAAGGAATACACATTCTTCTCAGCAGCCCACGGAACTTTCTCCAAAATAGACCACATATTGGGCCACAAAACAAATCTCCTCATATACAGGAAAGTTGAAATTATAGCTTGCACTTTGTCAGACCACCATGGTCTAAAGCTTGACATCCACAACACAACAAACAGCAGAAAATACACTAACCCTTGGAAACGAAACACTATGATCCTGAATGAGAAATGGGTTTAGAAAGATATCAAAAGGCGGGGGGAGGAGGAGGGAGGGAGGGAACTGGCGTACCTATTAAGTTTGTATGAGCTGAAATAATAATAAAAAATGTATTAAAAAAAAGAAAGATATCAAAAGGGAAACTCAAGATTTCCTTGAAGTGAACGATAATGACAATACAACATGTCAAAATCTCTGGGACACAATGAAAACTGTCCTAAGAGGTAAGTTTATAGCTCTTAATGCCTGTATAAAAAAATAGAAACATCAGAAGTAAATAACTTAACAATGCGGCTTAAAGCTTTAGCGACACAACAACAATCCAATCCCAAAAGCAGTAGAAGAGAGGAGATTAGCAAAATCAGGAATATCTGAAATTGAGATAAGGAAAATGATAAATCAACCAGACAAAACTGGTTCTTTGAAAAAATCAGTAAGATTTATATACCTCTAGCTAAATTAACCAAAATCAAGAGAGACAAAACCCAAATTAACAAAATTAGAAGTGAAAATGGAGTTATCACAACTGATACCCAAGAAATATAAGGTCATATTTAAAAAATTTATACTCCATGAAATTTGATAACACAAAAGAAATGGATGAATTCCTGAGGAAGCACAACTTCAGGAAATTTTGAATTATTTAAATAGTCCTATAACAAATGAAGAAATCAATGAAGTAATCTGGAATCTTCCCATCAAAAAATGTCCTGGACCAGATGGATTCAGCACAGAATTCTACCAGACATTTAAGGAACAATTAACACCAATACTCCTTAAATTGTTCCATAAAATAGTGAAGGAAGGAATACTTCCAAATTCTTTCTATGAAGCTATTATCATACTAATCCCAAAACCTAATAAAGATACACTTAAAAACGAAATCTCTTTGATGAACACAGATGCAAAAATTCTCAAGAAAATCTTAGCAAATTGGATTCAAAAACATATCAAAAAGATCTTTCACTGTGATCAAGTAGGCTTTACCTCAGACACACAAGGTTGGTTCACATATGCAAATCAATAAATGTAATCCATCATATAAACCGGTCCAAAGACCACATGATACTCTCGATAGAAGCAGAAAAATCTTTTGACAAGATCCAACAGCCTTTTATGATCAAAACCGTAGAGATAGTTGGAATCAACTGTATTATCAACATAATAAAAGCTGTATACAACAAGCCAACAGCAAGGATTATACTCAAGGGGGAAAAACTTGAAGCATTCCTGCTTAATCAGGAACTAGACAAGGCTATCCACTCTCACCACTTCCATTCAATATTAAACTTGAAGTCTTAGCTAGAGCCATAAGACAAGACAGACAGATAAAAGGGATGCAAATCAGAAAGGAAGAAATCAGGATATCTGTATTTCCAGATGACATGATCTGAGTGTACCTGAGTGATCTTAAAAACTCCACCAGGAAACTCCTGGAACTAATACATAAGTTCAGCAGAATGACGGGTTACAAAATAAATGTGCAAAAATCAGTGGCCTTTCTATACACCAAGGATAAAAAAAGTGAAAAAGTCCTAAGAGAAATTACCCCATTTACTATAATCTCCCCCAAAATGAAATGTATAAATCTAACCAAAGAAGTGAGGGAACTTTATAATATAAGGAAAACTTTAAAACCCTAAAAATAAATTACAGAAGACACCAGAAGGTGGAAAGACTTCCCATGCTCCTGGATTGGCAGAATCAACATCATAAGAATGACCATCCTACCAAAAGCAATATATATATTCAATGCTATACCAATTAAAATCCCAAAGCAATTCTTTAAAGAAATTGGCCAAACAATCTCAAAATTCATGTGGAAGCAAAAAAGACCCAGGATAGCAAAAACAATCCTGGGTAACAAAAAACACTGCTGGAGGTATCACCATACCAAACCTTAATCTATACTACAAATCCATAGTAATAAAAACAGCCTGATACTGGCTCCAAAATAGACATGTAGCTCAGTAGATAAGGGTTGAAGACCCAGATATAAGCCCACACGATTACAGCCATTTGGTCTTTGACAAAGGGGCCAAAAATTCAATGGAAAAAGAACAGTGTCTTCAACAAATGGTGCTGGCAAAACTGGATATCCACATGCAGAAGCTTAAAACTGTCGCTGTGCACAAAAATTAATTCCAAATGGATATTAGGCCAGAGACTACAAAAACCCTCATTGAAAGAGTAAGGAACTCCTTCAGCTGATTGGGCTAGGCCAACATTTCTTAAACAGAAATCCAATAGCACAGTCACTAGAACCAACACTCAACAAATGGGATTTTATGAAATTAAAGAGTTTCTGTTCAGATAAAGAGATTGTAAACCAAGCAAAAAGGCAACCCACAGAATGGGAGAAAATTTTCACTAACCACATATTTGATAGATCTCTATTATCCAGAGTGCACAAAGACCTTAAAAAACTAAACACCAAGGAGATAAATGGCCCAATTAAAATATGGGCCTCAGAACTCAAAAGAAACTTCCAAGGATGAAATTGAAATGTCTAACAAATATCTTTAAAAATGTTCTATATCCCTAGCCATCAGGGAAATGCAAATCAAAATTTTCTGGAGGTATCATCTCACCCCAATCAGGATGGCAAAAATCCACAATACAAACAATACCAAATGCTGGAGAGAATGTGGAGAGAAGGGAACTCTCATACATTGCTGATGGGAATGCAGGTTTACACACTCTGGCGGTCAGTATGATGATTTCTTAAAAAGTTAAAGATTGAACTGTCATATGACCCTGCTATACCACTTCTGGGAATAATCTCCCATAATGCAGAAATTCAATACAGTGACAGGAGTACAACCATGTTCATTGCAGCATTATTTACAATAGCAAAGTCACCGAGTCAACCCAAATACCCAACGATTGATGAATGAATAATGAAAATGTACATTTATACAATGGAATACTACTGAGCCATCAAAAAAGATGAATTAATGAAATTTGCTGGAAAATGGATGGAATTAGAAAAAAATTATATTCAATGAAGTATCCCAGAAACAGAAAGTTAGACACTTGTATGTACTCCCTAATAGGTGGATCCTAGTTTCAAATCCACTTAATGACATATTCAAAGGTAAATCTCTGTAATACCTACTGTAATTGCAAAGATTATAAACAGGAGGAAAGAGGAAGGAGACCCCCCCCAGGAAAAAGGAGAGAGGGAGATCAGGCTTCAGTAGAGAAAATAGTAGGTCGTCAAGTATTACATGTAAGTAGGGAGACATCTGGGGCAACTGTCTCTCACTTCCCTTCCTGGTCACTTGGGACTGCACAGATTTGATCTTACCAATCAGGGAGGGTATAGGGACTGGCAGATTGATGGTAACCATCTGGCAAACGGGACACTGACACCTCCCTACTGTGTCCTTCTCCTATTCTTCCATCTACCTTTGAATCTCATCTTATATTAAAATCTTCATTTAAACAGTCCTTTATCTTTGGTTGGGAGATGACCTTTGATACCAATCAGGATGTAGCCAAGGGCGGTGCAGGAAAAGCAAAACTGAAAACAACAACAAACCATAATTCAGAACACCAAAGACCCTACATTATTCACCTGGAACCAGACCAGCCAAATCTCTCCCTATCCTAAATCTCAAGTAATCTTATGGAAGAGGGGGCGTCAAGATTGTAAGAGCCTAAAGATGGGGAGGACCAACCATATGCAAGATACTCCACACAAGTTAGGGTTGCAGCAGCCAGAATTGGACTTTGCCTGACCTGCACAATGGCCGACATGTCAATGACCCCCCAAAGTCTAGCATGGATCACAGGGGAGAAGGCTCTAAGCAGTAGGATCTTTAAAGATGAGGGATTAAACAGTCATAATAGAACTCTCATTAACAGGGAGCCCAAGAAGGGGTTCCTGGCTATGCCAATGAGTCTTTTACCCCTCAGTAGGGTGGAGGACTCAGAGGAAGATTTGTCATTCACACAAAAGAATGCTCCAGAGGATGGGAGGGAGGAAGGGGGAGGCACTCGGAAAGAGGGAGGAAGAGAAAGGGGTGAAAGGAAGGGGGAAGGGAGGAGAGTGCAAGGGGGGACCGGGGAGGGGAGGAGGGAAGGAGAGGACGGGGTACTTACTGAGCTTGTATGATTAGGAAAAAAAAATGAAATGTGGGAGAAAAAAGAATAAGGATGATTTTAAAAAAATTGAAGAAGTCTAACCTTAGACATGCACTCCTCAGTGCAAAAACATAAGAAATATGAAAAAACAAGCCACCTTATTCCTTCAAAAATAATTGATGTCACAATAGTAACTTCCAGTGATAATAAATTAGACAAAATCCAAAACAAAGAATTAAAAGAATGATCACAAGAAGTTTTAAGGAAATCAAAGAGGATACTAATAGATTTATGAATAAATACCAAGAGAACACAAATGAAGGTGAAATTCAGTAAAGAACTAGAAATAGTGAAGGAAAACAAACTGAAATTCTGGAAGTGAGAAATCTAATAACAAATTACATCAGAAGTCTCTGCAATAGAAAGAATCAAAGAGAAGACAAGAATATTATAGCTGGAAAACAGGTACAGGAATGAAAACATTCAGTTCTTAATAAAAATTAATTTTTTCAAAATAAGAGAATGGAACATTCAGGATCTATTGGAAACTTTGAAAGATCAAATCTATAAATCATAGCAACAGAGGAAAAATTAAATGATAAAGTCATAGAAAGTATTTTTTTTTTAGAAAGTATTTCAAGAAAATCATAGAAGGCAATTTCCCAAGTACAGAAGAGGGGCCTAATCAAGATGCAGGAGGTAAAAATGCCGAATAGCCAGACCAGAAAAGTAACTCCTCACATCATGTTATAATTAAGACATTAAATACACAGAACAAAGAATGTGTATTGAAAGTTGTAATACAGAAATACCAAATCACAGGCCTATCAGAATCAAAGAAGATTTCTTAACAGAAACTTTAAAAGACAGAAGGGCAGAAGGATAATGTATTTCAAATCATGAAAGACAAGTGCCAATCAGATTATTATTCCCAGAGGAACTATCTCATGATTGAAGGAGAAAGAAAAACTTTTTTTTTTTTTGACAAGAATAAGATAAAGGGGCTGGAGAGGTGGCTCAGGGGTTAAGCCTCTGCCTTTCAGGCGGAAGGTCCTGAGTTCGGATCCTAGACCCCATGTATAGATGCCGGGCAGAAGGGGCGGGGGGCTGCGTTTCTAGTCCTGGTAGGGCGGAGCCTGTGAATCCTGGGGCAGAGTAAACAAGGAGGAGGTAGAAGCAGTCCTTGGGGGCTCCGGAATTTGCCCGTGGTTCTACACACACACACACACACACACACACACACACACACACACACACATACACACACGTGCACACATGTGCACACATGCACAATTGAATAAATTAAAATAAAAAAATAAAAAAGAATAAAATAAAGTAATTCATTATTATTAATCCATTTCTACTGAAGACACTTGAAGGGATCTTTCAGACTGAAGAGAAAAAAAAAAAACACAACCATGAAGCTATCAGAAAAATTCAAGAAGTAAGAAGATGAAGAGTGTCACCTGCAATGGTCAGTCAGAATGTCCATGCACTAATATGGGGAAACATGAAAAGCAGCTATAAGAAAAGCTAAGGAGATTCTGAGTAGTTGGAGAACAGGTTGTATCCAGAGTAGTAGCAGCAACAGCAGAAAGAGAATTCAGGAAAAACTTCCTGCCCTTGGTGCTGGGGTGTTGGCACTGGAAACCAGAGCAGAAGCAAGACACCATTTCAGAAAGACTTCTGCTCCTGCAATGACTTGGAAACTTGAGACCTTCAGTGAACCAAACTCTCAGGAAACTCAAACCAAGTGTCAAGGGCCTATGTGCTGAAACCTGACAAACAAAACTGTGACTTTGGAATAAAAATTTTGAATAAAATTTAAGCAGCGTTCAGCAAGCTGAAAACCTATTGAGTACCAAAATATAGGTGGAAATTTTCCCACAGACTCCAACAGTACAGGGGACTTTGGCAAAAGTTGTATGTTCTCAACTGGAGCCACGAGGGGATTTGTGGGTGTAAAAGAGATTTAAGACTCTATCTAGGAAGTATTGCCCACAGGTTGGGACCGAATCTGATAATCTGATCATCTAAAGGAAAGCTCAGAGGGGAGGTTAGTACTAAGTGCCACGGAGGAATTTTAAGTGGTGAGAAAGCATTCCAGCAGCTGAAGAAGGGATGTGAGATAATCCAGGGGAAATTTAACAGTCAGGGCAGTGTTCATGTCATATATCCCCACCCACCTCACACCCTCTACAACTGTGCCATCTTGGGTGAATACTCAATATCATTTCAGCAGACAATGTCAGCCCCTCCTGTTCTGGTTCTTTATTCTCTTTTTGTTTCTGTCTCCTCTCTTCTCTTCTCTCTCTCTCTCTCTCTTTCTGTCTCTCTCTGTCTCTCTCTGTCTCTCTCTCTCTTCTCTCTTTCTCTCTCTTCCCTGCTGAATTCAATTCCCAGAAACTCTCATGGTGTATATATGGTAAGCATCTCTCTCTCTCTCTCTCTCTCTCTCTCTCTCTCTCTCTTTCTCTCTAGCAAATAGCTTTATTAAATTTAGAAAGAAAGTCTAGTCTGGTTTGCAGCATGTCTGTGTCTCATCCTCTGGAAACACAGGTTGTTCTACATTATGTGATAGCATGTCCTTACTTACATCTCTTCAATCTACCAGTAATCAAAATTCTCTCATCCCACACACAAATTTTTGCCCTTGAAGTTCCCCTCCTATTTATTTCTGCCTCCTTTGCTCTTCCTATCATCCCAAAATGGCAAACCTCGTCCCTACCCTTTCAGTTGTTGATTGTGGATGTGGTGTGGCCAGTTCCTTTGGCTTCTGGTGGTCACTATCCTGTCATCAGAATAACTGTAACTTAAAAGCGTAAACTAGAATAAACTCCTAACTCCTCAAGAGGTTGGGTCACATATTCATTACACCAATGATAGTGTGTAATAAAAATAGCATTTATTTATTTCATAATTGACTATCACTATACATTCATAATAATCCTACCACTGAAAAGTGGCAGTGGCTACAGGCAGTACTGCTCACAGGGAAGACTGGAGACAGAGCTTGGTGCCTGAACATCTTAACAAGAAAGTGAGTGAGGAATGGAGATTGATACAGCCTGATGTCTGAACACCCATCAAACAGGAAAGTGACACTTCAAACTTATACGACCTAGTCTCTACCACACATTGTAAACACGTCCACTAAAAGAAGAGTGACCCAACTAATATGAAGATTCAACCAATGATCTAACATCCTAATATGTATGTTCAAGGGCAAAAACATAAAAAACATGAAAAAACAAAGACAGAAGATTCCCAATACTACCAGTCCAAGAGTAATAGCTCCCAATGGAAGGGACTAAGATAAAATCTCCAGACAAAGAATTTTAAAAAGATGATCATAAACAGTTTTGACCAAATGAAAGAGGACAGGAATAAATTTGTGAGTTATTCATGAGAATGCAATGAAGATTAATTAAATAATGAAGTCAATATAGGATATAAAATCACAATTCAATAAATTGATGGAAATACTGAAGAAAACCCAAACTGAAAAATCCAGAAATGGAAAATTTCTATTAGTCAAATAAAAAGCTCCATGTAAAGTGTAACCAAAAGAGGTCACAGGGAAGAAGTAACATCAGGACTTAAAGACATCCATGAACATTCAGTCATGGATAAATGATTTCATTACATTATGATGGAACGTGCAAGACATTTGAGAAAAGATCAAACATGAATTAAGAATATAGAAGAAAGGGCTGGAGAGGTGGCTCAGGGGTTAAGCCTCTGCCTTGCAGGCAGAAGGTCCTGAGTTCGGATCCCAGATCCCACATATAGACTCCAGGCAGAAGCGGGGGCGGCCTGCGCTTCTGGTCCTGGTAGGGCGGAGCCTGTGAATCCCGGGGCAGAAGGAGGTGGAGGCGTCCATGGTGGTTCGCGAATTCGTCCGTGGTTCTACACATACACAGACACACACAGACACACGCGCACACATACACACGCATATTCGCACAGTTGAATAAATAATAATAATAAAAAAAATTAAAAAAAAAGAATATAGAAGAAAGAAGACCTCATGCCAAAAACACAGTAAATATTTGCAGTACATACCAGAAAATTTTCTCAGACTATGGAAAGAGAGGAACATCTACATACAGGAGACACAAGACATCAAATATGCAGAATTGCACAAGAAACTGTCCTTTCAACAAATAGTGCTAGCAAAACTGGATATCTACATGCAGAAGATTGAAACTGGATCCTTATTTGTTGCCCTGCATGAAAATCCCTCCAAATGAATCAAGAATGAATCAAAGAATATTAGACTAGTGTTGCAGTTCACCTGCATGGTTGCTGATAAATCACCATCAAATGGCTTAAAGGAAGAAGGGATTTATTATTTTTCTCTTACGATTACTGGCTACAGTTCTCAGTCTATCTTGAGGGGAGAGCTCACACCAACACCAGGGCCGAGGGGACTAGCCACACCATCACCACATAATTGGCTGAGAGAGGGATGATCCTTACTGGCTAGACCAGCATGTCTGGCCAAGTGTACACAAGGATGCCAACTTTCTCAACCAGCTCTCTGTATTTTATTCCAGAGCCTAGTCCCTCCCACCATGGTCTGGACCTTCCCCATCAGCTAGACAATCTCCTGCAGGTTTGCTCTGGGCTTAACTTAACCACTAATTCTCTACAAATGTGTCCAGAGCTCAAACCCTCAACTATCAAGTTGACATCTGTGCCTAACTATGGCAACTAGATACTATAAAAACCCTAGAAGAAAGAGTAGGGAATCCCTTGAACTAATTGGCCTAGACAAAAAAATTTTTAACAGGATTCCAATTGCACAGAAAATGGGACCAACACTCAACAAATGTGATTTCATGAAATTAAGGAGCAAAGATATTGTTAACTGAGCAAGAAAAAACAATGCACACAATGGGAGAAAATCTTTACTAACCACACATCTGATAGAGAACTACTATCCAGAATACACAAAGAACTCAAAAAAACTGAACACCAATTAGAACAGGCCAATTAGAAAATGGGCCCTGGAGTTGAAAGAAACTGTTCCCAGGATGAAATTTAAATATCTTAAAAATGTTTCACATCCTTAGCCTTTAGGGAAATGCAAATCAAAACCACTGGAGATATTATCTCACCCCAATCAGAAAGGCTAAAATCCAAAACACATACAACAACAAATGCTGGAGAGGATGTGGGAAGAAAAGAACCCTCATACATTGCTGGTGGGAATGCAGACTTATACAACCACTCTGGAGAGCAGTATGGAGGTTTCTTAAAAAGTTAAAATCTAAATGTCATATGACCCTGCTATACCACTACTGTGAATATTCCCAAAGAATGTTTCATCTTACTATAGAGACGTGTTACATCTGTTTTCATTGCAGCTCTATTCACAATAGCAGAGTCATGGACTCAGCCTAAATGCCAAACAGTAGAGAATGGATAATGAAAATATGGTACATATACACAATGAAATACTATTCAGCTATCAAGAAAAAACGAATCAATGAAATTTGTGGATAAATTGATGCAATTGGAAAAAGTTAGTGAAGTGTCCCAGACATAGAAAGACAGATGTTGCATTTTCTACCTTATAAGCAGAACCTAATAAGCCCTCAAAATGATATACTTAGGGGAAAATTTCTATAATACCTACTATAACTGCAAACAAACATAATTTGGGGGGTGGGGGAAAGAAGATCCCAAGAGAGCTGAGACAAAGGAATACAGATAAGTAAAACTCTCAAAGCTCAATCAAGTTGCATTCTATTACAAAAGGAAGACTAGTAAGGCAGAAAACCACATCAGGCCAGAGTACAGTATTACTGAAAGATAAATATTAACTCTAGTTACTTTGTTGACTCTGTATTGTTTTCTTCATTCTCCTTTGGGAGGCAGAATAGGATAGATGAAGGGAGGGGAAGGTGGAAGAAGAGTGTGTGGATTAGGAGGGCGGGAGAGGAGGAAAGTGGGGGGAAAGGGATCAAGGTGGAGACATAAATCCAGTTTGTTTGTAAATAAAGAAATAAATTTAAAAAAAAGGAAACGGGGGATAGGAGGTTGGGGGGAGGAGGGGACCGGTGTACCTGTTAAGTTTGTATGAGTGGAAATAAAAAAAATAATAAAAAAAGGAAATTGCCTTTGTCATATAATAACTAAAACATTTAATATGCTGACCAAAGAAAGCATATTGAAAACTGCAAGAGAGAAACACCAATTCACATATAAAGGCAGGTAGGTACATCAGAATAACAACTGATTTTTAGAAAAACTTCAAAAGCTTTTGGAAGGGTGCATCTCAAGTTCTGAATGACCAGAGCTGCCAACTCAGATAAGTATACACACAAAGCTTTCTTTATAGAAAGGAGTTATAAAACAGTCCATGAAGAAAGAATAAAGACATTTATGACCAGTAAGCAAGCTCCACAGAGGACAGACAGTAGATGAACCTTTTGGACTGTAGAGATTGATAAACACATGCAAGAGAGTACAGTGTGAAATGTGCAATGTTGTAGTAGTTGAGTTAAAGAGGATGAAGAAGACAATACAGAGTCAACAACGTAACTAGAGTTAATATTTATCTTTCAGTAATACTCTGAACATTAGCAGCCTCAATTCCACAGTCAAAAGACAAAGACTAGTATCTAGGAATGAGAAAAGTGATCCATGTATTTACTGTCTATAAGCAAAACAGCTCATCATCAAAGATAGTTATGTCCTTAGGGTGAAAGAATATAAAAGGGTATTTCAAGTAAACAGAATAAGAAAAAAGAGGTGCAACTATCTAATATCTGATGAAATTAAACAGAGAAAATTGGAGTTAAAATCACATTATACATCAAATAAATTTAACAAACAAGACATTGTATCCAAATATTGTAGAACATATTCATCTTGACAAGTCATGAAACTTTATATAAATAAATCATATATGAGGACACTATGCAAGTGATAACAAATATAGAAAAACTAAAATAACTTCTTTTCTATTTTATCTGATAACAGTGGAATAAAGCTAGAACTTAGTAGCAAGAGAAACTACTGAAAATATACACTCATAGAGATTAAACATAATATTGACTAAAGAAAAGATCAATGAAGAAACCAAAAAAGAAATAAAAGAATTTCAGGAATTGAATTAAAATTAAGTCAGCCCTTTCCCTCCACTCCGCCGCCCGGGACGTGCGCGTCATCCAGCCGGGCCTCACCGTGCCATGACCAAGCCTGGACTCACCTCGACCTAGGTAAACTCCGTCTCCGCCCACCCCCAAAACCCCAGGCCAAATAATTCAGTTTAGTGAAAAACGCACAGAAATTAAAAGAAGATCTTAAGAGTTAAAACAACAATGCCAAAGTCAAAGTGCAAATCCATGAGAAACAACACTGAAGTAAACAAATTTCCCACTGAAGAAATTAATCCCATAATGTTAGACTCCAACCAGAACAAACCCATGGAAAATGGCCAAGAAAGCCTGACCCAGGATAACGACCTTCAGAATATGATCATTACCATGTTCAATACTATGAAAGAGGAAATCTGGGAGGAATTAAATAATTGAATCAATCGCTTTGAGGAGGAACACAACAGACACTTGGAGGAGTTGAGAAAAACAGTGCAAGAATCAAAAACTGGCATAGAGCAGTTAAAGCAGACTCAAGCAGAGTTTAAAACTGAGCTACAAGACAAGTTATCTTCAACCCAGAACTCCATAGAGAGTCTTATCAGCAGAACTAACGAAGCAGAAAACAGAATTTCAGATCTTGAAGATAAAGTAGGAGTATTAACCAGCTCAATGGAAGAGGTTGTTAAAGCCAAAAAGATACTTGAGAGAAATATCCAGGAGATATGGGACACCCTGAAGAAGCCCAACATGCGTATTCATGGAATACCAGAGCAAGAATCTCAAAATACCACCCCTGAGGAAATTTTTCAAACGATCATCAAGGAAAACTTTCCTCATCTAAAAAAAGAGAGGCCCATCCATATACAAGAGGCATTCCGCACCCCAAACAGATATGACCAAAACAGAAGCTCGCCACAGCAAATAATAGTCAAAACACTCCACATTCAAGATAAAGAACTGGTGCTGAGAGCTTCAAGGGAGAAAAAACAAGCCACTTTTTTTTTTTTTTTTTTTTTTATTTATTCAACTGTGCGCATGTGCGTGTGTATGTGCGCGCGCGTGTGTGTGTGTGTGTGTGTGTGTGTGTGTGTGTGTGTGTGTGTAGAACCACGGACGAATTCGCGAACCACCATGGACGCCTCCACCTCCTTCTGCCCTGGGATTCACAGGCTCCGCCCTACCAGGACCAGAAGCGCAGGCCGCCCCCGCTTCCGCCTGGCGTCTATACGTGGGATCTGGGATCCGAACTCAGGACCTTCTGCCTGCAAGGCGGAGGCTTAACCCCTGAGCCACCTCTCCAGCCCCAAAACAGGCCACTTTTAAAGGTAAACCTATTAAAATAACAAATGACTTCTCAGTCGAAACAGTAAAAGCAAGAAGAGCTTGGAGAGACATACTTCAAGTATTGAATGAGCAAAAATGTCAACCCAGGCTGATTTACCCTGCAAAACTATCTGTCATGATCGAGGGAGAAAGAAACTTGAAGGGATACATGTCCACCAAACCAGGCCTTCAAAAAATGCTAGAAATGATACTCAAGCTAAGAAAAAAACAGGCACATCCAGGAGAACAGAAGGGAGTATAACACCATTAACAGTGAAGCAATATACTTATAAAAACTACTAAACCTAATAAATGTCTGGAATCAAGAATAGTTTCACCATTATGACACTAAATGTTAATGGAATTAACTCACCGATCAAGAGACACAGATTACAAATTTGGATTAAAAATCACAATCCATCAATCTGTTGCCTGCAGGAAACCCATCTCACCACAAAAGATAGGCATGCCCTAAAAATGAAAGGCTGGTCAACAATTCTACAAGCTAATGGAAGCAGAAAGCAGGCAGGGGTAGCCATTATGCTATCAGACAAAGTGGACTTCAAACCAAAGAAAATTATAAGAGACGCGGATGGATACTACATTTTAGTCACAGGTACAATTCATCAGAAAGACTTCACAATACTGAACATATATGCACCCAATACGGGCCTCTCCACATTCATTAAGAAAACCCTACAGCGTCTAAAGCAAGAAATCAACCCCCAAACAATAATTCTTGGGGACTTCAACACTGCCCTCTCAACATGGGATAGATCAACAGGTCAAAAGCTTAACAGAGACACTTTGGACCTTAATCAAACCCTGAAAGAAATGGGCCTTACAGATCTCTATCGAACTTTTCACCCATGCACCAAAGAATACGCATTTTTCTCAGCGGCACACGGAACTTTCTCCAAAATAGATCCCATATTGGGCCACAAAACGAATCTACACATATACAAAAAAGTTGAAATTCTAACCTGTGCCCTGTCAGACCACCATGGCCTAAAGCTGGACATCCACAACACAACAAACAAGAGAAAATACACTAACTCCTGGAAACTTAACAATATGATGCTGAATGAGAACTGGATTCAGGAAGAAATTAAAAAGGAAATTCAAGATTTCCTGAAAGTGAATGATAATGAAAATACAGTTTACCAAAATCTCTGGGACACAATGAAAGCTGTTCTAAGAGGTAAGTTCATAGCTCTTAATCAAAAAAATGGAAATATCAGAAATAAACAACTTAACAATGCAGCTTAAGGCTTTAGAGAAACTAGAGCAATCTGATCCCAAAAGTAGTAGAAGAGAGGAGATTAGCAAAATATGGGGAGAAATATCTGAAATCGAGATTAAGAAAATGATAGAAAAAATCAACCCGTCAAAAAGCTGGTTCTTTGAAAAAATCAATAAGATTGATACACCTCTAGCTAAATTAACCAAAAGCAAGACAGAGAAAACCTAAATTAACAAAATTAGAAATGAACATGGAGTTATCACTACTGATACCCAAGAAATCCAGAGAATTATAACATCATATTTCAAAAACTTATACTCTGTGAAGTTTGACAACACAAAAGAGATAGATGAATTTCTAAGTAAACACAACTTACCTAAATTGAATCAGGAAGTTGTGAATTATTTAAATAGTCCTATAACATATAAGGAAATTGAAGAAGTAATCTCGAATCTTCCCACCAAAAAATGTCCTGGACCAGATGGATTCAGCACAGAATTCTACCAGACATTTAAGGAGTTAATAACACCAATACTCCTTAAGCTGTTCCATCAAATAGCAAAGGAAGGAACACTACCAAATTCCTTCTATGAAGCTAATATCATTTTACTCCCAAAACCTAATAAAGACTCACTTAAAAAAGAAAACTATAGGCCAATCTCTCTGATGAACACTGACGCAAAGATTCTCAACAAAGTCTTAGCAAATCGGATTCAAAAACACATTAAAAAGATCATTCACGGGGAACAAGTAGGCTTCATCCCCGGCACACAAGGTTGGTTCAACATACGCAAATCAATAAATGTAATTCATCATGTAAACCAGTCCAAAGTCCAAGACCACATGATACTCTCGATAGATGCAGAAAAAGCTTTTGACAAGATCCAACAGCCTTTTATGATCAAAATGCTAGAGACAGTAGGAATGGAAGGAACCTTTATCAATATAATAAAAGCTGTATACAACAAGCCCACAGCAAGGATTATGCTCAATGGGGAACAATTGGAAGCATTCCCACTTCGATCAGGAACTAGACAAGGCTGTCCACTCTCACCACTTCTATTCAATATTGTACTTGAAGTCTTAGCTGAATCCATAAGACAGGAAAGGGACATAAGAGGAATTCAAATCAGCAAGGAAGAAGTCAAGCTATCTCTATTTGCAGATGACATGATCTTATACCTAAGTGATCCCAAAAACTCCACCAGGAAGCTCCTGGAACTAATTGAGAAGTTCAGCAGGGTGGCAGGATACAAAATAAATGTGCAAAAATCAGAGGCCTTCCTATATGCCCAGAATGAAAGAAGTGAAAAAGCCTTGAGAGAAACAATCCCATTTACTATAGCCCCTAAAAAAATGAAATACCTTGGTATAAACCTAACCAAGGAGGTAAAAGACCTTTACAATGAAACCTTTAAACCCTAAAGAAAGAAATTGCAGAAGACACCAGAAGGTGGAAAGACCTCCCATGTTCCTGGATTGGCAGAATCAACATCGTAAAAATGACCATCCTACCAAAGGCAATATACAGATTCAATGCTATACCAATCAAAATCCCAAAGCAATTCTTCAAAGAAGTTGACCAAACAATCTCAAAGTTCATATGGAGGCACAAAAGACCCAGGATAGCAAAGACAATCCTGAGTAACAAAAACACTGCTGGAGGTATTACCATACCGAACCTAAGTCTATATTACAAACCCATAGTTATAAAAACAGTCTGGTACTGGCTCCAAAATAGACACACAGATCAATGGATAAGGATTGAAGACCCAGATATAAGCCCACAAAATTACAGCCATTTGGTCTTTGACAAAGGGGCCCAAAGAATCCAATGGAAAAAGAACAGCATCTTCAACAAATGGTGCTGGCAAAACTGTATCTCCACATGCAGAAGATTAAAGCTGGACCCGTACTTGTTACCATGTACAAGACTTAATTCCAAATGGATCAAAGACCTTGATATCAGGCCAGAGACTATAAAAACCATAGTTGAAAGGATAGGGAACTCCCTGGAGCTGATTGGGCTAGGCCAACACTTCCTAAACAGACATCCAATGGCACAGTCACTGCTACCAACTCTCAACAGTTGGGATCTTGTGATATTAAAGAGCTTCTGTTCAGATAAAGAGATTGTAACACAAGCTCAAAGGCAACCCACAGAATGGGAGAAAATCTTCACTAACCACACATCTGATAGAACTCTGCTGTCCAGAGTGCACAAAGAACTTAGAAAACTAAACACCAAGGAAACCAATGGCCCAATTAAAAAATGGGCCCTGGAACTTAAAAGAAACTTTACCAGGGATGAAATTAAAATGTCTAACAAATATCTTTAAAAATGCTCTACTTCCTTAGCCATCAGGGAAATGCAAATCAAAACTTCCCTGAGATATCATCCTGGTCAGGATGGCAAAAATCCACAATACAAACAACAAATGCTGGAGAGGATGTGGAGAGAAGGGAACTCTCCTACATTGCTGGTGGGAATGCAGGCTCATACAGCCACTCTGGCGAGCCGTCTGGAGATTCTTAAAGAAATTAAAGATTGAAATGCCATATGACCCTGCTATTCCACTTCTGGGAATAACCCCCCATATAGCAGAGGTTCACCTCGATAGCACAAGCACGACCATGTTCATAGCAGCACAGTTTACAATAGCAAAGTCATGGAATCAACCCAAATGCCCAACAGTTGACGAGTGGATAAGGAAATAGTGGTACATCTATAAAATGGAGCACTACTCAGCCATCAAAAATGATGAATTACTGGAATTTGCCGGGAAATGGATGTCATTAGAAACAATTATATTAAATGAAGTATCCCAGACCCAGAAAATTAAGCGCCGTATGTACTCCCTAATAGGTGGCTTCTAGTACCAAACCCACCCAGCCCACCTAGAGACAGTAATTCCAAGGATTATGAACAGGAGGGATGGGGTAGGAGGCCCACACCAGAAACAAGGAGAGAAGTGACCATGTTACAGCAGAGAAAATAGGCCTCCATCAAGGACTGAAATAAGTAATGAGACATCTAAGTTCACAGACTTTCGTTCCTGATCATTTACTACTGAGGGGGTATGATCTCACTAGAAGAGGAGGGCATATAGTCTGGCAGATAAAAAGTAACCATTTTGCAAATGGGTGATAGACCCCTCCCTCACTGTGGTTTCCCACTTTTATTACATCTACCCTTGAATGTGCTTTTATCACAAGACTCTAGTTTAACAGCTTTTTGTCTCTGGCCAGGGGGTGACATACAATGCCCACCAGGATGGAGTGAAGGGCATTGCAGGAGCAGCAAAACTGCAAAAGAAAATCAACAAACCACAATCCAGAACTTCAGAGACGCTATATCAACCACCTAGAACTAGGCCAGCCTAATCTCTCCCCATCCTGAAGCTCAGGGAAATTTGCGGAAGAGGGGGCGGTAAGAATGTAAGAGCAAAAGGATGGGAGGAGCAATGATATGCAAGATACTCCATACAAGTTAGGGCTGAAGGAATCATAATTGGACTTTACATGCCCTGTGCATTGTCCAACACACTATTGACCTCATAAAGTCTAGCATCTGCTAAAGGCACCAAGATCCTTGGAGGCAAGGGATGGGCAGCCACAGCAGTGTTCCTATACCTAAGGGGAACACGGGAAAGGGTTCAGGGAAAGGCCACTGGGTCCTTGTACGTCATCGGAGAGGAGGGCCCAGAGGAAAATCAGGCATGTACAAGAGAGGACTCTCTGGGAATTGGGGTGGGAGGCACTGGGGGATGGAGAGGGAGGGGGGTGGGGAGGGGGAGCAGGGGATACGGGGGGAGGAGGAGGGAGGGAGGGAACTGGTGTACCTATTAAGTTTGTATGAGCTGAAATAATAATAAAATGTATTAATAATAAAAAAATTAAGTCACAATCTAACAAGAAAATTGTCTTCATTTTAATCCAACTCAAAACTTATAGAATACAGTGAAAGCAGAGAGAAGTTGATAGACAGAAGTGTCTACATTAAAAAAAAAAAAAAGAGGGGCTGCTTTCATTACCCAACCTGCCTTTCCCAGGAACCCTTTACCAATTATACTGTCCACTCTTCTCATTCCTGGTCTGCCCAAGACCCCACCCACCTTAGCCAGAATCCTGCACATATGGTGCAGCCAGATAGCATCCTCTCATTTCCTTTCCTATTGAAACTGCGGTCTACTGCAGTTCTTTACATTCTTCTCCTTGGTTACCACACATCCTGTCTGCCTTCCCCAGAATCCTCAACCCACTATGCTGTTCACGACTCCTATCTAGGCTGTCCATTAGCCCACTTGTCTTTCCCAGCATCTCATGGCTCTTGGACAGAGCCCTTTCCTTTCTTTCCTGAAGCTGCCCAGTACTCACCTACCTTCACTTGAACGCCATACCAATTATGTTGCCCCCTTTCAGGCAGTGTCCAACACATATGGGTGGCTTCCAATGCCCAGTCCTTATGGCCATCCACAGAAATGAACTGATCAGCTTTGCTGTACCCATATTGAACCCCTCTCCCCCAAGATGTTTAGTTAACCCACCACCCCAGAACTCTCATCAGCTGTCCATGTGGCCCTGGTAAGAAATCTCTTGTTGATCCCACATTCCCAAGACATCACCTAGATGTCCATTCTGCTGCCCCAGTGTGGGCTTCCCACTAGCTATACACATGGCCCTGCTAAGAGACCCACTTCCCTCTTCTTTTTCCCATATTTCTTTTTTCCACCAAATGGACCGTATGGTGCTTATTTTCTGTTTCCCCTGCCTGGACTGTTCACTCCATAGTTCTGGTTTTATAGATCTGCCTCCTTTGGGAGGCAGCTCAACTTGATGCTCAGGAGCCTCCTGGATACACAGGACTACCATCTTTCCCACTTCTATAGCTGAACACTACAGTTGAGACAATTGAGACTAGCAGGCTGCACCATGAGCATCCATCATAACTGAAGGAAAAAAACTTTTCATGATAAAAACAGACTAAAAGAATTTACGACTATCATGCTAGCCCTATTGATAATACTGAAAGAAATACAGACTATTATATTCAGGAGGCTATGGGGAAACATTATGCTAGGATAGCTCTATTATGCAAAACAGGATTTAAAAAGCAAGCACCAAACATCAACAAAATAACAGCAATTAACATGCATCTTTCAATAAAGCTCTGAATATTAATGCTCCCAGTCCCAATAAAAATATTCAGGTTGGCCAACTGAATAGGAAAACAAGAGTGCCCTTTTGTGGCCTATTAGAAACACACTTTACATCTCATCTTCAAGGATACACACTACTTTAGAGTGAAAGTGTGGGAAGAAAAATTCCAAACAAATGGGACCAGGAAACAAGCAAAAATTGTTATTCTAATATCTGAAAAATATACTTCAAGCCAAAATTCATCAGAAGAGATAAAGAAGGTCACTTCATTCTGATCAAATGAACAGTTCACCAAGAGTGCATTACATTTCTAAAAATGTACACACATCAAATGAGGGGTCACCTAATTCATGAAACAAATATTTCCAGATGCTAGAGTACAAATTATCCTCAACACAATAACAGTAGTTGACTTCAATACTCTACTTTCACAAGTGGACAGGTTATCCACGCAAAAAATATGCAGAGAGACAGAGTGAAACGACACATACATAATATATACTTATAAAACAGTATGCAGAAACAATACAGATTATACATTCTTTCAACGAGACATGAAAGTTTTTCTAAAATTAATGATATATTAGGATACGAAGTAGATCTAAACAAATTTAGGGTAATTGAAATTACTTGACATATTCTATTTGACTAATGGAATAAAAACTGAAAATCAATAGCAAAAGAAACTCCAGAAATACACAAACTCATGGAAAGTGTGTATGTCCGATATAGATGTCAACTTGACAATTGAAGGCTGAGTTCTGGGAACATCTATGATGAATTAGTTGTTAAGGAAAACCCTTGAAAAAGCCTGAAGGAGATGGTCTGATTGATGAGGGAAGACCCAGCCCTTAGTGGGTAGGCTCATTCCCTGGACAGTGGATAATATTGGGGAAAACTAGTCCAACAAGTTGGCATTCTTCAGCATACTTTGGCAGACTTGCTTTGCAGTGAGTGAGATTTCTCTATCTATCTATCTTCTATCTATCTATCATCTATCTATCTATCTATCTATCTATCTATCTATCTATCTATCTATCTATCTATCTATGTCTTTCTCTGCTTCTCTTTCCTTCTCTCTGCCTCTCTCTTTCTCTCCAATTCTGTGGCTATGATGTGGTCAGTTTCCTGGGCTCCTGGTGTTGGTATGAACACTCCTTCTTGGCTAAGAACTGTAATTGAGAATCATAAGAAAGAATAAAACCCCTAAGCTGGTTGCTTGTGAATTTATTGGCAACATGCAGGCTAACTGTAGCAGAGTAATTGATGTACTATAGGATAATGAGTGCGTCACAGAAAAAAAATCAAGAAGGAAACTAAGAATTCTTGAAATTAAGTGAAAATGAAAGCAAAACATACTAAAATTTCTGAAAGACAATGAAAGAAGTCCTAAGTGAGAAATTTATAGCTCTTAGAGCCTGTATTTAAAAAATTAGAATTGAATACATTACTTAATGTTGCATTTCACAACTTTGAAAAGACAAGACCAAACCAAACCCAAAAGGAGCAAATAGATAAGAAATATAGGAATGAGAGCTGAAATTAATTAAATGGGAACAAAAAAGAAAACAATTTAATCAATGAAACAAAAGTTGGTTTTGAAAGGCTAAGCAAAATAGGTAAGTCCTTAGTCAAATTAGCCAAAAGAAAGAGAGATAAGCTCAAAATTAGTAAAATTGTAACTGAACAGAGACATGACACTGTTAGACTCAGCTTCCTCCATCCTGACTGGAATGGGATAATTCTCAGAAGTAACTGCCCTATCTACCTCTGACTTATCTCCTAGACCTTGACCTTCCTACCCTAATGAATTTCAGTTATCTGACCTCCCCCACTTCTTCTCTACACTATAATTCCCTCAATCTGTCTGTCAGTGGCTTCTGGGACTCTAGATTCTTTCTAAAGATCAGAGCACCTCCTTCCTTTGGCAGATTTTCTTTCCCTAAACAAAGCCTTAACAAGGTTATGAATGTTTAATTATGAAGATACTGCATCAAATTGCATTTCAAAAACCTGTTACTATACCTATAGACTGGAGGAGCACTTAGCACTCAACCTTGAAGTCTCTGCAATAGAAGTTGTTTACTACGGAAGAGTATAAATGGTCAAAATACAGAAAATAAGTGACTGCAGACTGCTTGGCCCTAATCAGTACATCTAAGCCATACTTGTATCCTATCCAAGGCTCAGAGAACATCCCAGAAGAGGGGGTGGTAAGATTCTAAGAGCCTGAAATGAACCACTGGTGGGTCAGACAATATCCCCTGAATATGAAAGAGCTATTGCATCATTGATTTCATGATAGATATGAGAGGACAAATCCTGTCCTATCAACGTGTCATCATGTAAGGGGAAAAACTTTAAGCTCCATATCTTTCTGAGAGACTGATGAGGTCTAATTTTGATAGGGGAGAAATGGTATACCAACTAATGTATGATACTTCTTGGAGCATGAATCATATTAGATATATGTTATCAAGGGCAAGCTAGATGAAACATAGTGGGCTATACAAGTGAAAAGACTTGCAAATAAGAGGGAATTTGGTAGGGGAGATGAAGAGTTGTAAGGAGAAAAGGAGGGTAAATGTGGGATTGGGAATTGAGGGGTGAAAATATCATAAATTCACTATATTCCTGAATGTAACACAAAGAAAAACTGACCCACCAAAGTTAAACCAAGATATGAACAACAATTTAAACAGATCTATAATCAAAATGCTAAACAGTCATAAAAGAAATCTCATGGCTAAAATAAGCTCAAGTCCAAATGGATTTAAAGCAGAATTCTACTAGATATTTAAATAATGCTCAAACAGCAAAACCAGGTAAAGACACAATAACAACACAAATAAAAATGGAAGATTACAAATTCTTACTTAGTTTTAGAACAGCCTTGCTGGGGTATCTGAAGGTCTTCAAAGGTCATCCCCAGGGCTGGGATTACCCCGAAGGAACACACTCTTTGCCAACTTCCCACAACTCCCATTCATGAAAGGATGTGGAGATTAGGTCTTCTTTACAGATAAACCCTACCATAGGGTGGGCACAAGATCAACTGGATTGAGCCCCAATATGAACAGACCAATGAGATGTGGATGATTAAAAGCTCCAACGAAGTTTGTAGAAACTGGAGCTAACCAACAAGGAAAAGCCACTTTTTCCCAGGTCTGATTATTGGGTATAAATATTTCAGATCCTGGCAGCATCTTTGGTGCCCTTGCCCCTCATGGTACTCCACATCTGAAGTCCTTGAGTTCCTTTTCCATCTTTTCTTCACTCTCGTGGATTCTATGCCTGGAGTCTGTGAGTTCTTGGCAGCTTTCTTGCCACTCACAGATTCACATCCATAGTTCCATTCTTAATCTCCTCTAATAAACTCTGCCTTAATCCTCTATGCATGTTCTGGTTTCAATCTTTGACTTCCAAACGCAAGAACCTAACAAATATAGACAGTATTGTTCAAACAGCAAAACCAGGTAAAGACACAACAACAACAACAAAAAAAACTATAGGCCTGACGCCCAGATGAATACAGATGCAAACATTCTCAATGAAACACTTGTAAACTGAATGCAGGTAAACATCAAAAACATCACTGATCATGATCAGGTTGGCTTTATCCCAGAAAGTTAGGGATATTCCAACATATACAAATTAATAAATGTAAAAAATCATTTTAACAGACTCTAAAACAAAAAATCATGAAAACATTGGAATAAATACAGAAAAAGTCTTAGACAAAAGTCAGTATACTTTCATGACAAAAGTCCTAGACAGAATAAGATTGGAGAGAACTCAATATAATAAAGGATATATATATAATAGCCAACATCATCCTAAATATAGGAAAACTTGAGACAATCCCATCAAAATGAGGATCAAGACATGATTTCCCACTCTCTCCACTCCTACTCGATACAGTATTTAAGTCTTAAGTACAGCAATAAGACAAGAGGAGAAATTAAAGGGGACTTTAGGAAAAGAAGAAAAAAATCAACATTTACAGATAATGTGATATTGTATGTAAGAGATGCTAAAGATTCCACAAGAGAAATCTCCAGGGGAGGAAGGATTGCTCCAAACCCAGAGACCAAGCCCTTCTGCTGGGGCCCAATGGCGAGGCCTGAGACTTTTGGTTTCAGGAACTCTGATGGGAATAGGGAGATGTGTTGCTGATACCCATCAATAGAGAGCCCAAATGCCAGACTGATATGACCTCTCAAGAACCTCACATGCATGGGAAACCAATTTGCTCCTCTTTTAATGGACTCAGTACAATTTTCCGTGTTCAGTTTCCTTCCTTGGCATTTGTCAACCTCAGATTTAATTGGAACTGTTAAGACCAGGGGAGTAACAGGTTTACCAGTCACTTTCAAAATTACTACTGAATGTCTTCCCTGGGATAAAGTTGTCCATATTATGATTAACCAGGTTATTTGGGAGGAAACTTTAATACAAGCTCCCTTTCAGGTATGGGTCTTGTCCTAAAACATAGGTGCAGCCATAAGAGCCTCCCTACTAAAGATAATGCTCAGAGACCCACAAAACTCTCCAAGCTGGAAATAGTACCCACAATAAAACAAAACAAAATAAAACAAAACAAAAAAATTAGAACAGAACTGATTTAGATTCTCAACAACCTGAGATCCCAAAGCTTAGTAATTCCTTGTGATAACTCATGCAACACCCTTCTCCTAGGATACAAAAACCCAAGGAACAGTGGATACTACTACAGGATCTCAGAATTATGAATAAAACATTAGTTCCAATCCACCCTGTAGTGCCCAACCCTTACACATTTTGTACTAAGATCTTCTACTTGGTTCACAGTACTAGATTTAAAAGATGTGTTCTTTGGCTCCAGAAAGTCAATTTTTCTGCTTTTCAGAATCCAGAGAGGAAAGTACAACGAACTTGGACTGTCCTGCCCTAAGGATTTAGAGATAGCCCATATGTTTTTGGACAAAACTTAGACCGAGACCTTGCAAGTCTGCATCTTCTAGAAGAGACAGGTCTCCTCCAGTATGTTTTTTGCTTCAATGCAAGCCAAATTTCAATTTGTTCCAGGAAAGGTGACAGATTTCCTTTACTAGTTCTTGTTTGTATCCACAGTAAGACCCCTAAGTTCCTTTTGCCTATCCCATCTGCTTTCCTGGTTATGATGATTTAGTACTTATGTTTGGATTTTACAGCTTTAACTTATCTGTTTTGTCTCTTCTAGATTAATATCCATAAAACTTCAAAGATAAATTGTGGGGACCTCTGGACCATCCTAGCATCTCATAGCTAAGAAGCATTGACTACTCTCTCTTCCTTCACTCAATTCAGTAGGAAGTAGTCAAGATCATCATCATCCCTCATCCCCTGAGTAGTTAAGATCCTCATAAGATAAAAGGGAGAATTAGACAGTTTCAGAATAGGGCCATGCTGGGAAGAGCTTTGAAGATCTTTGAAGGTCATTCCCCAGGGCTCAGATTATCCTGAAGGAATACACCTTATTACTCTGGATTTTAACTGGTTTTAATATGAAATGATATGGTGATGAATTCTCCATTGCAGATTAGCTAAATTCCTCAAAAGAAACAGCTGGACCAGGTCAACTGAGCTGGGCCCCATAATGAGAGGTAGAACAAAAGCTCTAATCAGGTTTTCAGAAACTAGATCTAACCAATAAGGAAAAGCCACTTTTTCCTGGGCTGCCTAACTTTATAAATACCCCTGACCCTGCCAGCAATCAGATGACTCTCTTGTCCCCCATAGACTCTATGCCTATGAGTTCCGTCCTTTCTTTCCTTTAATAATCTGCCTTAATCCTCAAAAAAGAAAAAAGATTCCACAAAAATACCTAGAACTTGCTTGTGGTTAATGATTTTTTGATGTTACCTGAACAAAAATAGAAATGTCCATTAATGGAAGAGAATGGAGGATTCAGACAAAGAGTCCATGCAACTGTAAACACTTGATTTTGATAATAATGACACATTGTAGAAAAGACATCTTTAATGAATGGGGTTGGGAAACTGTGTATCTACATATAAAAGAATGAAAGTTGACTTTAAAACTTTTTAAAAATAGTCACAACTATTTTTTGTATGTGTGTGTGTGTGTGTGTGTGTGTGTGTGTGTGTGTGTGTGTGTGTAGCATGTGTGCCTGTGTATATCAGAAGGGAATGTTTATGCCCGTGGAGACCCAAGGGTTATTTCGGGTATCATCCTGGATTGCTTCTACCTCCTCTTGGCTTTGCTCTAGAGTTTCTGAGGTTCTGTCTTCCAGATCCAGAAGTGCAGGCGATCACCATTTCTGCCTGGCATTTTTATGTGGGATCTGGGATCCGAATTCAGATCTTTCTGCTTACAAGGCAGGCCCTGGTGTTGATGTGAGTTCTCCTGCCAAGCTTGACGAACAACTATAACCAGGAATAGTAAGAAGAAATAAATCCCTTGTTCTCTTAAGTTATTTTGTGATAATTTATCACAAACATGCAGAACAATTGTTACAGATACACACCAAAACTTGAGGGTTATATTCTGTGGCTGAAGACACCACACTCATTGATCACAGAACATAGAGAAACCAAATTGGAGCTGAGCTGGAAGTTTAATTTCTACTAGATAGCTTTTATAGCACATATTACCAGAAGGTATTATTGAAGCTGCTGGGAGACAAAAGTCATCAACTGTCATACCCCAACATGAATCTTAGCAGCTTATGATAATTATCTAGCCAGCAAGATATGTCCTTTGGTATACTTGTGGGCATGACTGTTACATGGGTAACTAATTTCTTTCTAACTAGATTTGAGTCCCGAGTCATGGGACAAAACTCATGCCTGATTAAGAGTCTACGGTAGAGAAGGTCACAGGCTTTAAGGGGGAACCTACTACTATTGTTTTGCTAGATAGGCATGTTGCTAATCTGCTCTCTAAATAGTCATATCACATCATTTACTGCTATACCCAGCCTTCATCAGAGCAGCTTCTAATTACCATGGACAAAAAAGCATGACTTGCTAAAATGAAAGAATAAATGATGGTGGAGAGATTGGCTTAGGCTCAGGAGGCAGTGGAAATGGGGGTAGAAAGGATGCAAGTACCACAGGATGGGGACATACACAGCAAAAAAATGTGTTCTGGATATGGCAGAGTCATGCTTATAAACTCATTGCAGCTGTGATTATATACACAAGACCTGTAGTAGATAAGGTCCATCTACATGTCAACATAGGTGGGGGAGAGGCCAAGAGTCCCAGTCCCTCTCTGAAGGATTATTAACAATTGAGGGTTGCTAGAGAAGAGGATGTCATTTTCTTTTGTGATGTAGCCACTGATATTTAATGCCCTTGTGCAGCAAATAAATCCCATCCACACTTGGACAAGAAACTAAATTAAACCCAGAAGGTTATAACCCACACACAAAGGAAACATGAAAGTAGGAGAGAGTCAAATTGGGAAGAATTTCAGCAGGAAAAGGGATGATAGAGGTGGACTAGAGAGTGAAAAATGACTAGAATTCATTATAAAATTACCAAGCAATAATACATTTAAGAATAAAGCTAAAAATAGATCTTCCATATAACCCATGTATGTCATTCTTGAATACCTGCATATATCAGAGAAATATTTATATATCACCATTCACAATGGCTAAGTTACTGAGCCAACCTATATGTTCAATGAGAGAATGGATAAAAAAAGTGATATATATATATATATATATATATATATATATATATATATATATATAATGGAATTTTTTTCATCCATAAAGAAATGGATGGCAACTGGAAATCAAATTGAATGATTTAAGCCAATCTCAGGAATACAAACTTTTTCTCATATGTCTTCCCAAGCCTTATGTATAAATGGATACATAAATTTATATACATGACATAAGAGTAGATGTGGAACTTTAGAATAACAAAAGATAGTAACAGGAGTGGGGGAACAAGAAGACAGATGGGTATGGGGGCATGCTTAATGTACAATATATATACTTGTATGAAATTTAAACTAAAATGAAGTAATTAAAAAGGAACAAGAGGGGCCAGTAAAATGACTCAGGGGTTAAGACACCTGCTCACAAATCTGGAGACCTGAGTTCAATTCCCAGAAGCCCCCAGAGAGTTTGTTCCCAGAAGGAACAAGCTGAGTTCTGAATGTTGTCTTTTGATTTCTACTCCTGCACTATGACATGCATATACTACTCTCTTATGTTCTCTCTTTCTCTACTTCTGACTCTCTCCCTTTCTCTTTAACAAGTAAATGAATACATAAAATATTTTTTAAAAATAAAAAGGATCATGAACGTCCACACAGTAACCTCTGTCCATTTTCTACCCTCTCCAGTCAAAAAACCAGTCCTTACATTTTTGGCCCTATGAATAAGGGCTGACCTAGGAATTGGGAATAATTTATCTGTGTGACTGGGACATGTTCTTGGACCATTTTGAATGACAAATCCTCATTGCCACAGTGAGAATAAACATATCTACTGCAGAGAGTTGGATGTCTGCATTTGAGGAAGTTGTTGTCACCATTACACCATTAACCTTCTGATTGGTTAATCATAGGTCACTATTTTGGAAATCAGGTAGCTCAGACCTCGCTTCCACCTGAACCTCTCTCTATTGAAATGGTCAGGAGCTTCTGATTGTTCTGTCTCTGCATCTGTGACTTCTTTTAAAGGAGATAGGCTTTCATCTTCCATCAAGGAGAGCTACAAAATGAAGGATTAAGTGCCAGGAAGAGAGATGGTAGGTGACTGGCTGCATTCTAGGCATTAAACTGACCAAATCCTCTGAGCAGATCTGGGAAGACAAATTGTACCCTGCTTTACTCTATTCCTACACAACAACTTCCAAACTCCACGGGGGGGAGGCACATACAAGGCAGCAAGATGTACCCAGCAAGAGGTTAAGATGCTGGACCCGCAAACCCACTACTCATCTAAAAACTAATAGGACAAAGAAGTTCTGAAGAAGTACAAACATGTTTCTGGACTTCCAGAAAGGATAATGCAGGAAGCCACATGGCATTGTTGCCTGGGCCAATGCTGGTCATTCTATGGGAAGCAAAGTCAGATCACTCAAGGTAATACCGACTAGACCCATGGTTCCTGAAGTACCCTGGGGAGAGGTTCTAACCAGGAATGGGGGTTGAAGGGAACTCATTCCTCATTGAGTCGCTCATCTCTAGGCATGTGATCACACTCCTCTCCCACTGTCTTCCTTTTTCTTTACCTTCCTGTTAGAACCTTTTCTAACAGGATTTTGAAAATATTACCAGATAGGCCAGATGGCTCAGTTGGAAAGACTCCTACATGAAAACCTGATAGCCTAAGTTCACTACCTAGAACCCATAGTATGAAGGAGAAAACAGACTTCTGAAAGTTATCCTCTGACCTCTTTACTTATATTATGATGTTCTCTCTCTCTCTCTTTCCCTATCTCCTGTGGTTCTTCCTTGGTGCTAGGCACATGGTCTCATCTAGTTTTTCTTAGAGGAAGTGTTGAGCACTGGCCCTGGGCATGACAAAAGTCAGCCAGAATATGTAATAATTGAAGAAAAGAGGTGCATATGCAGAGATTGCCTGGGAGGGAGTAATTGATATCTTCCATCAAGGGGTCAGGGACAGCATCAACCAGAAGCTTTGTGATGAACAGTTTAGCTCTTAGAACATTTCTTCAGCACAGAATGTGGCCACCTGTGGTTAGACTCCCTATCTATCTATTAAATGCATCTCACCCTCCTGCACAATAATGGGCAGGGCTGGAGAAGGAACAGATGGCCCTGGACTTAGGACCTTAGGGAAGGAAGATAAGGAAGCTGGTACAAGTGTGGGTGATTTGACTAGGGAACGAAGTTCTCTGGGTTGTGGACATAGACATGGTTGATGTGGCTCAGAACAGGTAGGGGAAAGAAGGTGCAAGAAACAAGAGCACACACCCATACACATAAACACACACCACACCACACACACACACACACACACACACACACACACACACACACACACACTCACACACGAGTCTCCAAGCCTTTCAGTTAGTTTTCCTGAAAATGTACAGGGAATGCCTTCAGAATAGTCCACAAATTCTTTGGAAGTTGACCCTAGCACTGAAAACTCCAGAAAAACTTAGGGAACAGAGTTCTTAGGTAATAATATGCCTGAAGAAGATTCAGCAAAGAAGGCCCAGGTTCTTCTCCTCAGTATATCTGCTCTCTAAGATGCAGTCCTTGAGGTTCTGGAGAAGTAGTCCACGGCAAGCCCTGGGCTGAGCATCATTTCTTGGAGTCTCTCAATCTGCCCAGATCCTCTGAGTGACTGGCAACTTTCCCATGACTCTCTGACATCCTTTCAGCCTCCTCCACATTTGAGACCTCACTCATGATCTCCTGTAGCCCTGGATATCAACCTTTGCTATCTGTCTTTGCTCTTTGGCCATCCTGGTCCTTGCCTACTTTTCCTGTGCTTTGCTTGAGCCCAGGCAAGGTTTCCTTCCTAGGTTTCATTAATTGGTGGGGATTTTTGAGACACTGTGAGGGCAGCCTCATACTTGAAGTAATTCTCCTGCCTTGGCCTACCAAGTGCTGAGATTTCAGGTATGGTACCAATCATTTTTACACATATGTCTGCCCCAAAGCACTCCACTTTTCTTCCTTCCCATCAGTCTGCTTGGCCCAAGCTACTTAGCCTACAAACTGCTCATGAACTGCTCCATAACAAACACTCCTGAACCCAGGAGATATTCTTACGTATACTGGGCTACTGTAAACTCAACCATTTGCATGTCATCTTCTTTCTTCTTACCACGTAAGAGAATGAGGCGATGTCATCAGGACACAGCACAGTGTCTGCCTGTAGCCATCCTGGTGGAAATGCAGAGATTCTAGACACAAGTGTGCCTCTCTTTGCCCACTGGATCACTGAAACAATGGACATCAAGAAACTGGAACTTCCACTAGAGGTTGGTGGAAGGGGAGCCTGTCTCTTAGATATTTCACACAGTCAGACAACTTTTCAGACCACCTTGCAGGAGAGATGATCCTATACATCTATACATGATGGATGGAACCATGCCTTGACCGGGACTGCTTAGTTATATATGCCTCTCTCTTTCTATTTCAACCCAAACCTCATATCAGGATATGAAAATGGACTCGGGGAAGTACTGGGCCTCTTTATTTGTTTCTCTTCCCAATGTGGGCTCATTTAATAAATCTCCTTGTTCTGCTTTCCATTAGTATTTGCTTGCTTACTGGGCCTTTCCATGATAGGTGGCTGAGCCTAAATGGTAAGGGCTGTCAGGGCACACATCATCTGGAAGGGAGTGGCTGATACTTTCCAACAACATGTGGAACTCTAATTCCTGCCATCTCTGGGGCAAATGCAGAGATATAGGCAAGTGCTACTCGGAGCTCACAAACTGCTCCACAGCTTGTTCATGAACACTTTCCCTTCCATTGAGTACGGACTTCACATGACTATCTGGAGTCTTTATCTTCTTTCTCCTTTTCTCTACCTGAAATGCTTTGGTGACTGAGGCAATGGATGGCAAGTTTTCAGGAGAGAAAGTTGAACATTTCTGGGATCAGTTTAAGAGGATTTTCATTGCCTGGGAACTTTGGAATGGAGGCTAGAGGGATTCAGGTTCAAAGTAAGGGCCAGATCAGAAACAATGAAGCAGAAGAGAGCTCCAATATATCTGTTTTGAGGAAGGTCAGCCAAGTTTCTTCTAGGCTATTTCCTACATGGAAGGAGGACTGATTCATTCATTCTTGGATCCTCAGATATCTCTTGCCTCCTCCCTCAAGGCCATTTCCTCAGACTGAAGAAGAGTGATAGGAAGGGAAAGGAAGAATCAAGAAGGTAGAAAGACAAAGATTCCAAAGATAAGTAGAAAGATAGAGAAAGCAGAGGCATAAAAGCTCTTCAGAAGTAAAGAGAGGGGTCAGTCAGAAAGGTAGGGTAGAGACATGGAGTGGCAGAAAGACAAATAGGCAGCAACAGCTGGAGGAGATCCAGAAAAGGAGGAGGGTCTCAACCATAGGGAGTAGAGCCTCCAGTGAATACCTGTCTGCCCAGTTAAACTAACTGTAGTCTGATCCTGCCAGACTCCAGCATGTTTTTAAACGCTGGTATCTCTCCAGCACCCCAACTTTGCAACCACTCCACACCAATTGTGTGAGAGTTGGTTTCTATCCCCCAAATACACACTGGACATATGGTGTCTCTGAATAGTTTTACCACTTCCCACCTCCCAGGACCCAGCCCAAAGGGGTTTAACTGCCCTCCCCTGCACTGTACCCCACTGCCCTTAAACCCTCAATAGTCAAAAGTGATGGCTCTTGTTTCCTTCTAAGCTGGTGCTTCACTCAGTCTCCATTAGGAGTGAGTGACCCAAAAGCCCATGTCAATGAGCTTATATGCAAATATGCAAATAATCACCTGTGACATAAGTGCTATCAGATAGATTCTGAGGTCTGTTGCAGGGACTTCCCTGCTTTGCTGCATGCAACCTACCTACCTTCCTGATGTTTCTAACTTTCGGGGCAACATATTCTTAGGATTTGAGATAAGGTCTCAGTTATGAACTGACCTCTGCCTCCTTTGCAGAGCTCCTCAGGTGGGCTTCAAATTCTTTATGTAACCAAGGATGCCCTTGAATTTCTGACCTTCCTCCTCAGTTTTATGTAGTAATAGGGATCAGACCCAGGGCTTGGCAAATATGAGGAAAGCTACTACCAAATTGAGCTAAATCTCCAGTTCCCAGTGTATTTTAAGAAGAGCCTTAATTTACGACTTTCTTTTTTGCTTCTTCTTCCTGTTACTATAAAAGCCCATGGGAAGGCTACCATTTTTGGCCTATGGCAATTTTGGTATAATGAGTCTGTGTTCCCAGAGCATACTCACTCATATTTTGGCTGGGAAATAATCTTTTATTCCCTTTCAAGTGACACCTAGGCACTAATGGTTACGTTCATGGAAAGAGAAAGCAGGGAAAACAGAAACCCTTGAGATGCCTCTAGTCATAAACTTGCCTGTGACCTGAATATAGGGATTAGGGTGCAAGAGAAGATCATCAGGAGAAATTCCCAAACAGAGAGTAAGGCAACTCTAGGCGTGTGTAACTGGAGTTGTTAGGCTTTGAGTTGGGCTCTGGCAGTTCGAACAATTCAGATTCTGCCACTCAGTCTTAAAAGTACAATTAAAGCATAATTGTGAAACATAGGAATGGGAGATATATTCAGTATGACCACATTGAGAAGAGAAACACCACCATAAATACATCTTTGGGGCCCAACATGAGGCAAAGGTTTAAGTAGAGGGCAAGAAGTATGGATAGCCAAGCAATGCTGGTCAAAAGAACTGTCCTGTCATTTACACTGTCTCAGCTTCTGTGTCTCTTGTGTGACAGGTGACAGGTTATCAAACTGTGTGGACTCTGAGAGACAAGATTTTTGGCACAGTTCCTGGCCTTTTCCTTGTTTTAGCATGAGACTCTGGTGGAAATTCTAATTTCTTAGGGCTCATTGGGTTCATTAGTCCGACAGGCAAAGGGAGGGCATGAGTGTGTGTTTAGAAATCTTCATTCCTGCCTGGACAGTTACAAGAGGAACAAGGCCCAGTCCAGGGTTTTTTTTTTTTTTTTTTTTTTTTTTTTTTATTATTATTCAATTGTGCGTGTGTGAGTATGTATGTGTGCGCGCGCGTCTGTGTGTGTGTAGAACCACGGACGAATTCGGGAACCACCATGGACGCCTCCACTTTCTCCGTCCTGGGATTCACAGGCTCCGCCCTACCAGGGCCAGAAACGCAGGCCGCCCCGCTTCCGCCCGGCGTCTATATGTGGGATTTGGGATCGGAACTCAGGACCTTCTGCCTGCAAGGCAGAAGCTTAACCCCTGAGCCACCTCTCCAGCCCCCAGTCCAGGTTTTATAGTGACTATGAGTTAGTTATTAGGAAAAGGTAAAGGTGAGTGAAATCTGTTGAGAAGACAATACCCATTCGTTCCAGAAGAGGACAGTGGGAGCATGACTTACATCCCTGGAAGTGTAGTGGGCTCCTAAAACTCAGGAGAGGTCAGTTCATAGAGTACCCTCAAACAACTTGTTAATGGGCTTAATTTTATCCCAACCATGACCGGAGCTAGGCAGTGATTCTTGAAGAAGAATATCACATTTGATTTTCATTTTAGAAGGATTCTTTCAGCAGAGTGTCAAGCTCAGATTAGGTTGGTTTGAACTGTAGCAAGAAAAACCAAACAACAGGTTCTGCTGCTAATCCAGAGGAAATGGAGAAAGTCTGAGCAGGCCTGAGGCCAAGTGAAAAGCAGCCAGTCTGAAGTTCAATAAGGTGGTAATGGCACCTACAGGGGTGAGGACCGGGAAGAGATCAATCTGACTTCAGGGGTTTGGATTAAGCACCTGGGGGTCAGGTTTTTGCCACCCAGAGGAAAAAAACATGGCTTTGAGGTAAAACTTGTTGTTCTTGAGGTTTTGTGGAAAAAAATCATTAAATGTGGATCTGTAGCTCAGAAGATAGGCCAGAGAGAGAGAGAGAGAGAGAGAGAGAGAGAGAGAGAGAGAGAGAGAGAGGTCAGGAGCATCCTTGTAACCTTGGTGGTTGACAATCAAAGAATAGATGAGGATGCCCTCAAAAATGTGTTTACAGACAATGGCAGCCAGGACAAAAGTCTGCAAAATACATTCTATGGGGCAAAAGAGCCCACTCCTGAGAAAAACTGGTCAGAGAGGTAAAAGATGTTCTGAGGAGTGTCTTCAGCAACGGAGAAGCTCCAACTAGTGATATTAGTGTTTAAAGCCCAAAACACCAAAGAAAGTGTCAAGAAACATTGTCACAACAGACTTTACAAAGGACACACACACATATACACACACAAGAGATTATTATATGTACTGTAATCTAAGAGCTATTTTATAAGCCTACACACAGTGGTAAACTGAAACGCACATGATTCTTGCTCACAAAAATGCACATTAACTGTAGCAGACCACAATGGTTTAAGTGTCCTGTGGATAAGCCCAGTGTTACACCTATTTGTAAATGTACTTGTTTCAGATTTCCTATTTAAATATTTTACTTTGAATTCTCCTTTGAGTCAGTTGAAATATCTTGCTATCAATATTCATTAATTGACAGATTAAATAAAATTTTGACATGTTTTCATTTTGCTATCATGATTTAAACTTTGTATCCTATAACAAGAAAATATTTGAAAAGTAGCCATTACATATGAAAACTGCGGCAAAAAAAGTCTATTCAGTGACTAGGCAAAACAGAAGAGACCATTTGTGGGTGAATGGGCATGTGAAAATAGTGGATTTCAAGAAACTTGTAAGAATTCTTTAAAATGGACTCAGCAGTTGACATTATAATCACTTTCTGGATTTCTGGTATCTCTGTAAAGCTGTCCAGGATATAAAAGCAATGGCAGTGGCACTTATGGGATAGAGAGGGACTGCCAAGATCACAAAATAGCACTTAATTTGGTGTGGTAGGGTAAAGGCCTCCTAGAGCAGGTAACTCCTAATTTGAATATTTACATATAAGTGAGCCAGTCTCCCCCTCCCTCCCCCCCAGGGTGATCCTGACAATTGAGAAGAGAGAAAGAAGTACAGGGAAGGCCTTTAGTCAAAGATCCTTTCCCTTGCCTCTGATTTGCTATGATAGAACAGACACAGTAGCCACGAGATCAGGACTGGGGTGTTGCTCACAGGTAGAACATATATTTCCATGTGTTGGGGCTCTGAATCAAATCTCTAGCACCATCATACCCAAAAGTTATGTGTTATAAAAAATGATGCAAGACATTGAAATTATGTTCTTTTGAAAATCTTGTTTGATTAACACCATTTCCACATCTGCAACCAGACATGAAGACCATAGGTGCCAGATGTGATGGAGTCTCCCTGCACCAAGGTACTTCGGTATTATTGATATTCAGATACTTGCACAGATCTGCAAAGCTAATCACTGGGTTTCAACTTAATTTGATGCCTTTTCTCTCACTCTACCTGAATGTCAATGGTTTTATATTGCTTTGAGGTTTGTTTTGGTTTTTAGCTCCATGGAGATTTTAAACTGAAAGGAAAACTCTGTGTGTGTGGTGTGTGTGTGTGTGTGTGTGTGTGTGTGTGTGTGTGTGTGTGTTTTCCCACCAGAAAAGAACTGATTCTTTAGCTTTGAGGCCTTTATTTCCCCATCCTGCCAAGGATATGACCTTTCAAAAAGGTATCTAGGATTCAAACTTTTTTCATGGCAGGTAGGGCCAAAGAAACAGATATGAAAAATTTGTTTTGGTAAGTGAAGAAACTGTTAACAGCTTCTAAAGTGATTAGAAGGAGAAGACAGGGTTCTTGGGCTCCAAGCCTGGAAGCTTCTTGGCTTATTTGCTGTTTTTCTCCTAACTGGCCCACTGGGGAAATGGGATACAGGGTCACAGAGTCTCCTTGAAGGTTTAACTCCAGAAGCTCAGGATCCTGAAAGCTGTCTGCAAATTATATACACAAAAATGTCTGGCCCACTTAGTAAATGCTAATCTCATCCCTGTTATAAGTTGCTGTTCTGAGCATCATCATCAACCTCAGGAGGGTCCACTGGAGGGAGGTGAGCCAGCATTTCATTCTGCAACAGAATATCACAGAAAGCAAGAAAGCTAAGGGTCACAAGTTTCAGTAGCGTGTTTAAATGATAAGTGTCATTTATGCTAGAACCCATGTCTATCCGCTCAAACCAAAGTGAATTCAGGTCTAGATGCTGCCTGCTGGCAGGAAGGTTTTGGTCACTGTGATGTTCTTGGGCTGTTAAAAACATGGCAGGTGTGTGTTTTTGTCAAATTAAAAAAATGTCTGTCAGCCTACTAAGTTAGATAGGAAAAATACCAGCTAACTGCTTCATTTATCTGCCCCCACCTTACTGCAATTCTGGGAAAAAGAATTAGGGTTAAGTCTCCCTGAAATATTCCTGTGAAAATTGTTTAATTAATCATGGTTTAATCAAACACCTGATGTTAGGAAAATCCCATTTATGCATAACTGCTAAAGTCTGGCTTTTATGAAAAATTGTTTGCTTCCTGCCTCTTTCTTAAAATGTGGTTTTCACCTTTAAAAATCCTATGAACCTACTTCTTAGCACCACACACTGATTCCTGGTTCTCTGGTGAGTGGTCACTGATCAACTTCAATAAGTTTCTGGTGTCAGTGTAGTGAAGTCCTGAGCAGCCCCAGACTTATAACGCAGGTAGTTTCAGCACATAGTGACCACCAAAGGCACAAGATAATGGTGCTTGACATAGCCACAGCTGGATATAAGAAGTTTTATCCATCTTCTGGGATTTTTACTTGATAGTTTGGACCCATCTCTTACTTCCACAGAGGGAAAAATTGTCAGGATCACGGTGGTCAAGAGACACTGCTCTCTCCTGAAGAAGAGCCAGAAGAGAGTGTCAGGATCAAGAGAAGAAGGAAGGCAAACAATCTGCCCAGGCTGAGAAAGAGAAACTTTTCTGCAAGTTATGGATATGGAGAGAGATTTTGAATTTGCTATTATGTTCAAAACTCTGACCAAAATGGTTTGAAAAATCAGGAGCATTTAACTGAGGATAGAGACCTCTCTGAAGATGGGGCATCTCGATCACATAACAATACCAAAATGTCTGTTCAGATGGGAAGCAGACTATCTAAAACACATTGCTCTGCAGACAAATCCACAACCATTGGGTAAAAGCAACAGAAAGCAGATTCGCGCTCAGTAGAAAGAAATGTGTTTCAATAAATTTTGCCAAAATACAAACCCTGCAGTGTTGTACACCACACATTTTAGTTTAAACTGTGGAAGATAGATACAGAGCAACCACTTTCCTACAAATACAGTTGCTTCATGTAGTATGACTTAGTACATATTTCCATCAGAATGTCTCCCAAAAACCTCACTTCTATTCTGCCTCACCACTCTTTTGGAATTTCTTACACCCTTACCTTCTCTAACTGTTCCTCTTTGAGTCCTTCACACTCACCTCTGCCACAGGTTTTTTGCAGATACTGTTCTCTAGGCCAGGCATAGCCTTTTCTCTAGATGGAAGAGTAGTTTATCTGCTCAACCCACGGGCTTCTCCAGATTAGGCAGCGTCAAACAGTGCACCTCTTTCTTCAGTCTAGGCTCTGCGCTCTTTTCTCAGCACTTGCACTCACTTATTGCTATATTGTCTACCTCCTCCCCATTTCAATGTAGCGCTACACAAGAAGATTTGAATGTTCAATAAACACTTTGGGAATAATTTTTACCAGTGAAAAAACAAAGGCCCAGAAAGGTTAAATGATTTTCCGAAAGGCACAGAGCTGGTTCCCCAGGAAGCTGAAAAGCCCAAATACTGATTCCTAAGTTCACACTCCATATAAAGCTTCTACTTATATGTCCACTGATGGTTTTGATGCTGAGCCCATTTGTCACCGAGGCTAAGAAAGAGCTTCTGTTTTGGATCCATACTTGGGTCACATGGTTCCAGAGGTGCTTTCTATTTTAGAGATGTTGTTTAGCATCTATTTTGGTGAGGGAATCATGGGGATTTTGAGAAAAGCCCAGTTTGGTGCATTCCTCATGAATCTGAGGATCCAACCTGTTAGGAGTGTAGACAAAAACACTATTTTAAACGAGGTCCTGAACGGAATTCAAATGTCTAACAAATATCTTAAACAAGGTTGTACCTCCAGAACCATTAAGGAAATGCTAATTAAAACCATCCTGAAATATCATCTCACTTCAGTCAGAATGGCTAAAACCCAAAACACAAACAATAAAGACTAGAGATGATGTGGGTGGAAGAGAGTCCCTCATTCATTGCTAGAGGGAATGCAAACCTATACAACTCATTGGGAATCAGTTAAAAAAAAAAGTAAAAAAGTGAAATGCCATACAATCCCGCTATACCACTCCTGGGAATATTCCCAAAGATGGCCGCATCTTACTATAGAGACACATGTACAACCATGTTCATTGCAGCTCTCTTCACAATAGCAAAAAAAAAAAAATGTAATCAGTCTAGATGTCCAACAGAAGATGAATGGATATGAAAATATGGTGTATATATACACAATGGAATACTATTCAGTTATCAAAAATGAATTAATGAAATATGCTAGTAAATGGATAGAGTTGGAAGAAATCATATTGAGTGAAGTATCCCACACACAGACAGATGCCGCATGTTCTCCCTTAGAAGTGGATCCTAGCATTAAACCTTCAAAATGATATACTTAAAGGGAAACTTCTACAATCCCCACAGACTACAAAGGAACAAAGATGCAGGAAGATCCCAAAGGAACAGAGAGAAAAGAACACAGGCAAATAGATGAATAGGCTATTTTGGAAGAAAAGTCTTAAAGGGGAGGAAGTAAGGGGATAGAACTTAGTAAGGGGTAAGGAAGAAAAAAAAAAAGGCAAGTGACTCAGGGGGAAAGAGGGATCATTTGCCTCACCCATCTATGAAAGCTGCAAACTGCAACTCTGGGAAGAAGAATCCTGGGGAAAAACAATAGTATGTAAGACACATGAGTAACCAATTACTCTCTGAATGGGTTCTAAACCTCCCCCTTTAATATCAGGGAACACATGTCTGATACTGTAAACTTCATCCAAATAACAGTAGAAGGGAAGAAAATAGACACCATATAAGAACAGATGTCTTAGTGTTATTTGAAAAAAAAATTGATAGTAAACCACCATCTAAGTGCTTTTTATTGGGACTAATGAGATGGCTCAGGGGTTAAGCCTCTGCTTCATAGAAGGTCATGGGTTAAGATTCCATTTCCCATGTAAAAACACTAGGCAGAAATGGTGGTGGTCTGCATGTCTGGCCCTGGAAAATGGAGCCTGGGAAACTCCAAAGTGAAGCAAAGAGGTGGTAGGTAGCATAATCCAGGATGATTCCCAAAGTCACCCTTGGGCCACCACAGATACACATAGTGCTCTCTGATACACACAGCCACAAATGCAAAAACAAACAACACATACAAACAAGCCCCCAACACATCTTATTTAACCCTTAGATAAGAAAAGCTCTCAAGCTCAACCAAGATGCACTCTATTATAATGGAAGACCAATAAGGCAGAAAACTAAAAGTGGCCAGAGTGCAGAATGTTAGGTAACCCTGTGCTCAGCCTTAATCAGTCAATTAAAATCTTTCCCCACCTCAAGACTTAGGGAAACTTACAAAAGAGGGGGTAGTAAAATTGCAAGAGCCTAAACATGGGGAGTGGGTACTGCTGGCCAAAACATTCCAACCACAACAGAGATGCTGTACCCAACAGCTCGCTGCAATGAGAACTTCTAATACCAGATCTACACAATGACTGACATATCAACATTCCATCAAAGACTAGAGAAAACCTCAGGAGAAACAACTGCACTGGAGGAGAGTGTCTGGGGCAGGTGCTAGACAAGGGAAGAGGAACCTTCCCCACTTGTGAGTTTGCCCACTGCAGAGCCACATATTCTACCACAGAGAACTGGCTCCTTACTAACACGGGCACCACAAAGGAAGCCCTGTGATCCACACATGCAGAGGGATGGGAAGGCAGGAGGGACAGGGCTGAATTGAAAAGAGGAGGGGAGGATGGCAGGAGAGGTAGGAGGAGCAAGAACATAAACCCATTTGGTTTATATATGAAAAATTCTCAATTATTACTGATAAAAATTAGAAAACAAAGATTTATGTTCAATCTGAGTCTCAAAATGTGAAGTATTTCCCAGTTTGCAAATAAGCACAGGATGTCTGTGCATAGAGACTGCCAAGAGAGAAATGTCTTATGGAAAGAGAGGAAGAGAAAGAAAGAAAGAAAGAAAGAAAGAAAGAAAGAAAGAAAGAAAGAAAGAAAGAAAGAAAGAAAGAAAGAAGGGAGGAAGGGAGGAAGGGAGGGAGGGAGGGAGGGAGGAAATAAGGAAGGAAGGAAAGAAGGAAGAAGGAAGGAAGGAAGGAAGAAGGGAGGAAGGGAGGGAGGGAGGGAGGGAGGAAGGAAGGAAGGAGGGAAGGAATAAAGAAGGAAGAAATAAGGAAGGAAGAAATGAAGAAGGAAGGAGAGAAAGAAGGAAGGAAGGAAGGAAGGAAAGAAGGAAGGAAGGAAGGAAGGAAGGAAGAAGGAAGGAAGAAATAAGGATGGAAGAAATGAGGAAGGAAAGAAGGAAAGAAGGAAAGAAGGAAGGAAGAAATGAGGAAGGAAAGAAGAAAGAAGGAAGGAAGAAGGAAGGAAGGAGGGAAGAAATAAGGAAGGAAGAAATAAGGAAGGTGGGAGGGAGGAAGGTGGGAGGGAGGGAGGGGGAGGGAGGGAGGGAGAGAGGAAGGAAGGAAGGAGGGAAGGAATAAGGAAGGAAGAAATAAGGAAGGAAATGAGGAAGGAAGGAAGGAAAGAAGGAAAGAAGGAAGGAAGGAGGGAAGGAAGGACGGAAGAAATAAGGAAGGAAGGAAGGAGGGAAGGAAGGAGGGAAGAAATAAGGAAGGAAGGAAGGAAGGAGGGAAGGAAGGAAGGAAGGAAGAAGGAAGGAAGAAGGAAGGAAGGAAGGAAGAAGGAAGGAAGAAAGGAAGGAAGGAAGAAGGAAGGAAGGAGGGAGGGAGGAAGGGAGAAAAGGAGAGAGGAGGGAGGAGGGAGGGAGGAGGGAGGAGAGAGGGAGGAAGAGGTCCTAGCTCTGCTCTGGCTGCTGATGGCGCTGCTCTGGGTGCTTGCCTTGGTGATGCAGATTACAGTGAGTGAAGCAAGTGAGTGCTGAAGGATTGATTTTCTTCTCACCCCCTTCTCCAAGATTCTTCTTCGAAGAAGACAACTAGTCTTTGGGGTTTAGAACCCTGAGGGTGGGGAATTGGTATTGTCAGAGCTGTGTTTCCAAGAAGCAGGATTATGGTATGATGGGACAGCAAAGACAAAGTGGGAGAGTTGGGAGTAGAAGAGAGTAAAGGTGGTGGTGGTAGTGTTACAGTCTAGAATAACCGACATAACTGAATATATACATATATAGCGTTTTACAGGAAAGAGCCCAGAACAGTAGGAAGCTGAGCTGTTTACATGCTGCTTCATTGAGATTTGAACATAAATCTTGTTCCAGAGTTCACATCCCTTTTAAAATCTCTGGAGAATGGACAGTTTTCCTGACATCTCCAAGGTAAGAGACAAAGGATGGAACGGGACAGGTGCCTACTGGACACCTACCTTCCTGTAGTGTGACAAGAGCTAGCAATAACTGAGGATTCAAATGTTAAAACTAAGCATCCTCGGTAGAACAAGGGCTATTACCAGGCTGTTTTACAGGGAGCCTCGGAGGCGCACTTTTTTCAAGACACGAATGGCAAAGCAGGATTGTAACTCTCAGTGCTGATCAGCATAGGATGTACTGGGTGAATGTAACGAAGAGCCACATGGCTTGAGTGTCTCGGGAACTGAGGAGGGGCAGCATTAGAGCACCGGCTCAGCATCCACAGGGCTCACCATTTGATCTCCACACAACCGACAAGTCAATATTTTATCAAAATGAATGTTATCTTTTCCTTCATGCTTCCTTGCAATTTGACAGTAACTTTGCTTCACATTGCTGTAAGGGGGTCCAAATAGAGGTTTCTATAAAGAAGAACCATCTGAAACCAAACAGGCACTTAGAAGTTGCTTCTGATAGAAAGCATCATCTCCTTATTTGGATCCCCAAGGTAACTATGAACACAGGATAAACTCTGCACAAAGCATGTTGACTCCCAATAGTATCTATTGAGCCTGTCAACCCCCTTGAGGCTGAGGGCACAGAGACAAGTCATTGTCTTAAACCTACAGTCATCTTGGGTACCAGGAATAGGAGAGCCTTTCATGACAGACATTCCCTATCACACTAGATGAGGTCGATTGACCTTGGTGATGAGGGTGCACCTAGATCAGGAAAAATCATCTTCTGAGAACTTTATTGGTCACCTAAAAGATGACAATGATAAGGACTTCTTTGGAAAACCTCATACAGCCAGAAATAAGACAATCACATTGTGCCTTGCCTATAACTGCTTAATCAGAGGTACCTTTTGCCCACCCGTCAAATTCTTCCTCTATTGAAAACGCAAACCTCATGTCAGTACTCTGAAGATGGACTTGGGATCACTGGGCACCTTTACCTCAGTGTGGCTATGCAGAATAAACCTTTCTGTTTTTCCCCATATTCATCTCTTGGGTTGGAACATTAGTATGAGTGACTGTGCCGAGTCTGTTGGACCCGCTAGAGGCTTTGGCTCTAAGAACTCTGATAACAACATCAATGGCCTCTGTCACCTGGGCAGGGGAAGTAGGAACTGGAAAATCTCACACCAGGCATTAAATGCTTTGATCTGTAGGTGGCACGCAGTTTCTGTTTACAGCACATCAGTCTGAAATAGTCCAGTGTGAACAGTCCAACAGTCAGGGACCCAGCAAGAGAAAGCCCAACATCAGTAAGTACTGGTGGGCCTTCCAGCTTAGCCTTACCAAACTAAGCCAAGCTCTTCCTTGTCAAGTGGTACTTCATTCATCCTGAGCTTCTCTGGTTAAATTTCCTGGGGCGCTGTGTTTCATGGATTTGATTCTCCCTCTTTCCTCCCCTCCATCCATGCAACCAGTATATGCTAAGCAATTAAATCCACACTGGGCATTGTGTTAAGTGATGGGATGCTAAAAGAACTAATGCAGGCTAGGTATAGTGGTATATGCCTATAATCCTAGCACTCAAGAGGTGAAACCTGGAATATCACTCTAAGTTCCACAACAGCCTGGTCTATCTAAAGAGCTCTGGACCAGAGTAACCACATAACAAAACCCATTTCAAATGATAAATAGATAATACAGAAAGATAGGTGACAGATTATATAATAAACAATGTATAGTTCATTTAAGGAGAAAGTATTAATGTGTCATACACAAAATCCTATGATCAAAAGAGAAGTTGTAAGTGAATAGCAATCACTCGGGACTTCAAAAGGAGTCAAAGAACCGAATGATTCATTCAGCCAAGACTTCTTGGAGAAGAGCTTTGAGCTGAACCTCCACCACAAAAATTAAGTAAACATGGGTTTACCAGGTAGGGGGAGGAACTTGGGCAACAGCAGAGCCAGGACAATTCAGGGCAAACAGGCATAATCCTATCTGACTCATCTCAGAGGGAAGCTATGTGAATAAAGATTGAGTCATTTGATTCTTTAAGAGGGTGCTTTGAAGTCATAGCCTGGAAGACTTAGAGCTCTACATTTTAATGAGAAAGTGAAGAAAAGAACTGTCTGGACCTAGGCCTAGAGTTTCTCTTGTGAGGCCAAAGACCTCACGGGAAGAGGTTTTTAAAGTTTCCTAATGCTGGGAAACTGAGGCCATCATTATTATTTATGCTCAGGTTGTAGGTAATTACAAGAGGGACTAGAGCCCTTTGCCAAGGATGAGACCTAATATGCAAGGACAAGTATGGTCCCCATGACCTCTAAAGGCTTTGGCTTTGAATCCTCAGGCAAGTGCCTTATCCAACAGCCCAGGCCAGCCTTGTGTACACAGCACAGAAAGCAGGACACATGAGCCACACACGTCATCTGGACTTACAGATGTCATAGGACTTCCATGTTATATACCTGCATCCTCTCCTGCTTCCTACTCCCAACCCTTCAGTGTGTTTTGGAATCTTATGAAATTTTTGTTTTCTGTGCTTAAGAAACTTACCTGGTCATGGTCTCAGATTCAGTCTATACTTTCCCCTGTCACTGTCACCCATGTTGCACTTACCTTGGGTTATATGTAGTTCTATAGTTCTAACCACGAGCTCCCGAACTCCAGCCCCAACAGCAGCTGCCTCTCCAGGGCTTTTAGCTTCCAAGCTTCAGCTCCCACCCTTTTCAAAAACGACTTGCATCATTATTTCTGGAGGATTGATGCATGCAGGGCAAACTCTCCACCAGAGTTTAATCCACAGCTATGCTTTATTCTTAATGTCTTATGTTTGGTCACTAGTTGTGTTCTGTATTCCTTGTGTACAGAAAGCTCCTATGCACAGTTGTGACTTTGCTCAATCGAGGAAAACAATGAGGAAAACATTTCGAAAATCATTATCTACGAAGTTCCAGTAATTCTCCCATACTCCTGGGAGATGAGCAGTGTGAACTAAACTTAGAATTTATCAGGTCTTATCCGGAGTATGTGTGCTCCATTCCACCATCTATCTGTATTGTTTCACTACAAATCCAAAAGGTTGGTGATCTAGTGACTTTGCTTTTTAATCCAACTTTTTTAATAAATGCAGTCAGCCTGGCTGCAAACCCACTTCCAATTCCTGTGGAATCTGAGTGGCAGATTCAAAGCCTTCCCCCTTTCCTTTGCAAAGTCAGATTTGGCACTGAGAATTCAGGTGTCATGTTGCACAAGTCCAGCTTCCAGGCTGTTTGTCCACGAGTTTCCAGAATTGGCCTGGGGCTTTGGTGTCAAACTGGTGAATAACATGTTTGCCACATAGCCTGGAGGTTATACAAATATATAGCTTTGGGATCCCCTGGGTCCCCTGCATTTCTGAGGCTCAAATTGGAAGAGAACTCAGAACTCAACTCAGAAGTCTTTTTCTGTAACAGAGGTAGAGGATCTCAACACCCTGACAGATGCAGCCTGGAGGAAGAACAATGAAGTGGACAAAACAATGTCTGCCAGATTGCAGAGGAACAACCCTGTAATGCTTATCCAGAATCAGGTCAACCTATCCCTCCCTCCTAAGGCTCAGGGAACCTTGTGGAAGAGGGAAAAAAATTATTAAAGAAAAAATATATACAGCCTTAGCAATCTCAATCCCCAAATGCTCCCCAAACCTGGACCATTTCACCCAGAAGCAAATAGACTTTTAAGTTAGTAGCTGCTCATGTATTAAACAACACAAAACATGGTACTTTTTAAAACATTTATGTTTATATATATAAAAATTAAATATATAATATATAGTGTGTTTGAGACTAAAAATATAGTACATAATATTTAAAAAAAAGAAAAGAACATCAGAATAGGAAAAGGTGTAAAGGACACACAGATATACATTGCTAAAAATCTATGATGGTTTGTTCTAACAAAAATAATATTTTTTCTTCTTGTCATGGATCCATTTATTGGGATTTGGGTGGGAGAATCCAACTGGTATCAGAAGTAGAAATTGTTATCCCGAGTGGCCAAGGTAGAAAATCTGACCCCAGGAGCCCTGGATTTCTTCCTGGCAAACCTGGGGGGGGGTGGGATGGGGGAGCACAATCTTGTAGCAAGTTCACTTTTGCTTGCAAGTTTGTGCTAATGACTGCTTCTGATGAGCTCTAAACCAACAGAAGAACCTGGCCTACCAACTTGCTGGTCAATAGCTGGGGACATCAAAGAGCCAAGATGGGGGACAGAAGATTGGCAGCAGAAAGAGTTCTATGCACACAGAGCTATTATTTTTAAGGGCAGACCAGTGCCAGAACTGCCTGTGACTTCCTCACAATAAAATTAGGTGGGCTTCTACTTCCATCTCTCATGTTTGGAATCTGACAAGACACATGCCTCCATCCTTTTCATGCTGCCAAAGGTCAGCCACTGCTGCTCACGCTGAGTTTGGCCTTGGAGAGAAGGAAAATACTGTAGGAGGCAGCATGAAAGAAACGTTATGTTCGTATGACTTTTATGACATGTTCACAAGAATGTCTCTCCAGTGGGGTCGTATCTGGCATGTCGGTATTCTATGATCAGCCCCTTGCTGAGTCAGTATGTTCCCTAGTTCTGGTGAATCCCCCAGAAGATGTCTCTGTGGGTATAGAACAGTGTCTGGGCTCAAGCCACGTAGCAGTGAAATGATAGGAAAGCAGTTTGTGATTGTGTGGTGGCCTTGCATCAGAGTTCAGACAGAGATAAAACTGTCCACACAGTAGGTGAGGTGGTTACTGAGCTGGTAAGTTCCATATGTCCAGATGGGGTCTTGACTTATGTTTCTGCAAACCCCAGTGGCTTAACATTGCTATGCATGTGGACCAGGTACCCAGGGACATCCTTCCACCTTCAGGAGCCCTGGACTTGAGGCTTCTGACAAAACAGCCTAAGGTTGGTGGGGCATGAGGACAAGATACGCCCTACAATGTGCAGGAAAGGTTCTTGGCAAAATGTCTACAAGCACATGTGGCTTGTAGACAACATACTTAAACTAATCTCTTCATTCCATGCCAGACATTTCTGAAAGCCTAGCACTGTTCCCATCCCCAGCTACTTTCTTTTCTCTTATAAATGGGCTTTCCTTTATGCAAATTTTGTGGTTGGACTTTGAGGGAGCTAGGACTCAACATGCATGCTGGGCCTCTACAGAGTCTATATGTAGCACAAACAGAGTCACAAGAATCTCTTGCATACCCTTTCTTCCTTCTACCAGCCTCCCTTCTAACCAGTTGCTTCAAGAGGGGTCACCTGTCCTCACATCTGTCTTCTGGCTCAAGACAACTGAGACTGTAGGCCTCACTTTACTTACTAAGCAGGGTAAACCATCTTTGGGCCAAGCGAATGAGGATCAGGTGGCAGATAGCGGCTCCCATTTTACCGTCCCACAGAAATAGTCACCTGCAATCTGGGCCCACAATAAAGGCAATTAACTGTGCCCTGATACAACCACACTAGCCTGTCAAGTCCAAGAAGAAAGCAACACAGACAGATGCTAAAGTTTGGGGATGACTGACTAGATCAAAAAGCTCATGGTGCTTATTCCAATAGAGAAGCTTCTATGCCCCAGCTGTCACCCTGATTTATAAGGACAGCCAACCCCAAACCCTACCTCTTCAAATAAACATAGCAAGAACAGAATAGTTCTAGGTACAGTCCAGAAAATTGAAAGCCGTGGAAACAGAAGTCAGGTCAAGGTAATGCAGCCAATGGAAGCTACAGAACAGGATCCTGATCTCCTAACCCCTATAGCCCCATATTTCTCCTGATTTTTGAAGCAGTCGTCATGCTGGAAGACTTCAGCCTCAGTCAGAAGAGCCTTAGGATGGAGGGACCTTCAGCTCCTCAGACAAACAATTCCACTTGCCCTCAGCAGGTTGGATTCTGACGGCAGAGGGCAGGACTGCCTCAAATGCTGGTGCTTCCCTGGGCTCCGCATGGTGCTTCATACCCTTTATCATCCTACAGTGTGAGCTGTGCCACCTAGCGACCTGGTGCTGTTCTTCTTGTTTCAACAGAAGAGATCTGCTACCACAGTCAAAGAGGGAGAAGGGAATTGAGTCAAACCCCAAGCAAAATGATAGCTTTAGAGAACAGTCCAGCTTAAAAAGCCACCACGTTTAGACTCAAAGTGTTACCCATGGCTTCAGGTGCCAAGACAAGTCAAAACTTGCATAAATTTGTATGTAAAAGAACCTACATTTTTTAGCACACATGCTCACTGAGTTCTCATGAAAGGGTGCCAAGGGTGTGAGCTTCCTGGAATGGGTTAGAGTTGTAAGCCTGTCAAAGCTGCAGATAGGCCTGCTTTGTGGGGATGCATTAACTAACTGGAAGAGGAGGCAGAGGCTGCCTGTCAGGCTAGAAATGGAGTACTTTGCTTCCTGGGTATTATGTGGTCCTTACCAGCAATGGAATGGCTAGGAATGTCACTCTGGGCACATGTGTAAGGATACTAACGGTCAGTGACTGAAGAACATATAGTACATTAAAGAAAACACGACTAATGAATGATAACCAATGAGAAAAGGAAAGGAACATTCTGGAATTTGTAACCAGAGGGGGGGGCTCCCATTATGCTGAGCTCAGTGACAAGGTGAACAGCAGACTCCAGAGGGGCTGAGGCATCTTGGGAAGGTGAGGGTAGGGCAGGGGTTCAGGTTCTCTTTGGCTGGAAGGTGGCAGATGAGAAGTGTAGTACCAAGCATGGGGACATAAGTATATGCTATATGTGAGGAGAACAGCCGTGGAATGCCTATGGTGCCCTTCTCCCTAGAGTCTCCATCAGACCCAGAGGTGTTCTCCTTTGGGGCCATTTTTAGACCTCCTTCCTTTCATATCCCCTTACCTGCCTCTCGTTGAACACTAACACTGGACAGCCTGCCTAAAGCTCACAAATACCTGTTCCCTGACAAACTGCCCAAAAGGAAGATTTCCAAGGATTGACACTCAAGGCACTGATAGAAGGAATTTGCTTGGTTCAAGAAAGAAAATAAAAAATACAACCTAAAACTTGTATGGATACATTACGTCCCAATGTATCTTACAGGTGGTGTAATGAGGATGAGGGAAGTCAAGACAGCAGAGTCTTAACTCCCATCTCTACTGAAGCCCATTCGTATGCAGGTCTCACTTCTTGGATGCAGAAAAAAGGATTTGTTTGGAGACTGAACAAGTACTAGGAACCCGGAGAACAGAAACCCCTTTCCTTACCACTGGGGGTTAGATTTGGTTGTGGGAACCCCTACAGATTTTCATTCCAAATGAGGTTTTCATTGTTTTTTTTTGTTGTTGCCTTTGAAAAATGGACTATAGCATTCCTGCCTTTCCTACCTCCCAAGCAGGCTAAAGAGTTAATGCCAGGAAGCGGAACAGGTAATGGTAGAGAAGGAGGCTGATGTGGCTTCCCCTAGTGTTGGATTTGAAAACGACCCCATAGTGTGGGGGTCTCTTGTTGGTCAATCAGGACATAGTCCTGCCTATTCTTTTTCCATTTTGGCCAATACAAATCTGGCTGGCCCAGCACAGAAGAAAGAAAGGGAACAGTGCTACTGGTGATATCTGGAATCCTTTCTGCATTTTAGCAGACAGACGGCCACCACAGTAGCCAGGGTGACTGTCATTTTGATCCTGGGTTGGATTTGAACTCAGCGTCAGGACTGTTTTGTAGGTAAGAGTTAAAATAAACCCAATGCCCCATCTCCAGGCCCTAGAGGAGAGACACATACTTGGAGAGTGAAAGCAAACAGAAGGACTGGTTGTGCTGTCCCCATCCAGCTGCTTGGGCTAAAGCCACCTGTTCCCACACTTGACGTCCCCTAGGCCAGTCTGCCTACCTCTGCATCTCCATGTCCCCATATGGGAGATCAGAGGTGGGACAGACAGGGAATGATAAGAAGTGGCCCCTCTGATCGCCCCAACTGTCACTCTCCTTGTCCCTAGGCTAGGGTGAGGCAAGAATGCAGGCCAGAGAGACATCCTCCTGAAGAAGGGCAGGCCCAGGAGACTGGGGCATGTATAGAGCACCATCCTTGGGATGGGGTGTGTGGGAGACCTGCTCCTTATTTGCAATGGCAGAAGGAAGGCTGGTCCAAGAAAGGAGCAATGAGCAATGCCCCTGAATGTCAGGGAACAGCTGGAAAGCCTTCTCCTCTGCCCCGCAGAGATACCCCAGCCAGGCTCTGGCCCCTACACATGAGTCTGCATGCGCTGCTGGAATCTCTGGCCATAGTCCGAGTGCTGGGAAGTATAGGAGAATCGAGTGGCTGTAGCATACTTGCCAATAGGGTCATATGCCTCATAGGGGGTCCGCTCCAGGCCAGATGGTGGACCCTGGGGATAGCCTAGACGGTAGGTGGGGTACCCAGCTGCCCCAGGGAAGGGGTGGGAGTTGAACTTCTCATAGTTCTCATAGGACAGCTGACTGGTTGTGTCCGTGCCACCTGGGGCGGCAGGGCCAGAAGGTGTGGGCTCTGTGCCATAATCAGAGGTGGGGGCCCGACTGTAGGTGTTGAGCTGGGTGTAGCCACTGGAGTGGGAGAGGCGGGATGATGGGCGGCCATCAAAGCGGGTAGGACCTGGGGCCCGGTAGTCAGCATACAGCACTGCCCTGGAGGATGGGCGATCTTCGTGAGCACGCACATTGTAATAGCCATTTGTAGGGTCCTGAGAGGCAATAAGAGAAGAAGATGGAGGTGGGTGTTTACTCTAGAGGATTAATTCTCACACCCCCTTGCTGTGATTCCCGCCCAGCACCACTCCATGTCCTCTGCTCCTCCCGTCCATCCCTCCCCTACAGATCCTTTTTCCCTATTTCCCAGCAGCCCTGTACCCTCTCACTCCAGTTCCTTTCCCACCTTCATCTCATATTCCTCTCGGGTATCGATGGTGTCACAGCGCAGGTCCTGCTTTAGATCCACATCATCCTTAAAGGACTAAAGAACAGCGGTGAGCATCAGGAGATGGGGACCTGTTGTATTCCCAACACTGCCCCCATGCCAGAGACCATCTGCTGATAGGCAGGTATGGGGTGAGTGTAGATCTGTGTTCTATGTCCTGCCACAGCACAAGAGGCCAGAGACCTGGCTCCTAGCACTAATTTTGTTGCCATTATGCAATGATCTACCTTGAATACACCAGTGCTGCTGCTTGGAACTATTTCTTTGTCTCAGCATGAGACATAGTTAGGTCAAAGCCTGTCTGAGGATTCCCAGCTCTTATCAAGTGTGAGGGAAAAATGGGGTAAAGGGAGCCCGTAGAGAACTATGCTGTTAGTTAGATACAGGAGTCAACTTGACAATTGAAGCTGGTTCAATATTTTGGCATACTTTAGCATACCTGAGACAGACTTGCATTCCTGAAAATGGGGTTTGTCCCTCTCATTGAAATTCCTGTGGATATGGTCTAGCCAGTTACCTCGGTTCATGGTGTTAGTATAAGCTGTCCTACCAAACTGGACTATGAACTGTAACAATCAAGAATCACAGGAAGGACAAAACCTCCTAAGCTCTTTGGTTGTGAATATATGGGCAACATGCAGACAAATTGCAACATATGCCCCACGTTCTATCCCTTGCTGGGGAAAATTAGTCTGGCACGTGTACGTGTGTATGTGTTTAGAGAGTGTACAACAATAAGTGTGTCTATTTGCGAGCGGGTTGATGGGAAGGGATGGTAGGAAGAGAGAAAGGAGAAAGGAGGGGTGGCATGAGGTTATTTGAGACTAGGTTAATATAAAGAACATGAAGATTGGGCTGGAGAGAGGCTCAGGGATTAAGACTCTGCTTCACAAACAGAAGGACCTGAGTTCGGATCCCAGATCCCATATAAAAACACCAGGCAGAATAAGCAGTGGCCTGCTGCTTTCACCTCTGGTGGGTGGAGCCTGGGAAATCCCAGAGCAAAGCAAAAAAGAGGTAGAAGCAATCCAGAATGACTCCTGAAGTCACTTTTGGACACACAAGTAAAAATTAAGATAGATAGATAGTAGATAGATAGATAGGTAGGTAGATAAACTAAAAGAATGTGAAGACACTAGGCGGGGTAGCAGGTCACTCACAGAGTAGATGGCCTTCATGACCCGGGTTGCTGTGGAGACGCTGGCAGTGTCATCTTCTCGATCTGAATGCATTGTTAGGGGTTCTCTGTTCACGGTCTCCACCTTGATGTCCAGTTTCCTCAGAGTCACATCTTTGCGACCTGGGACAGAAGATGTGGTTGGGCCAGGTGCTCTCTGCTGGTCACTGCTGTGGATGCTTCTAGGCCACCACTACCCCCCCACCCCCCCACCCCCCGGCTGAGAAGTCCAGCTGCTGTCTTCACTGTGCCCTTGAAGAGAAAGTGGGGGTGGCACTGTGACCGTACAGGGCCTATACTCACTGCCTTTTCGGCGTCGGTAGAGGAAGAACACCAGGGCGATGAAGAAGAAGATGAGCAGGATACCCGCGCCAATGGTGGCCCCGGCAATGATGCCCACAGGTAACACCTCTTCCGAAGGAGAAGAAAAGGAGTGGGGATGAGAGTGGAATCATGCAGTGAACTGAGCTCAGTAGGGTCTGAGCCCAGTGCTGACTGACATTCAGCGTAAGATACCATAGCCATCTTGGATTGTATATACCAAGTTTTGCCTGAGCTGGACCATATAAGTCCAAGGCATGCTGAAATGGAAGTTATGGGCTGAGGTTACAGTGAGAACTGTGTTTCAGTATGACAGAGGTGAACTCATGGCAACGTCCCATCCCTGCGGCTGGCGATCAGTCTGACTCAAAGCTATATGTACTATTTGACCAACCTGTCCATGGGACTTTGTCCCTTCTTCCTAAGCTGGGTTCCTATCTGAGGCAGCTCTCTCCAAACTCTATAATCTGTGTTCCATTGGTCCAACCTCTTTCCCATATTCCTTAACTGCACAGCTGTGCCTTCCCTATCTGGACTGTCCACTTGTGACACAATGATCCTCTTTGGTTCTCTCTGCTGCCCTGCTCTCTTCCTGCAAGTGCAGGATCCTGCTGATGGGTCTGATCCCATAGCATTCTTCCCTGTTCTCTGCACCCACCCTGAAGGCATCTGCAACTGAACTGATGGTTTCCCCAGCCATTTCCCAAGGTTTTCCAGCTCCCTGGTCAATGACTACCTCTCAAAACTAAATAAACAAATGTGATTTTTTCCCTCATCAAACACCTTAGTCAAAGACCATGCCTCATTAAATTTTGTAGATAACACATCTCTCCTACAAAACCAAGGATGCTTGAAGAGGTAGGAGAACCTAAATTTACTGAGCACCTATTAATGTTCCAGGTACTTTATAAATATTCCCACTTAATGACCTAATGAGATAATATGATTAATTCCTTTTTGCAGATCAGTTACTTTTTTCCCCATAAGTTCATTTGCTCTGTAAGTTCCTTCATTAAGCTGGAAGTTCTCATGGGCAGGGATTACCTCTTGTTTATACCACCCATGCTGCACAGCTTGGTGCATAAAGATACTCATAAGCACATTAGCTGAGTACCAAGGTCAGTCTCTGATAAGGACAAAGAGGAGTTAACAACCTTTAAGAGCCACTTAAGAAGGAACAGAAGCCTCAGGCCGTCCTGGGCAGCTAAGAAGGCTAGTCACCTCGCTCTTCCAGCTGGATGATTGCTGTGCCTGGCCCGAAGCTGTTCCAGGCAGTGCAGTTGTAGTGGGTCTGGAAGTCTGCCTCTATGACATTGTTGATGGTGAGCGTGGACAGCACCCCACTGCCTGAGTTAGTCCTTTCTACTGTGTAGCGTTCCAGGGTCCCCACCTCCAGAAAGTTCTCCTTCCATGCCCAGGCCTGGGGTGAAGCAAACAGGAAGGAGTTAAGATAAGGACAGGAGGAAGAAACACATGTTCAGAAAACATGTAATCCACTTTCTGACTGCCTTACCCCAGTATATGTGTGCCACGTGCCCTATGTGTCCTCAAACCCAGCCAACACTCATCCCAAAACAACCTACAGCACATCAACTACCTCAAACCCTTGAGATTTAAACTTCCATTCTGGGAATTGCAGCTCCCACACATGATGGACATCAGATTTACCTAAGGAGACTCTAAAAGCCACAACCTTGGAGCTTCATAAATAGGTTCGTTCTAAGAATCTAAATTTGCAGTCATCTCTGTCCTAAATGAATGTGGAGGGTTCCAGAAATCTCCACTGTAGTCATCCCATGTCTGAAGTATGAATGTAGAAGGAGCCATGAATCTACATCTCCTGTGATCCCATGTCCTAAGTATAACTGTAGGGTGGAGTCTGGAATCTGCTTCCATAATGATACCATGTGACACAGAAGCAATGACTAAATATTTGGGACCTTGGATATAGCAGAGAAGAGTTCTGGATTGGGACTTGAGAACCTTGGGCTACAGTCACATCTCTCGCATTCCAAAGCAACTGTGGCCTCACTTTCCTCATCTCTGAAATGGCAGAACATGGCCAGCACTAGGCAATGCTCAGGTCTGACATTCTGAGCACAAGCTTTCAAACAGGCCTTACCATTAACCAATCCACATGAACCTGCCTGAATGTCTTTGGAGACCCACTGTACACTTTTAAAAATAAGCAGAGTGGAGTATCCCCCAGACCCTCTATTCCTGACTTCCCAGCCAAGACATCCCCAACTGCGTCTCCTGGATGAAGAGTGAAAGCTGAGGAAGGGGGAAGCAGCTGAGCACTGGCTTCTTTCCAGGGATCAGTCCTCCAGCCCTGCAAGGAAATCCTCCTGGAAACCAAGCCATTTGCTGCCTGGGCGGGTGTGGTAATGAAGTGTCCCTAGGCAGCCCTGGAGTTAGCCAAATGGTCATTAAATGTGATGAGGGGTTTGATGGTTAATGGTCACGGGAGGAATTAATGGTTCATGGTGTGAGTGAGAGGAGAAAGGAGGGGTGGTAAGTGGTCAGGGGGAGGAAGGCCAGAATAAGAGAGAAGAGTGGGTAGATGGGAGGTGGAGTGATGGGGAGGGGAAAAGGGGCAGAGTGGCTGAAGAGGGAGGAGGGGAAAGAAAAAAAATAGACCAGGAGGGACAGCAAGGCAGAAGATGAGAGAGGAGGGGGCAGGGCCTTGGCCAAGGGGAAAGTGAGAGAATCCCACTGTGGCCTGACTCCTACATGTGCCACTGGGCTCGACATGACACCTGTGTCTGTCTTGACTTCTCAAGGAGCCCTCTGGATAGGGGTTATGGCTGCTGCATTACAGATGAGGAAACTGAGGTCCACACCTCTGGTCTGCTCAAGGTCACTCAAGTAAGAAGGGACATGGAATCTGAGAAAGTAAAAGGGTGGAAGAACCAAAAGGTATAGGATGACACAATCAGACAGAGCTGTCTGGCAGCCAGTCCCAGCACTCACGATTCGATCCGGGGGTGGGGTGCTCCCGATGAAGCATTCCACCTTGCCACCATCTCCCCTTACAGCATACTGTACTGCCTCGCTGGAGATAATGGGGGGCCCTACAAGCAAGAAGACGGAATCAGGCTAGTCAGAAGTCACACTTCCTGCCCACCAGGCTTCTTCCCTCTCCGGGCACTCACCATTCACATACAGGGGTACCTCTCGCTCAGCTACTCCAATTCGAGGCACGATGGCCCTGCAGGTGTAGGTACCAGCATCTGCCTGAGTCACTGACTTCAGTAGCAGCTGGTTGCTGTTACTCAGGACCTGGGCAGAGAGAGCAGCCTCGGGTGGGGAGCCAGGAGGCCTGGGCCCCTAGGTCCATGAAGGCCCCGCATTGGAGGCATGGGAAAGAAAGCAGGAAGGACCACAAGTGAATGCCCAGAGGGAAATGTGCTCCCGAGTCTGCATGATCCATCCCCTGACTTTAAGTGGGCTGCCACTTAGGCACATTCTTTCCAAAATTCCTCTACAGTTCTGAGACCCACAGCTTCCCTACCTCCCTGTGACCATAAATTTACCAGATCTTTACCACTATAGTAGCACTATCTTGAACATTCTTCTGACTTCCCTCCCTGCCCAAAGTTCTATACAAAGGTCCAAAAGAAGAGGTAAGGTTAACAGTAAGTAAACTTCTCTCCCAAATCCCAAGCCCCCTGAAATACCTGTTTCAGTTTGAAAAAAGAAAAACAAAATCCTAACCCTTCTAGTCTCTGGCCATATCTCTTCCTCTCAGTACTCAGGATGGGCAAGAGAAGGCTTACCATGTTTGAGTCCTTCTTGGTCCAGGTGAGGGTGAGGGGAGGATTCCCAACCCAGACACAGGTCAGAGTCACATCTGAGCCGATATCTGTGGTTGTGGGCTTGGGGTCAACTACAATTCGGGGGGCAACTGAAGGAGACAGAAGTAACTGATCAGAGTCTTGAGACCTCGGATGTCAACTCCAATCTGCTCTCTATCTTGTCCTATCCACTCCCATCGCCACCATTTTTACTCCCCTCCACTCAGGCTCACTCTAGTTACTTCTAGTTACTCACAGTGGACATTCACTAAAGTGCTGACATTGGTGCTCCCCACTTTGTTGTGGACTTCACAAGACACAGGTTCCGTGAAGAAGGAATAATCGACATTCGTCTCATAACGACTTTCGTGGGCATCCTCAATCATGAAGCCACCCTTAGCCCACCTAGGAGATGAGGCAGCACAGAGGTGGGATCAGATCCAGGCACCTTCAACTACACAAAAGGACACCGGCCTGGTTTCAAGGACTTCCCCATTGATACGAAGCATTGCCAACCACGACCCTTTCACCTGTAGCCCAGGATCTCAGGATTGGCTGTGGCCTGGCACGTAAAGACAACGCGTTCTCCCTCCTGCACTGTCTGAGGCTCGATGGACAGGGTCACCGTGGGAGGGTCTGCAAAGTAGGGGACAGGAAGTCAAGGTCTTTCCCTCCTTAACAAATACATTCAGATATCCTCATTCTAGAGTGAGCTGAAAATTAGGGTTTGCAGAATATCAGCCATCACCCTCATCTTTACCACAAGCAGTGTCCCCTCTAGGGGGACTACAACTCAAGAATATTATTAAATGAACAAATTATACAATGACTGCAATGACCCAATGTGACCACTAGGCGTCAGTGTGGGTTAGCTTAGCTCACTGAGAGGCTAGGTAGCAGAGTGGGAGCGCTCCTACCTGCTATAGGATTTAGGGTAACTTACCAGATAAGTACACTGAGCAGATGCAGGTCCACACCTCTTTTTCTGAAACCTGGGACTGGATATGTTTCAGAATTTGGAATTCTCCTAACTTCAGACAAAGCTTTTCTGGGGCTGGAGAGAGGGCTCAGGGGGTTAAAACTCTATCTCACAAGCAGAAGATTCTAAATTCGGATCCCAGGTCCTACATAAAAATGCCAGGCATAAATGGTGCTGCCCTGCACTTCTGGCCCTGGTGGGCGGAGGCTGGGAAATTCCAGAATGAAGCAAGAAGGAGACAGAAGTAATCCAGGATGATTCTCAAAGTCACCCTTGGTTCTCCACAGGGACAAATAATACCCTCTGATACACATACATACACAAAAAAATAAATAAAATATTTTAAAAAAAGCTTTTCTACATTATGGAAGACCCCCAGGAGCCCAGAAGTATCCAGTAGCACTTCATAGTGTTGTCCTACTTTGGCACAGGTTGTCAACTTGACAGTTGAAGGTTTGAGCTCCGGGCACATTTGTACAGAATTAGTTGTTGAGTTAAAACCCAGAGCACACCTGCAAAAAATTGTCTAGCTGATGGGGAAGGCCCAGCCCATGGTAGGTGGGACTAAAAAGTTGATTGAGAAAGTTGACATCCTTGTGTACTCTTAGCCAGACATGCTGGTCTGGCAAGTAAGAATCGTCCCTCTCTCAGCCATTATGTAAAGATGGTGTGGCCAATTCCCTAGGCCCTGGTACTGGTGTGAGTTCTTCTGCTAAGATAGACAAACAACTATAACCAGGAATTCTAAGAGAAAATAAACTCCTTGTTCCCTTAAATAGTTTGATGGTGATTTTATCAGCAACCATGCAAGCTAACTGCTACACATGCGAATCTATCTGGAGCCAATCTCACTCTCATGTTAAACTGATTACAACCAGCACTTAGAAAGCTGAGGATTGTAAGTTGAAGGCTAGCCTGGGAGTCTGTTTCAACAAAAGAGAAGGAGGCGATGAAGAAACAAGGTTGGGGAAACTTTGAATAACCAGGGCTATGAGACTACGATGAACCAGGGTTTGGGGAAGGATACTATGAAGGACCAAAGCTCATGTTTTTCATCTAACTGCTTTAGCCTAAAGCTGTGGGTATGAGGCCATGTGTCCATTTTGCTTTCTGTATCTATACCGTAAACTGAGACTTGGGAGATTACTCCTGCAGAAATCACGGCTTCATTTTGACCCGGGGGAGGGGGGCTGCCCGACTCCCCAGCCAATGCACCTTCTACTACCAGCTAGCACTGTAAAGCTAGACCTCGGGAGGAGACTTTACTCTACATTTGTAAAAGACTGTTCCCTACCCCATGGACACACCATCACTATCCAAGACCCTACTCACGATGCACATCAAGTTCGATGGAAGTCTCCTTGCCATTAGGAATAGCTTCGTTCATGCTGCGGCAGGTGAAGACCCGCCCGATGTCCAGGTCTGTGGGATCAATGAGCAGCTGGCTGATGGTGGTCTCCCTTTTCCCATCCTTCAACAGTTCCTGGGGATGCAGAGAGATACTGTCAGGCTAAAATCTCCCTCCTCTGTTTTCAGAGAGAACAGGTAAGAGATGGGGCTTAGCCTCCTCCCTATTCCAATTTATTTCCTATAGCTTTAAGTTAGTAGCAGGCTATTTTAAAAAATAATTTTCAGTTTACAGAGAAATTGATCCCCTGCCCTATCTCAATTTCCCTTACTATGAACTGTGGGGGTTGTCAGGCCCAAAGCCTGCTCTCTGGAGAATGACACATTAGCATCTGAAATGGGCTGTCGTTAGGGGGTTCCTTCCCTTGCAACTTGAGTTTACCTCCTGTCTGTTCTTGGATGCTTTTGTTTCTCTAAGAAACTGACTGGGCTGTTCTTCCCCCAACAGTTCCTTCCTGCTTATCTGAGATATGCTAATGCATGGACCAAGTAACTCTGTTTTGAGGCATACATTGTCCATTCCCTTCTAGCAACAAGGTGCCATGCCTGTTTACTCTACCTGGAGACATCATGTCTGGTCCCACAGCAAGTAGCCCTCACTCCTGCCTTTTCTTGGTTAACTGGAATGTGTACGTTTTACATAATCCTGTAAAGAATTTGGTCCTGCTCTTCTTTGATGTTCCTGAATTTGACCCTGCTCCTTGATTGTTTTCCTATAAATACCCATGTATGCTATAATAAAGTTGGCTTAGATGATGCAGGACATCCTAGGGTCCCTCTAAACAGATGCCTGATCAATTCCTACTGCTCCCACTTCTGTTTCCTGCATGTAAGTCTGGGTTTGCACTGGTTCTTGGGCCTGGACAATGAACATCTTATACTACTGTGATGAATTTATTACAAAGATACTCCAGTATTGATATCTTATTTCTTACTGAAGTCCACAGCTTCTGTGAAAGTTCATTCCACATGCTGATACAGTTTTCCCCATAGGACTGAGCCTTATTTCTAGGATTCTCCAATTCCTGGGCAGGTGCCTCTTCTGGAAAGCCTTCCTAGGCCAGCCTAGCCTTCTGGTCTCTATCTTAGCTCAACTGATGCTGAATACAGTTAAACTGTCTTCATTTTTCCTTCAGGCTGAATGTCCATGTTTCAGTGATGGATCTCTCCTGGCAGAGCCAGACTCTCCTTCAGTAAGACTGGCTCACAAAACACTCACATATCCCAAATGAGGATCCTGAATATGTCCACCCAAGCTCTCAAGTCATTTTCCATACCACCACCCACCTGAGGAAACCACATACAAGCAAGAGTAAGGTCTCCCAGTTAGACATTCACACATGTATCTTTAGGGGACCACAACGACACCAGGCCAGTGCAAAACATATGTGATATTTTGAAGTACCAACGTCTTAAATAAAGAAAAGGGGGGAACAGACAAAAAAAACGCATTAACAAATCATCTTGTTTAGCTGCCCCCCAAAATATATAATATATAATATATACTATATACTATATACTATATACTATATACTATATAATATATATACACACATATATATGTTTAAATGCAGACTTACGGGACAAAAGTAACATTTCTGGTGGTTAAAAAGGTTATGTCCCATTGAGGTCAAATAATTACTTGTCAAATGGTGAAATGAAGGTCAGAACGAAGTAAAACCATTGTCCAAGGTCACCCAGGGCACTAAGGGAGAACCAAATTTAGAACGAAACCTTGGGGCCTACACTCAGGAAAACAGGTGGGCAGCGCCTCTCTGGAAAGTGTCTCTCTGCATCCAGCACAGGATTGCGTGCACATATATATTCGCCTCAGCTGGCAGAATTTTCTAATGGAAGACCTGGATCTTGCCACTATTTGACCACCAACTTTGCCAGGCAAAGTTACTAACATCTCTGACACCACACCATCCTCATCGGCAGAATGGGCACAGTAATCCTAGCTTCCTCAGCTTCGTAATTGTGGTGACGGCAGCACTGTAGCAGCTTGATTACTGAAGGAAGTGTAGAAGAGGTCAAGGGAGAGACGACACAGTTGGACTCCAGAATTCAGCTAACAGCTTTGCAACCGCATGAGTTTGGTCAGGCGCTGAACTTCTCTAACCATCAGTTTCCTCCTTTGTGAGTTGGAAATAGGAGGTACTTTGTGGGACTCTTGTAAGGTCTGAGAGAAGCTAGCCACGAAGTGTACACTATGCACAGTACCCAGCATCTAAGAGGAACCAGGTACATTTTACATTAGCAAATGAGGTGCTTCTCTCTGCAACTCTCCACAGGCAGGTTCTCACCGTGCTAGCTACAGCCCCCTCCTGCTGTGTGCCATCCCGGAACCAGATGATAGTGGCTGCAGGCTTGGCATTGAAGGCTCGGCACGTGAGGTTGTGGGGGGTGCCTGCCTGCAGCAGAAGCACAGGGCCCCCATCAATCCTGGTGTCTTCAGGGGGAACTGGAGGGGGAGAGAGCAGAGCAAAATTAGCCTCGGGTATAACCGACAGGCCTTCCTGCCATGAGCAATGTATCTGTACGAGCCCTCTTGGCAGATCAGTGCTCCTGACCTATGTCATAATCCTTGTACCTATACCCCACGTGGTACCTTTTCCTAAAGTCTTTAGCCCACTGCAGGTTACTCTTTCTTAATCAGTACTACTGTCTGGTACTGTACATTTGGCTCATTGCTCAATGATACTTTAAATGGGCTGTACTATATCAAGGTCTTGAGTACAAATCACACACTGGGGTGTAATCTATATATCTACCCTTCCCTATCTGCTCCTCTGCCTGGGGCAATCAGATGGGCAGACCTATTTTAACACTTCTGCTTGTTACACCTTCAACAGGTTACCTTCTCACGGCACTGGAAATGTGCTGTTCTTCTCACACACCTCCAGTGGCAACATGAGCCTTCTGCACAAGTCCCAAGCCCTTCAGCCTTCTGCTTTGGGGTCATTAAGTGGAGCCTATAGCCTCTCATCTCCTCAGTTTGCTTTTGCAGTTCCTCTCATGGGGCACACCCTTCTCTCAGAGCTGCCGGGGAGGTGTTGGCATCCTACTCCAAACCCAGGTGAGGTAAAAAGCTTCTTGTGTCCCACAGCTGTCACTTGTTCTTGGTGCCGTCTGCCCCGTGGGTGTTTCCGATGATTACCTCCCCCACCTCAACTGAAGCTTAAACCCCTTGGGAGAGCAAGACCTAATCTCACTAACAGTCTCCAGTGCCTAGAATGTGGCCTCACCTGGACCTTGTTAAACTCTTAAGAAACTGAAAATGTCAGATGTCTGACATTATCACATAAGATGTCTCTCCCCACAGGCTCTTAAACGTTGAGGTGAATCAAGTTCCAAGTTCCTGAAGAGCGAAGACATTAAGCTGCCTGAGGGGAGGGGGGAGGTCCAGTGTGCTTTTAGATAAGGTCATACTATGTAGCCCAGATGACATCTTATTAATTTATGATCTTCCTGTCTCCAACTCTCAGAGCAAAGCTTAAGAGATATGTTCCATTATGTTCTTCCTAGCTACTGCTAGATCTCTTAGTGTTTAGTCAGAGCTTGGGCATAGCAAGTCCTTATTGGCTACTTGCTGAATTAATGAATGGGCTATTGAAGGGATGAAGGCAGGCCGCTTTGGATAATGATCTTTAAGGTCTATTTGGTTTTTATAGCCAAAAATGAAAAAGGATTTTACATGCTTCTTTCTGAAAAAACAGGAGAGATTCAGAAGGAACTTTCTAAAGACTTCAGGAAACCCATGGAGCTGCTGTGTGTGAAACGAAGATGTCTGCACTGAAGTTTCTAGTAGTCTGTTCTAGGTGTTTGTTTAACTCGTACATGTTGAATATTATAGTGGGAAAGTAATAGAATTTAGTCAGCTGTTCTGTTTCAAATCATGGCACTTTTCTTTGCCCATCAGTGATTCTGGTTGAGTCCCTAATGGCGCTGAGTCTCTTTCCTCCTTAGAGACCCAAAAAAGGCCCTTAAGGTACAGTGAGGCACTGCACAGAGAGGCAAAATGTGCGAGACACTTGTAGTTGTGCTGATTTTTTCTGATGGGACCAGCAGCAGCTCTGCTTTGCCTCGGTAATTATCCTTTGCTTCTCGCCCTTCTCGTCTTTGCTCCTTGGTATATCTGATATCTAGTGATAAAGACAGATGGGGCCAGGTTGATAGACAGAGCGACTTGAGAAGTAGAGAAATAGAGACGTTCCTGGCCTGCCCAGTCTTCAATGGTCATAACGTCCTTCCACTCATGAACAGAGTCCAGGGCCAGACATGTAGACTCCCTCCCATGAAGAGAACAAGACGCTTACTCCCATTGGTCCTTCTGCCCTTGTCATGCTTCCATTCTCTCTGCTCAGGCAAAGACAATTTATCTGTCACTGTCATCAACCCATATTTCTCAGAAGTTTTTCAAAGGTTTTGAAGCCAACTGTAAACTCTGTGGTGACTGCCAATGTCTACCATTTGCTATGTTTATCTTATGTCAGATAAACAAGTTCAATTAACCCTCAGTACAACATTCATGTCATTAACCTTTCATGGATCAAAGTGAGAAGACTGACCCACTGTGGGCAGCACTATTGCTACATAAGAAAGCCAGCAGAGCAAACTGGAGGGCATGTACAGTCCTTCCCTGTACTTTTGTTTTGGATGTGGTGAGGTTAGTTCCCTTGGGACCTGCTGGCATGACTTTCTGCCACATTGGACTGTAAACTGGAATGAAACTCGTTTTTCCTAAACTGTTTGGGTCAGGATTTTTCTTTTTTTTTTCTTCATGCACGTGTGTGTGTGTGTGTGTGTGTGTGTGTGTGTGTGTGTGTGTGTGTAGAGGGCACTGTGTGTCCCTGTGGAGAACCAAGGGTGATTTCCGGAATCATCCTGGATTGCTTCTATCTTCGTTTTGCTTTGCTCTGGAATTTCCAATGTTCCACCTATCAGGGCCAGAAATAGGCTGCTGCCATTTCTGCCTGGCATTTATACATGGCGGGCCCAGGATCCAAACTCAGTTCTTTCTGCTTGAGAGGTAGAGTCTTAACTCCTGGGCCATCTCTCCAGCCAAGAGTCCGTTTGTTATAGTAACGACATAAAGCTAAAGCAGCAGGTAGGCAGGAGGCACTCAGGAGTGTCACTCTTCACTGCCTCCCTGGGGGATCAGGACATGAAGTGTTGGGACTCAAGAGACAAGAGGAGGCAGAGAGGAGAGGAAATATGCAGCTGAACTAATCGTCCCCATCTTCCTTTCATTTCTTTCTTCATTTAACTACTCAAGCCACCAGGCAGGTTAGGTCAGGGCTGACTGTGCTCTCACCTTCACATTTGCTCTGCCTAAGTCAGATGGAACTTCTGTAGAACAAATGCAATACCTTCAGATATCCAAAATAGAGGCTACTGGGAGGGAGGAAGGGAGGAAGGGAGGAGAATCAGAAAGAAGGGAGGGAGGAAGAAAGGGAGGAAGAAAGGGAGGGAGGAAGGGAGAGGGGAAGAAAGGGAGGGAGAAAGGGAGGAGGAAGGGAGGGAAGAAGGAAGGGAAGAAGGTAGGAAGGGAGGAAGGGAGGGAGGGAGGAAGGAAGGGAAGGGAAGAAGGTAGGAAGGGAGGAAGGGAGGGAGGGAGGAAGAAAGGGAGGAAGGAAGGGAAGAAGGTAGAAGGGGAGGAAGGAAGGAAGGAAGGAAGGAAGGAAGGAAGGAAGGAAGGAAGGAAGGAAGGAAGGAAGGAAGGAAGGAAGGAAGGAAGGGAGGAAGGAAAGAAGGAAGGAGTTCGGCTCCAGTGAGAGGCCTTCAGCTTCGGCATCACCTCTCCTCTGTAATCACACTTCTGCTCCTGGCCACTCTTCCTTTTTTTTTTTTTTAACTTCTAACAAGGAAAAGCAATTCCCTAATCAGCGTTAAATCTTAGTGCTTTGGAGTCTTTACATCCAAAGAAACCACCTTGGGTCCCCTTGGGTCCTCACTCTGACACCTCAAGTCAGCAATCAATAAAAAAAAAAAAAAAAAAAAAAGCTGGAGGTGGTGAATCCTGCAAGCTACAAGGTCAACCAATGGGCAAAATGTGCCCACTGGTGGTGTATGAACACTATGGGGGCAACCAATCAGATTAGATTTAAAGCCTGCTCTTCAGGAAGGAGCTTATATCTGGTACTGTGAACCAGGACGAGAAGCTGCAGGTGGGGAAGTCATAGGCTCTAGCAGAGAACAAGCTATTATTGTTTTACTATATAAACATAGCATCAAACTGCCTTCTAAATACTTATATATTAGTACAGCTCTCAGTCCTCAACTGAAAAGGTCAGTAAGTATCCAGTTACCCACTTATGCAGGCAACTCCTATTAAATTCAGTGGGATCTAAATTCATTAGAGTGGGAAAAAGATTGGTTGGAAAGGAGTATTTCCATGGGAGAAGTAAAGGACTAGTAGCATGGGTGAAAATGACTTAAAATTTGTCAAAGAATAAAGTGCCCTCAAAGGAAAAGTGTCCTGGGGTACAAACTCACTATCCCAGGTCCTGTCTTCTTACTCTCCACTTAGCGACTTCAATTCAGAGGAAGACAAAGAGTAGAATGAATAGCTCAAACAGAGGCTTGGAAAAGAGAGGGATACAACCTATGACAAAAGGGAAGGGCCACAGGAAGTAGAGTTTGAACCAGAGAGGAAACACTGTGGAGGGAATGGCACCCGGAGACTACGGAGCTGGAGAGACCTTGAGACCAAGAAAGATTGGCCCTAAATGACTTCCTCTTGTCTGTGTGGAGGACAGTTAGTCTTCTATTCATGCAGAGAACCTAAAGGTTGTCACAGAGGGAAAAATGTTGTGGCGTCTTCCTCCCCTTCCTGTGAGCTATCACTCAAGAGTTAATGTTCCAAGAGATAGAAGTAGATTCACTCCTGGATCTAGGCCTCAGACCCATTTCTTTTGACTCTGCTCTCCAGATTCCCAAGACGATACTGGGATATATCTAAAAAGAGGGGTGAGTGCCAAGGGAAGAAGGAGCATCCAGACAGGGATGAGGAAGAGAAAGGTCCAGGGGCATCGCAGAAGAGTGCAAGGGAACAGAGAGAAGCCCCTACACAACAAACCTGACTGCTAGGCGAGCTGGGAAAGGGAAGGGTGGACTCAATCATCCACATATCTCCTTCCCAGTACAGAGAGCCTTATCTTCACAGCTGTGGATCCTGAGAAAGGTCTGACTCTCTGGTGTGATCGGAGAAAAAGCTGGATAGGACAGAGGATACTGAGCTCGCACGGACTACACCACCCATCAAGGCCTGCCCAACAGCTCCCTCCACTCTATCCTGCACTTAAGTTTCTGAAGATGTTGAAGGAAGGAGTTGCGAGAAAACCAAGGTGAGTAAAACAGTGGGGCAGAGAAAAGGCCAGAAGAGGGAGATGCTGGGGCACTGAGGGAATTGGAAAGAGGGAGAGACAGGGTCTGGGGTTATTACTGAGCACGGTGAGTTTGGCCCTCCGGGAGCGCAGTGCGGCCTCTGTTGCCTGGCACTCATACGAAGCGTCATCAGAAAGCTCGGCGTCTATGATCTCCAGGTTGTACTGCCCGGCGTCTGCAGAACCCACGACACGGTACCGCGGCCAGGCTGTGGAAGAAGAAGGGGAGAGACCTGGAGTGAGGTCTAGCCTTGAGGCAGGGTTCACCCTGCCTTTCACACAGCACCCAATGTCTTCCCAGGTTCTGTCCCGTCAGGAATCCATATCCATTTCAGACAGCTCTCTTGGGCACCATGAGCTGATGATACTGTGGCACCATTTTGTTAAGACCATAAAGCAGGAGAGGATGGCAGATGAGCGGAAGTGGATGATGACACACACAGACAAAATCTCTGAAGCTGTTTGCATGATACCAAGAGAAGAGGGAGAAAGAAAGGGTAGTCAGCAGGGAGAGAGGAGGGTGAGGACACCAGTAAACAAAGGACATGATGGAAAACGTGAACTTACTAACACCTTGGTAGGATTCACAAGGCAAAGCAAAGTCCAGGGCAGACCAAGTCCTCTTTCCCACTCATCACAGGAGAATGAGAATCTTGGTCCCCTCAAGAGGGTGGCTGAGGGAGTGGGCCTCTCTATCCAGTCTGTTTTGCTCTACAGATCCCCACCTGCAACCTTGTGGATTTCCTTCCTCCATCTCCCTGCTTCCAAGGGCGATGAATTCCTCTCATTCTCATTCTGTATCTATTGATCTCAGTCTCTCCCAGTTCCTTCTCCCTCCATCATGAACAACCAGATCCAGCTCTTTCATTTACAGATTTCTTGACACAGATTTATCCAACCTGTACTAATGTATTGAATAATCTTACCTCCCTCAAAATAAGACCAGAAACAAACTACTCCTCCCCCCCTCCTCCCCCACCTCCCAATACACCACTACAATGTTTTACAGCTGGTCTTCACTAAGCACTCCCAACTTGCTTCAAAAGCCAAGGCATAATTTTACAACAAACAGGACTTGACTGTTAAACCCGTTACACAGATTAGCCAACCACAGCCCAGCGAACAAAGTGTCTTTCCTCAAGTCACCTAGTGGGCAGGTGGTAGAGGTAGGTAGGATAAGAGCAGGTGTCCTGACTCCATGCACACTTTGCCAAGCAGGGTTTTCAGAGGTCTCTGTGCTTGCTTTGGAATAGAGGTTATATTTGTGTCTCTGAATCTTCATGTTTTCTTCGGCACTGGCTGAAATATGTGCTTGTGGAAGAATAAACAAGGAAGTGCTTAGGCTAATGTTAAAATAAAATTTTGGTCTCTGAAGTAAATGGCCTCTGCAGGGGGAAGACAGAGCCATGAATCACTTGAGGGAAACAAACCATAACTGAGGTTATCACCACATAGGGGCCCTATGACCCCGCTTAGAGCGTCACCCTGCCTATGTGCGCCTGACACTCTTTATGCAAAGTCAGGTTCCCTCCACCCACTGGACTGCACACGGCCTTTATGGAACCAGTCCATAGTCTGAGGAAGGCAAATCTGCAGGGTGAAAGTGACAGACTCAGGAGAAGGGAGGAGATGGGGCATAGGAAAGTAAGGGGTGGAGAGTCTGAAATCTTAGACGAGAGTGGGGAATGGCAGCAAAGGTAGGGTACTAGGAGCTCTACCTGTCCCTTCTCTTTCCATCGCCCCCCAACCCCACTGGGCACTAAACTCAGAGCCTCATACATGGTATCAAGTACTCTACAATAAGCACAGTCCCAGCCTCCACTTACCTTTGAGGCCCTGGCCCATACCTAGGGCCAGACCGTCCTTGGTCCATTGCACGATTCCAGAGTAGTTTCTGAGCACACAGGGGAGCACTGCCCGCTGTCCAGCAACCACAGTCTGGTCAGTCGGCTCCTGACTGAAGCGGGTCTGGGTCCCTGGCAAAGCCAAAATCAGCATTAAGCAAGAAGATGAGTGAGGAGGGTCTCTACTGAGGGCCCTCTCCCAGGATTCGACTCCTATATTGCACTTCAGTATCAATTCCTCCCTCAAGATGTCTGTGCTTCATTTTTCCTCCACAGGCCCCAGGAATGGGTCTCTGGCATTGGAGGAGTAAGTAATGACAGAAATAGTGCATTACCTAAAGCCTCAGGACTGCAACCGGTCCAGCCCTGTCCTCTTGCAGAGTGGTTACTGAGTACAGGGAGAAGAGCAACACCCACAATGACGACCCCATGAGTTAACTGCAGAGCTAGGGTTAGAGCCCCGGCCCTTGCTGCCTAGATGCTGTATATTCCTTTACAATGCTGTCTGCTGATATCCTCTAGGCACCCAGGCTCATAATGCTGACAAGACCTCTCCATACAGTATGTGTCAACACAGGTACAAGTCCACGAACACCTCCAGAGAATGCAGAAGGGTAAATGTGGGGGTGAACAGAAGCTTTGTGGGTAAGGGTACCTCCAAACCATACAGCAGCTCTGCCTCCACTTTTTGGCACGCTGGCCCTGCTGCATGTGTTTACCCTTGATCCAAAGGCTTGGCATGGAGAAAAACACTGAGGCACCTGCACACGCACAGGCTCATGCACATGGGAGCTGAGACAGCGTGGAACTTTGCTCCACCCTCTCTCTGATTCTAGGAGCCACACATGGCTGCACTGCTGGCAGCTTGGCTGGGAGCATTTGATTAGAGAACTGCAGAGTAATTGCCTTTAATTGTGGAACCTAAATGGAGCAGGGAATTGGATTGCAGGTTTCTTCTCCCCTATTTCTCCCACCCACCAGTGTGCTCCATCACTGTTTGGTCCCCTCTTGGGGCCGGTCTGCACACGGTGTCCAGTACAGGAGCTGCAGGCATAGGCTTTCCTTTGCTGGGCTATGGGAAAGGAGAGAGTAAGACAAGGAAGGAGTTTGAAAAAAGAGAGGTCTGGTCTCCTTTGCTACATCTCCAATAGGACACACCCAGGTCAGCCACATAAGCTCCTCCCACAGCTAGGTTATTTGTTCTTCTTCGCACAGCTCCCTGAATCTGTAGAGTCCACAACCTCCAATCCTACTAGCTTCCTTATTCCCCCTCCCCATTACAAGACCTTCTCTCACACCCACTTTCAGAGGCTTCTCTCCAGTTTCTATTCAGGAATCAAACCTATTGCCTTGCAGGTGCTAGGCAAACACCCTGCCACAGAGTGACATTCTTGTCCTGGGATCCTGGTCTTCTTTTCACTCCTTCCATCCCATTTCTCTTTTCCCTCCATACTTTAGGGCAACCATGAAAGTCTTTGAAGGTCATCCCCTATTTTGGGATTACTGTGAAGGAACACACCCTTCGCTAACTTCCCCCAACTATCTGTTCATGACAGGATATGGATATTAGGTCTTCATTGTGACACCATGAGGTGGGCACAAGATCAACTGGGTTGGGCCCCAATATGAACAGACCAATGAGATGTAGAGGACCAAAAGCTCCAATCAGGTCTGCAGAAACTGGAGCTAACCAATGAAAAGCCATCCCTTCATCCTGCCCCCACCTTCTGCCTAGACCTATAAATAATCCTGACCTCGAGGTCATCTTTGGCACTCTTACCCTTCATGGTACTCCACATCTGGAGTCCGGGAGTTCTTTTCCAGCTCCTTGCCCCTTGTGGATTCCATGTTTGGAGTCCATGAGTTCTCCAGGTCTCTCTTGACCCTCAAGATTCACATCTATGAGTTCAGTTCTTTCCTCTAATAATCCTCTACACATATTCTGGTTTCAATCTTTGACTCTCAGACACAAGAACCTGTACGCATACAGACCCCAGAGTGACCCCACATCAATATTCTCCTCTTCAAGAAGCCTTCCTAGGTGTACTTTGGGTCCTTTATACAAGCACATCCTGTCCCATCTCTCAGGCCTGCTGGGACAGCTTTACCTTCCAGATTTCCTGTCTGAGACTGCTTCTCTTGTCAGAAAATGGAAGTAAACCTGTTGGTGGAAGTGTTTGCCCTTATCTGTTCAAGTGAAATGGAACCTCTTTCTCACAGCATGGAAGAGAGGTCTCTAAAATTTCTCTGGAGTGTCTTGGAATCTGATAGTCAGAATATGACATAGGAAGCAGCCCTCATTCTTGGTGAAGTATGCCAGTCAATTCCTTGGATACGCAGGAGCTCAGGAAGTTAAAAACAGGATACTTTTTTTTTTAAGTGGCTCCTTGCTTTGCAGACCTGATTCCCCAGCCTAGTCTCCTGAAGAAGAGAGCCATCCACATGTCCAGGGACAAGGATGGCAGGTGATGAGACCCTAGGGGAAAGGGTGTGTTGGGTGAGCAGCCAGAGCTATTAATTCAAGCACTGCCCTCATTATTATTCAAATTTATTCACATCCTTGCACATTTCTCTAGTACAGCTCCTCTGCAAACTCTCAGCATTGCTGTTTCTCCTTCCTGAGGCCCCCAGAGTCCAAGTCAAGGGCTTGCTAGAGAGGTGGCCAGTGAGCCTGGATGAGAATCAAGATTGATATTCAAAGTTCTCCTACACGAAACCCAGCTCTGGCCTGTGCTGGTATCTCCAAAGGAAAATGGGAAGCTGGTTCATCATGCGTTGGCAGTGAGGCAGTAGCTGACCTGCAACAGGATGAGGATGATGGCAGGGGCACCTGGACTCAGGAGACAAGGGTCGGCATGGAGTGAGTGTAGGTAACCCTGGCATGACCATCTATTCTTTACCTGTGCCTGTTCTTATTCACCATAAAACATGCCTGGGCCAAACTGTCAAAGACTCTTTCTGTTCAAATACTAAGAGAAGGTACTCCCAGAATGGACTTAAAGTCCCATTTCCCAAGAGACTCTGCTAAGTTATCCTAAGCATCACATTCTCCCTTGGCAAATGGTGTTAGTGCAGATCTCCTCCTGCACGGAAGATTTTTCAAAGAAGACCATTTGAATCCCAGGGGAAGAGGAAAGAACAGTGTCTTCCATGACTTACTCGCACGATCTCAGAGCCCACCTGCTCACTTCTTACTTCTGCCACAGTAGGGGTCACATTGTGTTGGCCATCCTCTCAGTCCAGCCAGGGGCAACTCTTTGAGTCTAGATCGTGTTACTCATAGCCCACCATCTGGTGGTACAGGCCTGAGTGCCAGCAACATCTTGTTCTGAGTAAATTTGCTAATGGACGGAGGGCAAGGGGCAAGTTAATATCCAAGTCCGGCCTTGTGAAGCCCCAGCAGAAAAGGAGGCAGAACAAGGAGGCCCCACACCATCCAGGTGAGGCTTGATATGTTGGCAGACACAGACAGGAGAGTGAGAAACAGTGTGCTACCTCTAGTGGAAGAAGGGAGCCCTGCTGGGGAGGGACATGGAGTCAGTCCTAGAAATCTCATTGAATAAGGACATGTAGAGCTGGGCCGAGAAGGACAAGAGAGAGAAAGTATAGAAGGTTTTGTTGAAATAATGAGAGATGAAGTGGGGAAATAAGAGTGTGGAGGAGAATCCCCGAAAGGGGTGAGGGGCATAATAACTAGTCAGCAAGAAGGGTAGAGGTGCCCTGGTGGCCCTAAATGAAAAGAAGACATGAGGTAATGATAAGTCCCTGAGCATTAAGAAGGTGCCAATTTCTAGCCTAGCAAGCCACAAGCATGCCTTTGAGATCTTCAATCTTTCCCCAGCCAAGCTTAGCAGAGCATGTCCTGAATTCAGGGCTCTCCACCTAACTGCCTGCACATGTGTCCATGCCCACACACATGCTCAGGAAACAGAGCCAATACCAAATAGTGCAAAGAGATGGCAGGGAAAAGGAAGACTAGCCTCTTGCTGCAGTGTCAAATAAACAGCCCTAAGTCTGGGTACAGTGTTTCTGATGCTGTTTTTTAAGTGAATTCCTACCTACTTTGATGCTACTTCCTCCCAGTTTTCAGGCAGTATTGTAAATGTGATAAAGCAGTCATTCAGAAGGCAAGAGCAAGCACATAACACTTACAGGCCCGCACACACATTCACCTCTGGGAACAGAGGCTGACAGAAGTACATATGATGCTGAGAAATAGAGACAAAAACAGACATCATACAGAGATGGAGGAGCTCCAGGTCAGAAGCAATGGCAAAAGCCCAAGTCTGCCCAAGGCCATAGGCAGAGCCCATGAAACAAAGACATCCAAGGATTCCTAAGGGTCAGGCCAATTCCTAAGGGTCAGGCGGCAGACAGGTAGAGACCAAGAACAAGCTCTGCAGAGGTGACAGGAAAGTGTATGGGAGACCCAAGAGCAAGGGCTACTCAGCTTTTTCTTTTTCCTTCAGAAGGTATGGGGAGATCACCATTGTAACAGCACTCTTGTCCTTCCTCACCAACACAGAGGTTTCTGGAGGCCCAGCCAGAGTTTTCTAGCAGGGGAAAAATGAATAGGGTGGAGGGCTCCAAGCTGGAAAGGTAAAGGAACAGAGTTCTCTACTTTCTGGAAGACCTAGGAGGGGTGGGAGTAGGCGCTGGAAAGCCCTGTTCCCAACAGCTGCCCCCTCCTCCCTCCCAGTCTTTCCTTCAGGTTAACCCTGCCCCTCACTGCCACTGCTATCCTTATGATGCAAAGCTCTTCTAGCCTCAGACTTGGAGGGGTCTCTTCCCTGTCCTCCCACTGCACTGTCTGGGCTTCTGGTTATAACGCTTACTGTAGCCTGAAAGGTATTGAAAGTTACTGGTGTACTGGCACACTCGCACGTGTGTGTGTGTGTGTGTGTGTGTGTGTGTGTGTGTGTGTGTGTGTTCTCTACTCTTCTAGCAGCCTCTGTGCTTTGATTTATCTTTTTTGTCCATTTGTCCATTCAGTCTCAGCAGTATTCCTTAATAATAAATATTCCTTGTTATAAAATATTGACTCTATGTCATATTGCCTTACAGAGACCAGCAAGATAACTCAGTGGGAAAGGTGACTACTATTCTCAAACCTGGTGACCTGATTTTTATCTCAGGAAGTACACATGTTAGACTTCTGAAAGTTGTCCTCTTATCCACCCTGGTGTTCTCTCTCTCTCTCTCTCTCTCTGTCTCTGTGGCCCCTCATCTTTCCCTCTCTATCAAATAAACAAGTTAATTAAATTAAATTTAAAAAAAGGAAACTGGCTCAGGGAGTTAAAGAATACCTTTGGTAGAGATGGGATTTGAACCTAGATCTTCAAATTCCAAAGCTACTGATCTTGGTATTAATTACTTCACATTCTAGGAATATCTAAGAACACTCAATCTCGTAAATAACTGGATTTATGGCCTTGGACCCAAATAGAGTTATTGGTGCCCCTGAGTTTTGCCCCTCTGTCATTCTGATCTCCACTTTAGAGCTGGGACTTTCTGATTCAACCTCTACCTCTGAGGCAGGCAGTTTTCCTCCACAACAGCAATACTCGTCATGCACGCTGCCTCCAATGTTGGGGAGGCTTGATTTAAAGGTTCCCACATCACGGGAACAGTGGCACCCAAGAGCAGAATATCCCTGCAGGGTTCATGGAGTTTCAGTGACTAACAAAACAACATTCTAAAGACTTCAAAGCCACTGGTGGCTGCCAGCAGGAGATGGTGTCAGGAAACAGCTCTTGCTTATGAAAGACTCACTGCTGCACTTAGAGCCCCCAAGCACTGTTTCAACTAATGCTGGAACACTACAATCCATAGTAAGGAAACCATGATCCAAAGACACTCAGCAATTCCCCTTCCAGTCACATGAATACTAAGGCCAGATCCCAGCAATGGCAGCAAGAGACCTGGCTCCTCTTGGAATGCAATCCGGTAGCCTGTTTCCAATTTCTTGGAATCCCCCAAACTGGAACTCTATACCTCCTCTTGATGTTTGCTACCTAGTACATCTCTTCCAGATCTCATGACCCAGTCCTGTCCTTCGGCCTCCTCTATCAGTCCTGGGGGCCAGGGACAGATCAGTCTTTGTATATGATCACACTTCCTGTTTCTGCTGAGCCTGACAAAGATAGAAAGGTCAGATCTCCCTCCTTGCTTTGCTATTGTTATTGCATTTTGGGGTGGTGGGCATAGAACTCAGGAACTCACAGTTGTGCTAGGCTGGAGCTCTACTCAGAGCAACACCCCATTTCTGACTGAATATAGCAATCAGCATCTAAATATGGAAAGATGGACATATTATATGCACTTCCTGTGGCACATGTGGACAGCTTGTTTCTACACAGCATACGTGTTCACTCTTCACTCCCCCATACCACCACATGTACATCCCTTCTGCAAGTGCACATCTGTCTCTGTGCCCATGGGCACCCATCTGCTCTGTGTTCTGGTGCACGTGCCCTGGTGGCCATGTTCCAGAGCCTGGCCTGCCAGGCCCAGAATCAGAGAGGGAGTATGCCAAGCACATGGAAGCCAGGGATGCGCAGCCCCACAGGGGGTGGCAGCGGCTGAGCCTCATCTCTCCAGATTTATCAAAGAACAGTAATGAACCCCCTGGGCTGGAGCAGCCGCTGAGCTCTTTACTCCAAACCATACTGCTATTAAAAGGGAAGCCTTTGATTCACACTGACAGCTTTCAGATGGAACTAAATCTCTCCACACTTCACTCTCCCTCTTTCTCCTGTCTCATATCTTAATGCTTTTCTGCTCTGACCAAGCTTCCTTCCGCACCCCAGCCATTCCCTTTGCTCCACAATAGCCATAGAGCCCCTCATGATAAATTCCCTAAGAAAAGAGGATTTTAACTCTAAGATGAGCCACTGAACAGGAAAGGAGAGAAAGAGAGATTTCCGTTTGTGATGGATGGGGGAGGACAGAGGATAAGTATAGAGTGAGTTGTTCAGAGAGAGGATAGACAAGAGGAAGGAGTGGAAACCCTGGTCAGCTGCATGAACCAAGACAGATTCTCAGACCAGAAGCTCCAGGATGAAGGCTCCGTTTCCCATTCAGCTGATTGAATAGGAAAGACCTAGATCTAGTAACTTGGCACCGTGTGGAGCTCAGCCCAGGGTACTAGAATGTCAAAACTGATCTGTCATGAGGATCTGTGACAGAAAAGGATTCAGGAACCAGAAAATTTCATTGACTTGCTTGGAAGAATGGCTGAGTCAGGTGCTATGGATAGAGGATAAAGAGTTCATGTAGCGAACTGCATCCCAGATAGTGTCCAAATATTCAGGACCACGACTGCACACTCCTGACACAGGGTGCTCTGGGTTCACCTCCCTGTTCAAGTGCCAGAGCTGTGTGGTGGGAGCCTGGGATACCAGCGTCACCACCTTCCTCCTTTCAGGAACCCAAGCCACAGGCGGAGAAACTCTCCTTCCTCCCGGCCTCTGAGGCCATAATATCCCAAGAAGCTTCTCTGGAGCCAGGTGATAGAGAACACCAAGGAGCGCTCTCCAGGGACCAGATAGGTTTTTATGAGTGGCCACAGTCTGGCCTGTTTTCATGCATTTGAACAGACTCAGAGGCCAGTTGATATTTGCTGTGACCAGTAGGTGGGTTTATGGGTTTGGACCAGTAGAACCACTACCCACAGGGAAGAACAGAACCCTGAAATAAAGGCAGGACAGAAGGAGACACATGGACCATCTGTGCAGTCCAGCTAGGGTAAGACTCCTAGGCCAGAATTCAAGAATTATAACTCTTAGACTTTAAAACAAAGGAGATGAGTGAGTAACTTGGCCCCAAAAGCCTTTTGACTCTAAATTCCAAGATCTTCTATTCCTGGTCTGCTTCCCTAGGGCTCAACCAAACCATGAGGACATTCCTGATGGCTTAGCCCAAGTCACCTTCACACAGAGGAGAGCCAGTGTATCTAGGCCTGTTCTGGAGTTTCCACAGCAGGGTATAGGTTTCTGACAATAGGACAATGACACAGAGGACCAAACCATGTATCCAGATAGCCCAGGGGGACAGACCATTCTTTGCTTTCTATAAAGAAGCCCCAATTAGAGTTCCTTACACTCATCCTATAGGTGCACTCTGGGTGCAAGAAGAGAGAGGGCAGAGAGTCCATTTCAGGCATACTCCCTTTACTCTTCAAGTGAAAAGGGCTGACAGATGTGACTGAAAACATTCCCACTGCCCCCTTTGGGCCTCCAGATCCCAGGCACCTGGGACATACTTGATCTGGCAGCTTTATGCAAATATAACCTGGCAAGGGACCCTGGTGATGTTACATGAAAGCACAATGATAGAAAGCCCAAGTGGGGTCAGCTGTAACAGGTGTGACAAGCAAAAGCATAAAGTGGGTGGCAGGGCTTCTGGAAGGCTTCGCTGGGGAAAGAAAAAAAACAAACCTGAGTTTCCATCTGGCTTTAGTGGGCAAGAGAAGGGGGGAGGGGAAAGAAGGCAGGTGGCAGGCAAGGACTTAGCTCAGACAGAAGACAGGCTAAGAAGAAAGGGGAGGGAGAGGAGACGGAAGGAAGAGAAGGAGAAGGAGGAGGAGGAGGAGGAGGAAGGGAATGAGAAGCAGGGAAAGTAGGAAAGAGCCAGAGAAGACTGCAAGAGGCTGGGGAAGGCTCAGGAATTGGGGAACATGGCAGAGAAGGAAGGCCCTGAATCTACCTCCCCTGAACTCAAACAAATATATGAGGCCAAATGCCTGGGTTTCCCAGACCAAGAGGAAAGAAAACTGAGAAAAAGGACAGTGGAGGTATCACTTCCACATGAGGACAAGGGCAAGGGCAGGAGGGTCCCATGCAGAAGGGAACAGAGCAGATAGAGAAAGCCACACAGGAGGATGGGAAGGGGTCACAGAAGATGACTTCAGGGTCTGGGGGTGTAGCTTAGTGGATAAAGTGCTTGCATAGCATGCTACAAGCTCCATGTTTATATGCCAAGTAAGGAAGAAAGGAAACTAGAGCTGAAAATGGAGCTGAGGTGCCAGAAAAGGGCTGGAGAAGAAAATAAATTAGAAAGAGAACCTTGGGCATGCATATGTTCTGAGACACATCTAGGATCACAAAAAAAAAAAAAAAAAAGGAAAACAAGTAAACAAAAAGAAGGAGGAGGAGGAGGTAATAGAAGAGAAAGAGTGATAACCTGAAGGTTAGGACTGGAAAGGACCCTGGGGAAAACCAACCCCAACCCCTTCAGATTGAAGAAATATCAACAGTGAGAAAGGGAAGCTTAGAGCGAGGGCATGCCCCACCTCACAGTTGCAGGGTCTCCCACTCTGAGTCAGCACCCATGGCAGAGCAAGGTGGTGAGGAATCTTCCTAGAAGTGCTCGGGCTCTAAAATAAGAAAGACAACTGGAGTCTTGATAAAGAAATTGTGGGAGGGATACCAGGAATATGGATAAACAATGTGAAGGGAGACTGGAGAACACAGTGCAGAAGAGCATCCAGGAAAGGAGAGAAGAGGAGGGAAGGGGATGGGAGGGGAGAGAAGGAAAAGGAGGACAGTGGCAAAGAGGCCAGAAGGGCAGGAGGAGGCCAAGACCATAGCCATGTGTACAGGCAGTACGCCAAGCTGTCTCACTGCCCTCTGGCCTCATCTAAAGATGTTGATGTTTTTAGGTCAAAAAAAAAGAGTGAAATCCTTGAGATTTGGAAGAGATTATCCAAGGAGAGAAGCAGAACAGAAAGAGGGGATCACATTTGAGGCAACAGTAGAAGGTCCCTGAGGTCAGGGTCCCCACCTCCTCCCTTGCACAAGCGTCCTAGGTAGTTCTGAACTTGCCCCTCATCCCCTGCCTTCCTGTCCCTGTCTGAGCAGACATACACTTTCCAGAGTTCATGCCATCCTCCATTTTCATGGAAGCTCTTCTTTTTGTCATATGAGCACCCAAGTATCAGTTCTGTTCTGAAAGCTGCCCACTACCTACTTAAATAATCTCAGTCAACATTACTATGAGCACAGCTTCAAAGAAGCCTGAGTAAGTCAGAATGGCCCATCTGAATGTCCCCAACATGTTCGAAGCCCTGGAAGAAACAGACTGGATGGCTCATAGGGGTCCCTGGCACTTTAAGAATGATTTCCAGTATGAAACACTGGACTCAGAGGTCTAGCACGCTCTCTCCTTGGCTTAAGGGAAAGAGCAGCAAGGAAAGCCAGGTGAGTGGTCCTGAGGACACTTGCTTTTGAGTGTAATGAAGCTTACTGCGACTCCCACCGACTCCCACTTTCCCTCTAAGATTCCAGCATTGATATTATTCCCCTAGAATCTGCACTTCCAAATGTTTCCAGCCTTATCTTGGAGGGACTGTGTGAGTCTATGAGCAAGTCCAAGTAATATAGGATGGCACAGGCCACAATGAGGCCCACCACAGGGTCACACGGTTCCCCAAATGCTGTGATGAAAAATGAAGTTGGTAAATACTGTGTATGCCCACACCAGGTGTGGACTAAGACTCCATGACTGCTTCTTCCACACAAGTCACAGAAACACATCAATGACAAAAGACTTTAGGGAGCAAACTTTTTAGTCACATAAGAACTTTCTAATTTTTTTTTTTTTTTTGGAGACAAGGTGCTAAGTTGCCTTGAATTTCAATTCTTTCCAGACTTCTGAGAAGCTTGATTCCAGACCCACACTACTGCAGCCAGTGACTACATTTGAAAAGCACATAGCGGTGATTTCCCATCACTGGAGGTATTCAAGATGAGGAGGAATGACGGCCTCTAGAGAACTCTGGTATTTATGAACCTTTTCAGTTTTGGAACCTATAATACTACATATACCCATATATTTTATTTTTTCTTTGAAAATCTATAGTTTAATCAAGGTAGATTTGAAGTTTAAAGGAAAGAATCTTAAGCAGATGCAACTGGAAAAAAAAAGTGAAAAAAAAAAGGTGAAGTCAGTGTAGAACCTTATCCCACATAGCAATTAATTACAGATTTCAACAAAATAGTCCCATAGCAATTAACTATAGACTTCAACAAAATAATGACAGGCTTGACCATAACTAAGTTCAGTCTTGATTAGAACTACAGCTCAGCATCTATTCTGTATTTTATTCTGGTTTCCTGTGCAAAAGACTAGGCGGAAAACTCCTTGTGCCAAAAGACAAAATTTTAGTTGTGCATTATCTGAAATGATTGGCACAATAGTTAACCTAGCATATCCTGAGTACTCAATAAATGCTTGGTGTTTGGCTATCTATATTAATAAATAATGGATAAAGCAGAGAAAGTCAACTCAATTCAATACACAGTAAGTCTTGTAACAAATATTTATCGAATATTAAGTACTGTCCTCAATCCTGAATGCAAAGGTCTACTTGATAGTTGGATTACTGTCCTTCCCCAATAGATCCTTGAGGACCCAGATGACAGAGTGTAATGGAGCAAGATGAAGAAAAGTACTAAGGTTAAGGGAAGAATACTGGAAGAAGTGATATCTGTGCTGAACTTCAAGTCAAAGTTATCCTGAACTGTAGGAAAAGATGGGGAATGAAATGTTTGCAAAAGACCCAAGGCATAGGCAACAGTATACATGTACTTGGGAAGCATGGTCTTTTAGGATCCTAGTAGTTCAGCCTGGCTACTGTGTCCTGGGAGCCACACACCATGCTTCGTGGATGGGAAGGCGTCCCTGTCCTCACACTATACCAGGGGTGAGGAAGGAGGGAACAACCAGTGAAGGGCTGTAAAGTTCTTCTTTGTCTTGTTATATAAGAATAACTGATAGTGAAGAGATGAAATTGGAGAGGATTTGGTGAGTATGATGTTGCGGTTACTCCCGTAAGCATAGGTAAGAGTCTTAGAGTCTTAACAGATGCTTCTCAAATTGATATTTTAATAACTGTGTAGTGAGTGAACAAATAAGCTGCATTTTGTCACATATCTGATTTCCAAATTGGTGTCTTCCTGTTAGTCCTAGTTCTAGTTCTGGCTCTAGCACGTTTATATATATAGTCATGCAGGTTAGACATAGTGGCCTTGTTTGGCACACAGTAGACATTCAATAACTGCTGGTGAGAAAGCATTAAATTTGAAGAAGAGAAAGACTTCAATAACAGGCAGAGAATGATGGAAGGATATTTCATACAAATGATAGCGAGAGTCAAGATAGGGAGACATCAAAGTCCGTTAGCCCAGGAAGCATCTGGGATTCAGGTACATAAAGAAACAGGAACCAAGATCAGGCATCTTCAAACACTTAACACTTTGTTTCTAGGTATCTCATAATCTCTTTCCTACAGACGTTTCTGCATTATTAAGGGAGGATGAATATTAACCAAAAAGAAAAGGGTACACATTCAAAACACAAGAGTGGCACAAGGTCACATGTCACAGTTTGGGTCTTCTGATAGTGCTGTATATGCAGGGTGGGGAGGGGTGTGCGTGTGTTCTGGTCTGAACTCTCCTATCTAGGTAACCATGAGCATTACTTCACATCTATATACATATGGACAAGAAGTGACACATAGTCACCAAAAAGAAGATGGATACACTAGGCTTTTCTAATTAATCTCTTATTAAGATTTTCCCCCAAAAGTGCTTCCAGAAGCTCCACGTAGGGGTCATATGGATCAATCCTGCCTGAAGTAAAAGCAGCACCAACTGGCTGTAGAATTGATCCATCCAACTCTGTTCATCTTACACGTGCAAATTAACATAGAATGTTAATTTGCTGCAGGAAACATGGAGTTGGGGCTCCAAAACCAACTGCTGCCAAGCAGAGACTCAGCATGGTGGCATTCAAAAGGCAGGAGCCTACTAGGAGGGGGGACCCAGAGACAGAATGCCGACTTCAAGGCAGGGGGCCACCTGCGGAACTGGGTTTCTGGAGTGCTCTTCTTGCTTTGCTTTCTTGAGTTTGCTTATTATGTGGAACACAAATGTCCCAAGGGCAAAGGGGAACCAAAAAAGCTCAAGCTTTATTTCTATGTAGGAGTCTGGTAGCCAACCTGCCTTCATACTAGCCATACGCCATCTCCTCCCATGGAGAATCTGTTACACATCCTTCCAGTGCCCTTCCTCTAGCAAGTACTCCTTGAGGTGTTGGTTTTCCTTTCACACCCCCTCATCATCTGAACCTCATCAGCCTCTCATGCATGCTTTTCTTACCTTTGCTCTGAAATGAAAATCCTGAGAGTGTGGGAGTATCCAGTCCTGCTCCTTCATCAGTAAGTGGCTGTCTCAGGACAGAGACCCTGGGAAGGGGCTAGAATCATGCTGACATGAAGGTTTTCATTAAAGTTTCTTTTAAGGTTTCAAACAAGAGCCAGAAAGGACCAGCAAGAAGATGGAGACACATACGGTAGGATATCCTTTAAGTAGAAAACAGCTTGCTCTTCCTTCACTCCTGCTCTTTGATTCTTTTCCTCTTTTGAGTATCCTATGCTGCTGCCTCATCCTCTCTGATTCCAGCCACAACCTAGTGATTTCTCATTAGCTGCCCAGTCCTCCACACAGAGAAACTCCTATGATTGCTTGTGACACCAGTCTCACAACAAATTTAGCACCTCATTTCCTGGATGAGCCAATATTCCTTCTCTATTGTCTTCCTGAGAGGGGACCGGGGAGAAGTGCATTCCAGCAAGCTTCTAATGTCTTCCCTGACATCAGAGTCAATCAAACTCACAGCTGCCAGCTGGATGGTTGGATGGGAAGGAGATGGCTGGGGCTGGTTTTCATGGGAAGATGGGAAGGCTCTGAGAACAGGAGGAACTCCTCCTAGGAGACAGGGAAGAGAGGAGGCTCCTTCTTCAGGTTCTCAGTGGGGGGGGTTCTCTGAAGATGGAAGGGGGAAACAGTTTGACTTCTGCTTTGCTTGAAGAGTTCGGGAACTCCCAAGGCACTCTGGTTTCCTTGCAGTCCTGCTATTTCAATGGGATGAAAAGGAGAGGAAGAAAGACTTCTCTGCCTCAGGCCACTGCCCTAGCACTCCTGCTACTCCTGGGAAACAAGCCTCCAGGCAGAACTACCTGCTGGGGGCTGGGTGAGTAGGATTCCCCTAGGGCTGAGGAGGAAAAAGTTGGGAGATGGTCTCCCTAAGCCTCAGAAGTGGTGAAACTGGATAGGGTGGGAGTACGCTCTGATTGGAGTGAACAGAAGGAGCAGGCACAGAGAGAAACAGCAGGGACAGAGGACTTCTGTCAAGATGAAAGGGAAGACAAGGGAAGGAAGAGAGAGTGATAAGGTGTGGCTTCAGTGGAAATTAGCAGAGACTGGCTCCCCACAATACCGCAAAACTCAAACTGGGTGAAGACAGAAAAAAACAGAATCATGACAGACTGGGGCTACAGTGGGCGGAGATGGAGGGGAAAGAGGAAGGGAATGGGGACCTAGTGGGTCATTCTAGAAACAACAGAATAGAAGACAGCCAGACCCCCTGTTGGGAGTGAGCTGAGGAGGAGAAGAGATGAAGGGGAAAGGGCTGATCACTAGGAGGAGTAGCAGATGGCCTTTGTCATTAAAAGTATCCTGTAAGTCCTGGCCATCTAAAACAGCACAGACAAGCTTGTGGAAGCAATTGGAGGAGAGAATAAAGCAGATTTTTGGAAGAACTCAGAAACCTCACCAACACCACCTTTACAGCTACATATTCCTACCCAATCCTTACCCCAACCTAAACTCAATCCCAATAAAAATTTAACCCCAAATCAATCCCATCACCCTAACCCCAAGTATTAAACCTCCTTTGTGCCAAGAACTGCCTGTGTGATCAACAGAAGCTTCTCCATCACTGAGAGGCTAGGTTGTACCTCCATTCTTAGGCATAAGCCTGGCCTCAGAGCCTGACCCTCTGGTCTGCCCCAGTGCCAGCACTGAGTGCCTGTCAATCCTGAATTCCAGCTCTTATTGCTTCTCTGCACTAATCCCAAAGGCCACCTGGGCTAACTCTGTTCTCAGCCGGATGGATCCTCAGAATTCAGAGGCCCAGAGAAATCAGGGACAGTTAAATAGAAGATGTCAATTAACCTGAGGACTACATCATGAATAACATGGATATTCACTGGCCCAGTGGTAGGGTCTTAGAATAGATATTCATTGGTCCTAGTGGTAGAGTCAGATTACACAAGGGGCTGGTCCAAAGCTGTGAGGCTCAGGATAAAGAAATCTGAGCTAGAGAGATAACAATGGGGGGGGGGGGAGAATATCACATACAGCAAAGAGTCTAAACACAGAAATCTGAGGTGGGCTTAGATGAAGTGGCAGCACCTAACATCTTCCATTCTCAGTCTGACCCAGTCAGTAGATGTAGGTGGGAAGTCTGTGGTGGACAAGGTACTGTGCGGGTTGTGAGTTGCTTGTTTTGAGCAGTTTCCTCTCTGCCTGGCACATGACTCTGGAGCAGACCTCTTCCCCTGCCCTCCATCACATCTCTCAGGAACTGTAGCCGTGGTGTCTGGGAAAGGAGTTGAGTGTTCTGTTCTGCTCTCGCCAAGGCCCAATCTGATTGCTGGGATGTGTGATGGATGAGCTGAGTATGAACCCCAGTTAGAGGAGTGGAATGATGGAGTTAGCCTGTCACTTTTTTCCCAGGGGATGAAGCATGGGGTCTCAGATGTCATTAGAACGTGCATGCCTAAGATACGTCTCCCTAACCAAGATTCCACAGAGCTTGAAAAAAATCCATCCCAGCTTCCAAATGTTTATTGACAGATAGGACTTTGAGCCCAGAATACAGAGTCCTGCAGGAAGCGGGATCAGGAATCCAGAGACAGAATCCTGTCCTCTGGGTGGGACCTATTGCCTCTGGCCAGCTGCCAGTGTCTTTAGGGGGGACACTTTGAAAGACAGAGGTGGAAAAGGCTGCCTCTGCTTTTGGCTAGGGCCTTCCTGGCATTTCTCCATGACAGACATGAGCCCTGGAAGCCTGGGGCAGGGCAGGAGGGAGAGACAGCACAGAATAATAATGAAGGATTTTTAATAACTCGTCAGCTATGGTGTCAGCTGAACAGCAGCAGCGGCACAACCCGTTGGGAACACTTGGTGAGAAATTGTCTTCCTGGGAAGCAAAAGGAATCTGCCAGGCTACAGGCAGAGAGAAAGCAGCTCCTTATTCCAGATACCACAAAGCCTGCAGTTAGCAAGCAGCCAGCCAGTGATGCAAGACGGAAAATAGAGCGCCAGAGCCTCAGGCCTGATCCTCGGACAGCCTTTGCTCCGGGTCAGATCCAGAGGTCACAGATGTAGCTGAAGACACACGGCAGTCCATGAGGAACAACAGCACAGCCAAGACATCTCTCCAGAAACATGCCTTCCAGCCTGTCCTGCGAATAAATCGACCGGAAAGCAATTACATTCTATCAAAGACTTCTCTTTAACCTAACAATTTGCAGAGGAATTGTAAGAAGTAGAAGTGTTATCACAGAGGTTTAAAGAACTCACTTCTGATGCACACACTAAGGTCCAGGAACCCTACAGACTGTGGGGCCAGAGGTAGGACTCCTTTCTCTCCTTTCATTCTGGGGTTTCTCAGGTCTTTGGAGAAATAGTGGAAAGGACTTGGTGGCCTGGATAGAGGGGACAATTCTAGATTTGATGAGAGTCATGGAGAGGCCTGAACAGGTGAGGGTACTTATTCTATTCCTGTGAGATGGACACCTTAGCTGTGGTAGCAAGAAGAGGTTTTAGATCTTCTTAGGTCAGAAGTTCCAGGCTTCAGGGTCTGAGTAGAAGGTTAGGGGAAAATAGGTACACCTTCTTTGATTCCAAGATGTGAGTTGGTTCTTTTGGGAGCCGTGACAGTCTAGAGAAAGCATCTATCCCAAACAAAGCAAAGGATAAGTGTCATCTTTAGGTGCCTTTGCTTTAGGTAACAGCTACAAGCAGGAGGCTCACAGCCCTATTCTATTCCATCTATCCCAGGACACCAAAGGCACATCTGCATTCCAGGCCCTGAATGAAAGAATGCAGGGACTTTCTGGAAGAGGATGAGTAAAGAAAAAGGCAGATTTAGAAGATGAGAGTGGGGAAGGCAAAGGGAGGCACTTCTGTATCCTGGCAGAAGTACAAGCACTAATGATTCTCTCACAGTTTCACAAACAGAAATGAAGGCACCAAAGAATAGACATGTGTTTGAAGAGACAGCTCCCCAACACCCAAGCCCAGCCTGTCAGCTCCCCTGCCCAACCACATGCTCTGGAAGAAGTAAAGTGCTATGTAAACATGATGCACTATTAACACTTTAGAAATGATATTTCACCTGCGGCTAGAAGATGAATTCTTCCCTCTGCTCTCTAGCAGGGGAATTATCCTTGGAGCCAAACGTGGCAGTAGAGAGGTGTAACTGGGCTCTGCATCAGAGCAGGTGAAGGTGGAAGCCATGGGCACAACTAGAGACAGGTCTTGGGTGCCCAGGCAACACAACCAACTTGATCCATCTTTCCATGCCACAGTGATCAACCTTCAGAATGCAGAAAGGGCATGCAAGACATTCCCCCGCTCCCTACTCCTCAGGCTCCACAGTCCTGCCCTAGAGGAGGAAGTACAGAGGGTGGAAGAGCCTACAGTCTGGTGGGAGAGACAAGTACAAGGAGATACAAATACTCAGAGTCTGCCATTACTAACTATTGCAGTAACTTCTTGCTGGAGGGGAAAGATTGCCCTGGAAGGAAATGAGTGGTGTCTAGGTGGGCCTAGAAGACAGGGAAAATGCTGTCAAATAATTGAGTGACTGTGGCCATCTGGATGAAAGGACGGAGTTGGCAGAATGGGATGGAAAAAGCATACTTCTGTAGGACAGGAGGGAGGAAACAGTCATGAACTATATCCTGTTCTCACTGGAGAAGCTACAGATATGGAGGGGAGGGGAAGAGTTCTGCTGCCAAACCCCAGTTCCTGCTCATGAGGAAGCAGCCACAAAGCCTTGGGTTGGTGGTAGATAAAGAGGAGGGATAGCTGCCATAGTCACTGTCGCCCACATCCCAGACCATGAAGCCCAGGTCTTCCCCAAGTGCCGAGTTCCAGTCCTTGAGCTCCCTTGGCATTGCAAGTGACTTATAATTAGGTATGGGGAATAGATGAACCAAATTTCGATTAAAACCTCATCTATAGGATGCACAGATAATAAAGGCAGTATGTTTGATTCTTTTCTTAACCAGCTTCAGACGGGGAGGAGCTATAGGGCAGATATCCAGGCAGCCCATGTGACATATAAATTCTATTCATAATTACATGACTTTCAATGCCACAAGGTACCAATAAAGTGTTTTCGAGGCACACAAATCACTGGTATGTCAGCCTTCCTCAGACAGTGCCTGGACAGCAGCATGGGAGAGTGGGAGTATTGCCCCGACATCTGAAGTGGGGGACAGTGGCAAATCAGAGCTCTCTTTGGCTTCTCATAAGAACCCTCCAGTTTATTTCTCTTAGACCTCCAACTCTATCAAAGCTACATAAGCAGTTGAAGATGTTTCTTCCAAAAGGAAGTAGAAGATACCTGAGGGGATGAAGCAGCTAGACACGGGTATTAGGAACTCATGAGAGACCCCCTTTCTCTGGCAGCTTAGTCTGTCCTTATCCCCATCTTCTTCAGGTTAGGCAACCCCTGCTTCTTTCATTCTCCTCCCTCTGCAGGAGGGCAGAGAGTGCGTGGCCTTATATTCATTCAGGTGCAGGTTCAACTTCTCTGAGCTCCAGCATCAGCGGTACAACAGTAACGACAGACGGAAAGTCCATGAAAAAGAAACTGAAGAGGCTCAGGAAGATCCCTGTGTGTACCCGAGATGGCAGTAACCTTACTGCCCCTACTCATCTATTGTGCTGATGTTTCCTAGTAAAGTCTCTCTGCAGGAGTTAAAAAAAAATTATTGAATTGAACAGAACTGATGAATACAGACTATGAGAAATTCCAAGGGCAACTCAGTGGGTGGGGAAGATTTCAGTAAAGAATGCGATTTACATACTGCAATGGGAGACTGACCCACCCCTCACCACAGTCTCCTACTCTTATTCCATCTACCTTTGAATCTATCCTTATAATAAGACTCTATTTTAACAGCTTTTTATCTCTGGCCGGGGGTGACATCCAATACCCATCAGGATGGAGCCAAGGGCATTGCAGGAGCAGCAAAGCTGAAAAAAAAAATCAACAAACCATAATTCAGAACATCAGAGACTTTATATCAACCACCTGGAATCAGGCCTGCCTAATCTCTCCCCATCCTGAAGCTCAGGGAATTTTGCGGAAGAGGGGGCGGTAAGATTGTAAGAGCACAAGGATGGGAGGAGTCATGATATGCAAAGATACTCCACACAAGTTAGGGCCAAAGCAATTATAATAGGACTCTGCATGATCTGCACAATAACCAATAGAGCATTGACCCCCTCAAAGTCTAGCATGGATTAAAGGCACTAGGATCCTTAGAAGCAAGGGATTAACAGTCACAATAGTGTTCCTATACTTAAGGGGAACACAAGAAAGAGTTCTAGGAAATGCCACTGAGTCCTTACACCTCATCAGAGAGGAGGACCCAGAGGAAAGTTTGATATACACATTAAAGGATGCTTCAGAGATGGGGGGAGGGGCACTGGGAGAAAGGGAAGAAGTGGGGAAAGGAAGAGGAAAAGGGGGAAGGGAGCAGGGAGGTCCAGGGAGGGGTGGAGGGAGGGAGGGGACAGGGGTACCTATTACGTTTGTATGGGGGGGGGAAGAATTGAGAAATGCTTTCTAAAAATAAATTTGAATTTACACACACACACACACACACACACACACACACACACAAAGAATGCGGTTTAATAAAATGTCTATTAGAGGCTGTAGCTGTAGCTCAGTAGTAGAGCTATATACTCAAGGCCCTGGACTCTCTCCCCAGTACCTTAAAAAAAATACAAACAACAAAAAAATTCTGAATTGGAGGAATTCCCACTCTGTCAGGAAGTCAGTGGATAAACCAGCAGCCCTCTCTAGACTAGTTCATAATCTGTAAAGTACATAGAAGATGCCCTGACACTTAGAAGTCTCATCATTTCTTGGAGGCCGGAAAGAAACACTGAGGATCACTGTAAGTAAATGTCACGACTAACCCCCAGACAAGGACTCAGCATGTTCCCCAGAGTGTGCATGCCTTACAGATGGTCAGAAATCAAATAACAGCAATAATAATACTTCCCTGAACACCCACCAAAGACCTGTCTTTTTAGAACTTCTGTGAGTTGTCCAACTTAAGAAGTCTTACAGTTGACCCCGTCCTTACTCATTCTCATCTCACTGGGCCTTTTCTCCATTCTCTGGCCTCTGATCCTACAAGAGAGAAGAGCTTTTGAAATCTAAATGACTGATGGAATCCACTCTGCTCTATGTCAGCTGACACATGGAGTCCTCAGAGCTACAGATACGGAGCTTCTACTGAGCACCCTGACTTGAGGTATTAGTAATGAAATATCAGGTCGAGTTTGCAGGACAGGAAGTGGTTAACTCCCTCCCCTTTTTGTGTATTTGAGACAAGGCTACTGTGTAATCTAGGCTGGTCTCAGTCTTATAGCAATCCTTCTGCCTGCATCTCCTGATGGCTGAGATGGCAGATATGGATCACCATACTGCTAAAAAATTATTTTGATGGTAATACAAAAGGAAAGTATGAAGAGTTGGGCATGGTGGCACACCAGTGAAACCAGCATTCAAAAGGAAGGTCAGCAAGTCAGCCTTAGTCACATAAATATCCCCCAAAAGAGAAAAAAGTGAGTCTGAGAATTTTGCAAGAGGCAAAGGTGGAAACTTCACCAAACCAAGCAGACATGGGAGTAAAGCGATGTGCTTCTGGACAGGAGGAGGCAGGGCAGGATATAAGCATGTGGAGACACTGAGCACTGGGTAGGTGGAAGGACAGCTCAAAGGGATGGAAAGTGATGTTCTTCAAGGTCATATTTGAAAGATGAGTTGTCCCCCACAGGCTCAGCTCTTTGAATCTTCAGTTGTTTGGGCAGGTATCTTTAGGAGGTGGAGCCTTGATAGAGGAAGCTAGGCACAGGAGGTGGGCCTTGAGGTTGGTTAGCGTTGCCCTGCTTCTGAAAGGAGTCTGTTTTTGGAGTTTGCAGTTGGCAGCTCCCAGCCTCCGTGATGGACGTGACTTAGGCTTCCTCTAGCTTTTTCCAGCAAGCCATGCATTTCTTGCCATCATGGACTGTATCTCCTCTCTGAAAACTGTAAGTCAAATAAGTCTCTTTCTCCTTTAAGTTGTTTAAACCTCAGTAGTCTCCCTGTATTTGGCCACTATAGAGCATGGTGGTGTTATTGTTTGCGGAAGACAGGAAAGGGCAAGTGGAATGGGATCAGATAGGTTGGAGCCGCAGCCTGGTCTTAGGTACCATTCATTCATTCATTCATTTATACATGCATGCATTCTTTCCTTCATCAACATTTATCACATATGATGTACATTTATCACACTGTATATCATGCACTGTGCTGGCATGGAAATAGGAAGTGGCATGTCAAAGAGTCTCCTGCTCTCAGGGACTTATGGGTGAATACTAACTTTCACACATAAATGCAACATGGGTGTAATAAAGTTTGAAAGGCTGTGTTAGGAGGTAGAAGAGGTATGAAGTGAGGGAGATGGGGTAGGAGATCTTGCAAAAACTCCATTAAACAAAGGCAGTGAAGGGCACTCTGTGGTTTGTGTCATCTGCAAGTAGTTCCAATGAGCTGGAGTTCTACAGACAGGGGCAAGGGAGGCAGATTTGGCTAAACTACATGCTGGGTCAGGAGATCTCTGACCACAGGGATTAAGAGAAATTATTCTGTACTGAGTGAAGGTGAGTATAGCAGAGAGTGGCCACATTGCTTTAGAGTGTAAAACCAAGACAATGGGTAAAAAGAAATAGGCATGAAATACACAAAGAGGCAGAATCAACAAGATCTGTGGTTTGGAGAAGTGTGGATCTGAAAAGGGGTTGTTATCAGTTTGCATATCTGGACATCAGGTAAAGACATTTACATGAATCCTGATGTAGCGGAGGACAGACAGAAATCAGCAATGCATGGCCTGGCTGGCAGCCATCCAAGGCTATTCTAAAGATTTGGACTTTAACCAGTATATGACAGAGGTAGCAGGTGGAGCTTGGGGAAAAGATATTAAGATTTGCTCCTGTACCCTTCCCTGCAACAGAGTAAGCAAGAAGGGAGGATGAGTTTGAAGATAAGAGAGAAGGAAGAAGGGTGCCTATCCCTTCACTGTGTTCCTCCCTAAAAGAGAAGAACAGATGTCCAGAGTAGGGCCAGTTGCTCTAGTATTGGTGTTGGGCTGTATGTTGATTATTGGCAGTTGAGTAATGAGAATTTAATGAGAGTATACATACTGGATATTTTAAAATAATAGCTACTATTTCTACTTCATGAATGTCAATTCTACCATGTTGTGTGACTCTGAATCCTTAAAAACAACAGCTTATTGGATATCCTTGAAGATGGTGACAGCTGGAAGTGGGGATTAGGAATCAGGGTTCTTGTTTTGCCCCTTGCTTCAGAATAGGCAAAAGGAAAGAAAGAAGGCCTTTCTGGTTAGAGGGTATTGCAAGCAAGTCCGTATGTATAGAAGTAGGACTGTGAAGATCTCAAGGGAACTGCCTGGGTTACTTGTGGGCTCCCCACTCACCACATATGTTATCAGAATAGCAGATCCAGTTTAGACAACACTGAGGGATGAGGAAGGAACCTGGGTTCTGAGCTATGGGGAACAGCAGATGTTTTCTCCCCAGTAAGAGCTATGATCTAGGTGTGGCAATACATGCCTATAATTCTAGTATTTGTAATACATACATAATTTCAACATCATGATCTACTATAGCAAGTTCAAGGCCAGCCTAGGCTACATGAAGATAAATACCTGACTGCATTTTTCAAAACTGTGACTGTGGTCAGGTTATTTGCTCTCACTTGAAAGCTAGAGAAACCTGCAGATTTGCATGATCTTACTCAATCCTTGTACTTTACAGAAGCCAGAGGCCCAGAAAAGAGGCATGAATGACCCAGAGTCACAAGTCACAGAGTCAGTTAGCAACAGTCGGAAATGAAGTTAACTAGATTCCCTGAAATCCTGCTCAGGCAGCTTTCACTTAAGCCTAGACCTTCATTTTAGTCTCCTTAAAGTATATCACTGATGTTGGTCTAAAGGGCAATACTGCCCTGCATTCTCACAGCCTCCAAATCCTCCTTCTGATTTCTTTGAATTCAAACTCTGGTGTGGAGATGGTATGATGGATCCTGTCTCCTAGGAGGCTATAGCATGGGGGCCACACTGATGATGGAATGCGAAGATATAGCCAGTGCCAGCAGTCCCTGGAACTCAGTGATCCCTGGCACAATGGTGAACATGCCCACCAAGTACATTTCACACATGTGCACACACACAGATATATCCCTTATCACTTTCACCCCATCTCCTGCCACCAATTTTGGCTTAAACCTGAAGAAGGGCTGAGTCCTTAGTTCTCACCCAGGGATTTTCAGAAATTATTGCATCATTACTTAGATTTAGTCAATGAAAGCTCTGGAACTGGTTCTGACCCTCTCTAGGCAGGGCTATAACTGCTGAAATATTGGTTGGGGGTGGTTCATTTCCTTTATCTTTCTGCGCAGACTCTGCTACTTTCTCACTTTTACTTAAGTCCAGGATTCACCTCAGACTTGTTACAAGCACTGCTGAACAGCATTACTAAATATGTCCCAATTTTAGCCCTTCCTCTTCATCCTCGCTGTCCTCTTCATCACTGGATGGATTGTTGCAATGACCTAATTGGTACCCTTGCCTCTAGCTTGCTCCTCCTAAATTTATTCTCCACAGTGTTGCCAGATAATCTTTCTAAAGCACAAGTCTAATGCTATTGCTGCCCAGTATAAACCCTTCAATGGCTCCCCACTGACTTCAAACAAAGTACAAATGCAATCAGCACTCTCCAGAGTGCAGTTCACCTTTGAGAGATCCCAGCTTTAGAGTCCTGCCCACACCAGCAGCCTCCTCCTCCAGTGTCTACCCTTGGGAGATATCTATCATCCTCCTTCTCCTGTTCAGTCCTCTTATTCCTTCAGGATGTAGGAATCCTCTTTTTTAATTACACCCCCAACTGAATGATTTTGTTTAGTGTTCTTGAGAGAGATTGGGGGTGAGGGAGAGAAAGGGTACATTCCATGGTTCAGTGATGGAGGTCAGAGGACAACTCTTGGAAGTCCGTTTGTCAGTTCTCTACTCCTATCACAAGGGTTTCTGGGGATTGAACTCAAGTTGTCAAATTTGCAAGCAAGTTACCCACAGCTATCTCGCCAGCTTCCAGGAACCTTCCTAAACCTCAGCCTGGGTCAAGGCCACCTCTAGGCTCACAGGGAATACATAAATCCTGCCTCTGTTCCATGAGGACAGGCACTGTTTTTAACTCATCTTTATTCATCGTCAGGACATCTGGCTCTTGGCAGACTCCTAATGTTAATAGAATTGAAAACCCTTCCTTTTCTGCTCCTTCTACAAATGTCCTGATTACCTTGGTTGCTAGTTCAAGTTTGTTTTCTTCAGAAATACACCTAAATAGCTCCCTCTGCCAGGAAATCTCTCCTGATCAGCCCCACCTGCTTGCTTCTCTTGGGAGTCCCTAGGCTCAGTTTTGCTGTGTTCCCAGGGTCTCTATCTTATCTTCTCTATTCTCTAAAGAGAGAGTTCAACTCTCACCAAGCTACTGCCTCTGATTTCTCCAACATGTTAGCACTCTCTGTGTTTCTTGGTTAGTAGTGTGGCATTCCCAACCCTTGGCAAGTTTCCCTGCAGCTGGTGGGCTCTACTTCATGCCTGTGGCAGACCTGGGATTTGAATTCACTGCAATAGGTAATGCCTGTGGTTGTTAAGGGTCTTCCTTGAATTACTAATTTGTATGCTCTGAGCTGTTTTGTTAAGCGTGCAAAGGTGCACTTTCTTTCCCCTTTTCTTCATGGGCATTAAACTTCACTTCTTAGGGTTCCACTTTAATTGACATCTCCTAGGCCTGTTCCACTGTCATGTCTGTGAGTCCATGGAGGCAAGGGCAAGTGGAAGCTCACAGCAGTCAGGCTCAACTTTTAACTTTGGCTCCCTTTATCTCCCCAAGTGAGGCAGCGGATCATTTGCAGAATGAAGGTAACATCAATACGAAGTGAGGTGTGATTGCAATTGTCCTTCCGGCTTCCTTCTTCCCCTCCTCCTAATTTATAACATCTAGATGTCTAACTCTCCTTGGCATTTACCTAAGTCTCACAGCACCTCAGGAACCCAAGAACTGCTGGTCCAGATGTAGGAAACACCAGTGCTTCAGGAACTCTTGAGCTCCATAGAATTAGAAAGTACGACACAAAAGTCAGGAAAAAAGGGAGAGAGTCTAGTTACAGGACAGCAGTAAAAAGATGGAAAGCAGAGGGCAGGAAACAGACCAGGCTGGGTGACAGACACGAGGCGAGATGCTTCACTTATGACCCAAACACTGCGCCCGAAGCACTTCCACACACAAGTGAGTAAGGAGAGGGTAAATTAGAGTTGGTTTTCCACAGCTCTGGGAACAGTGTGCCCAGAGACCAAGTTGTGGCCCTAGCTCCCTCTTTATTCTAATTATGTGAGCTTACACTGCTCTGAGCCTCTGGCAACTTAGCCACAAGGCTGAGGACAACAGACTGCCTCTGGCAGGGGTGGGGTGAGGGCTGAAAGGGCTCTGCTGGTTATAAAGTACCACCCATGTTTCAGCCAACATTTTTATGAAGGCAGCACCCACAAGGACTGGTCATCCAGACAGAGGTCTAAGTGCAAATGCAGTCTCAATTATCAAGAAGGGGAACATTCTCAGCCAGGAATTATGGTTCCCCCTTGTGTCATATGATCCGAGTCTAGGCCCTTTAACACAGGCTGGCCAACATTAACACCACATGACGAAGCACTTGTCTCTTCCATCAGCTGAAGAGGACTGCATTTTTGCCAGGGGTCTGCTCTTGTGCCTAAGTTAGTGCTGATAATACAGTGGGCATCCGTGTCCACTATTTGAATTCTAAACTACTCTAGGTTGCAATCCTCTTTGCAGCTTCTACCCATCAGTTCTGGTTCTTTTCTCTGGAGTCACATAAAATGAATCTAATTCTCTTCCACATTACAGTCCTTTAAGCATGTAAGGAGAGTTATGGCATGTCCCCAGAGTTTCCTCTACTCATGACCAAATATGCCTAGTTCTTAAACTGCCGCTTTCACAAGCATCTTCCTGCAAATATGTTGCCTCTGCTTCCCTGAAAAACCTTCTCTGGATCCATACCCAGCCACCTCTGTTCTCTCTCTCTGTATGTGAGACATGGCCTCAGAGTTTCCTCTTTCAAGAATGTGCATACAAAAAAAAAAAAAGAATGTGCATACATTTGAGTGCGCATATGCATGCAGGTATACATATGCATGTGCATATGGAGACTAGATGTCAATCGTCAATATCAGGTATCCTCTGTCACTTTCCATCTTGTATTTTGGACACAGGGTCTCTTGCTGAATCTACTACTTCACCTATTCAGCAAAACTAGCTTGTCAGAGAGTTCCAGGGATCTCCCTGTCTCTGCCTCCCCAGCACTAGGATTCCAGGTGTGCATTATTATGCCCAGCTCTTCACATGGGTACTGGGGATCTGAACTCAGACCTTCATGATCATGGCAAGAACTTTACTAACTATGCCATCTCTCCTAATCACCATTTCTTCCGCTATTCTTCTATCCAGCTCAAAGCTCTCCATCCAGCCCCAAATGAATCAGCCAAAATGCTTATTTAGTATCTCCAGTTAGGTGTCTAGTTGGAATCTCATAGTTAACATGTCCAAAACTAAGCTCCTGTTCTGTAGAAATAGCTTAGTAGGAAAGTAGCATGCAACCTTTGCAAATTCCTGAGTTTGATCTCCACCAATACCTGCCAAAATAAAGCTGAGCTTCTATTCTTTCATTGAACTCAGTTCCCTCCTTACAGAATTCGTTCCTTCAGGATCTTTTTTTAAAATTTTTTTTTTATTCAATTGTGTGCGTGTGCGTGTGCGTGTGCGTGTGTGTGTGTGTGTGTGTGTGTATGAGTGTAGAACCACGGACGAATTCGGGAACCACCATGGATGCCTCCACCTCCTCCTTGTTTACTCTGCCCTGAGATTCACAGGCTCCGCCCTACCAGGACCAGAAACGCAGGCCGCCCCGCTTCAGCCCGGCATCTATACGTGGGATCTGGGATCCAAACTCAGGACCTTCCGCCTGCAAGGCAGAAGCTTAACCCCTGAGCCACTTCTCCAGCCTCTCCTTCAGGATCTTAAGACAAAACCTGGCCATCATCCTGAGCTCTTTCTTCCTTTGAACCCTGCACCCCAAATACCAAGGAATCCTGGTTTTAGCTTTAAATTAACTTTAGAGACAGGTCATCACATAGCACACACAGGTGCCTCTGATACAGACCACTGTGGCAGCCACATGTGGGTCCTCACTTCCTAGGTCTGCCCCCAGCCAGACTAACTTTGCTCAGAGAATCTAGCACATTACTTTCCTGCCCCAAGTCTAAAATGGCTTCTGATATTGTTCAGAGGAAAAAGCCCACATCCTTAGGAATTCTTAAAGGCTCGTCTTATATCTTGTCTGGTCTTTGTGGTCCTTCTTGTGACAGATACTCTAGGCCCCTGGAATTCCAAGTGACAACAATGGTTCTGTTACTCATGGTAGAATAAAAGCTATTTCGTTATTTTTTTTTTCCTGATTTGTTTGAGACAGGTTCTGTACTAGTTACTCTTATCTGTTGCTGTGAGAGAACACCCAAAGTCAAACCACTTAAGGGAGAAAGGGAAATTATTTAGTTTACGGTTCCAGAAGGAAGATATAGCTTTTCATGGCGGAGGCAGAAGCTGAAGGAGGCCTAGATTACTGCAAACATCTTGGACACTGAGCGCTATCAGACTTCTTGCTGCAAAGGCAGACTTCTCCCAGAGGTAGGGCGGGATTAATCCACCTCAAGACCTTCCCTCTGTGACTGCCTTCCTCCAGCAAGGTTCGACCTCTCAAGGATGCCATGACCTTCCCAAACATGTGAGACTGTGGGGGACAAATTCCAAATCATGACAGGTTCAAATGCAGCCTAGACTGGTCTGGATCACTGGTCACTGTGTAGCCCATGGACAACCCTAAACAGATCCTCTGGCTTCTACCTCCCAAGTGCTGGAATTACAGGTGTGCACCATCTTGCCTAGTTCTACATCTGAATTTATGTTAGGGAGGCAACCAGAAGGGGCTGAACAAGCTGGAAAGGTATTAATCTGACCTGGGGCCTCCAGAGAAGGAAGAAGACTGGAGTCTGAACACAATCACATGAGTGAAAAGTCACCTGTGAAACTGAGGCCCTGAGAGCTCGCTGGTTGGGAAATGTAGTGTGGTGCACAATGAGTGACGGCGCTGATCCTCCACCATCTGGCAGATGATACCGAAGCTCCATGCCTGCCTCTTGTAGACCTCTGCCTGTGAGTCTCTTCATTTGATTCTTTTAAGCCAAGGTCTTGGGGAACACTGGATTCATAGGTAATTAGTGAGAAGAATGGGGAGTTTGGGAACCCCTGGTATGTGAAGTAGGGAGCGTCTTATTAGAACTGTGTTCTTGCTCTGTGAAATCTTCACTGTTAACAGATCAGGATAGTTAGCATCAGGAATGAACCCAAGTATCGAGGTCTTCATAATCTGTGTGTTGCATTCATGTACATACACATGTGGCCCCACCTCATTACTTCCATTACTAGCTCCTCTTCTCAGGTCACTACTACAACCATACTAGCTTTTGCTCAAATTTTACTCCTGCCTTAGGATGTTTGCATTTGCCTTTCCCTAGAATGTCTTTCCCACTGGCATGTCAACATCTTCATCTCCTTTGGATATTTTCTTTGTTATTGGATCTTCTGAGTAAGTCTTTCCCCCCACCCACCATGTTATGACTTAGATCTTGCATGTCCCCTCAAACACTCATGTGCTAATAATGGCTTGTCTCCAGCCCGTGGCACTGCTGGGAGAGGTGAGACCTTAAGGGAGCATAAAGGAAGAAGGTAAGATCCCTGGGTCCATCATCCTGGATGCAGCACTTACAGTGCTCTGCAGTTCATCATCACCTCACTTCTTCACAGTAGTATTAATCTGTCCCAAATCTTACTCTTCTAAGGCCCGTTAGGTAGAGTTTTCTTTTCCCACTTTGTTTATTCTGTCTTTTCCATACTTTTTCTAAGTGCCTGGGAATTTAAAGTCATTAAATGAGTACCTGAATGTGTTCTGATTTCAAGGTGCTTCATTAAAGGGAAGTTTAGCATTTCCCATGAAAGTGTGTTTCCAGAAAAGGCAAAAGCTCTCTAGAAATGTGCACTCTCCAGCATAATGCACAGGACTGCTCTGTTACCAGTAGGACTTCACAGGAAGTCCAGAACACAGGCAGAAGTGGGTTTACCTTCTGCTCTGCAATCTCGTCCTTACACAATACCTGCTATACACAGCACTCAGGTCTTGCAGAGATGGCTTGTTTGCATCACCTTGCTTGCTATATCTATCTATATATCCAAAACTGCCCCTGAAATCCAACCTGCTCCTAGTTCACAACTTCTAAGTGAATAAATAAATGAATGAGCAGGGCATCAAGTTTATTATTTCATGTGTTTGCTTCTAGAACCTTAACATATACTACAAAGACACATGCTGTTAATCCTACCGTGCTGATGAAAAGTAGAGGCAAAGGGAAAACAATTTGCCTGTTTCACCAAGTTTCTGAAATGAAACAGCAGAATTAAACCCAGGACTTCTTATTACAGTGAGCTCCATCTTGTGTTCGTGCTGCCTTAAATCATTCCTACTATCACCATGGATAAGTGAAGAGACGAGATTGAGTCTTAGATTCTTCATCTATAAACACGGATGAGCAATATGTGCCACATAACTGTATCCACTGCCTTCCTACAGAGCCGAGAATTGTCCCAACTTCAAGTAATGAAGACTTAGCATGTGCACAGCATGCAGACAGCCTGGTCTCAAGATTGTGTGAACCGAAATCTATGAAGTGCTCAGTCACATAAATGCTGTGTGAAGAGTAGCCGTCAGTAAGTGCTAGGATTCCAGAGTGGCAAGAAATTGGCCTAACTCTCCCCACCAGGCTCGCCACTCACCTTGGTGGGAGGAATCACGTGGTGTACTCACAGAACAGACACCACCCAACAAGGCACATATTCCCTCAGAGGGCTGAGGCTGGTTGGAGGAGTGGGGTGGGGGGTGCGCAAGAAGCCCGTTCTGGTTCTGTTCCTCAGTTCTCTGTTGGGCTCAATCTCAGATTGGCTTCCAGTCCTCTCCAGAGGGTACAATTTTTTTTTTTTTTTTTTGGCTTGGCTTGGCTTCCCTTTCCCACTAAGCAATGGCCAACAAAGTAGACTTCTCTGCCCCATGGGGCTCACCATCCTGGGCACCAGGCTCTGGGAAAGTGAGGCAGAGGAAGGATCTTCAAGCTGCCCCAGGCTCTCCTGAACCACGGAGTTCCCATTCGCTGAGCCCTTTATCCCTGAAAAGAAGCAGCCAGGCAGAAAGACAAAGGCCATATCTGATCCCAGCAGGGCGGAGGCCACAGGCTGGGGTAGGGAGGCTTGCTGAAGGGGCCAAGAAAGGGGCCTGGGTGAATGGGAGCAGGAAAGGGGTGAGGCCTGGCATCCTCGGTCATCTTCCTCTCCCTCCCTGAGAGAGAGGCTGAAATCTCACACAATTTGTGTTTCCAAGAAGCTTTCATCTATTTTCATTCCCCAGTGTGGCTCCCGTGGCCCTACAATCGGATTCTCCTTTTTTCTCCCCCAATTCACTTTCTTGTAGTTGGTCTCAGGCCTGGATAGGGCAGGGGACATAGCTTGGTGGAGCTTGTGGCAGCTGAGTAAGAGCATAGGCTACAGTAGGAAGTGTGACACCTGGCTGTCTCCACTCCCTCCCCAGAGCAGGAGAACTGCCCTAACCTCAGGTCCTGAAGACTCAGCATGTGCACAGTGTGCAGACAGCCTGTTCTTATTTAGTAGGGACTCAGTACATAGTCCAGAAGTGTGAAGACGGGACTCCATTCCATAATTTCACCTGGCTCCTAGTAGCTTCACAAACTACAGAGGCCAGGTAGAAGAGTGAAGAAATAGAAAAGCTTATGGTCCCAGCTGAAAGACTAAATATCTCAACTGCCTCTCAAGGAGCAGGAGGAGGGAAGAGGATAGTACTAAGGTCACATTCTCCTCAAACCTAGAATCTCTGGCCCCGGTAACCTCTCTGAGTCATTTATCTCCTATGGAAAGGCCACATGTGACTATCATTAGAGCTACTGGTGGCCTGGGCTGCCCTTGGCCTTCCTTCACTTATGCCCCCCCACTCCTTTCCACCCTGCTCTTACAGGCTGCCAACTCAAAGAGTACTGTAGCAAATTGTCCAAACTGCAGACTTTCGTAAGTTTGCTTTCTTATTCTCTAAAAGATATCTTACTCTTCTCCCCACATCTGTCTGGCCTCACTCCATGCAAGCTATCCTGCTGTCCCCACGACAGACAGGACTCCATGCAAGCTTGGGATTTTCAATGTGCAAAGCACTTGCCTATTGTTACACTACTCGAACCAAGGGGTTACCTTGCAGGCATGTATTGCTGAGTAAGAGATGAAATGTGCCAGTGGCTCTGGGAGAGGATGGGCTGGACTCTAAAGGGGGGAAGGCTAGCCCGGGGTCATGGGAAGATCACCTGTAGGTGGGCACAAGATTAACTGGGTTGGATCCCAATATAAACAGACCAATGAGATGTAGTGGACCAAAAGCTCCAATCAGGTTTATAGAAACTGGAGCTAACCAAGAACGAAAGTAATTTTTTCCGGGCTTGCCTAAGTGTATAAATATACCTGACCCTGGCAGGCATCTTTGGCTCCCTGCACTACATGTCTGGAGTCCAAGAGTTCTTTTCTAGCTCCTTGCCCCTTGTAGATTCCATATCTGAAGTCCACGAATTCTCTAGGGCTCTCTTGCCCCTCACAGATTCACATCTGTGAGTTCCATTCTTTTTCTCCTCTAATAAACTCTACCTTAATCCTCTATGCATGTTCTGGTTTCAATCTTCAACTCCCAAACATAAGAACCTGGACATATACAGACCCCAGAGTGATCATGTAACAACCCCACTAGGTCAGCCCTAAGATAGGAGACAGGGGTCAGGGGGTTCGGGGTTAGGTTCATCTTGACCTTTGAACCACACTTAGGGGTAGCTCTGTCAAGCATTCTCTTTCTTTGGGGACCTGGACTCCTTCCTCTCTCTCTCATGCTTGACCCCAAAATGACTGTCAATTCCAACCGTGGAATGCCTTCTGAATTAAATGCCTCTACTCCTACACGGTTCCCCCTTGTTTCCATACTATTCCTTCTATCCTGGATGGTTTAATGCAGAACCACTTACAGAGCTGTACGGCATGTGTGTCTCCGATTGAGAGAATGAATAGCCTGTCTCCATGGTACCCTTTATTGGCTGAGCCACTCTCAGGCTTCTGTGGGACAATACATCTCTGCAAAAGATCTCTCCCCACAGCTTACTATGTTTTCTCACTTTCTTCTTTGGGGATCCCATTTAGACCATCTTTTGTATCCCAGCGCTCAATGGAGTTCCTAGCATATAATTGCTGCTCAATAAACATCTGTTGAATTAAGGCAGGATTAGAGCAGCTATGCAGAGATGGGTCTGCAAGGTCTTTGAAGGTCTTTGGAATTCCAGAAAGCCATCCCCTACTGCTGGGATCTCCCTGAAGGAACACTCCTGCTCCTGAGCCTCCCAGACTCCTGACTCCAATCCTCCCAGAGATAAGATGGCCAACTTCCTTATGAAAGGATTATGGAGATGAACTCTCTGTATCAAACAAACAACTTGGATCTCTAGCCTCACCTGGACCCAAGAACAACTGGGTTGGGCCCCAAGGGGAGCTAACCAATGAGAAAAAAAGTCAGTTTCCCAGGCTTGCCTGGACCCTGGCAGCCATCTTTGTCTTCCTAGTCCCTCATGGTATTCGGAGTGCTGAGTTCTGTCCCTTGCCTGTTTCTCATGGATTCCATGCCTGGGGTTTTCTGGGGAGCCCTACACCCTTGTAGCACTTGAGAGTGCCACGAGTTCTTTCTAGTTCCTTGCCTCTCATGGATTCCGTGAGTTCTCTGGTGCCTGCCCCTCATGGCACTCTAGTGCCTTGAGTCTGTGTCTTGTTCCTTGCAGCTCATGTATTCTATGCCTGAATTCCATGTGTTCTCGCCTTATTCTCCTCTAATAAACTCTACCTTAATCTTCTCACGTATTCTGGTTTCAGTTTTCAACTCCGGAACACAAGAACCCTGCAACATTGGGACAATCGTTCCTGTAACATTTGGTGCCTATAATGGTTGGATTTTGGTGTCAACTTGATGGTTGCAGACTGTTTGAGGTGCAGCTGTGGAGGGTTAATGTTGGAATAGCCCCTGAACAAGTACTTGATTGATTGCTGTGGAGAACCTTCAGTGATGGGCCAGATAATAGGAGGTGCAAGGAAGAGGGACTAGCTCTTTTCTTGTCCTGTGTCATTCGCTGTGGAGTCCACTCTGTTAGCGTGTGCACTTTTAGAGCATCAGCCTTCTTTATTGCTGCTGCTGCTGACTCCACCCTTGGCTGACTTGCAGTTTCATCTTTTCCATCACCTTGTTGCTGCTCCCACTGCCTTTGGAGCCCGGCCTCTGGGCCTCGTTGCTATTCCCTGTTCATCACTGATGTCAGAGCCCAGGGTCTTCCACCCTCCAGAGAAGTGAAAGCTTCAGACCTTGGGATCTTTTGGCTTTGTGGAATGTTCTAGTCAAGAGCGAGGTGGCTGCGAGCAGCTACTTTGAAGGACATTATTTTTTATTGAGTTATTTTAATAAACTTATTTATGTATACTACATTCTATAGATTCTGTTTCAAAGTTAGACACCTAGAAGACAAAACAGACTCACCTCCTTTATTGCTTAAAAATCTCCATTACAGGATGATGGAGAGATGGCTCAGAAGTTAAGATTCTGCCTCACAAGCAGAAGGTTTGAGTTTGATCTCAGGTCCCACATAAAAAATGCCAGGTGGAAATGGTGGTGGCCTGTACTTTCAACCCTGGTGGGTGAAGAATCAAAAAAAAAGGAGGCAAAAGCAATCCTTGGTCCTGAAGCCACCCTCTGTTCTCCACCAAACACATTTAGTGCCTTCTGATAAACACACATACTAAATAAATAGATTCTTTTGTTGGTTTGTTTTTTAAAAAACCTCCATTACACCCTTGCTGCTAACACCCTTCCTTGCTATGCAGGTTCCTGACTACCTTCCCACCCGCCTCTTGGCCACTTACTCATTCCATGATAAGTATTCTAATTCTCTGAACAGGTCAGGCCTTTTTCTTCCTGGAGTTACTGGTAAGGAAAGGTCCACTCTCATTTTCTAGAATATTTTCTCTTCCATTTTCACCTGGAAAAATGTTATTTGTGTTATCAGATCAAGATGGGAAACCGCCTCCACCAGGAAGTCCTCTTAACTCATCCATGCAAAATGAGTTGCTCGCGTTCCCCAGATAAGAGACCCATCTTTATAGAATGTGGGCTAGGTACTATCTCACAATTGTCTGAGAAGATGGGCATTTCCAACCTGGCTCATGTTTGACCCACGACTAGTAAAAGCTGGATCCAAGGTTGAAGCGAAGTGGTGCGCCCTCACTTTGGGTCTCTAAGGTCTTTGCTCCTTCTTCCCTGCTCTTCCCCCTCATGGCCCCTACCGCCTCTAGGAGGCTTGCTCTGCCTCACAGCACTTGCCACACTGGTTGTCAGATACAGGGCAAGAGGCTGGTTCTTGCATCTGCATTTCTGGAGGCGAAGCCTCCCAAAAAAACAGGTTTCCAGAAGGACCTCAGTCAGAACAGTTAAGAGAGAAGAAACACGTGAATGAACACATAGAGAGTGACATGACTCGGTGGGGGCAGATCTGGAGGAGCCGTCCAGGGAAAGTACGCGTCCAGAGGAAAGTACGCTGGGGACTCTCAGCCCGAGCTCTCAGCAGAGCTCCCTGTGCACCGGCTGTCTCTTCTCTTAGGAGCTCTCAAGCCCATCAACCACCATAAGTAGATGGCACGGTTGCCAAAAAACAGAAGCTAAACACATCAAAACAAACTAAAAAACATAACAACAACATCCACAAGTAACAAGCATGATGCCCTCTGAAGAACAAGACAGGCTCATGCCCTGCCTTCTGGGACCTCCCTCAGAGCCTAGCACATCCACATAGGTAGCAACCTCCAGGTCATCTGCAAAGAAGCCCCAACACAGACGATCCATACAGTACACGGCCAGACTGCATTTATATCACAAGCATTTTACAACAGGAGACCAAGGAGTATAGAGAAGGGAACAGCTGTGCTAGCCACAGGCTCCCTTCTGGTTGTGAGCTCAGGGACCACTGGGAAGAAAACCCAGCTCGAGGACTTAAGTAGAGGCAGGCAGGATGTCTGAGCATTTGGCAGGCCCACTTGTCCTGGCCTAGGCCCCCCTCCCAGCTTGCTGTGTCCTGGTCCTTGCCACTCATGTTTTCCAGCTCCACTGGCCAACTGGTGGGAATGAGGAGCCATAAAGGAAGCAGACAGCACAAGCTGTACATCCAGCAGTTTCGCCACTGGCAATTTGATACCAAAAAATAAAATGAGGACGAGGATGCAGGGTCAGCAAGGGAAGTACATTTCCGAGAGTTTCCTTTTTATTGACAAGCGGCCAGTGCTTTCGCAGACGGTTCTGTGGCAAGCCAGGCCCAGGCACTGTCAGCAAAGCCCAGGCATTTATGATATAAGATCCAGCAGCCTGTGTTTGGGGAGGGGTGGCAACAGAATGGCAGAGAATCCATGTTGGAAGGGACAGTGAAAGTCACATTGTTCACTCTTCCTTCTCAATCAGAAATTTCTTGTCCAGGGGATCAACATATAGCCTGCAAGCTCCTTCTTAACTCCTGGCCCCAGGGCTTGCTGTCTCCTGAAGCAGAGCTTCCCTTGTGCTTGCAGTTCTGCTATGAAACCCATTCTTTGGTCAGTGAGATGCTACCTTTCTATTCATCCTCTTTGGCCTTGGAACCGACCACAGGGTATTCAGTGAAAATTGGGTTGTGTTCTCCATTCTCCAGCAGTGACCAAAAGGAAGCCCAGGTGATGCTTGTTATAGCTTCCCTGTTGCACATAAATTCATGATCAAACAACTTAGGGGAACAAAGAGGCTGTCATGGTTTGCAATGTGTCTCTCACAGTCTTTGACAAGGCTATGGCACCTTGAGAGGTGGAGCCTTGCTGGAGGAAGGTGGTCACAAGGGGTGGGCCTTGAGGTGGATTAGTCCCACCCTACCTCCAGGAGAAATATGCCTTTTCAGCAAGCAGTCTTGCAGCTCTCAGCCTCCAAGATGTCTGCAGTGACGTAGCCTCCTCCAGCTTTGGCCAGCCAGCCATGCGGCCTCTGCTTTGAGAGACTGTTTCTCCCCTCTGGAACCGTAAGCTGAATAAATCTCCCTTTTCCCTTGAGTTGCTTGACTTTGGGTGCTCTCTCAGAGCAACAGTTAAGAGTAACTATTACAGAGGCCTTATTCTTGCTTACTATTCTCCATTACAGTTCACAGTTCAGTTTGGCAGGAGAGTTCATACCAACACCAGGAGCCAAGAGAACTGGCACACATAACCACAGGGATTTCTGAGAGAAGGACAAACCTCCCTTGCCAGAATGCCTGCATGCCAATATGCCAAAGTATGTCAAAGTACTAAACCAGCTCTCTGCAACTAATCTACCTGCCCAGGGAATGGTCCGCCCACTGTGGCCTGGTTTCTCCTCATAATCTCCTGCAGGCTTGCTTAGGATTTGCCTTAACTACTAATTCTTCACAGGTGTGCTCAGAGTTCAGTCTTCAACTGTCAAGTTGACACCTATTATCTAACTAACACCGTATTCAGCTAGTCCTATGTGGTGTCTCACAGCGAAGGGTCTGGACACTGCATACAACCACCAAGGATTTTGCATCATCCTCTCTGGGTTATTCAGTATCTGAGATCTGAGGGCTTCGATCCGTTTATTATCCTGATGTACTAGCACTGCTTTGCCGTCTTTGTCTTCCACATCCTAACACTTATCTAAGTTACGATTCATTCATGTTCACTTACTGTCCCCTGCCCATTCCCACACCCAACCCCTCTAGCTATGCCAGGTCAGAATCTCCTGCCTCCGTTCAGTTGAACAAGTGGGGGGTAATGACTGCGGGAGCACAGTGCAGCCTGTAAGTCTCCCTATACCAGTGCTGACTTGCCAAGCTTTCTGCAAGACTTCCCTCCCGTAGGCAGAAGAAAGAGCTGTTTTCCCTGAATAGCTGGGCAGAAGGACAGAGGTTGGTCCAAGGGGAACCTCCTGGGAAGATTGTTTGAGCAGAGCTTGACCCTAACTCAATAAAAACCACCAGCAACTAGTGTCACATGGTCCTTCCCAGAATCTAAGTGACAGAGTGGCACTGTCCTGAGGAAGTGGGTACAAGCAGCAGGGGTCAACCGTGAGGCTTCTGGGATCTGCCTAACCCTGGAGAAAGAGCTGGGGAGAAAAGGTGACTAGAGGCCTAGGATACTCTACATTTAAGAGCTCCACAGGAGGCTGAGGTCCCCATCCTGAGAAAGCACCCTGAGGTCCCCAGAGTGACTGTATCAGGGCTGGAAGGAGACTTGAGTTGTGATGATTGGCAACAATAAAAATAATGGTAACTTACTGAAGATGATGTGTGCTGACATTCTGCTAATTGCTTTATGGACATTGGATATCAATTCACTTACTGTTTACAATGTCCTGAGAAGCCTAAGGGGTTAACTCGTTTATAACAATAGAATCCCAGCAGGGCTTGAAGCAGACCGAAGCAGAAGGACTGCTGAAGTTTGAGGTCAACTGGCCTACAGAAAGAGACTATAAAAAAACAAACCAAAAACAACAACAAGGAGGGGAGAACTGGAAGCTCGGTGGGATTGGGATGCTCAGCTAAGGCCCAGCACTGGGAACTTCAACTGGGTTGATTCTGTCTCCAGAATACTGTTCATTGCATGGGATGGACAAGCCCTAGGGCACCCTCTAAATCTTCTGTAACAGAGACAGAGATGCAAGGGGCCCTTAAGAGTATCCTAGGACTGAGTTCAGCACACGTCCCACTATGTTTCAAGGCAGACCTTCCAAGGCACCTTGGCTGGATCATAGCCAGAAAACCCAACCGCTAGCCACCCTTCCTCTGGCACCTTCTTTGGTCTTTCTCACACAGTCTTTCTTTTCCAGACAGCTTGCCTCTACCCCAAAACATCTTTTCTTATTTCTTTAAAGCCAGAGAACATGAAGCTTCAGCTGTCGAGATGCCTCAGACATGAGCCAGCCCACGCTCCCACTTCAGAGTAAAGGACTCTGTCTTTGTAAGCTAACGCAGGTTGCACCCAATTCTCAGGTCAGTGACGTCAGAACTCATCTGAGGGAACCTGCACTCTCAATGGAGCTTGTTACTCTCCTTGCAGACTCTGCTGGTCTTGACTGATCCGGGAGTTCATTCTAACAACTCTCACCCTCAGGCCCCTCCACCACTCATAGATATAGGGCTGCAGTGGATGGCCTGCTGTTCTTAGCATCGAACATATCTCATCTGTAGAACTGAGCCCCTTAAACCGCCCAGACAGTCCCAGAACACATCTGTACAGTTCATTACAGTATCTACCTGAACAAGTTACACTGGAAAAAAAGTTTGGAACACTAATGAATTATGCAACAGCGTGAAGTGATTCTTATTTTGTGTTCCAGGGGATATCGTTTGCATACAGTACATGTACATAATTCCAGTTCTTTAATTTTAAAATGTCAAGGACCAAGACACTGATGTATCAAAAACCAAGTCACTTCCGCTTTTGTATCATCCCTAGCGTTCCTTGGGTTGATTTGGTTTAGGGAAGTATCTCCCTATACTTTGGCTCTCTGGAAAACTCAGACTATGCTTAAATCCAATCCTCAGCTCTGTACAATCCCACAACTCTTAAAATTTGTGCAACATTGAGGTAGTAAAATGCCTCTTTAAGGGACAAAAGCACATCCCTCTCAAATTACTGGGATGTGGTGGCACATGCCTATAATCCTAGCACTTGAGGACTGAGGCAGAAGGATTGCCTCTAATTCAAGGTCAGTTTGGGCTACAGAGCAAAAACCTATTTCAAAACAATTGAGTTAATAAATCATTTAAACATCAGTTAGTGACACTGGCAGCACAGACTCTATCTAGCAAGAAATGGTCTAACTCCATCAGGAAGATTACATGAAAGAACTGAGAGATCATGGCTAGACTGTAGAACCAGGTGTCTGGTCTGGATCTCAGCTCTAAGTTCACTTCTCTGGGTTGTGATATGTTGTCCAGGAACTAGTCAGTGATTCTTGACAACAGGTTCCATGGGAATGAAAGGAAGTAGATGAACTATGGGTAGTACACCCAGGAAGTTCTCACTAACGCTCCATTCTCTTCCCCTGGTTTCTCTCTCCATCTATTCTTTTGGTGTACAGGGCAAATCAAGGTCTTCACTGCAGTCCCTGCACCTCCCCTCCACTGAGGAACAAAAGCTGCCAGAGTCAGGGGCTGGACCATCTGTAATTCCTGTTGTGTGTGCAGATGAAACCACTGAACATCAGGACCTCCCTCTTCTTGGACACGTGCTGCCTAAGGCCTTGGTCCCAGGGGGCTGTTCTAAACAGGTGTCTCAATTTAAAAACAAAAACACTAACAGATGTTAAGTAACTGATACCTTAAAAGAGGCAAGGAAGACACCTGAATAGCTCCCTAGCAGGAGTCACTGGTGGATGATTCATCCCAGTTATTGCTTCATTTCAAAGACAGGACACAAACTCAAAGGCAGGATACAAACCAAAGAGGTAAAAGTAAAAAAGGCAAAAAAAAAAAAAAAAAAATAGAGACCAGTGAGATAGCTAGGTGATTAAGAGCACCTGTGATCTAAGTGTGATTTGGAGTCCACATGGTGAAAACAGAGAACTGACTTTCAAAAGTTGTCAAGTTATCCTCTGACTTCCAACACACATTTTGTACCTGTTTCAATAGATAGATAGATAGATGATAGACAGGTAGGTAGGTAGGTAGGTAGGTAGGTAGATAGATAGATAGATAGATAAATGATAGATACGTATCAATATTTAAAATGACAAAAAATAAGCAAAAGCGCGTACACACACACACACACACACACACACACACACACACACTCTCTCTCTCAAGGATATACAAAACCAGTCCGTTATAAATGTTTATAGAACAGAATACACAAAATTTAAGTATTGATTTTCCTTAGTGTCTTAGCTACTTTTCTGTTGCTGTGACACAAGCAACTTGAGGTAAAAAGGGTTAATTTCAGCTTACAGTTCCAGAGGAATAGAGTCCTCTCTTCAGGTTGAGCCACACTCAGGAAGCGGACAGCAAGATGAGAAGTGGGGCCAGGCTACAAAACCTCAAGGCCCTGCCCCAGTTGCCATACTTCTTCTAGTGAAGCACCAAACACCTAAAGGCTCCACAACCTTCCCTAACAGTATCACCGGCTGGGGGCAGAGTTCATATGAAAACTGTTATACCCATCATGCTTCCTTTCTTTAGTGAAAAAATGGGGAAACCCCCCCCAAAACAAAAAACAACCCAGCATTTGTCTGTGGTGGGATGAGAAAGAAATGTGTAACCTTCAGTAAAAACTGGACAACTGCCAAATGCCAATGTGTCTGCTCTACCTGTCTATGGTTGACCTCTCCTTCAACTCCAGAACTGACACAGAAATAATAAGAAATAGTAATTACTTCCATTTGATGAGCAGTTGATAACTCACATCATTTTTATACCCATTTTATTTACTGAGCCAGAAACTCTCAGCCCTAGGAAGCTGAATCTCAGAGAAATTCAAATTCTTAGAGCTGGTGAAAGATTAAGAGCCTGAACCCAGTCTGGTTCCTTCCTGTAGTTTGAACTGAAATAGCCCCTGTGTTTGAAGGAAATGGTGAACCTTTGGGACACAGGACCTTTTGGACCATAAAGCGGGATGCAGCAGTTCTGTCCCCTCCACTTCAGCTCTGTTCGCTTCCTGTCTGTCATGACATGACTGGTTCCTTCTGCCATGTTCTGCTATGATGATCTGCCTCTTCAAGGTCCCAAAGCAAACAGCCCACACATCATGGACTGAGACCTTCAAGACTTTGAGTGAAAATAAACTTTTTCTTTTTTTGAGCTGATGAACCTTGAACATTTTGTTGTATTAGTGGAAAATTAAAATTCCAGATACACTGGGACATAAACTGTAATGAAGACTGGGCAGAGACTCTTCATACGAGGCACAGCATAGCTACCAGACTATTGGATTCATAGGCATGATCTACCACACCTGGCTATTTTTGTGATTTAAAGATTTATTTAACTGGGGGTCCTCAGAAGTCAAGAATACCAACTCTTTCACTTCATGTCTTCCCATTCTGTACCTAGGGTATGATCAGTACTAACAGGCCACACAGGTTCCAACCCCCCCCACTCAGACTCAAAGTACAAGTCCCACATCCCTGCCACAGGATAGACAGTTACAGTTGATTTCAGTTACAAACATGGAATCCTAACCTCAGAGGGTTGTGTGAGTGTGTGTGTGTGTTCATATATGTTTGTGTATGTGTGTACATGCATGTACACATTGTGTATGTACTTGTGTTTATATGGTGGAGAGAAGAAAGGAATAAAGGAAAAGAGGATGCATGTACACATTGTGTATGTGCTTTTGTTTATATGGTGGTAGAATGAAGTTATCTACCATGGGAGGAGGGAGGATGAAGGTATCTTCCATCAGGAGTGGCATGAAAGTGTCTGCCATTGGAGAAAGAATGTTAGAACAGAAGGGAACCTTCCACTCCTTAGCCTGTATTAGGGAAGACATCCCAATATTACTTCTTCCCATTACAAACTTCAATTCCCTTTTCATTTAGGGGACCAAGGCACAGAGCTGCCTTGCTGATTGGTTTAAGTTTAATTCATTTGTGTAATATCCCTGTTCAGAACAATGTCTAATTAACACTTTTGTTGGGGGTAATAAAACCTCCCATAATCATTAATGAATGGGAGAGAGGAAGAATGCTTTCCCACGCAGCATCCCGAAGTCTTGCAGGAGGTTTGCTGGCTTTATCTTAGAGATGTCTTAATGAGATGTGCCTTCATAACAGATTATTGCTCACTTTAGACCAGGAGAAACAAAAGGGCTGAGATATAATGAGGGGAGGTTCAACAGTACATGGAGTCAGCCTCACATCAGGACTGGTGACCTTAATTTAGGATACCCTGCAAAGAGAAGGGAACACCAACGCTAAGTTAAGCCAAGAAATTCAGAGAAATTGAGAGACTTGCCCAAGGAAACCAAGCTAAGATATCCAGTGACAAGAGTAGAGCCCACATCTGACTCAGAACCCTGAGCTTTTAAGGGAGCAGACTTTGTCTGCATATCACTGGGCACCTGTTACTCTCTCTAGAGACACCTCAGAGCCCTACTGTGGGATGATTGTAAGGAAGGGCTCATGGAGACCTGGACTTGGTCTAATGATAGGAAGGAGTCTGAAATAGCATGGGGGTAGTTCCTACATTCACGGCTCCTAATATTAAAGACTTCAGTCTGCATCTTTCCCTTATTTAACCAGGGGGTCCTCAGAAATCAAGAACACCAACTCTTTTCCTTCAAGTTTTCCCATTCTGTGCCTAGGACATAATCAGTATTATCAGGCCACATAGGTTCCAGAACCCCCCTTCCCCCAGTAACTCAGACTCGAAGTACAGGTTTTACACCAAGGAGTTGTCCAAGGAGTCTAAGGCCCCACAGCCATGAAGCTCAGCAATCTGGGATCCACTTCGACCAAGTCTTCTAGTATAAAGGGTAGAATACAAGTAGGAACACTGGCAGTTAATATGAGCGACCTTGGGTGACCTGCGGACCTTCTCCAAGTTGAAAAAATGAGATTGTAGGCCCACCCTGTCCATCATGCAAGAATTCTGTAAAGACCAAACTGAGTGGTGGGAAAAGAAATTGTGGCTGAAAGAGACAAATGAGAAAGAGCTGTTTTCACACGCCCATCTAAAGTTACCATGGTGCCATGGTGTTACCTACTAAAAATATAACTTAAAAACTTCCTGAGGATACATTAAGGCCTCAGGTTATCAGGTATGTAACACACATGATTTCACTAAATTCTCTAAGCAGCTGGGGAAGAAGCAGTAATCTTCCCAGTTGTGTGAGGACACTGAGGCTCAGTGAGCTCAGAAAAATTACCCAGTGCCATACAAATATGACTACATCAGCAGGTCTAGCATTAAAATCCACATCTCTAGGATTTTAGAGTTGCTGTGTCTCTCCTACATTACAGGTGTTCATTGTAGTTTTAAGAAGTTCAATATTAAGAGACAAAATAGTGTGTAGGGAAAAGCATAAGTTTCATTATATTGCTACAGGGGGGCTAACCAGTTTCCTCACAGAAGTTGGCCAGATGGTTCAACAGATAAGGTGCCTCCTCTTAAATCTGGCTACCTGCATTACATCTCCATAAGCTCACATGGTGGAAGGACAAAACAACTGCAAATTGTTCTCTGACCTGCACACTAGCACCATAGCATGCATGTGTGCTCTCTCAAATAAATAATAATATCATTTTATTTATTTATTCATTTTTATTTTGTCTCTGTATATGTGTCTATGTGTATCAGAGGGTACTATGTGTGCCTTTGGAGGTCCAAGGGTGACTTGGGGAATTTTTTTACCTCTTTTTTGCTTTGCCCTGGAGTTTCCCAGGTTCCGTCTTCCAGTACCAGAAGTTCACGCTGTGGCCATTTCTGCCTGGCGTTTTTACATGTGATCTAGGATTTGAACTCAGGACCTTGTAAGGCAGAGGCTTAACCCCTGAGCCATCTCTCCAGCCCTATTTTATTTTTTAAAAGGTTCCTCACCATTATCCAACTTAGGACTTCCATAACTGCTCACCTTATAACCCACCCATCTACATGAAGAAAATTAATAAATACATACATACATACATACATACATGTGCACACACATATACATAGGCTTTTCTTTTGGAAAGAGGAGGGAGAGAATGAGAATGGCTATTAAAAAATGCTCTCCCATGGTCTGGCTAGGTAGAGACCTGTCCAGGCAACTGGATAAGAGGTATTCACTGTGTCCTACCTCTGCAATTCATGTACTCTTGTCTTGCACATTAGGTCACTGCTTTCATTCTGCTGGCTACATGCCTTATACTACTCAGTAGGTCTTTGTTGATGCCTCTAGCCTGGACCACAGCTCCCATGGGTAGGGGTGGGCCATACATGGCTCTCCATGAGCCCACGCTGGGACAAGACTTACTATGTATCTAATAAAGGCTCACACGAGTGACCACAGAGATAAACACCATTTATTTCAAAAGAGAAACATGATGCCTCTGGGTGGAATACTTTTCACCAGACAGTGTCACGGCTAGAATATATACCAACACTTGAAGTTCAGAGTCAGCAGCCTGCCCTCTCTCGTCATCAGTCATCTGTTTATCCATTCTAAGATGGAAATAATATCTTCTCCATGGGACCACAGTGAAAACTGAACAGAAGAACTGTGACCTCTTTGGCAAAAGGGAAAATGCTATGTGTCAGTTAGCTGAAAGAAGAAAAGTTGTGGCAGAGGGGAGGTGTCAGGTATCTCAGTGCTGAAGTATTGCCCCTGGCAGCTCACACTGGATGTGCAAGGTCCTGAGTTTCATCTTCAGCCAAAAATACACAGGAGGAAAACAAATTTAAACAATAGTAAGTAAACAAACCCCTAACATCCTATAGTATCCCACAGCTGACTAGGAAATTGCCTCCTGGACTTTCCATTTCTGAAGTTGAGACTGTCTTACTCATCATGGACCCTATGCCTTACATAAAGCCTGGCACCTCAACAGGCAAGAGGAATACCACAGAGAGTCTCTCAAAGCTGGCTGCTAAAATTACAAGCCAGCTTTGCACCCGGCATGGGTAGCACCTGAACAGGAAAGGAATAGCCCAAATTCTCCCTAAATGTCGCTGAATTCACATCAACTCATCTCTAGTCATTCTAGAAGGGACATAGTCCTAAGTCCCTCCATCACCAGCATTAGGGAGGCATTAGTAACAGGCCAGCTGGTGCAAACCACTCTGAAGCTTGCTCTGAACATCCAGGAGTCCAAGAGGTCCCAAGTACACAGATGAGGTCAATAAAGTCACAGCTTTGCTAGAGTACAGAGGCTGGTTTTGCAAGAGGAAGTGAAGATCAAAGGTCCCTGGTAAAGACAGACAGAATAGTCCTCCTGGAATGTTCCAAGCCTGGAGGCAAAACAGGTCCTAAGTTGGAGAAGTGTCAGCAGATGGGTAAAGGGGAAGCAACAGAAATAGCCTTAGTAAAATCTCATGGGCTGCATGGAGATAGCAAGAGTGCCGATCTTTTGTGAAGTGGTCTCTAGATTCTTAATCCTTCCCTGGACTGCCCATGCCCTGTTCTTAAGACTGAAATCTATGAATTGGTCCTGGCTAATGATGAACCTACCTCCAGAGAGCCTGGGGAGGGCGTCTACATGCTACCAACATAGGGAACTATCTCCCTCTCATAGGGAACTTCCTGGTGCTATTCTGCCCGCCCAGGCATTTCATGGGTGAAAGCATAGCGGAAAGTACAGGCACTCACTGAGACAGTCCCACATGCCTCTCTGTCTTCCTGGCATTTCTGTCAATCCTGCGCTTTCCTGACCCTTCCGTTTTCTTTCCCCAGAGCTCCTAGCCACATGGCTCCCTTGTCGACCTTGTTCTGCTGATCGATCCTATCACCCTCTGGTTTCAGCTTCTTTCTCTCTGGTCACCTTTGCAGAACCTCTGCCTTTGCTTCCTTTCTTAGGCCCTGCCAGAATATTCCTTGCCATGGTCCTTACTTGCTCTGCCATTATTTCAGCCGTTTCCTTGCAGAATTCTGAAAAATTGCTTTACCTCTTTCTTCTGCTCCCTCAGACTCTCCTGCATTGGGCCTCCCTTCTCTTTCCCTTTCATACTGTTCCCTTCATTCCTGCTCTTTTCCCTCCCTACTCCTAACACTTCACTGAAAGGGGTATTTTGTGTACAGGCTTCCCTTTCTTGGCACAGATGAAACTGCCCTATCAGCCTAAGTGCCATTTGTCAGTCCTGGCCAGGTTAGTTTGTGGGGACAGGGCCAAGGAGAAAGTTCTTCAGAGATGCTCTCTCCAAAGAGAGGCGGCACCATAGGCTTTGTGTAGTCACTGTAAGCCAGCTTGCTGACACGTGTCTACCAGCCATGTCTGGACTGCCACTGTGGCGGAGGAAGTCTAAGAGAGCATCTCTTTGTTTTTTCTAAAGTTCAAGTAAGAAGTTCCAACCTTCAAGGAGTTTCTCAGCTTGGTTTTGTCACACCTCCACCTCCCTGGTGGTGGGCTGCTTGAATCTTAAGGCCACAGAGGGAGTCAGACATAGGGAGAATATCTGACCTTTTTCTCCCAGAAACTTCTATCTTGGATGCTAAAGCCAAAAGTCTTCCTACCCCCATTCTCAGGGGCTACCACTTCCACTACTACCTACTAATGATGTGTGCTGCAAACTCTTGTCTTATACTTTCAGCCGATCTCCATTTTATTCAAGATGTACTCAAAGGCATCTTTCCCACCACAATAAGTCTGTTTCCTTACTGTTTTCTAAAGTTCTTTTTTTTTTAGAAAGCCTTTGTACTGGACCACCTTAAAGCTGGGAGAGATCTCCACTTGGAGCAGGACCCCAAGTGACAGAACAGTTGGATGTTTTACCTGGTGCACGGAGGACCAATGGACGAGAAGACATCCGAGTCTCCTGACTTGTCTGCTCTGATCCTTCCATCCTGGCGAGTGGTCTGCCAGTCTGAGAATGCAGAACCGATGGTCCCGCGTGGAAGGGGAGAGGATTTTGACTACTGCTATATCTCAATCTTCTGCCCCAACCACTTTTCCCTGTATCCAGTCTCTTTGCTATATCTGACATGAATGTTGTTGGTATTAAAATAAAATAAAATAAAATAAAAACTTGCTTAACTGTGCTCCTGAAAGTCAGTCAGTAACTATGTTGTATTCATTTCTATTTCCTCAACAGCACCTACCAGCGCCTGGTGCTCTATGAATGCATGCCAAAACTGAAATGAAAACATGCTATGCATTGTCTAAACTGTAGCCTCACATCAGCAAGAGGGAGAGAGATTCTTTGCAGACTAGATGACAGATCACGACATGGTCCACTGGGAGAGAATGCTCTCCTACACAGCCCACCAATCCAAAAGGGCAACAGGGCCACAGAAGAAAGTGGATGCAACTGGAACTTTTGCCCTTTCCAAGACCAAAAGGGAAAGGTATGGCCTGAAAGGTCAGAAACTCACTTCATGGCTGCGGGCCAAACGGAGGAGAGACAGCAGGGACTATGCAGGGTTCCAAAAAAGATTTTCAGAAGCAGCCTGGGAACCCTATCGCTCACTGCAGGAGAACCCCATCATTGACAGTGATCACACTTGTTTTTCCTCGCCCTCCTGGTCCTAGTCCAAGATCTCCACACTGGACACACCTTAAGGGCATGCAAATCAAAATCGTCTGGACACATGGCTGCAGCAGATGGTCAGCAAACACCTTCACACTCAGCAAAGGAAACATGATACAAAAAATGGCCCAGCAACACCTGTTAGAGAACCAGCACTCTCAGGCTCCCTTCTATCAAGTTGCTGCACTGTGTGTCTTCTTTCAAGTCTTTATGGAGAGTTTGCTCTCAGGACCTTCAATTCTGGCAGCAGGAAAAGATCTAGGACAAGTCCTAACTCTGAGGAGTCAGCACATCTACAGCATGGATGCAGGAGTGTGTTAGGTCACTTAACCCAGTAGAGCTCCTCAGGCATAGGGAAACTGAGGTCAAAGACTATGATGGGGCTGAGGATGTGATTCAGGTTGCAGAGTGATAGTCCAGCATGCATAAACTGGGCTTGATCTACAGCACCACAAACTGAGCGGAGTAATTCCAGGTCTCAGGAGATGGAAGAAGGAAAGATCAGAAATTTAGGTCTACTTGAGACTGTGTCTCAGAAAACAAACAAGCAAACATATCCAGAGGGTAACACACAGCTGTAGAAAAAGAGCCCTCGCTGGAATGGGAGTCAGTAGTCAGGGCATCCATCTAGGCTGGGGTAGAGTCTTCTGTGTGGCTTGGGCAGACCACATTTCTTTTCTGGTTCCTTCCAAAACAGACACCCAGCAATTAGTAGTATTCAGCACAAGAATTTCTACTTTGAGCTCTTCCTTCCTGGGCATACTGAATGTCCTCTGTATCCCTCCATCACTCTGGTATCATCTGGATGAAGCCTGCCCCTTCGTAATGCTTCTTCAGTGTTGCCTTCCTCATCTGTGCCCAGCATTGGAACATGGTCATTCTAACTGCAGAATGCAGTCAGTACATCTGTAATTCCAGGTTGAAGAACCCACAGAAAATTCTCACTAAGAATCCAGGTCCTAAATACCTACCGAGCCCTGTCCCCAGATGCGCTACCCTCACGCCTGCAGTGGACATTCTCCTCCTGTGATCTAAGCTTATTGATGTCTCTGATCCCTAAGAACTTAACCTCTCCCAGGAAACCTGATCAAACCGGCACCATTCACAGCACGACCAGTACTATTTCCTGTTGCTCCTGCATTTAATAGCTCATGTCACATCGTACACATCTGCAGTTGCTTCTATGAATCCTGGCAGCAACAAACATATTTTACCTCTGAAAGCTACAGAGAGGTTAAGAAAAGATCCATACGCAGTCCATCATAACTGTCTCACCACAGAATCTTCTCGCCCCACCCCTTGTCTAGGGCCTTGTCGTCTTCTCCAGGAAGGGGAGGAGAGAGGAAGGTTAAGAATATTACATAAATGTAACTTGCTATAGAAAGCAAATGGTACTCAGCCCCAAATTATGAGTATGAACATTTCTTTCCAACCTCAATTACAGACACACACAGTTACAGCCTTTGCCTAGCCAACTCTATCAGTATAGGAGTTATGAAAGCCCAGGGAGGTTAGGCAGTATTTTCAAAATCACACACAGTTTAATATCAGCGTTGGAAAGGAAACAAAGATGAAGGTAATGCCTCAGCTATAACTCTGGCTATTCCTAAGGGACCAAATCTGGCAGACAATGAAGTCACCTGGCATTATGTGGCAGGGTAGCTAGCTTCTGCTCTCAGGGGGAGGGGGAGCCGTATTTAGTGTATTGAACAGCCTGTCTTGGTTACCCCCAAAAGTGCCATTAATAAAAAGGAATACATATGTGTAAAAATGAAAAGGGCCTCATAATCTCAACTTCAAAAAAACACAGACCAGCCCTAGGAGGCTGACTTTTTGAGGTTTTAGATGACAGGCTTTCTTGGTACCAGTCCACGCTGTTCATTTTTAGACTGACACTGAGGGTAGGTCCCCAAAGCCACATGCTCGGCCCAAGTTTAGCAACTGAGAATTACAGAGGATATGGGCATCCTTGGAAGTCATAAACCCAACTACTTTTCAGGTGACCCCATCATCAAATATAATAAAGACACCTACATTTTGGTTTTCCACACCATCAAAGGAGAGGAGTGTGGGAAAGGCAGAAGTTATTTCTTACTGGCATTGGAAAACAATGGTGAATTTGTAGCAGCACCCTAGTCATGCTCTAGGGGAGATAATCTTAAAAAGTGTCACTTTCTCTGAGTGTGTACATGTTACATGGCAGTGAGGAACTGAACTGGAGGAGCCAGACTATGAACTCAACATATGTTGAGTTAGGGGTCTATCAAATGGATAATCCAAACCCAAGCAACATTAGCTTGTTCTATACCTTATGATTACTTCTCTCTCTCTCTCTCTCTCTCTCTCTCTCTCTCTCTATATATATATATATATATATGTTACCATGCTGCTTAGTAACTCTACAAAAGTAACCAAGCTGTATCTGGTCTCCTGAGGAGCACTGAGCACTGCATTCCTCTGCAGGAGTCAATAACTAGCTCTCTGTAGTCAAAAGGGTACAGAATCTATCCCAGTACAAACAGTTTTCTTCAAAAGCTCAAGAGGAAATTAGGCAGTTTCAGAATAGGGCCATGCTATGAAGGTCTTTGAAGGTCATTCCCCACTGCTGGGTTTATCCTCAAGGAACACACCCTATCAGTCTGAAAGCACTGGTTTTAATCCTCCAGAGATAAGGTCACTAACTTCCCCCAACCCTCTATTTATGAAAAGATATGGAGATGAGCTCTCCATTGCAGATAAACTCAACTCACAAGATCAAGTGGACTGGACCCCAGTATGAACAGATCAATGAAATATAGAGGACCAAAAGTTCCAATCAGGTTTGTAGAAACTGGACCTAACAGATAAGGTAAAGTCACTACTTCGCCCCCCCCACCCCCATTGCCTGCCTAATCCTACAAATATCCCTGATTCTGCCAGCCATCTTTGACTCCCCTGCCCCTCATGGACTCCATGTCTGTAGATCCCCCTTTTTTCTCTCCTCTAATAAAATGTGCCTTAATCCTGCCCTCCTGCTTCAATCCCTGGACACAAGGATGTAACATTTTTTGCCCAAGCCATCAGATTGCTCTCTTGCCTTCTTAGAATCCATGTCCCTAATAAAATCTCCCCTAATAAAATCTGTCCTAATCTATGCATGTTCTAGTTTCAATCTTCATGTTCTAGTTTCAATTTTTGACTTCTGAATACAAGAACCTAGACGTAAAAACCCTTCCCTGCAACAAACAGAAGGAACATTGATTCTTCTTTGGGGTCCTTGAGAAGACGTCCCTTGAGAAGATGCATCTAGAAGGCAGACACAGTGTAGTCTGGGCTACCCAAGGTACACAGACCCCCAATGTGGTGTCCCAGAGGAGAGCTTAGATGGAGACCCACACCAGGTTCCCTGCTGAACAGACTCTAATGTCCCTCCCAAAAGTTCCCTGCTCATCCCTGCTTCGCCATCCTTATCTTAACACAGTTCTTGCTGCACTTCTGGAGCAAGTTCCTGTTCACTAGCTATTCCCCAGAACTGAAAGAATTCACCCTGAGAACAAATTCCTGTACCAGTTCTATTTTCAACTTCAAATTTGCTCAATTCACACTAATTTCTCTGGGATTACTAGACCTGGGGCTTTCTCTGTAGGACGCAGTGGTTGTTAAGGTCGGGCCTTAACCTAAACCTTTCTAATTTGGGGGCTGTTTTCAAACTGGAGGGAAAAGAAGAAAGAGACAGCTCTCTGAATCAATCCTGCCTTTTTCCCAAGCTCTGTGGTTAACACTCTGCAATGATCCTAGAAGCCTGGAATTTGAAGAATTTCCTGCCCTGTGCTCCCTGGAAGAGCCGAAAGAGACCTAGCAATTAGGCCCGGAGTTTCCATTCCTGCCTTCCTCCACCCCAGCCTGTGCCCTGAGTGAAAAGCAGGGTGGAGGGACCCCAGAGTGGACTGGGCTCATTCGTGAGGCTGTGGCATTCCTGCTGAATGTCATCCCCTCTGTTGCCTCTTTCTTCTCTCTTCTAGTCAACCAGTCTCTACTAAAATGTTCTTTGTCTTTCTTTTGACTGCCAGAGAGTGCAGCAAGAGTACAGGACATATACAGAGTTAATATTCCTTCCTGAGGCCATCTCATCTTTCCACAGTTGTCTAAGAGGAACTCGACACTTTTTTTTATTTCTTCCCCTTCTTTCAGCAGACAAGAACTAAGCAATGCCGCCTCATCCCCTCCAGTCCACCCACTGTTTGCTCTGTGGTCCACACTCTTCATGGGTTTACTTGGATACAGGTCCCTGTGGTGTTCCATCCAGGCTAGGGATACAGGTCAGCCCAAGGAAGCAAGTCAGTCTTCTAGCAAGTCTTCTAATAGGCAGTATGTAGGTTCCAGGTCTCTGTGTCTTTGGTTTGAGCCACAGACACAGGGACAGTAACAGGTAAAGATGTGCCCAAGTGGTCTAAAAGAACCCTGTATAACTTGACTGTTTCAGCAGTCATGCAGCAGAAGCAAATTTCCCTTCTAATTAGGTTTTGTCTGGCTAACATTAAAATCAGTTCACATGCTCTCATGACACATCAATCCGTCACTGTATTCCAGAGGGAAAAACCCTAAGATTTAAACACTAGTCATAACTAGTTCTCAAGGTGGTCCAGCCATCCACTAGCAAGACTTTCTTAAAGAGTCATATCTGTGTAGCTCACCACCCCTCACTGCTGGAATCCATTTCCCTGTGGCTCAGGGTTCTGCTCTGGGCACTTTTCATTCTCCTTTGTCTCATTCTCTCTTAAGATTGGGTCACTCTGTATCCCCGGCTGACCTGGAATTTAAAAAGTCTGGTCTAAAACTCCAGACCTTCCTGCGTAGCCCCAAGTGCTGAGTGTGAACCACAACCCCTGGTTAGTTGCCTTATTTTGACAGTCCCTCAACACCGTCCCATGCCACCCTCCTCTATCACTTTTTCCTCAGTCCAGGGACGAGAAGCGGACAGTTACACAGTCCACTCCTAGGCTGGCCCCGCCTCAGCCCTACCAGTCTCTGGAGCTCGGGAGGAGTCTTCGCCAGTCCACGGATCTCCCTTAGTCTCAGGCCCTCAAAGCAAACTTCAGCTCTATGTACTCTCTTCTAATACCTCTCTACCAACAGTACGTAAGGAGGGCAGCCAGAGCTGGGCCTGGGACCCAATGGCAGTCATCTGCCAACTTGACAGTTCTGACCCAGGGCAGAATTATAATGGCATCTTCCTGCTTCCCTTTCCTTCCAGGCCACGGTTCTTCCTTTCAACACAGTCGACCAGCCTCAGAGGGACAAGACTTTGGTTGAAAAGGAAATAAAAGCTCTGGCTTCAAGGGAACATCCACCATCTGAAAATTTCCTAACTCTCAAGACATTTGCCTTCCAGGCCAGCTGCCAGTCCCTGCCCCCACCCTCACATCGAAACAAAGCAGTTCTGTCAGGTTTTTGACCCTGATGAAGACATTTTAAATCACCCCCCCCTCCCTTTTTCCTCTTCCTCTCTTGATTCTGAATTATCTTTTGCCTCCCTGGCAAAATTCCCCCTTGTAAGTTACTTGTAAGAAACTGTGAAAGAATTTGAGGAGGGGGAAAAAAAGGGGGCTAGAAAAGACCAGGCTTATGCTTGTGATCCCAGGATCTGGGGGGAGGGGAGGAGGATAAGATTAGGAATTTCAAGGTTATCCTCGGATACACAGTGAACCAGAGGCCTGGGCTACAAGAGATAGTGTCTGGAGGAACTAAGAGGACTCCATATGAAGCTCTGCTCTTCCTCAAAGATTTACTGTAATAAAACAAAGACAAGCAATGGACACCGTAAAAGTAAACAAAGGCCCTTGAATGAGGAAGAGAGATAAAAGGGTAACAGAAAAAGGGAGCCCTGCAAATTCCTCCAGGAAGGGGTAGGATAAGATGCACTTTATGGCTGCGTGTCCACAGAGCAGCTTCTCCCGTTCAGAGAAGGCTCACCCTTCTGCTGGCTCAACTGGGTGTTAACTATATTTAAAGATGGCCTTTCGTCTGGACAGCTCTCTGCAGGCTACCTTTACAGCATCTCTAATGGAGGGCTAGAGACAATTCATATTATGTGTTTACTTGAAACAGAAGCTGGCATTTCCACTGCTTCCTTACTTTGCCAGGCACTACACTGCGATTTAGATAGCTTAACTCATTTAATTAGCTTACCTGGTCCATAAAAGATCTGAGGCAACATAAATAGACACATCTGGTCAGTGATATAAAAAATAAACTTAAGAGCGCAACATTGAGTAAATGGTGATGATTAAGAGAAACAGAAAAGACAAGAGGGAGTGCTGAGTACAGAGTAAAGTAATGTGCAAATACATGCCTTAAGATCTGAAAGTCATTCACGTACGCAACAAAAAATAAATAAAAGAATGAGAAAAAAATGGGAAATGAGTTGAGATAAAGTCACAATCCCTACAATCCAATGAACTTACGTGTGCAATATATATTTTGCAAATATGTCCATGTACAGCTAAAAGAATCAGAGACAACTAGCTTTTATAGTCAAAAAAAGATCTGAAAGCCTCATCTGATGAACTGGAAGGGTCAGCCCCAGCTTCTAAAATTAAAAAAAAAATCCTGAAGTGATTAACATATTTTAAAAAACAAACCAACGGCTTAAGCAAAGTACCACTATGGGGTGGAAAGATAGCTCAGGGATTAAGAATCTGCCTCGCAAACAGAAGGTCCTGAATTTGGATTCCAGGTCCTGTGTAAAAATGTCAGCGGCCTGCACTTCAGGCACTGGTGGGCAGAGCCTGGAAAAACCCAGAGGAAAGCAAAATGGAGGTAGAAGCAATCCAGGATGATTTCTAAAGTCACCCTTGGTCCTCCACAGGGATACACAATGCCCTCTGATACACACACATACACATACATAAAAATAGGTTTTTTTTGTTTTTTTCTTAAGCACCGCTACAGAGCTTTCACCAGAGGATCCCCATGAAAAGATCCTATAACATGTTGAGTCATATCCTAGGCAACATCTTTACCATAAAGATAACCAGGACCTCTGTACAGCATTCCTCAAGGAAGGCTGGTGGCACTGTGCCAAATGCTCAGCACAGTCAAAGCAAATTGCAGAGAGGCCCCAAACCAATCAGCATCTCCTTGACTGTCTGGCTTAGTGTAAGCATAAAAACTTACAGTATGTGCCAAAATGGACAAGAAAGCTGAAGACCAGATGTAGACTGGACTTCCTGCAACTTTGCTTTTCAGCCCCTAGCTCAGTTCCACACCTGAGGTAAGAGGAAGAAAGGGATGCAAGAACTCTCCCTTTCTGATACTTGAGATTTCTGGGAAGGTATCAGGAGGTGTGTGTGGGCAGGGCAGAACTCAAAGAATGATCTCCCTGAGAAGATGAAGCAGAGAGGCCAGCCAGCTACTAGAATGTCTGGGGTAGGACTGAGGTGCTGAATGGGACTCATTTGAAAAAGAAGAAAGAGCACTTTGACATTAAAAATAATAATAGTAATTCCACAAAGTAGTATATCAAACCCCCTAAATATCGGCTTAGTTCTGGGGTATAAACTCTTAAGAAGCATTCACAATTTTTAAAAATATTTTACTCTGTGTGTGTGTGTATGTGTGTGTGTGTGTGAGTGAGAGAGAGAGAGAGAGAGAGAGAGAGAGAGAGAGAGAGAGAGAGAGAGAGAAAGCACTGCGTATCTTTGTGGAGGACCAAGGGTGACTTTGAGAATCATCCTGGATAGGTTCTACCTCCTTCTTACTTCACTCTGGGATTTCCCAGGCTCCACTTATCAGAGCTTGAAGTGCAGACTGCTGCCATTTCCGCCTGGTGTTTTTAGGTGGGACCTGGAATCCGAATTGAGGACCTTCTACTTGCAAGGTAGTCTGAACCCCTGAGCCTCCAGCCCTCACAGAAGAATTTGAGATGGCATTAAACAGTTAAGCAGCTCCAACTTCACTGCTTTAGAGGGAAAACATAATAGTGTCCATCCGCTCACAGGCTGGAGTGGGATAAGCGCTCTCTCCCCACCCCCTTTTCTTAATAAGAAGAGAAAACTGTTCACTTTGGTCTGAGGAGCTGGATGTGCATGAGGAGACATGCAAAGGACCAGACACAGTGCCGGATGCTTCTTTGAAGGCCTCTTGGTGGGCAAGGAAAGAGTAGGAGAAAACAGAAAGAGGCCAGACTCTCAGGCCAGTGCCCTGATGCTAGCAGGAGTATGGAACCTGCAGTGTATTACTTAATTATCTGTGAATGGTTTTTGTTCCTGGCTTTAAACATTTACCCCTACTGGGTTTTCACGACTTCCCAAGCTCTCTATCTCCTTTTCTTTGCCATTGCCATGGCAACAACTCCAGGCACACAACTGCTCTCTGATTTTAAATAAAAGTTGAGGTTTCTCTCCCTTCCTCCCTTCCCCCTCCTTTTTCTCTCTTATCAGGGATGAGATTTGTCTCTCACTCCACCCCCCTCCATTTCATTCACCTTCTGCTTTGCCTTCCACTTCACCACCCGGCTTTTTTCTCACCATTCCTGCCTCTTTTTTGACTTTGACCTGTCTCCTCTCTGAGGCCTCTGCTGTATCTTTGGAGTTCCAAGCTGGTCCTAATCCCCTGGTTGCTATGACAGCAAGAGCTGGGCTCCATAGGAGGGAGGAGGTAGAGGTGGAAAGGTAAAAGCATATCTGAGGAAGGTGAGGGTCTGCTGATAGTGTCTGGAAGCAGAGTGATGCTACATTCTCTGGGATCATGAACTTCCTTTCTGAGCCTCAAATCCTTCAGCAGTTACGGGGCGGCAGGCTCCTTCTAGCATTGCCCCTGCACAAAGGACTTTCTGATCTGTGTGGTACAGGTACAGGGGAGACTCCGAGGAGGCATGTAGGTGTTTCCAGCATGTGTTGGTTGCTGGTGAAGGAGGGAAGCTGTGGTGGAACTTTCAGTTCTGGACTAGAACTACTCTGGGGCAGTGAGTCACTTACTCTCCGGGTCAGGCTGTTTGTGTCATTCAGGGACTAGGTGAAGCCCTGGCTCTAGAGCAGTACTATTTAGTGCTTGAGGCACTGGAAATATCTTGTCAGCTTACAGAGGCAGAAGAAAGTATGCCAGGTAAGACAAGAGGCACCTAAGACAGGCATCTGGCATCAACAGGCCCCTCATCAGAATTGAGATGCCCTACAAGAAACCATAGCCCTGTCCATGGCACCTATCAATGCCCCATAACAGACTGCCACCTGCCTCCTGCCTGGCCCAAAACTTGGACAAACAGGTAAATCAAGGCTTCTGTGGAAATCTTACCATTTTCAAAAAGACAAGAGTACAAACACTTCTTCCGTTCTCTCAATTGCATGGAATTTGGATCAAAGCTAAGAACATGAGCAAGGGGACAAATAGACATGTGGCACTTTGGGAAAGTATAGTTAGGAAGCCTTCAGAAGGCTTCTCCAGTCCAGCTTGTCCTCATTAGGTTAGCTCTGTGGTTTTCAGGTGGGGGAACTTTCATTCTGCAGGGCACATCTGGAAAATGTCTGAAAGACTATTGGCATATCTCAAGAAGGGGTATCACTGGCTTTTACTGAAAAGCCCCAATAAGGGTCAGCTTACTGAACTTAATCAAATCATTGTAATATTCTGAGCTCTAGTCAAGGATCAGCTTATTGAACTTAAGCAAGTCACTGTGATATTCTGAGCTCCAGTGTCTCTATCTCTAGATTAGTATTTTACACATAAATTTTTCACTTAATGCACAGTTCCTGAGCGTAGATGCCAGGTGCTGGAGAAAGTCCAAAGCAGAGCTTTGATTACCAAAGACTTTATCTTCACCTATAGGAGCAGAAGCAATACATGAACTCATGCTACAGCTAGGAAAAGGGAGTTGTCTAATGTCACAATCAGAATCCAATTCTCCTGGTTGCAAACACATGGCTCTTTTCATTACTCTGTATCATATAGTATTAGGCTATAAGAAGATGATAAGACTAATAAATACTGTGTGCATGCAACACAAACCGACTTAGATATCATTCCAAGGAGTCCATATAGAAATTTAGTCTGGTCTGCAGCTTCACTCAGTGCACATGATTCTAATCTCCAAGGAGGCAAAGTGACTTGCATAGGTCACTGGAAGGAAGTGACAAGATCTGGATTTGATCTGAACAGGCTGAACCCTAGATTTTTTTGCTCCTTTACCAGGAAGTAGAGGGAGACTATGTATATAGTCTCCCTTGGGGAGCTTGCAACCTAGAGGTTTCCGAGTTCATAGGCACCATCTAAGGAGTTTCTGATTTACTGTTGGGCAACTTGAAGCAGTCAGAGAGTCCACAGTTTTGTCTAGGAAGTAGCAGTCCATGTAGAGGTAAAACCCCACTCACCTGACTTGACTCCCATTCAATAAAAAACAGTTTTCTTAAGGAATAGGAGGTAGAGCTTTGTGCAGTGGCAGTATCGTAGCCAATGAAGTTTATCTGAGGCGTGATTAATGCTAATTGAAAACTTTTCCCAATACCCCGCCATGACGACTTGAAATATAGTTAGCACTGGCAAAAAAAAAAAAAAAAAAAAAAAGGAATAGGAGGTAGAAATGGGGGGGGGAGACAGATGGGCAGAAAAATTAAAACTTTAGAAAAGTGGGAGGCAAGAAAGGAGTCAAAACTGGTGGCCAGGAGAATGAGGAAAGCTGCCTCCAAATGGAGAGAGAGAGAAAGAGAGAGAGAGAGAACTAGCAAATTTGCTGCTGGAGGAGGGACTAGAAAAAAGGAAGGTGCTGAGAGGGAGAAGAGGGGGAGGGAGGCTGGGAAGGATGTCTCCTGCCAAGCCACTTGTGACCCCACAGAGGCATTCCTGACTGCCTGGCTACATGACCTCCTTACAGGAGCATCCCCACGTGCAGCAGGTCACCAATGACCATCTCACAGGAGCATCCTCAAGTGTCAGGCCATATGTTTTCCTGACTTGAGCTATCATCTTAACACCCACTCTGGAGGGGAAAAAGAAGAGCCTAGAATTCCATCCCCCAGTTCCCTGTGGGACCAGTGAGCTGGTTCTGAGAAAGGGAAACCCCCTCACCCATATACACAGACATCTTCAGACCTCTGTGGGAGCCTCCACCCTTCTGTACAGTAGTACCTCCACCCCTTCCACAGACCATCGGCCCTTCAGGGACTTGCAAGAGCCCTTGTACCATCCCTTCCTTCTGGAGAAGGCTTCACTTCGTCCCTTATACACTTTAGCAACAGTGCTTTACCAATGAAGAAAAACTATGGCTTATGAAAGAGGCTGGGGTTCGTTGAATGTTGGTTTTGTTTTGTTTTGAACAAAACATAATCCTGGACCTTGGGGAGCTTGCAATCTGGCTAGAAAACTGAAAGGTCAACGCTTTAAAACCGAGTGTAAACTGAGCCTGTAAACTGAGATAAAGAGAGGGCTCCTTATAGGGGGCACCAACCAGGGTCTAAGGATCCAGGCAGAAAAGAGTGGGAGGCCTCGAAAACAAAGCTCTGGTCTTCACAGAGCCCACAAGCTGGAGCAGAGGGCCCTGGTTTTCATTTTGTCCCTTCCCCCACAGCTCAGCTCTGGTCGGCTTCTAAGATGATTAAAACCAAAAGAATTTTCAGTGTCTGGAATTCGCTTTTCACCAAGAAGCCATTTGCTTCTCCCTCTCTCCCTGCAGCCTCTCCCCTTGGGAGAGCCTTTTGCTTCACTCCTTCCTTCTGGCCCAGTTTGCTCTCAGCAGATTCCCAGTATACACTAGTTAACTTTATTTTCATTTTGGAAGGAGGGTGGGGGTAGTGTCTCAGCAAAGGGGAAGGAGGAGGGAAGAGAGGAGGGACCTTGATCTTGCTGGCTTAAGTTCCCAGAAAAAAAAAAAAAAAAAAAAAGAAAGAAAGAAAATAACTTTTAGGGAAAGAAATCTGCCAAATGTTTATGTTTCCACAAAACTCTGCAAAACCTTTTTCACGGAACAAAACTAAAGTTCAGGGCAAAGTGGGAGCAAGTTTCTTCTGGGAGAAAATCTGATCAACATGCACATACAAGCACCCGTATCCTTAGTGGGGTACTCACATTCCTGTCTGTCCCAAGATAGTGTGTGTGTGTGTGTTTGTGTGTTGCATATATGCATGAATGTATAGTGTATATGTGTAGGTGTGTGTGTAGATGTGTATGTGGGAGTGTATGCATGTGTATGTATGTGTGGTATATGTATATGGTATGTATGGTGTGTGTGTGTGTGTGTGTGTGTGTGTGTATGAGAAGGGGGTTACTACCTGCCTACCCCAGGTCCATATCAGATATAAGAATGTACAAAATACCTGGCACGCTGGGTCCAGAGCAGAACATGCTTCAGCTGGTCTTTGAGATCAGCATCTCTGATGGTGGCTCTCAAAATTAAACAGATGATCCAGGGCCAGCCTCCAGTAAACTACGACGGGATGGAAGTCAGAAAACCATGCAACCAGAACGAATTTTGGAGGGACGGCAAAATAGCTCACATTTAAGTATGTTTCCCACCAACTCTAAAGACTTGAATTCAATCCCCACTTCCAGAATCCACATAGTACAAGCAGAGAACCAACATCTCCAGTTTGTCTATACACACACACACACACACACACACTAAATAAGCGTAAAACAAAAAAACAAAAACCTTGGAGAATGACCTCGTTTTATGCCAAGAAAACAGGTACTCCAGGACACAAAGGTGATTCCATTAGGGTGCAAGTGGTGAGGTTGAGTCCCCCATTTAGACTTACAACCCAGTGCTTTTTCCACACTGACCCTTCATTGTAGCGTCTCCTATTGTAGTGACCAAGAAATTAGAAGTGACCTGGAGCTGATGGCAATGTGCTCTGGCAGAGAGAAGAGAAAACCTGCACTGAAACATGAGTGGACTGATTGTCGAGGCTCTGCTTAGTGGCCTACCCAGAAACAGTGCAGGGGGAGACTCTCTGCTTCCTTTCACCCAGGAAATGGAAAAGGGCGCACTCAGCTCAGCAGCCTTGTAGGAAGCAGAACTGGTAGGTACAAGCCAGGCGTGGTCATCTATGGTCCTGGCAGTACTACCAGCAACAGCTGCCTTTGATATCAGTACCTTATCATGTTGTTTCAATAGTATGTGCATAGTAAGTGTTTCAAGATTCTCATTCACCAGTGGAGAAACTTGGAGAGGTCTCAGTGCTGATCACAGCAAAGAAAACAGTAAGAATATGCTAATTCCTTTCACAGCCCAAGCACAGCCAACTAGTTTCACGAAGGAAGATTCAAAGTGAACAGGGAAAAGCCGATTCCCCTGTGCCACAACCCACTCCCTCCTTGGGGACTTGCAGAAGTCCAGGCAACAGAGACCGTCAGGAACAGAAAAGCAGATGCTACAGGTTTGGAGTTTGCTCACTGAGTAAACTTTTCTCCCATCCATCATCTGAATGTGAGTCCTCTGCTGACCTCTGAGTTGTAAATCCAGTGAAAACTCAGTGGCAAACTGTGATCATCAGTCCAGAGGGCTTGATAGGCACAAATCCTTCTCTTATTTTTCCCTTACTCCTGTCCTGCAGAGATGGGTTGGTGCTTGGTAAGCACACAATAGATTTGACCTGGAGTCCCCTTGATTGGCTTGAGCAGATGACTCATTCTTCCTAAACCTAGCAGAGCTCAATCTAAGTCTTTCTCATCTTTAAAATGGGGAGGGGACATGTTGCAAACCAGCTGGCATAGGGAACAGGTGAGGTTGCTGAGCAGCAGCCTGGCCTTTCCCACCATCTGGACATATCACTGAGTGGCGGTCCTTGTTTGCGCCTGAGGCTTCAAGCCCCGGTGTATGTGCTGCTCCTTCCAAGACAGAAGAGTCACCAAGCCTGGGTCCTAAGTCAGCTATGCTGTCACAGTTTCATCATTTCAAATGGCCCCACTTCTCAGCACACGGAGAGGGCCCCATGCAAGTTCCTTTCCAGCACCTCTCACTGTCTTCTGTGGCCCAGAGCAAAGGAAGGAACCCAGGGTACACAACTCAGGAGACAAAGACTGTCATGAGAAAGCCTTCTTCCAGGACATCACCAGCCTCCCGCCCACTGGCAAGGCGTCCTGGGGCCCGTTGGACAGGGCATAGATCCTAGTGCCTGAGCTCCCCTTGCCGCTCCGTGCTCCCTCTTGTTGCCCCTCCCACGTCCTTTCTTCTCCACTGTGTTACTGACTGCCAGCTCCCCCACCTTTCTCCAGTGTGAGTCTGCCCATTCTTCCCTCTTTTCCTCTTCCTCCCCACCCCCTCCCTGTGCTGCTGCAGGCTTGGAGCAGGAGGTTATGAAAATGAGCTGCGTGCCCAGGAGACTGTAATTATCTGCTAAGTGTGAAAGCCAGAGTGATTAATTAAGAGATAATAAAAAGAAAAGGAGGACGAGAGGGGGGCCTCACGGCTTTGCTTTGATGATAGAACCTGAGGTGAGCCAAGCAATTAGGGGAATCTTTATCGAGAGTTAGCTATAATCCACAAATTATCAAGCACCAAATGCTTCAGGAGAACCATGCACTCCTGCCGAGTGACAGAGCAGGGGACAGTGAAGGACAGAGGCAGGAAAAGAGCCAGAAGCATCCAGCGTGGGGCAAGGAGAAGCCAGACACTGGGGCCAGCAGCTACGCTGGAGGACAGCCACAGATCATGCGTGGGTGGGTGAGTGTGTGTGGGGGGAGAGAAAACCACAGAATGGGCAATGCCCATGGTCCCACACCAGACCACAGGCAGTGCCTGTAGGACTCCAGGCCGACGCTGACCTATTTCCGCCCTAGAAAATGGGGATGCCTGCTACACAGCCTGGACTCCTGTTCCCCAGAGGAGCAGGAGCTGCCTGCTACTGTATATGGGAAATGTGTCACATAGGCTTCGGGTGTGACTGCTGCAGGGGCCACAGGCATAGCTGACAAGGCCACATCTCAAGTCTCAGAGCTTCCAGTATTGTTGCTCCTCTTGGGCAGACTTCCTGGGCTTCCTTCTTGAGGCAAACTCCCTTAGAATCTGACTTCCTTTGTCCTTTTCTCCTTCCCACCTGGTCCTACTGTTCCCTCCCACCTTTCCCTTTATTTACACAGGGACTTTCCCCTAACTGGCCATGATCTCAGATGGCACAAGTTCAAAATTCCACATCATTAGATGATCTGTGTGTGAACCTATGCTCACTGAAGCCAGGAGACTCATCTTCCCTATTGTTAGCTGTCAGTACTAGCTAAGCATCCTCTTCCAAGTTCAAGTTTAGGGGTACGAATTGGCACTTATCTTACAAGTATCAAGGAAATGCCCATACTTCCCTCATCATGGGAAGCCATCTCTAAAGACAGGACCATAGGCATCCCTATCTTGTCCTTCCTTTCCCTACTGGTATGACGTGAGATCCATACAAGCAAAGCTGGACTCAGAACACTCCTGATTGACCCACCCTGCCACTGCCCTCTCAGGTCCCCTTTTGTATTTAGCTTCAGCAGAGATGTAGCATCTCTCAGCCTGGAGATGGTGGGAACTCAGCCTTCCAACTTTCAGTCAGGGAATCTCAAGGGAACAGCCACCAGGATTTTCCAGAAAGCATATCTGACTCTTAGAGGGAACTTCTCTGGCTCTGGTCTCATAGGACTTGCTTTTTAACTAAAGGGCTTTCTTTGCCAGTTAGTGTGAGATCCACACCTATTGGGGAAATGCTATTTAATCTGACACAGAGAAGAATACTGGAGACGTATGCAGTTATATTCTCTAATTACAGTTTCCATGCAGGGGATGGGAAGATTCAGGTTAGACACAAAGAAGAACTTCCTGTGTTCTAGGGATATGAGATACGAAAGGGAGAGAGCAGAGAACACTAGTGAAATTGTTTTTTTTCTTTCAAATGAAGGCCACACACAGATGTCCAAAAATGCTACAGTTAGTCTGGCTTGAAGAATGGTCTCTGGACAGTCCTAAACAGGTACTCTTGAAGAACCACTGCTGTTTGAATTTTCACCTCAGTTTCTTTCTCTATCCCAGGAAGCCAAATCTGCTCTTGCTGCCCCCAGTGTCCATGGATATCCTTCAACAACAACTCCTGTTGATGCGCTAATCAGCTTCGATACCACATGTACTCGAGGATGACTTGGATGAGCACTAGATTCTGGGAAATGAGAGGATGAAGAATTAAAGGGGTGCCTGCCCCTCAGTGGAAAGGATTCTTCTTGGGATGGCAAAGCTCCTCTAGAGCCAGTGAGAGGAGCAGAGGCTGAGAGTGGGTGCCCATGGATGAACATCTGTTAGGTCTGTCAGGGCAAGAAGCTTAACCGTTCATAGATGGTCCCTCAGGGATTCCCTGCAAATCACGTCTTGCTCCTGATCCAAATTTTTAAGCCAAAACCAATAGGGTCAAGGCCCTAGCTAGAAGTTCTGTTGAACTATTTTCTCCAAGTCTCCTATCAAGACTTCATCTAAAAAAAGTTAAGTGGAAATGAGTGTTGGGGCATTGAGGAATTTCCAATTGCACACCAAGTAGGGGCTTTCAACTCTGCTGGGGCAGCATGAGAGGAGATGTGGCTTGAGCTGAACACAGGGAGATCAGTCTCAGGGCTGCAGATGGAACATTCACATAGGTAAGCTCTACACCCCTCTTGTCCCAAATCTGCTTCCCCTAAAACTAGTATATGCTCCTGAATCAATGGCCCATCTGGGTTGGGTTTTAAAGATAGGCTGGCTAAAAAGGAAGTTCTGTTAAATTCTATTCTCCCTCCAGTCTTGACTCCCATTGGAAGGATGCAGTTCTGTTTCCCCAGAGGAAAACACCCTCTCGCACCTTTAGGCTGTGAGATACCCAACACCAACATTGCCTGGGAGTCACAGGGAACCCCTGACTACCCTAGTCCTTCAGAATATCAGGCTCTGTTTTCCAACAAGGCCCTAAATGTTTTGTAAGTCCAATAGAGTTTGACATTTTTTTGTTCTCACACAATGAGTTGAAGCCTTCTGCTGAAACAGGTTGAAATAACAGTCAGACTTAATTGTACTTACTGTACTAAAAGGACTTCACCAGGACTTAGAGTACCTAGAGGCAGGTGAATGGCATCTATTCATTTTATAAATGAAGAAAATGAAGTTAAAAGGCTACCCAAATCTCCTGATACAAATCATAGACTGAATGGTCAAACAGGGTGCTGCCTCATCCGAACCCCTGAACTGAACCCCAGATGACCGACCGAGTACAAGAGTACCACACAACTGGTCTCCCTGGCCCTGCTGACATGGACTGATTTGTTCTCAGCCCATGATTTTTCATTCTCATTCTCCCTTCTCAGATTTACACTATGAACCATGAAAACCAAGGTAACATTCACATGGTTTAGTGACTACCAGGCCCCATTGTTCATACTTCCTTTCACTCATTCCTACAATCAGCTCTCAAGATCAGGACATCCATCTGCTCTTCATAAACGAGGAATCTGAGGCTCCAAATACATTACAGGCAATAGCCAAAACCTGACACTCCCACCACAGCCCCCTGGTTAGGGGTTCCCAGGAGACCAGGGTCACCCATTTTGGGGGAGTGAGTTGCGTTACATCATGATGTTGGTATGAAACTGAAGACAGTATATGCAAACTAAATCCCTTGATGCAGACTGTACCAACTCCACTCCACGATCTGCATATATGGGGTACAGCAGCAGTACAGATAAACCAGAAGTCCGTTCAGCCTGACAGCACATTATTTTATTATTAATTATTTGCAAAGATTTCCTTTTGAGCTATATTTGACTCATACTGGCATTGGAGTGAGTTTGTGTTCTCATTTTTCCCACTGGCCAGGGAGAGAAGATGTCCCAGATGTATGCTAGGTGATAGGCACATCTGTCTAGGGTCCAACATCATCCACAAAGCAGCCAGTACTGACTCAGTGCTCCACAGTGAGTATGGGAGGAAGAGGTAGGCAAGAGAGCCATGTAGAGCTTCCGGGGTCCTCATGCAGTCAAGATGGCAGATTTCTGGGAGAGACTGAGACACAGGGGCAAGTCAACTGTGGGGGCTAGGATGACAGCCCATGAGCCCACTGTCAAGCCAGGGAGTCTTCAGCTACCAGGCAATAAAGATGAAATCCACATCTTGCTGCTAGCCCACTGAGCTCAGAGGCCCTATTTAGAGCTTTCCTGGCCCATCTCTGCTACTTCCTTTTAATAACCTTCCAGTTAAATGAATAGGATAGGAAGAAGCCACTGAAGGCATCTCATGACTTAGCAATGTTGGATAATGGAGCACAGGTGCTCTGAGCTGCTGGGGGAAATAACGAAACCTCTGCTAAGCTTATTAGAAGACAACATTAACTTAGAAATGAGCTCTACAGAGCGCAGGAGGGTTGGGGAGAGGGAAGTGGACAGCAGGAAGTTGAGAGACTTGGGGAAACCATGCCTCTTATGTAAATTGCCTTGTTCATGGAAGTCTGATCCTTGGGTGGAAGCAGGGCTCAGTTCTTGGGCTCCCTAAACTCTTTCCATCCGGAGCAGGAATGCAATCCAGGACTGTCCCAGGCCTGCATATCTTACCGACTGTGCTCCAGACATGTCGCAGTCCCGGACTCACCAGGAGCCTGCGCACTCCCTGCTTCACGCCCCCACCAGATAGTTAGACTTAGGCATTTTTCACATGCCTATCTTATAACTTCTACTGCATGGGAGTGTTGATGTGTTTATATATCATCTCTCATGCCAGCTGAGAGCCTCAAGGACAAGGGCTAAATCTCACTTACCTCTTTATCCCCAGGCCTAGGACATCACAAATAAAAACATCCAAAGCTTGTTTATTGAATACAGGCTGTCAGCCCTGTGGGTCCCTCAGCAAAGGTTTCTATTTGAAAACCTAGAGCTCACTTCCTGGCTGAAGCCTAAGAATTTCTAGTAGACTCCATCCCTAAATACAGAGCTAAGGCCTCTTGCCAGTACAGATGGTCCAAGAATGACCAGGAAAGGCTAAACCTGGTATTTACCTCAACCCTGGGCAGTGCCGACCTCACCCAGGCTTACAGGGGACAAAGGACTCAGATTAGGTTCTGGGTACTTGAATGTGAAATTGCTGCCTGAGGATCCCAGTTGGACTCTTCCTCCGCATCATTATCTCAGATCTCAGAGAAAAGCCTTCCTCATCACCCCAAAGCCTTCCAAACTCAGGTCAGTTCAAGACTTCCTACTGTTAACACTGACATTTCTGTAAAGCTGTCTGCTCACTTCTGCCTAGCCAAGCTAAATTTATTTCATTCATTCATTTTAATTACAGGGATTCAAATTTCTATAGCAGCTCTACCAGATTAAGAGTTTAGAGGAGGAAAAGGTTTGTTGATCAATGAAATGGGGACCATATTTATTTATTTTTAGTTTTAATTAATGTATGTGTTCCCATGTATCATGTATCAGTCAGACGACAACTTTGGGAAGTCAGTTCTCTTCTTTCACTTCACGGGCTTGGGGGAATTCAACTGGGCAAGAACTTGACTCACTCAGCCATCTCTCTAGTCCCATACTTGTTTTTTAACATACCCTTTGCTAAAAATCTTCAGCAGATAGAGGCTTCAAGAGTTTGAGACCAACCTGGGTTATAAAGTGAGACATTGCATCAAAAGAACAAAACAGAGCCTTGTTTCTAAATTACCTCATCCACCCCCAGTACATATCCTCAGAGTCCATCAGCAGCTCTGCACCTACTGACAGGCAAGCATACTAGGACTCAGTTTCACCATGGGAATGTTCTTGCTCTGCTTTCCACATCCATCCTTAAGACTCACTTTCTCCAGGGAGCCTTCCCTAGTCGCTGTAGCCCAGAACAAAGTCACTTCTGCTAAACCTGCCAGCTCTGTCCTCACACACTATAATGTATAATGCCCTCTCTCTTCCTCTCTCTATCCTCTTCCCCCATTCCTTTGTGTGCGTGTGCAAGTTTCTTGGAGGGAAGGAACCACATGCTGGCTCTTTTTAATTTCACTTAATTCTTATCTATGCTTTCCAAATAATCGTGTATTCTTATTCTTGTTAATTAAAAAAAAAAGTTAGAAGAAACCAAGGCTCCTGATACTAAACATTTTCACATACATCACAAAGTAAGACCCTGAAGAGTAGAGGCAGCATCTTATTCATCTTACAACATTGATGGCAGGCACTTGGTGAGCACGGCGTAGTCCTGTGCTTACACAGCATGATACTATTATTTGTTTAAGTTACTGGAGGCTGAGCTCAGGGCTTGCAGGCCAGTATATATTCTCCCACTGGGCTGTACACCAGCCCTCTAACAATGTTTGATCAGTAGAGACCACCTATACCTGTAAACCTTTTGCTTGCAACACCTGATGGCATAATCTTAGTTTGCACAAGCATACTTTGTCACAGTGGCAGACTGAGGGCACTGAAGGACAACCCGCCCCTCTGCATCTCTGCCGTTACACTGCCCAGGCCTGTACATTTCTCCTGAGGAAAGAACTGATTCTGTACTCTCCCTCCACTTTCTCAGATTAGAATATACTCTTCACATCACCTCAAAATGAAATGCAGGACAAAACAGCAAGCAATCTTGTCCTAAAGAATTTATCACCTTTGAGTGTCAGGTTAGGCAGGAGTGAGGAGAGGACAACATACAACACAATCCCCTGAAGATGCCCTGAGTACTATATAAGAATTGAAGTCCAGCTGTTCCTTCTCTGCCTCAAAACCCAGGCCCCTTCTGGGGGGTACTCCCATCACTTCCCCAGGGCTCAGACCCAGGAGAGAAGCAGCATTATCTCCTGGGAAACTAATGGAATTTGCTAGACACTGCTAGAGATTTCTATCCCTAGATTTAAGACCTCCATCCTGTGGAGGATGGCTGGCTTCAAGGCCCATTTATTTCAATACCATCCCAATTTTGTTAAATGGGCTCAAGAAGGGCAGAGAGGGATGAACACTGCAACCCCCCAGAGATGAGAGAGGTTAATAAAAGTTGCTGAAGAAATTAAATGTGCAGGGAGGAGAAATTGGGAGCTCATTCCACATTGGAGAAGCTGACAGATAGTGGAGGAAAGAACAGAACAGAAAGAAGAAAGAAAAATGAGCTTTAGAGGTACCTGGGAGCTAGAGAAGCTTTCATCCCAGGTACCCCAAGAACTCAATCAGTTTCACATTGTCTGAAGAATCAGGAATGGAAAGGGTTAAGAGCTGGGCTGGAGGACGAATAGGGACCAGAGTCACAGAGCAGGAAGCGCACAGGTGCTGGTGTCTTGGTCGGGCAGTGTGCATGTCTATCTGAGGGTGTGTAGAGCATGCAACAAAAACAGAAACTTCAGACACCCAGGAAGGCTGCTACAGTTGAAGGAGAACGAAGCGAAGAAATGGAACACTGTTTGGGGCACACCAATGGATGCTGTGATGAACAGGGGCCAGAGTAAATAGAGGTGTGCCTATCCAGGTGTGCCTCGGGGAGAGCAATGGCTCTGTGCAAGAGCACACCAAGGCAGATGTGAATGCAACACACACACATAGTGAGACTGCCTTCACAGACTCACATGTGGCAGACGTGCTTAAGAGACATGGGGGTGAGAAGGGTTCAGGAGCTTCCTGCTGGAATCTACCCTGGTACATTCCATTTTCCCCACTTGGACTCTTGTCCTAACTGCCAGGTACTGACTATGTCATTTTGAACAATCTGTTTAATATATGAGTCCCTATTTATCCATGTGTGAAATGGGAATATCTCAAACTAATGGAATATTTTTGAAATTCAATTAGCTGTTAATATATGTAAAACCCAAAGCAGGCCTTCCTCAAATGTGCATGACCTCTACAGAATTATGATAATGGTTCTCCATCCTACCTCCTAGGATTCTGTTCCCCATTCCCATGTTTCAAAATGAGGAACATAGCAGTCTTTCTCCTTCTCCACTGAAAACCCACCACCACACTGCCAGCTTTTTGTAGGCCTAAGCCCTTGTAGACATTGCCAAACTGGGCTGGAGAGATGACACAGGGGTTAAGACTCTGTCTCATAAGCAGAAGGTCTTGAGTTCGGATCCCAGGTCCCACCTAAAAACACCAGGCAGAAACTTGCAGTGGACTGAACTTTCAGCCCTGGTGGGCTGAGCCTGAGAAATCCCAGAGTGAAGCAAGAAGGAGGTAGAAGCAATCCAGGATGATTTCCAGAGTCACCCTTGATCCTCCACAGAATACACAGTACCCTCTGATACACGCACACACACACACACACACACACACACACACACACACACACACACACACACACCCCAAACTGACTGTCCTGAAATTCTAGAAGAGACCAAATAGGAAGTGGCAGACTGGGAAGGGGCACAGCTTCATCCCTGAATGCACAGAAAGGAAGTTCCAATTCTCTGTCTTCAGAGAATAGCTACCAGCCTCTTTAGTCCCCTCCTCCAGCTCTGCTCTCATGTGGTCTCACTTCATTGGTGACATGTGACAAAGTTACTAATATCTGAAAGAACTACAGAGCTAGAAGACAAGAAAGGTGGTTGGCGGACATGTAACTCACTGGTTGAGCACTTGCCCAGATCTAGGTTTGATCCCCAGCACTCACCCCTCCCACCATTTCCAACGAAAGTCTGAGAAGATAGAAGAGATGGGGCATTAAAAATCTAGCTGCGAGGGGACAGTACACGAGTCTGTGACTGATTAAAGCATGTATGCTGGCATCTATGAATGCCAAATCTAATGTGTGCTGACATCTAAATTCTGCCTCATAGGTGATCATCGAAATTGTGGAGTTTCCAGCCACATGCAGGCTTTGAAGTGACGTAGAAGAGTTTGGATCTGATATTAACACCCCAGAGATGGCCGTCAGTGAGTTATTTAACCTTTCAGTGTGTGTTTTTGTTCTACAAAATGCAGTAATAACTTGGAAATACACAGTAGAAATTCAAAGAGGGAAATATAGATGCTGACCTCTGATGTTGCTTTTCACTCAAGTCAGGCAGGTCCCCAGGGCACCAGCTGAAAAGCAAGGCTGAGAACCTCCTGGCCAGGTTGGACAACCCCTCTGAGCCACACGTCTCCACCTGTGCCAGGGACCGTGCTAGTTTGCTGGCTCACACTGAGAGGAGCCTGTCCCAAGATTCTCTATAGGCACCCAATAGAGCTTCACCCTCCCGAGTCAGCCTTAGAGAGTCCCATGTATAACTCATGGGTCTACTGTTTCACAGTAGAAACAAACACAAGGGTGCAAATCTTATTTGCCAAGAAAAGTCCTTTGAAAAATATAAAAGAATATAAAAGTCATGTAAAATAAAATATAAATCTTGAAAAACATAGGGCAGAATCTCAAAATAAAAGATGGTTTTGTAATTTTGAATGTGTTTATCTTGGTACAAAAACCCTTTCTCCCCAGTGCTGCTTCCACCAGACAAAGAAAAACCCCAATTCAAGCCAGCACCAGTTCCTGCTGCTGTGGGAGGTCTCTGGGTTCCACAACTACTGACAAGATAACTTATATGTTTGAACCTCACTTTCTCACCCATGAAATGGGGATAATTATGAAGCCTACCTTAGGGAACATTCACATAGATTAAATTAACAAGTGTATATAAAGTAATTAGCACAAAAACACAATAAATGATCCGTATTATTTCCAATTCTGACATGCTGCTACCTTGAGGCTAGTATCCTCATTCCACACAAAAGCTCTCTTGGATGCCAACCTCTTCCACTTTGCCTTCCCCTCAGCTCCTTTCTGCAAACATTTTTGAAGTCATCAACGAGAGGGAAAACTGGGTTTCTTTTTTGGGTGGACTGCAAGCCAGGAGAGACACAAATTTGAGCTGACTAAGGTCCTGGACCAACAACCAGAGCAGCTAGGACTGGAAATCAGAAAGAGAATCCTAAGGAGGAAAGCAGGAGGGGCACATGATTCAAGTTCCTCCACTTATTAACAGACACAAAATTAATAGGGTGATCACTCCTGTACTAGTCACCATTCTGGATACTTTCAATGGGTTGACATATTTAATGGAGGTCACTACTCCATGAGGTGTTATTACCAACCTCACTTTACAAATGAGCAAAGCAAGACACGCAACAAACATAAAACCTCATCTCATCAAGCTAATCACAATGGGAGAACTGGATATAAGCCTAAGTTTTTTTAATTGTGACAGTAACCCACTGTTCTTTAGCTGTGACCGGTCTGTAACGCACTATCCTCCTACCTTGGCCTTCTGAGTGATGGATTCCAGGCATTTCTGGCTTACTGTCTGTGACACCATCATTTACTCCTAATCCCCTTCCACACTGCAGCATTCTTATCAATCAATTGACCAGATATGAAATAGCACTGAATCTAGGCACAGCATTGTGCCCCCACAGTGTGGAATAAGGCAGAAGTGAAGATTGAGTCTCAAGCCTTGAAGTCTTGGAGGTGTAGTCCTTTGCAAGTGTGGGGTAACCTTGCAGGAAGGCTTCGTCATCCTACCTTTGGGAGAATTCAAGGCAGAGTGGTACCTACCAACCACCCAACTGTGGTGAGGAGCAAAGGTGGGGAGGTCTGAATACTTCCTCCTCATCTCGTTGGGGCTGGGATTCAATACCCAACACCCCAGCCGTGGGCAGAAGTAGACCATGTAGCAGGGGCAGCATGCATGTGGTTTGCAAAACGGAGCTGGCAGGCTCAGTTCTCTGCCAGGATGTCACTGTGCTCAGAGGGCTAAATGCTGAGGACTTAGGAGGCCCCTGGGCCTCTTTGCTTTTCCCCTTAGTCCCTTACAGCAGAGACAGAAAAGAAGGGAGCTGGAGGGCTGGAGGTACAGATTTTCTTCCTGCCCCCAGAGCCACCCCCTCTGGAACAGCTCCCGAAGGAGTCATCCTGCCATCTCACATTGCTCTGATTAGCTACAATCTTTCTTTTTCAATTTCTTCTCCCTGAGATGAGTGAGCGAGAAAATCTCCCAGAAAATGAATAAATATTTCAATTTTCAGCACAATCAGTCTGAGGAGCTGGGGCATGATAGAAACAGAGGGATGGATAATGGTTTTCATTTAGATAAGATACAGAAAATTATTTAGTGAAAAATGAAGATTGATGAAACCCATTGAAATTCTTCAAAATGCAATTTTTATTTCTCAGCTGAACCTCCCCTTCTTAGCTCCTCTCTCTCTTTTCATCCCAATTCTGTGTTTTTGTCTGAACACTTTCGCTTCTCCCTATTGCCCCCCAGCTGGCTGCCAACTCCCTGTTGTGCTCTCTCCTTGTCCCAGTCTTTGCTCTGGGTGCAGGTTAAGGAGAAAGGCTTGTCAACTCCCCCACCCCCAGCTAATCAGTGTGCCTAACCCCTTACTACTTCCCAGCACTCCTGGGTATTTCAAGACTTGTAGTTATTTCCTATACCTCCTGACTCTTCCCTCCCTTCCTTTCTCTAATATCCGCTCTCCCCCACAAAACTTCTGCACCTTTTCACAGGGTCTTACTTCTACCTCTGGTAGAGTCAGGGAGGTTGGGGTTCCATCCCCAAACCCTTCCCAAAGGCAAAAAGGTACACAGCAAGCATTTCCTCCTGACCTTCTGTGAGTCTAGATTCAAGGTACATGGGTCTCCTGTCTGCTAACTGCAGCTTTGTTTCTTAAAGCTCTTCCCATCCAAGCCTTTGGCATGTGAGAGACTAACATAAGCTAGCCCATAACACATACCAGAGCTGACCTGGCTGCCCCTCCTCCACCCCACCCCCACACCCTGCCCTTCTAGTAGCCAGGCTGAACTAAGTGAGAACTTAAGTCATCCTCCCAACTTTCTGCAAAGCAGCCAACCCTGAGGCCAAGCCTGCTTTCCACAGCTCCACTCCTACTCAGCCAGGGATGTTTGCCTTTCCATATCCTAAGGGTGTGCATCTGAGGAGTGGAGGGGGAGGGGCCTGAGAGACCACTGAGCTGGGCCAGATTTCCCCTTTAGAGATGGAGCAGGGATAACTGGCAAAGAGAGGAGGGGTCCCGGGAATACGCCCTCCCCATTCAGAAAGGGAAGTGAGCTAGTTGGCTGATGCCAGTGGCTGTTCCAATCCAGCAACTTCCCCTCCCTAGACTCATCCCCTCTCCACCAAAAGGAGACCACCTCCTCCATTTTGTAGACTACACATCCCCATAGGTATCTGCCTGTGAGAATGTTCAAGTTTCTTTGTTTGCAGCACCGTTGGTGTGTGTAGAAGCGCTTCTGCATGTGAGTGGGTGTTGTGTCTATTGAATGTAGTATTCATGTAGGATAGAGTGTATGGTGTGTATAACTGCACTAATGTATCTTCTTGGGGGAGGAATCTGCCTTCTTCAGAGGTTTCAGTGTCTTTGTGTATATGTCTTTCTCTGTGTGGGGAATGTTTGTGAGGATGTATGTATCTCAAAAGGTAAGTAGTCTGTCTCAGTGTCTGTGATCGTTTTTATGATGTTTGCTGGTCAATTTCTGTGTGCCACTTTATTTGGGGGATGGGAGATCAGCTGGATTCTATCTTCCTTGGAGTCTGTTGCTGCGGGCAAGCCCCCCATTCTCCTGGTTCTTTCACAAACACCTTGCCCAAGTACCAGAAAGCCCTAACTTCTAGGCTTACTTCCCAGCCCCTGCCTTGTCAGTTTCCAAAGAAAACCCAGGCCCTGGTACTTTCCCGACCCTAAATGGGTGCCAGACCCAGTTGAATGTATTACTCCAGGTGAACCCGAAAGGAGTCTGTATTTACAACTCCACCTCCAACACACACACACACAGCCACTTGGGCAGGGCTCCAAAGGCAGCCCCTATCTTTGGAGGGAGAGCCCCGGGGTATTAGCAGCGTTGTGTACACCAAGGTGCCTGTGGGCTGGATCAGAGCCGCCCTAGTGCTGGATCCAAGAAGCAGGATCTCTCAGCCGCATCTGCGCGAGCTAGCTACTCCAGCTTTCGGCTCACCCCACCCCCCAAATCGGAAATCCCACTTCTTTCCAGCCTCCCTTAGGGCAGGAACCCAGCGTCGGGCCCTAGGTCCCCTCAGGGGCCGAATAAAAGACTTTGAGCACTAGGGTCCCTTTCCCACTTCAACCCGGGCTCTGGCGGCTACAGTTCCCCGCTCTCCCGCGCAGCCAGGGGAACAACTTGGGCCGACTCAAGGAAAACTCCTGCTCCCCGGCTCGGCGACTCCGCACCCTTCCTCGGGACTCCCCGGTGTGCGCCCGCGGCCCGGGATCGGGGCTTACCTTGAGAGAAAGTGTCGGAGAGAGTAAGAATCCAGACGAGAAGGCTCAGCATGCTGTCCGCCCGCCGCGCCGCCCGCCCGCTGCTGGGCCCGAGTCGGCGGCGGGGCTGGCGCGCGGCGCACACTCGCCTCCCTCCCGCGCGCGCTCTCGGCCACGCTCCCTCCCTCCCTCCGCCGGCTCGCCGCCCCCCAGTCTCTTCTCCCTCCCGGTGCCCCCTAAAGATTTCTGCCCTCCAGCGTTATCTCCCGGGTCCCTCTCCACCTCCGCGCCGCTCCGCTCCCCCGTCTTCCCTCCCCGATTCCCTCCCTCCTCCTGACGTCCCCCTCCGACGGCGCCTCCCTCTCCAGCCCTCCCTCCGGCCCCCAGCGCGCACGCACACTCTCACTCGGCTCGCTGGAACCGAGCGGGGAGGAGAGAGGAGAGAAAGGAAAGGAGGGAAGAGGCCGAGGGGCGGGGGAGGCGGCCGTCGCGGGTTCTGGGCCCCGGTCCACCCGCGCCCGCCGCGCCGACTCCACTTTGGGCCGCCGGCGGAGGAACTGAGCCGGGGATGGGCGACAGTTTGGGTGAAGGACGACGCTCCAGCCGAAGGGCGACTGTAAAGGGAAAGACGTGCATAGATAGATGTTTCTCAGGTGTGTGAGAGGAGGGGTTAACGAGATCGAAGACCTCCTTTTCGTTTTAATCTCACGCTCCAGAATCTAACCCTAGATCCCTAAATTAAGAATTCTTGATTGACTCGTGAATGTTGGAGGGGAGAAGCGTACATTCCTTCTCTCTCCCCCCCCCCTTTCCCTCAAAAAAATCTCTAAGTGGAGAATCTTCTAGGACCTGTTTCGAGCCCTTCTACGGGGGTTTGGACCAGCCTAGGCGGGCCAGCCTAAGGAAGTCCTTTGCAGCCACGAAGAGGCACAGTTGACTTCCTTTGCTTCCTTTGTTCACCCCGGGCATCTTCCCAGCCTGAGGGACAGCCAGCCAATTCGATGGCTTTTTCTGATCGCCTCTCCGAAGGCAGACCAAAGAAAGCGACCACAGAAGGATCTCTAAGCACGCAGAAGCTTGAGATGCACTAGGATGGAGAAATGAAGGAAGTGAAAGGGAGGGCATTGGGGGGGGGGCTGTCCTCCCCCAAGAGCTAGTGGAGTAGCCAGCTCCTCCCCCGATCTGCTGCTAGGGGTGCCTGGAAGTCTGAGCCCCAGGGAACGAATCCCGGGAAATTAACCGAGGAGTCAGGAATTGCACAACTTTGCAGTGATGTAGACTGGGGCGTTCTCCACCTCTTTCCTTTCGCATTGTAGATCTCCTGGGTCCCTGAGAGCTCCCCGCCAAGATATCTTGGTTTCGGCCGGGAACTTAGGCGTATGGCTCTCTGGTGCCCTCTGCTGATATGCGACAGCCACAACTCTTCCCTCCAAGGGTCTTGACAGACTGAGTGGTTCGGACACAACTGGAGAAAGCAGAAACACCAACGGAAAAATCCAACCAGGTCCTATTCAAAAGCATGGTGTTCACAGACCCAGAGAATTCACCCTATGTTAAAAGGCATACACAGGCAAGCACACGATTTAAAAAGAGAACCGATAACTAACCAAGAGATGTAAAAACACCATCTGACACAAAGATACACAACAGCAACACACCACAATACTTACACATGTTCTAGCTTTAATTTATTAGTTCATTACCAGGCATGTGACAGGTAGTTATTTAGGGATTAAAATGATCCAACCAAACCCAGGCTTTGGGGATGTGATAATTAAAACAAAAGCAAGACATACTCATGCATCGTACTCATGAGGCAAAGACAGGGGATGTCTAATTTGAGGACAATCTAGGCTAAATAAGGAGATATTTGTCTCCCGAAAAGCATACACATAAGCAGGCACTCGTGCATACACACACACAGACAAACACACGGACACACACACCTTCTTTTTCAGTGTTTCATTTTAGAGGAGAAAGCCCACTAGATTTTAATAAATGCTGAGGATGATGAATAAAGCAGAATAAAAGCATAAGAGAAGGAATGAAAAGAAAGAAAAGTTGCTTGTTCTTTTTTCCATTTTCATGTGTATGTGGGAGGCACATGGCTGTGTTATATACATGTTAACAATGCAGAGGTGCAATGAACCTGGAGACTTGAGGTTGATATCATCCTTTGGCACCCTATTTTATTTTTATGTGTGTGTGTATGTGTGTCTGTTTGTGTCTGTGTGTGTAGGAAGATGCTATTTGTGCCTCTGGAGGCCCAAGGTGACTCCTGGGATCATCCTGGATTGCTCTCTCCTCTTTGCTTTGTTCTGGAGTTTCCCAGGCTCTGCCTTCTAGAGCCAGAAGTGTAGGCCACAGCCATTTCTGTCTGGCAGTTTTACATGGGACCCAGGATCCAACTCAGGACCTTCTGCTTGCCAGGCAGAGACTTAACTCTCAGGTCATCTCTCCAGCCCCCTTTATCACTCTTATACCTTCTACTTTTTGAACTTAGGTCTCTGTTCAAACCCAGAGTTCACCGTTAGGACTTGTTGGGCTAGCCAGCTTGCTTTAGGGATTCCTGATCTCCACCTTCTGAGGCTAGAATTACAGACGGGCTGCCATGCCCATCTGACATTTTCAGGTCTCAGAACTGAACTCTGATCTTTTCTTACTTGACAAGAGTTTTAACTGCTGAGCTATCTCCACAGCCCAGGTACAGCTTTTCGATAAGTGGTCAAGGAATACCATCTCAGCAACTGAGCAGTACAGGCTGACAGAATTGGACAAAATGTGGCAAGCGGGCAGGCACAGCCAATGAAAGAATCCCAGGCTGGGATGTCCTGAGAGTGGGCTGGCCTCTTTCCCTTTCACTCTGAATGTGAATATGGTGGGGAAACTGCTAGAAAGATGTACTGAAGGGAGAGAGAAGAACATTTCTTTTTTTTTTTTTTTTTTTTTGATGGTTTTACAGCTTTATTGTACACTGTCCAGTTAGTTCTCATCCACATTAACTATCTGTGTGGGGCACGCTTCTTGAAACCTACTCCATGGATGCGCTTGTGAATGTTGATGGTGTACTCTCGGGTCACCACCTCGTTGAGGGCAGAACGCCCCTTCTTCTCGCCACCCTTCTTTGTGGGAGCCATTCTGCCAGACCCAAGCTGGAAAGAAAAAGAACATTTCTTAATTCAGTGCTTTTTGCTTGCCTTTCAGCTTCTTGTATAAAGGTTTAACCACTTTTCTCAACGTGAGGAAGGACTGGACTTTCAAACCTTTTGACTCTTGGTCCTTTTATCTCACCTCAATACCCTTGCAACAGAGAAGCCAAATTTCTTAAGTTCCCTGGCACTATTTCCTATTTCCCTGGTGCCCAGCTATCCTTCCCCTCTTGCTTTAACCCCAAGTCTTCACCAATTTAGCCCAAAGAAAACTTCCTTCTCCATAACCCCTCCATATAAACTACTCAGCACTCCAGATCCTGAAGCCTGGGGCCTTTCTCCATCTAGCATTTTCTAGGCTACGCATTAGTGTCTCCTAGTGGGCTTTTACAAAACAGTACAAACATGAATTGTTCTGAGGTGTCACCCGAACGTCAGTAGCTGCAACTACATCCCCCAGGTAACTTGAATGAGCTGTGGGGCTTGAGCACCGTGGAGCTCAGCAATAGCTGAGCTCCTGTTTCCAGCTCTGGCCTCCAGAGCACGGCACACCACCAGGACGCCCACCAGCAGATCTGTGAGGATTGCCAAGTCTGTGTTGGCTGCACCTCCTGGACCACCTCTCTAACACTAATGCCTAAGTCCTCCTTGGAAATCTCCTAGAGTTTAATCCAAGGTCTGAATTAGCTCATGATAATAATAATGCTTGAGAGATGGAGCCTTATTGGAGGAAGGGATATCAAGGCAGGCCTTGGGGTTTGGTAGCCTGGCTCTGCTTCTTTTCAGTTTTCTCCTACTCTCTCTTCCTGATGGTTGTAGTTACCTGAACCACACTCCTGCTTGTTTCCAACCATGCCTTCTGCTATTTGGGAAATAAAGAACCTGAATCATCGTTCTCATTCACTGAGGCAACAGAGTAGTTGAAAGTAGGGAATGTAGAAGTGGAAAGATGGCTCAGGGGTTAATTAAGCCTTGTAAACAGAAGACTTGAGTTCAGATCCCAGATCCTTTATAAAAACGCCAGGCTGTAGTGGACTATATCCCCTCTGGAACCATAAGGCAAACAAATCTCCCTTTCGTATATAAGTGCTGTCTAACAGTGATACAAGAAAAGTAGCTGTACAGGGGGTGTCATGGTTTGAACATGAGTCATTCCCCACTGGCTCAAGTGTTTGAATCATTAACTGATGGTGGTGTCTGGGAAGGTGATAACTGGTATCTTTAGGGAGTTAGAGTCTTGCTGGAAGAAGGCACATCACAGCGGACTGGCCTTGAAGTTGGATGGCCCATAGCTTGGCCCTGTTGCCACTAGCAGTTTGCTCTTGCAGTTGGTCTCTTGCTTTTTTTGCTTCCATGAAAGCTGTTGTGACCTGAACCTGCCTTCCAACTTCAGCTGCCTGTCAAGGCCATTCTACCGTAATGGACTATGTCTCCCCTCTGGAACTGTAATCTAATAAACCTGCCTTTCTTTCTGGAGTATGAATGTTGTCTCACAGTAGCAGAAAGAAAAGTAACTGTACCAGGGAAATCCTGGAACTGAACTCCAGTCTGAAGTAGGCTTTCTCAAGGGAGAGCACATGTCTCTCTCAGGTTAGACATATCTAAGACTATCCCACCCCCAATGAACTCGGGGATCCTTGGAGGCAAAGACTGTCCATGTTCCCTTAGTTTGGAAGCTCATAAGAGAAATGAAGAACCTGAATCACTGTTCTCATTCACTGAGGCAACAGAGTATGAAAGTAGGGAATGTGGAAATGGAAAGATGGCTCAGGGGTTAATTAAGACTCTGCTTCATATACAGAAGACTTGAGTTCAGATCCCAGATCCTGCATAAAAACACCAGGCAGAAATAGTGGCAGCTTGCATTTCTGGCTCCAGAAAGCAGAGCCTGGGAAATCCCAGAATAAAGCAGGAGGCAGAAGCAATCTAGAATGATTCCTAAAGTCAGCCTTGGACCTCTACAGGCACACATAGTGCCTTCTCATACACACACACACACACACACACACACACACACACACACGCACACACACACACACACGCACACACACACACACACACACACACACACACGCACATGCACACATGCACAAATCAACGTGCTAGACATGAGGTAAAGTGAGATTTGATTCAGGTTCTGCCCTATACTCTAAGTGTGACCCTAGGCAAATTACACAGTACTCTGAGACAGTTTCTTCTCAAAACAAGATGACAGCACTTACTCTATGGGAAGGTATGGTTGTACATCTCCTAATGGTCTGTGTGATCAGAGGCTTAGTTCCCATGGTAGCAGTATTAAGTGGCATTGCAACCTTTAAAAAGTAGGCCTAGAGAGATGTCCACAGTTCACTGGGTGGGGGCAAAAAGTAGTTTTCACAAGTTTCCTTGGTAGTTGTTTCTGAGGCCCTGCTTCCCATCAAATTAGGATTTCTTCTCCCACATGTGTTCCTTTTACCATATGATGCCACCAACCAGCTCATGAGAAGCTCAGCAGAGCCAGAAGAGCTGCCTGATTGTTAATCTTGAAACTTCAAAACTGTCAGCAAAGAAACTCCTTTCCTTCATGAGCAGCCCAGTCTCAGGTATTTAGCTATAGTAACGAACGCTGACCAGTACAACAGGTAGAGCAAGTCAGTAGTCACGCAGTTCCTACAGTAGTGCTGGGTACACAGTCCCCACTCAATAAATGCTAGCTGAAATTATCCTAGGCTTTGGTATGCCCCAAAGCAGTCACTTTTTAAAATTTTTTTTATTATTAATACATTTTTATTATTATTTCAGCTCATACAAACTTAATAGGTACACCAGTTCCCTCCCTCCCTCCTCCTCCCCCCATACCCCCTGCTCCCCTTACCCACATCCCTCCCTCCTCATCCCCCAGTGCCTCCCGCCCCAATTCCCAGAGAGTCCTTTCTTGTGCATGCCTGATTTTCCTCTGGGCCCTCCTCTCCGATGATGTACAAGGACCCAGTGGCCTTTCCCTGAACCCTTTCCCGTGTTCCCCTTAGGTATAGGAACACTGTTGTGGCTGCCAATCCTTTGCCTCCAAGGATCTTGGTGACTTTAGCAGATGCTAGACTTTGTGAGGTCAATAGTGTGTTGGACAATGCGCAGGGCATGTAAAGTCCAATTATGATTGCTTCAGCCCTAACTTGTATGGAGTATCTTACATATCATTGCTCCTCCCATACTTTTGCTCTTACACTCTTACCGCCCCCTCTTCCTCAAATTTCCCTGAGCTTCAGGATGGGGAGAGATTAAGCTGGCCTAGTTCTACATGGTTGATATAGAGTCTCTGAAGTTCCGGATTGTGGTTTGTTGATTTTCTTTTGCAGTTTTGCTGCTCCTGCAATGCCCTTCACTCCATCCTGGTAGGCATTGTATGTTACCCCCTGGCCAGAGACAAAAAGCTGTTAAACTAGAGTCTTGTGATAAAAGCACATTCAAAGGTAGATGTAATAAAAATGGGAAACCACAGTGAGGGAGGGGTCTATCACCCATTTGCAAAATGGTTACTTTTTATCTGCCAGACTATATGCCCTTCTCTTCTGGTGAGATCATACCCCCTTAGTAGTAAATGATCAGGAACAAAAGTCTGTGAACTTAATCAGATGTCTCATTACTTATTTGGGTCCTTGATGGAGGCCTATTTTCTCTGCTGTAACATGGTCCCTTCTCTCCTTGTTTCTGGTGTGGGCCTCTTACCCCATCCCTCCTGTTCATAATCCTTGCAATTACTGTCTCTAGGTGGGCTAGGTGGGTTTGGTACTAGGAGCCACCTATTAGGGAGTACATACGGCGCTTAATTTTCTGGGTCTGGGATACTTCACTTAATATAATTGTTTCTAATGACATCCATTTCCTGGCAAATTCCAGTAATTCATCATTTTTGATGGCTGAGTAGTACTCCATTGTATAGATGTACCACTATTTCCTTATCCACTCGTCAACTGTTGGACATTTGGATTGATTCCATGACTTTGCTATTGTAAACAGTGCTGCTATGAACATGGTCGTGCTTGTGCTATCGAGGTGAACCTCTGCTGTATGGGGGGTTATTCCCAAAAGTGGGATAGCAGGGTCATATGGCATTTCAATCTTTAATTTCTTTAAGAATCTCCAGACGGCTCGCCAGAGTGGCTGTATGAGCCTGCATTCCCACCAGCAATGTAGGAGAGTTCCCTTCTCTCCACATCCTCTCCAGCATTTGTTGTTGTTTGTATTGTGGATTTTTGCCATCCTGACCGGGGTGAGATGATATCTCAGGGAAGTTTTGATTTGCATTTCCCTGGTGGCTAAGGAAGTGGAGCATTTTTAAAGATATTTGTTAGACATTTTAATTTCATCCCTGGTAAAGTTTCTTTTAAGTTCCAGGGCCCATTTTTTAATTGGGCCATTGGTTTCCTTGGTGTTTAGTTTTCTAAGTTCTTTGTGCACTCTGGACAGCAGAGTTCTATCAGATGTGTGGTTAGTGAAGATTTTCTCCCATTGTGTGGGTTGCCTTTGAGCTCGCGTTACAATCTCTTTATCTGAAAAGAAGCTCTTTAATTTCACAAGATCCCAACTGTTGAGAGTTGGTAGCAGTGACTGTGCCATTGGATGTCTGTTTAGGAACTGTTGGCCTAGCCCAATCAGCTCGAGGGAGTTCCCTATCCTTTCAACTATGGTTTTTATAGTCTCTGGTCTGATATCAAGGTCCTTGATCCATTTGGAATTAAGTCCTGTACATGGTGACAAGTACGGGTCCAGCTTTAATCTTCTGCATGTGGAGATCCAGTTTTGCCAGCACCATTTATTGAAGATGCTGTTCTTTTTCCATTGGATTCTTTGGGCCCCTTTGTCAAAGACCAAATGGCTGTAATTTTGTGGGCTTATATCGGGGTCTTCAATCCTTATCCATTGATCTGTGTGTCTATTTTGGAGCCAGTACCAGGCTGTCTTTATAACTATGGATTTGTAGTATAGACTTAGGTTTGGTATGGCAATACCTCCAGCAGTGTTTTTGTTACTCAGGATTGTCTTTGCTATCCTGGGTCTTTTGTGGCTCCATATGAACTTTGAGATTGTTTGGTCAACTTCTTTGAAGAATTGCTTTGGGATTTTGATTGGTATAGCATTGAATCTGTATATTGCCTTTGGTAGGATGGTCATTTTTACAATGTTGATTCTGCCAATCCAGGAACAAGGGAGGTCTTTCCACCTTCTGGTGTCTTCTGCTATTTCTTTCTTTAGGGTTTTAAAGTTTTCATTGTAAAGGTCTTTTACCACCTTGGTTAGGTTTATACCAGGTATTTCATTTTTTTAGGGGCTATAGTAAATGGGATTGTTTCTCTCAAGGCTTTTTCACTTCTTTCGTTCTGGGCATATAGGAAGGCCTCTGATTTTTGCACATTTATTTTGTATCCTGCCACCCTGCTGAACTTCTCAATTAGTTCCAGAAGCTTCCTGGTGGAGTTTCTGGGATCACTCAGGTATATGATCATGTCATCTGCAAATAGGGATAGCTTGACTTCTTCCTTGCCGATTTGAATCCCTCTTATGTCCCTTTCTTGTCTTATGGCTTCAGCTAAGACTTCAAGTACAATATTGAATAGAAGTGGTGAGAGTGGACAGCCTTGTCTAGTTCCTGATCGAGGTGGGAATGCTTCCAATTGCTCCCCATTGAGCATAATCCTTGCTGTGGGCTTGTTGTACACAGTTTTTATTATATTGATAAAGGTTCCTTCCATTCCTACTGTCTCTAGCATTTTGATCATAAAAGGCTGTTGGATCTTGTCAAAAGGTTTTTCTGCATCTATCGAGAGTATCATGTGGTCTTGGACTTTGGACTGGTTTACATGATGAATTACATTTATTGATTTGCGTATGTTGAACCAACCTTGTGTGCCGGGGATGAAGCCTACTTGGTCTCCGTGAATGATCTTTTTAATATGTTTTTGAATCCGATTTGCTAAGACTTTGTTGAGAATCTTTGCATCAGTGTTCATCAGAGAGATCGGCCTATAGTTTTCTTTTTTAAGTGAATCTTTATTAGGTTTTGGGATTAAAACGATATTACCTTCATAGAAGGAATTTGGTAGTGTTCTTTCCTTTGCTATTTGATGGAACAATTTAAGGAGTATTGGTGTTATTAACTCCTTAAATGTCTGGTAGAACTCTGTGCTGAATCCATCTGGTCCAGGACATTTTTTGGTGGGAAGATTCAAGATTACCTCCTCAATTTCCTTATATGTTATAGGACTATTTAAATAATTCACAACTTCCTGATTCAATTTTGGTAAGTTGTGTTTACTTAGAAATTCATCCATCTCTTTTATGTTGTCAAACTTCACAGAGTATAAGTTTTTGAAATATGATGTTATAATTCTCTGGATTTCTTGGGTATCAGTAGTGATAACTCCATGTTCATTTCTAATTTTGTTAATTTGGGTTTTCTCTCTCCTGCTTTTGGTTAATTTAGCTAGGGGTGTATCAATCTTATTGATTTTTTCAAAGAACCAGCTTTTTGACGGGTTGATTTTTTCTATCGTTTTCTTAATGTCGATTTCAGATATTTCTCCCCTTATTTTGCTAATCTCCTCTCTTCTACTACTTTTGGGATCAGATTGCTCTAGTTTCTCTAAAGCTTTAAGCTGGGTTGTTAAGTTGTTTATTTCTGATGTTTCCATTTTTTTGATGTAGGCATTAAGAGCTATGAACTTACCTCTTAGAACAGCTTTCATTGTGTCCCAGAGATTTTGGTAAGTTGTATTTTCATTATCATTCACTTTCAGGAAATCTTGAATTTCCTTTTTAATTTCTTCCTGAATCCAGTTCTCATTCAGCATCATAGTGTTAAGTTTCCAGGAGTTATTGTATTTTCTCTTGTTTGATGTGTTGTGGATGTCCAGCTTTAGGCCGTAGTGGTCTGATAGGGCACAGGTTAGAATTTCAACTTTCTTGTATATGTGTAGATTCGTTTTGTGGCCCAATATGGGATCTATTTTGGCGAAAGTTCCGTGTGCTGCTGAGAAAAATGTGTATTCTTTAGTGCGTGGGTGAAAAGTTTGATAATGATCTGTAAGGTCCATTTCTGTCAGGGTTTGATTAAGTTCCAAAGTGTCTCTGTTAAGCTTTTGACCTGTTGATCTATCCCATGTTGAGAGGGCAGTGTTGAAGTCCCCAAGAATTATTGTTTGGGGGTTGATTTCTTGCTTTAGACGCTGTAGGGTTTTCTTAATGAATGTGGAGGGGCCTGTATTGGGTGCATATATGTTCAGTATTGTGAAGTCTTCCTGGTGAATTGTACCTGTGACTAAAATGTAGTGTCCATCCGTGTCTCTTATAATTTTCTTTGGTTTGAAGTCCACTTTGTCTGATATCATAATGGCTACCCCTGCCTGTTTTCTGCTTCCATTTGCTTGTAGAATTGTTGACCAGCGTTTTATTTTTAGAGCGTGCCTATCTTTTGTGGTGAGATGGGTTTCCTGCAGGCAGCAGATTGATGGATTGTGATTTTTAATCCAAATTTGTAATCTGTGTCTCTTGATCGGTGAATTAATTCCATTAACATTTAGTGTTATAATGGAGAAACTATTTTTAATTCCAGACATTTATTATGTTTAGTAGTTTTTATAAGTATATTGCTTCGCTTTTAATGGTGTTATATTTGCCTTCTGTTTTCCTGGATATGCCTGTTTTTTTCTTCACGCTTGAGTATCATTTCTAGCATTTTTTGAAGGCCTGGTTTGGTGGACATGTATCCCTTCAAGTTGTCTTTGTGCTGGAAAATTTTTCTTTCTCCCTCGATCATGACTGATAGTTTTTCAGGGTAAATCAGCCTGGGTTGACATTTTTGCTCATTCAATACTTGAAGTATGTCTCTCCAAGCTCTTCTTGCTTTTACTGTTTCGACTGAGAAGTTATTTTAATAGGTTTACCTTTAAAAGTGACTTTTTTTTTCTCCCTTGAAGCTCTCAGCACCAGTTCTTTATCTTGAATGTGGAGTGTTTTAACTACTATTTGCCTTGGCGTGCTTCTGTTTTGGTCTTATCTGTTTGGGGTGTGGAATGCCTCTTGTATATGGATGGGCTTCTGTTTTTTTAGATGAGGAAAGTTTTCCTTGATGATCATTTGAAAAATTTCCTCAGGGGTGGTATTTTGAGATTCTTGCTCTGGTATTCCATGAATACGCATCTTAGGCTTCTTCAGGGTGTCCCATATCTCTTGGATATTTCTCTCAAGTATCTTTTTGGCTTTAACAACCTCTTCCATTGAGCTGGTTAGTACTCCCACTTTATCTTCAAGGTCTGAAATTCTGTTTTCTGCTTCCTTAGTTCTGTTGATAAGACTCTCTGTGGAGTTCTGGGTTGAAGATAACTTGTCTTGTAGCTCAGTTTTAAACTCTGCTTGAGTCTGTTTTAACTGCTCTATGCCAGTTTTTGTTTCTTATGCTGTTTTTCTCAACTCCTCCAGATGTCTGTTGTGTTCCTCTTCAAAGCGATTGATTCGATTATGTAATTCCTCCCGGATTTCCTCTTTCATAGTATTGAACATGGTAATGATCATATTTTGAAAGGCATTATCCTGGGTCAGGCTTTCTTGGCCTTTTTCCGTGGGTTTGTTCTGGTTGGAGTCTAACATTATGGGATTAATTTCTTCAGTGGGAAATTTGTTTACTTCAGTGTTGCTTCTCATGGATTTGCACTTTGACTTTGGCATTGTCGTTTTAACTCTTAAGATCTTTCAATTTCACTAAACTGAATTATTTGATCTGGGGTTCTGGGGGTGGGCAGGGACAGAGCTTACCTAGGTCGCGGGGTGAGGCCCAGCTGGACCGCGCGCGTCCCGACCGGTGGAGCGGGGTGGGGTTAAGGGAGAATGGGAGCGTCAGGGTGGAGCTATTTAATCCGAGGGGAGCTGGGGCGGAGCCTGGGCGCAGGGGGAGGTCCTCCTCTTCCCTCGGCCTCTGCACGCGGCTCAGGCTGGATGGTGGGAGTCGGAGCCGGGTCGCTTTGGGCTGACCTGGGGTTCTGGTGGGCGGGCGGGGGCAGAGCTTACCTAGGTCGCGGGGTGAGGCCCGGCTGGACCGCGGGCGAGTCTCGACCAGCGGAGCGGGGTGGGGTAAAGGGCGCAGTCACTTCTTAAAATCTTCTTCCTGTGCATTTGTCTTTGCCTCATCCCCAAAGCCCAATGGAAACACGAGGCTGTAGGAGCAGAAACAGATATCTCTCAGGATGCTATTTCATCTAAGAAGAGAGAGAGAAGTAGCCAAAAGTTCTATACAGAGTTAAGAGAAATATTATTAATTTCTTGAACACAAAAGCAACAAGATCAAGAGGTCAGGAGCACAAGGAAGGCAATCTGTGACCACCAGCAAGAGAGACCGAAATAAATTCTTATCTCAACGAAGGCTAAGAACAGCACAACAATTCTATAAATTGTCTCCTTTCCCCTAGAGAGGGAGGAGGATGGTGTCCCTGCTGTTTGTGGGACAGAGGAGAGAAAGGAGAAGATCTTGACTTTCATCCTGAGAAATAATCTTGATCCTAAAGAAAATCTCGACTTGAACCACAAGGACTCCTTGTCTCCCCCGAGTCCAACTCTGTCTGCTGACCTGAGTCAACAGTCCTGAACATAGGGAGTTCAGACTTTCTCCAAACTCCCCCCCCAAGCGGAAGCATCACCCCCTACATTACTCCTCTTATGTGTCTCATAATCCTGGTACCTGCAGGGATCCTGTAAGATATTAGGCCTTGAGCTTCCAACTGCTATACCAGTCCATTTCTTGTGTTCTCCTTGACATTAAGGTGCAGCTTTTGAAATACACAATAGGAACAAAACCTAGATACTGCCTTAAAGGCAAAAGGAAAAATTACAGTCTTCAATCTGAGACAAAGGAAGAACATACATCAACTAAAGCATCCTAAGTACTGAGACCAACTAGGCCTGGGCTCTCTATAAAGAGTACCTGGCTCTGCAGAAACTCAGGGTCTACAAATTGGTGAGTCCTCAACTGCTTTTTACCAACTGCACTTGATGTCTTGTCAAGAACCATGGGTCCCAGTAACTAAAATGGGGTATCTGCTCCACTCCAACTGTGTACAGAGCAAAGAAGATAGTCTAAGGAAGAGAGGCATTAAGACATGCAGCTAACAGGAAGAAAATTAGACAACACTCAGTACCCTTAATTGCAGAACAATTACTAAGTGACCCCATACTAAAGGGGAGCGAAAGAAAGGGCTGTGGGCTATGCCACTGTGTCCTTATACCTCACTAGAGTGGAGGACTCAGAAGGAAGTTTGGCATTCACACAAAAGGATGCTCCAGAAGATGGGAGGGGGAAAAGGGAGACACTGGGAGAAAGGGAGGGAGAGAGGTGAAAGGAAAGGGAAAAGGGGGGAGGGTGCAAGGGGGGCTGTGGAAAGGTGGAGAGAGGGAGAGGATGGGGTACCTATTGAGTTTGTATGATTGGGGAAAAAAAAATTTAAAAAAATTGAGCAAACTATTGGGAAGTGGCAGAAGTGTGAAAAGAAGGTCCAGGCTGTATGAACTAGTTCACTAGGTACGTGCTCTTGGGGGTATAATACCCTTGCCCTTCCAGTTAACGATATACTCAGTTTCCACATGGTGTGAGCTGGCTTCTTGAGAGATATATCTTCCTCATCACAGAACTGACTGAAACATCTGAAACCATTAGAATAAATCTTTTCCCCTTCACTTGCTTCTCTCGCATATTGGTCATAGTAACAATACAACAAAAATTCCATAAGGAGTTGCCTACTGGGAAAGACTGTTTAAAATATTTAGGGAAAGATGGTTTGAATGGATTGAAGCCACTCTGACTCAGGGACTTGCAGAGGATGAGTTAAGTTGTGACATACTCCCTACTTCTAGCATCACCTGTGCATGACTGTGGTCTAGTCCGTACCTGCCCATTTTTCAGTGCTTGATATTCCAGTTCCACATGGGAAGACAATTTGTGCTAAATGGACCAGTTTTAACTCTTATTAGGTGTAATGAGGATGTCACTGTCTGAGCTCACAGTAATTGGAAGAGATCTGCTTCCAGTACTGGCCCTATTGAGAAGATCTCCTAAGAAAGAGAAGAGGATTAAGGTTCAGGCACCCCAGAAAGAGACATCAGGTGGGGAATAGGCATGGGATGGAGAAGAAATAGATTTAATAGTAAAAAATGATGAAAGTAAGATGAATTAATGACTCAAATGCTGTTGCAGTTTCTCAGCATGTTACCAACTAATTTATGACCAAACATCTTAGGGGAACAGGAGGACTTTATTCTTAGGGTTTTTGGTTAGAGCTCGTAGTCCAGCTTGCCAGGAGAAGTCCATGTCAACACTAGGAACTGAAGGAACTGACCCACTACATCCGTAGGAATAGATGAGAGAGGGCCAGATTTCATTTGCCAGACCAGAAATCTGTCCAAATGTGCAGAAGTATTCCAAACTATCAAACCAGTTTCCTCCATCTTATCTATCTGCTCCCACCCATTATGGTCTGGGTCTTCCCACATCAACTACATACTTTCCTGCGGGCTTGCTTAGGGCTTATTAGAATCACTAACTCCTCACAGATGTGCCCAAGACACAGCCTTAAACTGTCAAGTCGACCTGTGTATCTGACTAACACAAATGCCACACTTCTAAACTACATGAGACTTCTAAACAATATGAAGCCCATTCCTTTGTGAGATGGTGAACTGACTTACCAAAGGTCTCAAAATAAGTAAAAGGGGAGCTGGTACCAGACCCCAGGCCTTTCAGGCAGGGTTTGTCATGGATCTAAGTACCTCACCTTTCCCATCTTCATGTCACCAACTTATCCCTGTACTTTTATGTAGTTCTTATACCCAAATACCTCCTATCCTGTACAGATTTTTAAGTCAGAGACTAGAATAAGTAGGAAGTGGAAACTAGGAGATGGTTCATCCTCCTGTGACCTTCATTGTTTTCCAGTGTTGTCTTTGAAGACTCCCAAACCACAGACGTTATCAGGGTTAGATTTCAGAGTTGTGGTTGATGTTTATATTCAAGCTAGAGATAAGATAGAAGAGCTAGAACTGAAGGGGCTTGTTCGGGGACCCCCTTCAATGTCTGGTGTGAGCAAAGGCCACAGGCCATGTGTTTGCAAGAGATTTATTGTAGGAGCAGAGTGGCTGTCTCAACACAAGTGGACAGAACAGCAGGGGGGTGTCGTTTTCTCTCAGCTTATATACAGTACAACCATTAAGGGTGTAAACTAGGGAATGGATGCTTGGGTTTTTACCCTATGAAAGAAGTGTCCAGTTATCTGAAGAACATGCCAGGGAGCTAGAATCCACTAGCAGGAACACTTGCAGGAGGAGAGAGAAGCTTGGGGCGCCATTTCAGGTAGAGAGAAGAGCACATAGGTGCCTGGAGGCATCTTTTTATGAAATGGGGCCATTTTGTCCAGGAAGGAAGGGTCACTACATGATGTAGTAGCCCAACAAGAACTGTGGTCTGAAAGTTGTACTAACCACAAGGTTAAAAGACAAACATTATTATGTTTTCTCTAATTTGTTGTTACTAGATTACATATAGATAGATAAAATCACGTTTCTATGACATGAAAGCAGAGGCCACACTGTCTAGGGGAGCACTGGAGACTAACAGGAGGGGGAGAAGACAAGGCAGGAGGGGGGTGTGGGAGAAAATGCTTAACATGCAATATGAACTTGTTATGAATTATAAACGATGAAGCAGGTTCGAAGAAGGAAAGCTGAACCAAAATTACCTTTCAGAAGAGCTTTATTAGGAAGTTACAGGCTTAGAGCCTTAGGCAGTCACAAAGAGGCCTTGAAGTAAGAGGGCACTGGGGAGAAGGACTGCTCCATATAGCTCAATGAGGGTCTCAGGGGGATCCCTTCAGTTCCTAATGGAGAATTACAGCACCATGTCATGAGGCTTGGAGGGACAAAGAATCTCAAATTCCAAAGAACAAAGTTTCTAGCTCTTGAAATCTTTTTCTGGGGGGAGGTGGAAGTAGGTTGCTTCCCTACCATGTGATCTGGCCACAGGCCAGAAGTCAGGAAGGCGCTGATAAGCATGTAGCTGTAACTCAAGGCCATCTTGTGTCTGCAGTTATAAAGAGGTGGAAGAGGACACACTCCTTTGGAAAGTTACAAGGTCACAACTACCCTCTGAATCTGTCCCTGAGAGAGAGACTTCATCAGGAAGCCAGATGGATGTGGTGTGGCCTGATTTTGGGGAAGAGCAGCCCTAGAGGCTTTGTGGTCTAACACTTGTATGAAAAGCTTTAAAAAAAATTTTTTTTTTAAAAGATAGTTTCTGGCAGATTAAGTAGGTAAATGGGGGAATAAAACAAAGTTTTTTTTTTTAAATCTTTGTGTGTGTGTGTGTGTGTGTGTGTGTGTGTGTGTGTGTGTGGTCTATGTGTGTGTGTTTCTGTGTCGGAGGGCATTGTGTGTCCCTGTGGAGGACCAAGGGTGACTTTGGGAATCATCCTGGATTGCCTCTACCTCCTTTTTGTTTATCTCTGGGATTTCCCAGGCTCTGCCCCCTAGGGTGGGAAGTGCAGATCACCATCATTTCTGCCTGACATTTTTTACGTGGGACCTGGGATCCTAACACAAGACCTTCTGCTTGTGAGGCAGAGTCTTAACCCGTGAGCCATCTCTCCAACCCAGGACAATTTTCTTAAACCTCAACCTTAATGATGTCACTCCCAAATTTTCCAATTCAGCTAAGTAGAGGCTAACTAAGGGTTTTGGTAGAGATTAATTATTCTATTTATTCATTCATCTACCTTTTCATCCCCAAAATCTTTATGGAAGATAATGGGCTAAATGCTTGGAACATAAATCGGTGTATTCTTTACATGGGAAAGATGGGTAAAGAAGAACAACAGAGTTGGGAGTGCAGAGATCCAAAAACGCTGTGCTTCGAGGAATACAAAGCAGGGCTTGCTGAGGTTAGCTTGAAGTCATTGGGAAATGTTTCTAGGCCACGATAACCTTTGGTTAATCTCCAGTTCATTCTGGAGTGAAACAGCCTCCCACTGTGGGTCTTACCTTCCCACTTGGTTCTGTGATACTTGGCTCATAACATCAAGTTATGGCCATTCCCTAGAGAAGCTTATTAAGGAGTCTCATCAGGGGCCTTAAGGAATTCAACAAATGTCCTGAGTTTAAGACCTGTTTTTTCAAAATGCTTGAGTCTAATTCCTCCCTAGTAAGATTCCTTTTACTGTCCAGGGCCAGGGGCCATTTCCTAACTACATTTTCCACACATGACTTGGTAGACCTTTTACCTTACAGCTGCGCCCTGGCCAAAGCCATGCTTTTCTCTTCTGCTGGCTTCTCACCTCTGCCAGAGACCCCGCTGAGCAGTATCTGTCAGCCAGAGGCTGGCTACTGCTTGGGCGTCGTTTTCTAAACAGACGGATGGAGAACGTTGGATGGATGTTTTTCCAGTACTTCCATCCCAGCCTTCAAGACACAGCCCTGGCACCGAGTTCCCTGCTTCCAGGTAACATTGTTCCTTCTCTGCCAGCTCTTATCCTCACGCTTCTTTCTTTCTGCGGCCATGTCCTTCAACCCTCCCCATGCAGAGTCCTAACTGTGGAAGATAAGGAAACTTACAATGTTTAGAAAGCCAATGATACCTAAGTAGTTCAGAAAGTTGCAAGATTCACAAGGACTCTCAGGATGGCTATAAAAGCAGTAAACAATTGCTGGGGAGAAGACACTCAGCAATTCAAGCTGCTATAAGTTGTTCCAGAAGCTTCAAGGATTCAGCTTTTGTAAATCTTCACCCACAGTGAGGGAGGGACAGCGGTTGTTGCTTCTGTAACTGTCTTAGAGTCAAACACACTCCTGTAAGTAACTATGCAGCTATGCTCCTATAAATAACCCTGATAAACTTACTATTCACTTAGCTGGACTTTCTTCTTTGATGTGTTGTGGGTGTCCTATCTGGGGTGAAGACTTTATTTAAGTCTCCTCTGGAAAATTCACAGGAAAGCCCTACCATCACCATTTCATCCAAACCAGACACCTGCCAGTCAATTCCTATCTCCTCCCTCTCCTTTCACATCTGATCTAGCTGGTCTACTTCCTTCCACCTCCAATAACACCCATTCTGCTGTTTGTTTTGACCACTAACAATGATCTTTCCTGTCTGCTCACATTCCTCTCTGATTGATTCTTCAATGTAACTTCAGTAGTCTTAGGCTGGGATCTTATATTATTATTATTGTTGTGGTTGTTGTTGTTGTTATTATTATTATTATTATTATTATTATTTTACTATATTATTTACTCCCTGTTGAAATCTCACAGCAAACCCACTGCCCTTCTGGTCAGACATAGCATCTTTCCATTGGCTTTTAGGGAATCCCCAGAATGTCTCTGCTTATCCCTGTCCTCACTGCTCTCCACCCCCCCTCTCGTCCACCAGGCTTCTGGGACTTCTTGCATCTTTCTCATGACAGGACTGCCACAAGAGCAGTTCTCTGTTCCCTGAAACTTCACCAGGTGCCTTACCAGTCTCTACCCACCCCTCTATTTATTCTGCATATCTCATGCCATTCTACGGTATCCAGAAAGGTGAGATTAGTTTGTTGGTGCTGTCAAGTCCTTTCCATCTCCAGCAGTGGCATGAATCACACTTGTAATTAAGTATTTCATGTCTGTTTGCTCTGCTTTATCATAAGCCCTCTGTGAGTGGAGACTGCAAGTATGGGTCACTGCTGACCCTAGAACTTGGTCCCTAACAGGCTGTGAGGACTCAGATGCAGAGGGATGTGCTTCAAGGGTTTCTTAAAATACCGAAGGAATTGTGTCCCATTATACAGAGTACAAAGTCAGAGAGCTAGTAATCAGACTAGAGGGGGAACTTCCTCACTAAGCAACATTTGGTAGACTTCAGGAGATCATGTTTCCAAGGCACTAAGAAAATAGATAGAGCATAAAATTTATCTCTACTCTTCAGAGTGTGTGGAGTATGTGTGATGTGAGAAACATATTACTTTTAGCATGTTTTTTTTTAAAAAAAATTCAGGGAACAGTGAACAAAGGTATAAATACAGCTGAGCATGGTGTGGTATAACCTGGGCACAGTGTGAGGATTCTTGGCCAAGTCACAGGCCCTGAAGTATGTTTATGTAACTCACTGTTACTTCTCCCTGACTGCCTATCACCTGCCATACCCTGCTCACTGGCAGCACCCCTTGTTCCACTGAAACTCCATGCTGGGATGGGCTGGGGTACTTGCTGTTCTGAGTCTGAGAACCTGAGCAGTTACTCTAAAGCTGTACGTTCAAAATCCTTCCCTGTGATTTTTGAATATAAACACCAGGATTTCAAGGTGTGAAAACCATTTCCCTTCCAGTTCATGGGAAGCTTTGTTAGCAAGGGGTCCTCAGTCTCCAGCCCTTTAGCATTTACACAGGCTCCTTAAACTCCCCCCCCATGGCTTTGCTCCTGCCCACCTCTCCCCTAGCTTCTGCCCTTTCCTCCCCCCCCCCCACATGACTTCTGACCCCTGCTTCTTTGTTCTAGCTCTTTGGATGCTTCTCTACCACAGCCATTAATCAAAACTAATCAAATCTGCAACCAGTCACAGTGGCACACACTTGTAAGTCCAGCTTGGGAGACAGTTACAAGATATTAAATGCAAGTTTAAGGTCTGCACAGCGATGCCCTGCTGAGAAGAGATGAACACAGAGAAGAAGAGCAAAAGAGAAGAAGAGAAAGAAGAGGAGAGGGGAGGAAGGAGAGCAGAGAAGGAATAAAACAAAACAACCCCCCCCACTTTCTTTAAGGCCCAGACCATGAAACACATCTCACAGTATGTTTCCGTTCAGTGAAATTTCATTGACTGTCTGACCCCTCTGTGGTCCCTGCCTGTGCATCTCTTCTATAGTCCCCTATCTGCCCCACTGAGCACCCATGGGTACAGATTAGTTAAATGTGACTTGAGCACCTAGCTCAGGCCATGGGGTCCTCGAAGCATCAGGAAAATCATTTTTAGGAAAAGAAATAATCCCATAACCCTGTTATCTGTGGCTTTCTCCTTTGCTTCATTCACATGGAGAAAGTAATTCAGAGTCAGCCTGAATTGCAGAGAAAAGTGAGTCACTTCCAGTTCCACCTCACAGCACTAGTGCTCTCTTTTTTCTGCCCTCTACAGAGCATCTCCCGTAGTTTTACAACTACGTTTGTTTAGGTTCTAAATGGAGAGAGAAACAAAATTTCCAGATTTGCCCACATATCACAGAATGCTCATCACAGGAAACATATGTGCCAGAAGTTGCCCATTGGAGGGTGGAGGGTGGGGGTGGAGTGTGGCAGGGCTGCCTCCCACCTAGCTCTCCTCCTTGAGTTTGGATCTGAGAACTGCTGCTGGAGGCAGACAGCGCAAACTGGAGAGATGATGTGTCTCTCTAGATCATCTCAGGTAAACCAAGATGGGGCTTAAATTAAAGCCCTTAATAAGATCCAAAACGTTTAAGAAAAGATCCAAAACATTTATTCAGAAAAACTATTTCGTTGAAAAATAAGTTACATTATTTTACAATGGGATTTGTCTCTGTGGCCCAGGTTTTTGCCTTGAACTTGTAACTATCTGACTCACCCTCCTGAGCATTAGGATTATAGACACATGTAAGCGTGCTGGCTGGCTCCTGGTAATGCTAATTATTATTATTTTTTTTCATCCAAATCTTGCTGATACTCATTACATAGCCCATGCAGGTCTCAAACTCATGACAATCTCCTTCCTCATTTTCCTATGTGCTGGTTCTGATAATATTGTTAGGTATTCTTGTTCCTTCTGTCATTACTCATGACAGCAAAGTAACTAAGGGTGGTTCTGGGGCTTCACTTTGTCATGTATGCTTCTCTTAGTCTCAAACCTGCTTTCAGATTTGAGCATGCCCATGGAAGTGTCATATCCTTTCTTGTTTTATTTTATTATACAGGGTCTTATTGTCTGTCACTGTGGCAGGTTCAGTTTTTCTCATTTGAGTCTCTATCTAGAACCTTAATGTCCTAATACTTAAACTTTCCTAGGGAATGAATTCATACTAAAATGTGAAAGATTTCATGTCCTATCACACTTAAAGTGTGTTGTTAAAGAAAGCTAAAAGGAAACATCTGAGGAATATACTAGAGAGAATTTCTAGAGTCCTTGAAATTATATCTAGTACAAGAGTCTTCAGGAAGACCTCCCGTAAAACTCACTTACCCAGGTTCTCTTGGGCCCTCCAGGCAGCTGACAGCATACTTGCATAGTTCTGCAAAGTAAGACAAAGATTCTCAACTTATTGAGATATATCCCTTATTATTATGATTCTCTCTCTTTAAGGTGGTAAAGGAGCCATAAACATCTCAGGGATCTGTCCAAGTAGGAGTTAAAGAGATGCCAAACACACTAGTTTGACATGAAGGGGAAAATGAAGTGACCCTCAGCCATTTGCACATCTAACTGTTGCCAATGCTTCTGGAAATGGCTTCCAGAATGACTTCTATAGACATAACCCAGGCAGCACTGGGACCTAAGGAATATGTTGGGAGAAATAAGGCCTCTTGGGCCCAGGCCTGGTCTATAACAAGTGGAACTATTGACTGCATAGCAACGGAGAACTCTGGGTGGATGCACAGCACTGTAGGCTTGGTTCTCACTGATGCTGTGTCACAGTAGAAGCTCTGTCTGGCTACAAGATTATCTCACACAGTAGAGTGTGCAGTCATGAGCATGCCAGGAAACATGTCTTTCATTTATTTTTATATGAAATTACTGATACTGGGAAGTGAGTTGTAACATGAAACTCAGATCATTCCCCAAAGAGATACTATACTAAAAACATAAGACAGTTTTCTAACAGGCTTTTGGAATGTTTAATAAGTTAAGCCTCTGCCTTTCGGGTGGAGGGTCCTGGGTTTGGATCCTAGACCCCACGTATAGATGCCGGGTGGAAGTGGGGGGGGGAGCTGCGCTTCTGGTCCTGGTGGGTGGAGCCCGTGAATCCCGGGGCAGAGTAAACAAGGAGGAGGTGGAGGTGGTCCATGGTGGTTCCCGAATTTGCCCGTTGTTCTACACACACAATTGAATAAATAATAATAAAAAAATAACCCAGTTATTAACAAAGAAGGGTAATTCATAGATTCTCTCAGAAGTATTTGGTCCACAGGGTCATGTTGGCTGGCACATAAAACCTAATACTTGGAACAGGGGTGCCCTTGGGCCTCTTACTGCAGAATCGTAGCACTTCAGTTCCCTGGATCCCTTGGGAATCATTTCCCTTCTTCCTTCATGTATTCCAGGTCCTTTAAATAATTTATTTTGAATAGGATCAAAGTTTTCAAGAACTCTCAAGTTGTCCCCACAGGCTTATGTGTCTAACTCCTTAGCTGATGCTAATATTTGGGAAGATTGTTTCGCCTTTAGGAAGCAGAGTGTTGTTGAAGGAAGATATATCCATCACATAGGTGTGGATCTTGATAACCCACTTAACAAAGAAGTGTAATTCATAGGGACAAGCTGGAAAAAGGATTAGATTCTCTAGAAATATCTGGTCTACAGGGTCATACTGTTTGTTCCTACTTCCAGTTTCTCTCTTGTTCTCTCTGCTTTCATGATGAGAGCTGTGACTTGAATTGGTCACTTCCAGCTTCTGCCACCTGTTATATCTTTTTTGCTATGTCTCCCCTCTGGAACCATAAGCTAAATAAATCTCCCTTTTCACCTTTAAGTTGTGTATGAGTATTGTTGCAGAGCAGCAGAAAGAAAGGTAATTGCAATAGGTGTAAAGATGAACACACCAGTGTCTCTCTCGCCTGCTCTCATCTGCTCCTCTCCAACCCAGAAGTCAGCCTTCCTGGGCAGTTTTACTTGGCAACTCTTCACCTTCCCAGTGACTCTTCCTGCAAACAAAACTCCACACTGATGCATTCTTCCCTTCTTATAGGAATGGTTACTGATTTGACCCTTGTTTTTTTGTGTACAACAGTGTGTCCAGATTTCCCCATAGCTACAAAGATGCTGTCACTCTTTCTTTCATGGCTGCATAGTATTTCATTATGCAGCTCCAACATGACTTATTTAGAAAGTCCCTACAGAAGTGCACCCGTCTTTTCAACCAGCCAAGGTTTCCCTTGAAAAACTGGGAGAAATCAAGGCCTGGAAGGAAGGCAGGAGAAAAAGAAAAAGAACATAGAGGGGGTACTTGGTAATGTTAGTAGGAAAGATATGGCCATTGTAGAGTTTACCATATCGAAAAGATCTCCAGAAGCTCCAAGAAGAAAAATTTCCATTCATAATTTATTGGCGAGAAACAGTGCTGAGGCTTGAATTCAATGACTTAAAAAACACCAGGAAAGTGCTTTGTGCTGAGCTATACCCCAGCCCCAGACAGATTTCTTCTATTTACTTCCTTATTGATTCAAGACCTCTGGGATTTGGTGACGTCACCTAGAAAGGCTCCTAAGATGAGAAATAACCTTTATGGGCTGTTTCGTATATTACAACGCATTGCCCTGTAAGCCAGTATCATAAATTTAGTATCTTAAAGGAAATAGTTTATTCACTAGAAGTTGCATGGTCAGAAATCTAAGCAGAAAGAGAGTTATGAATGCTGGAATATGGTAATGTGGTGGGGAAGAAGGCAACTTGGCTAGTGGGACTTGAATCCATGAGGCAGGGGACAAGGACAGATGGGTCTGGGGACATCTGGCAGGGCTCTAGGTAGACCTGCAAATAGATTTTTCTTCTCAGGATCTTATAGGACCAAAATTAAGTTGCTGGTCGGCACCCTGTCACTTCAAAGCTAACAGAGATCATTCTTGCTACAAGAAGCCTTTTCCTTCAGGATGGATTTTGTGGATCCTTTGAAGGTTCCCACCTGAATAAGTGAGCCCACTTAGAATAACCTTCCTCTTGATGAACTAAAAAACAAATGAATAAAAATCAATTTGTGGCCTTAATCATATATGCCGTATTGTCCTCACACTGCCACATCAACTCATACCAGCAAAGTCAACCTCTTCTTCAGAGCCCCTTCTTCACACAGGCCAGACTCCCAGGCCCCAGCCCTCCTCTTCCGGGATAAGATGCTTCAGAACATCACTGCCTGGTCAGACCCCACATTGTCCCATGCCTCTCCTGGATCAAATTCTTTGCTCCATGTTCCCCTAGCCTGGCATGCTTAACCTTCATAGAGTCCTAAGCCCAGCTCATCAGAATCCAGTGACATATTGTCATGGAAATGTATTGCTTTTCACTGAATCTGCATCTGAAGCCTTCTTTTAGTATTTAGCTTGTGTGTGTGTGTGTGTGTGTGTGTGTGTGTGTGTGTGTGTGTACCTATACACAGTACTTAGCTTCCTGCCTGTCCTCCAAAAACACATTATGTGAAGGGTGTGTTCTTTGAGGAATCCTGTATCTTCACAGTCCTAATGAATGTCATCATCACCAATCAGCTGACTGAGGGTTCTTTTGTTATTCCAGGATTCACAAGGAGAAGCTCTTCATGTAGTAGTCTCCAGCATCTTTTATATGCCTCTGTTTGACAACAGCAGGAGGCAGAAGCAGACACAGGTAGTGCTTTCTAGTACACAGTTCTCATGCAGGCCTTGGATATCAGAACTCTTAGCTTAGGGTTACAGTCCCCATGGAGCCCACTGTGATGCCAGTGTCCCACTGATTCCCAGCACACCTCCCCTTTCACTCTGCCTCCTGTTCCCAGCATCCTGCAAAGAAAGGAAAAGCCCGAGAGGTCTCCATCCTTTTGTCCAGGGATGTTGGCGCTATGGGCAGAGACCAGATGCACACATATCCCCAGCGTGATGTCTGCTTTGGGGAACAGACAGGACTGGAACATGTGCCAGGCACATTTGGTCCTTGGGTTGTGGCATGAACTCCTTCAGAAGAAGCAGCAGAGGCTCCAGCTCTGGACTATGCTGGGGCGTGGAGGGGGGCATTCTCATTCCTATCCATGCCCTTGTGGGAGGGCTTCCTTTGTCTCTAGGGAGGTGCTGTCCTCTCCATGACTGGGTGTTTCCTGAAGGGCCACAGAGCCAGCGTAGAAGGAGGAAGGGAGGGAAAGAAGGATGGATGGATGGAGGAATGGAGGAAGCAAAGGAGACACCAAGGAGTTGAGGATGGAATATGTGAAGCAGCAACAAGCCAGTGGCAAGACCTCCAGAACACTGTGTGATTCCAGCAACTGAGTGAGCCCTGGATACAGATGGGAGGGTCCTCCACACCACAGCACCCAAAACACCCCCAAACTACTAGGGACCTGGGGAGTTAGCCTAGGGTCTGAAAGCCCTGCTGAAGATATGATAGGCTTTCTGGGCCTCTTTTGGTGACCAGGACCTGTGTATTTCTTGGGTTTCTCACTGACTCTTCATTCCCTTCATTCTCTCATTTATTCTCTACTTTCTGCTGCCCCTCTTCTTCCTGCTTGTCCACTCACAAGCTATTCAACAGCTTCTCCATCCAGCTGGAAAGAATCTGACTGTCTGACTCTTTCTAGTAATTGGCTGCTATCCGGCCTACTCCTCCAATGGTACTATTTGAGATACTGAGCAGGGCCACTCAGAACTGAGATACCATTCGTGCCTCTGCCCAGCACAGGGACCCCTGCTACTTTTTCAGTGGTCACGTGATGGCCGCCTGGCTGCTGCCACAACCTAGTGTACTGACCCAGCAACCCTCACTCTTCTGCTGCTCTAGTTGGCAAAGCTGAGCGGCTGTGCTCTCTGCTGCCTCCTTCTGGGCATCACTGCCCCTGCATGTACAAATGGAAGTGAAAAAAGAAAAGGCCTTTCAAAAGAAGCCTTTCCTGGCCCTCATTCCTCAACCCCCAGGGGAGGCAGCGAAGAGAGCCTCTCCAGAAGACTCCCCGACTGAGCCTGAGCAGCCTGTTTACATAGCCAGAGAAGGGGCATGTGGGCAGATCACAAGCCTTGCCTGTTAATACCCATCATAGTCACAAGGCTTATGTACCAATTGTGAACTTGCATCTTAACACAATCAGTAGTCCCTTTGCTGGACCACCATAGAAAATAGTTTGCACACTGGCCAAAACAAAAGTGGTTGTAGGAAAATGTATCTGGAGTTTACAGGGGCTCATGACAGCAAAACGCGTGCTAAAAACTGTTCCAAATAGCACTTACTGAGGCTGTGTCTTCAGGAGCAGAGTAGTCAACTACAGTCTTTAAATTTTTTTTTCTTTCATGTACTTTTATGGGTTTGATTATGTGTGTTTGTGTGTGGGTGGGTGCATGTGTGATCGTTGTGCATTAGTCTGTGCTCCTTTGGAGCCTAAGGGTCATATCTAGATTAATCTTGGGAATTAAAAGGCTCCACCCTTAAATCTGTATTTATAGGGAAATGAACAACAGGAGTGCTTACAATATTTTGCAGAATTTATCATAAACACAAGGAGTGTGTGTGTGTGTGTGTGTGTGTGTGTGTGTGTGTACATGTGTATGAGTGCATGTGGAGGTTAATCTTGGATTTTTTTAATTTAGTTTATGGTTTATTTATTTACCTTCTTTCTTATTCAGAATAATATTCTTTAGTCTCAGAGAGGGGCGATGCTTCTTGACCCCTCTCCCCTTTCAGGAACACTGGAACACTGGGCTTTTTGCATGGGTGCTGTGATTCAACTTTAGTACTTAACACATGTGCAGTAAGCACTTTACCAACATCTTTTCAGCTCCACTAATTCCAGTGCTTTAGCAGAACATAGCACCTTCCCAGTATCCCAGGGAGAGTTGGGCCATTTACCCATCTCAACATGTTGAAACAGTACAAGTCAAAAATATAGACATTCAACAAGTATTTGTGAGAATTGAATGCCTGAAGATGAACAAAAGAGAAGTGAGACTGTGAGTGAAAACAGAAAGGAAGGAGGAGTTGGGAGCAAGTTGGACCCACAGGCCGGGCTTGGGGACAGGGATCACCCCCATCAGTATCTCAGCCTGAACAAATCTGGCAGCTGAGCTAAGTAGCACTTTCTTGATAAGTGTTCAGTGGGGAGGCGTAATGTGCTCTACTTAAAATTAATTTTTCAGAATCAGAAGCCCCACTCAGAAAGACAGTGGTCCCCGAGTGGCTTCTGGCAGGACTAGAAAGCCATAACTTTGGAGAAAAGCACAATAAACCAGAAATTTCCTCTCAGGTGAGCAAGAAACTGCCTCTCTCCTTCTGAAGAGAGCATTTTCTGGAACTTTGCTTATCATGTGACTGATCTGCAAGTCATTTCTTCTGTCAGTGAACCACATTCCAGGTTCTCTAGTCACTCTCTGACAGATGGGGCAGAGACTGAGACCACTCACATAGATGGAAGAGCACAAAAGCAATGTTTTTTTGGGCTACGGCTGTGTTTCTGATGCTTTTGAACTTCATGGTGCTTGCCGCTCATTAAGGAATTCCATGGACTTGGAAGGCTGAGTTGTTCTGACAAAAGCTTATGGAGTTTGTGGGCTCATTGTCCAATAAGTATTTGCTGACTATTCAGATTATTGTACAAGGTATTAGAGAAATAGCAGTATTTAAAAACAGACCTCCCAAATCTGCCTTTGTGGACAATATGTACAATGGACAATATGGCGAACAAGTAAATATGTACAGTCTGTTAAGAGTTAAAGGAGGATAATAATGTCTCTTTAAAGTAATGGTTAATATTGATTAAGTCAACTTAATCAGGTCTAGAATCACTGAAAAGGCATACCTGTGAGCACATTTATGAGTATTTTCTAAATTAGGTTCATTGAAGTGGGACGACCCACCTTAAATGTGAATAGTGCCAACCCATAGACCAAATCACAGCATAGAGAAAGTGAGTGGAGTGCAAGAATCTATCCCTATTTCTTCCTGACTGTGAAACAATGTGACCAGTTGTGTCCTGTCATGATGAATTGCATCCCTGGAACTGTAAACTGAAACAATCCTTCTCTCTTTCCTTCCTTCCTCTCTTCTCCTTCCTTTTACCTTCCTTATTTTGGTCCCTTCCTTTCTTCCTCTCTCCGTTTCTCTTCTTTCCTTCTGTTGCTTTGGTTATATATTTTTGTCACAGCAATGAGACAAGTAATACAAGGGAGGTAGGTTTACTGATAGGTGTGAATGTTCTAGCTAAGAGCTGGTGAAGGCTTCTAGAGGCAGAAGCAAGCTAGCCTTCCTTTAGTGAAGTGGGAGCATGTTTAATGCTCTTATGACTAGAAAAGAGGAGAGTGAAACGACCAGAAAAGTAGGGGCCAGAGAAGTAACTCAATCCCGGTGTTTACAAGGACATTTTAGACTCTAAGCTTTTAATATTAAGAAAATCATGCTTCAGGAAGGAAGTTTTGAGCTGCCATAGTGCTCTACTCTGTTCAGTTCGGACTGACAAGAAAGATGGCAGAAGCACAGAGGCTTATCTTCAGTTAGAATGGCTTGGATCAAGGCAAAAGCTATTACCTTTGAAGATAGTGTGGGCATGATTAATCGATAGAACAGTGTGAGGCAGAAAAGACAGAGTCAAAGATGACTCCCTGCAGCCAGCAGAATGAAGACAGAGACGGGAGGCTGTAGAAGCAGCCGGACTTGGTGATGCAGGCGAGGGAAGATCAGGAGCTCGGTTTTGAATGTATTGAACTTAAAGTTTTTGTTAGATACTCAAATAGAAGTAGCCACTAAATCACTGGGTAGTGGAATCTATGGCTCAAAGCAACGTATTGAACAGGAGATACTCATTTGGGAAATTATTAGCATAGAGATAATATTTACAGCCACGAGACTGGTGGATTGTATAAGACATGAGTGAGTTTGGATAGGAAGTACGAGAAGCCCTGAATTGAAATAGAAAGTGATTTGTTTAATATTTAGAGGTCAAGGAGATAATGGGAAGCCAGCAAAGGAGGCTTTGAAGAAAAACAGAGGAAAATCCAAGGGACCCTACTGCCAGTGTCCACTAGATCACTCTTTGCTCCTTAAAACACAATAGGAGCAGATACACTAGCTTGTGAACTTCCTCCTTGTCACCATTTCTTATGCCTGTCCTCCAACTTCACACTGTTCAGTTCATCCCTACTTTGCAGTGAAAACCCCAACATCTACCTAAAATGTTTACCATTTCTAAGCTAGGGGTAAATTGGAAAGGGGATTAGGGAGGAAAGATCTCAAGCTACGAGCCTCCTCTTCAACTGCTGATTTTCATTGAAGTATGATTGTTTGCCCACTGATTCTTTGCCACATTTAATGTTTTATGCTTTATATTATCATTCTGCAAACCTCTGTCTCGCCTCCTCTAGTCATGCATGCATTTCTAGAAGGCACAGATTGAACAGTAAATATATATGAATACCTGCCACTGCTTAGCATACAGCCCTTGTTCCTAGCAGAGACTCGCTGTGGAATGAGCTGAATGAAGGACTGACTGATGTTTATGCAGCGCTAAAAGCTTGCCAAGCTTTGAATAAGTGTGAGTTGGTTTGATTATGAAAGATAGGAAGTCGTGTCTTCCTTTCTCAGAGTGGAACATAATGCTTCTCCACCTCTTAGGGCTTGCCCAGGCAAGGAAGCTAGGCGCTGCTCTGTGGGGTAGTCAGCTCTTTGAACCTCATAGTCCCCCACACACCTTGATGAGGAAGTTTGGCCTTTGGTGGTCCAGCAACTCAAATCTACTCAAACAGCCATGGGTGTGTGGCTGTAGGAGTCATCTAGATACACTCATGGAAAACCAGCCCCATCTGATCTCCCTTCTGCTCCCTTGGTAAGTGTTTTGTGTTGGCATGACAACCTTAGCAACAGATCAATTTTTGGCCCCTGGGAAGGCAACAAAGGCTGAGGCCCATTGACAGCTCCTCCCTTTCTTCCTTAGCCTCTGGAAGCCCGACCATACAATGTTCAGGAACAGTTTGAGGATTTGGCACACAAAGACTGTGAGTTGGTTTGAGGGCAGTTGTAAGGATAATCAAGACTGTTAAAAGATCAAAAGACTGGCCTATTTCTCAACCTTTAGATTATATCCTTGCTTTGGTTCTGAAGTTGATACCTAAAGCCTGGGGCTAGAGATGAATGATGTGTACATGTGTGGGGAGGGGCAGAAGGTAGGATTGGCTCAGACTTGCTGAACCTTTTGCTGTTGACATTTGCATCTGGTTCAAAGTGGTGTTGGTGGTAATGCTAAGAGAGAGGATGATGTTTTAGAACATGCACCAGTAAAGGGGAGTGTGCATGTATGTGTGTGTGTAAACATGTTACCAGTGAAGGGAGTATGTCCATGTGTGTGCATGTGCATATGCATATACATGCTTCAGAATATGGAACTAGTGAAAGGGGTACATGTGCATATGCATGCATGTACATGTATGTGCTTCAGAAAGTTACTAGTGAAGGGAAGTGCATGTACACATGTGTGTATGTGTGCATGAACAAATTACATAATGAATGCATGTGCGTGAACATATTACCAGGAAAGGGAAGTACCAAGGAAGAGGAATACATGTGCTCATGTATGAGCTTTTGTGTGTGTGTGTATGTGTGTTTGAGAACATGTTACTGATGCACTGTGCATGTGTGTTTACTTATGTGCATATAAACATATGTGTGCATGTGTATATGTATGCATTTCAGAACATGTTAGCCAATAAAGTGCAAGTGTATATTTGTATATGTTAGGTAGTGAAGGAGAGTATGTATAAATGTGAGACAGAGGCTAAACCCCTGAGTCATCTCTCTAGCTCTAAGTGTGTGTACATGTATGTGAGAATATGTTAGCCAGTGAAAGGGAGTATGTGCACGTGTGCACAGTGTATGTGTACATGTGTGATTGTATATCTGAATGTGTATGCATGCATGTGTGTGTTTGTGAGTTTGTGTGTATACATATGCATATGCATGTGTGTTGCACGTACACTTGTGCATGTCCATTGTTCAATATTTAACTTTTAATGTCCACTTCCACTGAACACTACTTCTAGCGATGGTGTGAGATAGTGAATTAATTCTCTTACCTCCAATTGGGTTCTTTTCTTACCCACTCCAAGAATTAAATAACTAGACAAAGAAGGAAAAAGGGTAACTTTAGTACAGAGGAGGAACAATTCAAGTGGGAAAACAGGTTGCCAAATGGAAGTGATAATTTAAATGGAAGAGAGATTTAAAATCATAGTAGCAGGGAGACGCTGGCCTATAACTTGCTGAGTGAAGAGCTCTGAGCATTTTCCATTCTGTGCTCTCATCCAGGGCCCTGTATGCCGACTGAGAGCAGTCGGGAACAGCGGAACCTGGAGAACAGAGCAGCAGTTGTCTTTGGGAAAAATTCCTGTCTACAGCCATAGGTAGAGTCTCAAAGATTGAGGCAGGAAAGAATTCTCTATCCTCTAAGTCAAGTCATGGAATCAGGAGCAGCAAGTGCCTCAGTGAATTACTTGCTCAGGATAGAAGCCTCCCGGGGTGGCTGTCTTCAGCAAGGCTGTTTTTGATAAGTCTTGAAGGCAGTAGTGGTCTTCCAGTCTTCTTCCCTTCCATCCCTGTGATAAGTGACTATAAGGAAGAAAATCTCCCCATCATACCTAAAGGCCTGATGTCAGTCCAAGGCCAATTCTGAAGTCTTAGGGGTTCTTCCTCCAGAGAGAGCAAATGGAGGGTGTGCTATGGGTCAAAAACAGGTTGGCTCTGGAATGCCAGAATGAATTATACAGATATAGATGGGTCCTTGTTCTTTCTTTCTCTCTCTCTCTTCTCTCTCTCTCTCTCTCTCTCTCTCTCTCTCTCTCTCTCTGTATGTGTGTGTGTGTAACTGAGGCACCAAATAAGAACCAATCAGAAAATAGCTATCAAATATAGAGGGGAAAGTAAAAGCCCTTGGAAACCTGAGTCCATTATTGTAATAGTTACTCTTAACTATTGCTGTGAGAGAGCAACCCAAAGTCAAATAACTTATAGGAGAAAGATTTATTTAGCTTATGGTTCCAGAGGGGAGATATAGTCTTTCAAAGTGAAGGCGGCATGGCTGGTCAGCCAAAGGTGGAGGAGGCTAAGTCACTGTAGGCATCTTGGAAGCTGAGAGCTGCAAGACTGCTTACTGCAAAGGCTGACTTCTGGAGGTAGGGTGGGACTAATCCATCTCAAGGCCCACCCCTTGTGACTGCCTTCCTCCAACAAGGTTCCATCTCTCAAGGTGCCATGACTTTGCCAAACCCGTGAGACTGTGGGGGACACATCTCAAGCCATAACAATCATCTCTCTTATTTCTCTTTATGTTGCTAGGAAAATGAAAGTAGAATGACAGCAAATAACTCCACAGCTTTTTATTGTTCATTTCCAACCTGATGGAAGTCAGACAAAAGCAGTCTGTTCTTATCCTCAGTTTCCCCAGCTATTTTTTTTTTTTTTACTTCACCCCTTGCTACCATTGCAGCTATGAGAAAATAGCACCTGAGTGTCAAATGGCTGGAGTGGCAGCTTCAACCAACAATGGTGCCATCCAATTGATTATGACAGCAGTTAGTCAATGTAACATTGGAAGGCTCCCACGGTGGTGTGGAAAGCTGGGGATTTTCCCAACTATTCTGAAGAAAGATTGTGGTTAGCAGCTGGCCTGATCACAGGGAATCTCCTACCTAAATTAACAAGAGGATGATACTTACAGGAGCAAAGCCACAGAGCACCTACTGTGTGCCAGGTACAGTGCTGAGAGTATGACATGAATTATCTCATTTAATCTTCAGAAAATAGTCACTGCTGTTATTACCCCCATTTCATAGACAAGAAAACAGGATGAAAGAGGAGTAAGAATATGACCCAGACACATAGCTAGTGTCTTGATCAACTTGAGTCTCTGTAACATGTGCCAGTGGATCAGGCTGGGCTTTGTAGAGCTACTCTTCCTAGTTTCCCACTTTTTTCATGGGGGAGGATCAGTAGGTTCATGTGTTATCTTAGGGCACTCATCCCATTCTTACGGGCCCCCATTCAAACACTTCTGCACTGAGGACAAACCTCAACACACTGATTTGGGCTCCATAGCAGCAAGTTATTTCATAAAATCAAACTTGGCTTGTGGGGCATAGAGCTGCTCACAAAAGTCACTCCTCATCCCTCCCTTCATTTTCCAGATATAATTTTCTGTCTTTTTTTACACTCTTATTGAGAATTTTTTCACATACCAACAAAATGAGTTTATGTCCTTGCCCTAATCCCCTCCTCTCTCTTTACCTGTATCCCTACTATCCTCCTGTCCCTCTCTGCATGTGGATCATAGGGTGCTAGTAAGGAACCAGGATTCTGTGGTAGTATATATGGCCTTTCAATAGGTAAAGTTATAACTAGGGAGGTTTACCTTCCTTTTTCCAGCACCTGCCCCAGAGATTCTGATTGCAGGTGTTTCTTCTAAGATTCTCACTGGTCCCTTGGTGAATGCTGATATGTCATCCTGTGGTAGATCTTGTGGTAGTGGATTTCATCGCAATGAGCTCCTGAATGAAGTAGTCCTGTCATGACTGGAATGTCTTGGCTAGCAGTATACCTGCTTACCTTAGACTTTTATAATCTTACCATCCCCTCTTACACAAGGTTTCCTGATCCTTGGGATGGGGAGAAATTTGGATGGCCTAATTAGGGCTGGAGCATTTCAGGGTTGCCAATAATCTCAATGCTGGCCAGTTGTAGTTTTCTGTATCACTAATCTTCCATGGCAATAGGATGCATCTTGGTTAAGTGCTGAGAGGTTTTTTCTATGGGTAACAATAATGTCTAGATGGTAGTGTGTAGTATCAAGTATTTACAGCTAACATCAAGACATTTGTTCCTATCTAGTGTTTTCTCCCCTCCCACTGTCATTTGGACAGGTTTACAGTACCAAGATGTGTTTCCTGACAATAATTCTGCACCGAATCCATCTAGCCCTGGATTTTTTTTTGTTTGTTTTGGAAATGTGTAATTACTATTTTAATTTCATTGGTTGTTATAAGACTGTTTAAATAATTCAATTAATCTTGATTCAACTTTGGTAGGTTGTTTGTGCTTAGAAATGCATGCATTTCTTTCTGATAGCTAAATTTGATGCATATAAATTTTTGAGATAGGTCCTTATGATTCTCTGCATTTCCTTGATATCTCCATTTTCATCTCTAATTTTATTAATTTGTGCTTTATCTCTTTTCATTTTGGTTAATTTGATTAAGGACTTATCAATCTTGTTTATCTTTTCAAAGAATCAACTCTTCATTGATTCTTTGCATCATTTTATCTCAATTTTAATTACATCTCCCCTGATCTTGCTAATCTCTAACCACTTACTATTTTGGGGGTTTGTTTGTTCTTGTTTCTCCAAGAATTTAAACTGCATTGTTAGGTTATTTACTTGTGATGTTTCTATTTTTTGAAGTAGACATTGATTGCTATGAATTTTCCTCTTAGAACATTCTTAATCCTGTCGTAAATATCGAAGTATGTTGAGTTTTTATTATAATTAAGTTCTAGGAATTTTTGGATCTCCATTCCTCATTTAATAGCACACTATTTATTTTCCAAGAATGTACTTTTTGTTGTTTACCAAGTTAGGGAGGTGAAGCTTTATTCTGTAGTGATCAGATAGAGTACCTTGTGCTATAATTTCAAGTGTCCTATATTTGTGTAGGCTTGTTTTGTGGCCTAGCATGTTGTCTATTTTATGAAAACTTGCATGGGCTCCTAAAAAGAATGTGGAATGTGGAATGTAGGGTGGAATGTTCAGTAGATGTTAGTCATGCCCATTTTGTTTGTGACTTTATTTACTTCCAATGTCTCTGCTCAGTTTTTAGCTTGTTGACCTGTCTATTTGTGACAGTGACTTTTAATCTATGCTGTTAGCCTATGTCTTTTGATTGGAGTCCACTGAAGTTTAAGTTTATAATTGAGATGTGTTTGTTGACTCCTGTCACTTTTTAAAATTTCTGATTTTTATATGAGTAGTTCTTTGCTTTGTAGTTGTGTTGGTATTACTGTTTCAATTGAAAAGTCAGCTGTTATTCTTATTGGGACTCGTTTTTGTTTCTTCTAGCTCTCAAAACTTTCTCTTTATCTGTATCTGCTGTTTTGACTATCATTTACCATGGGCTGTTTCTATTTTGGTCATATCTGATTGATGTGCATTATACATCTTGTGCTTGAATGGGAAATCTTTCCCTAGGTAGGGAAATTTTCTTGAAAAAATATGTTCTGGAGTTTTTTACATTCCTTATTCTGAAACTCCGTGAATTTGCAGGTGTGGTTTTTTTCATGGTGTCTCATAGGTCTTGGAATTCTTGGAATATATTATCTTGAGTGCTGTTTTCCTGACTAGTAGCCAAGAAGTTATTCTAGTTGAAATCTATAATTGAGGGGTTTGTGTTTTTTGTAAGAGACATGTTTTCCTGTACTTGGTATATTTTCATGGTTTTATGATGCAACTTGGGCATCTTGTGTTAGGTTTTTGTTTGCTTTCTTTGGCATGCGTTTCTGACTCTCCTGAGTTAGATGGGATTGCCTGACTTTGACAGTTGTTGCGTGAACTTCCCTGGATGTAGATAGGATGTTGTTGCTTAAAGGTTAGTCTACAGTTACTTGGTGCTTGTGGGTGTGACAGCTGCACTGTACTTAGGATATGTAAGTCTAGTCCTGTTTTGGAGATGAAAGAGCTTATGATATAATTTTAAATGAGAAGTTTGGGATTGAGAGACAGGTTTGTTGGGAGGTTTGGGTTAAGTATCAGAGCAACTTCAAGAGGATAGGTTAGTTTGGCTATATTAGTTAGTAGGGGAAATAGAGTTGAGGGAGAGATGAAATTTTTAAGGTCTTCTGGGGTATGCAATAATGATGGACTCGGTCAGTGGGGATGGATGGATGGGGCATGGGTAGGACATTTGGAAGTCTTAAGCAGAAGTGTCACTTAAGAATCAATAGAAAATAAATAAAAGGGGTTACTTATCTTTGGGTGATATAGCTGTCCTATGTTGAATGATATGATTCTTCCTGTCCTCAACTGAATAAAGTTGGTCTGATGTTTTTGGTGGTTTCTGTGGTGTCTAGTTGATTCCTGTATTTATGGTGGTGGGGTGGGCTGGTGGTGATTGAACCTTCTGGGCCATGGGTGTGAATATGGGCATGAGAGAGAATATTGTGATGACACAGTGGGTTGTGTGGCACCAGTCTGGGTCTAATTTTCTGTCTTGATTTAACTTGTTACCTCTGCAACTCACCACAGGTCAAGAAACCATGATTGGAACTGTCTTCTCTAGTCAGAAGCTCCAGGTGGGCTTCGTCACCTTCTTACTTCAGCAGCTGATTCTCTTAATGGACTCAAAATTTCTGTAGCAGTGTTCATTAAGCCACACTTCCATGTGTCTCTTCTTTCCTTGGGGTACAATTCTGTATCTTAGACTTTTTAGCCTCAAGTCCACTGAATGACTGCTGAAAGGAACAAATCTCTAGGCCCATAGGCACTGTGGTGTTACCCTGCAGGACAAACTCCTGCAGATTGAGCAGGTGTTGTGTAGCAATTGTTTTCCGATTGCTATATGCCATATGTATCAGTTACTCTCCTCTGTTGCTGTGAGACAACATCTAAAGTCAATCAACTTAATGGAAGAATGTGCCTTCCATTAATGTGGCTGGCTGGAAGAAGCTGGAGACAGGCTAAGTCACTGTAGACATTATGGAGGTTCAGAACTGCATGCAAGTTCAAGAGTAGACTCACTTACTTAAGCATGGCTTGGCTAACCAACTTTAAGGCCCACCCTGTGTGACTGCCTTCTTCCAGCAAGGTTCTAACTCCTACTAAAGGTGCCATGATTTTTCTAAACTAAAGATTCAAACACATGTGCCTGTATGTGTGTGTGTGTGTGGGGGACAATTCACATTTCAAATCATGACAACATCCTAAGGAGAAACTCTTTCAGATTCAGGAAGTAAACAAACTGTAGCTTTCAGAAATTTCTGAAATTTACAAGATATCACAAGGCTCTTCCTCCCCAAGGTTATATAAACAATAACAGCTGCCGATGACAGGAGACTCTTTTTTTTAAAACATGTTTTATTGTTATTTCTGCTCATACAAACTTAATAGGTACACCGCTTCCCTCCCTCCCCATCCCCCAGTGCCTCCCCTCCAATCCCCAGAGAGTCCTTTAATGTGCATGCCAGACTCTCCTCTGGGCCCTCCTCTCCGATGTCGTAGAAGGACCCAGTGGCACTTCCCTGAACCCTTTCCTGTGTTCCCCTTAAGCATAGGAACACTACTGTGGCTGTCAATCCCTTGTCTGACAGGAGACTCTTTAGTCCATCAAGCTTCCGGCAAGTTGTGCAGAGACCTCCAGGTTGCTGGGCAGATTTTTGGGTAGTGCACCTGCTTTTGAGTAATACATACTTCTGTCAGTAATCCCCATAAACTCACTGGTTCAAGCTGGACTTTGATTAGATTTTTCCACCAACATTCTGTCATCGTTGCCATATCTGGGATAAGAAAACACTGTTGAGATCTTCCCAAAAAAAGTCTCACACAATAAATAGCATGCCAGCTCACCTCTGACCACATTCTTGTGAGCTGACACAGAAGGTGCAACCATTTTTAGTAATCTCATTTCTGGGGGCCCTGTATGGTGCTCTGTCTAGTTGGTGGGAAGAATGCATCTGATCCTTTGCAGATATTGGTGGTAAATCAGCAAGTCCAAGGGACTTACCCAAGTCATATCTCATAGTGGCATGAATGAGTAATTTACAAAGCCTATTAAAGTGGTACAGAATCATTTAAGGGATGGTTTTGACAAATCTGTGCCATAATCATTTATTCCTATGAACATTTAGTCAGTGTTGTTGGTGAATAATTTATTCCACATTCAATAGTGTTTTCTGGTCCTGTGAGTTATGATATTATGAGTAAGCAGCTGAGGAATTAAACTGAAGGCTGGGAAAGGTAGGGAGTGAAGGTCTACATACAGGATGGAGGTGTCTTGTCTTGCAAGAAGTGCCGTCTCAGGGCTGAAGAGATGACTCAGGGGTTAAGCCTCTGCTTTGCCACAAGACCTGAGTTTGGATCTCAGATCCCACATAAAAACACTGGGCAGAAATGACATTGACCTGTACTAATGGCCCTGAAAGGCAGAGCCTGGAAAATCCCGGAGCAGAGCAAAAAGGAGGTAGAGTAATCCAGGATGATTCCCAGTGTCATCCTTGAGCCTCCACAGGCACACATGGTATTCTCTCTCTCTTTTTCTCTCTTTCTCTTTCTTTCTCTGTGTTTCTGTCTCACACACATGGGCAAAAAAAATTGAAGTGCTCTGTCATGTGTCATTCAAGAGACAGAACAGGAGGATTTAGTCTGTGACTGACTTAGAGCAAATAATGGGGAAGAAAGTAGAAGCTTAGAGACTGTGCTGAAACAACCAGGTCTCAGATCCATGCAGAGCAAGGACAAATTGTCAAATATTTTTACAGCAACTGACACAAAGGTTACTCCTACCTCATAGGGGCATTTGAGAAATCAAGTGATGTCATAAAAGTACGAACACTGAATCTGATGTTAAACTCTAAGTTCTCAGTAAGTGGCTGTTGAATCTGAAACCAAGGAAAGCAGAGGGCCGATTCATGACACACTCACTTCCTCTGTCAACTTGCTTTTCTGGTAATCACTGATCTTGAAGTATCATGGTCCATAACTCTATTTCCCCAACTATTGTGGAAGGCTAGAGGTGGTCTTATTTCCTTAAGCTGTGCTCTTGGCAGATACAGCCTTTGTCTCATTCTGTAAGTACATGGTTGTCAGCAAAGTGGTGTACACACCAGAATGAAGCAGGTATTAATTAGCAGACACAGGGAATCACTCACTTCAGCTGGAAGATAGTAACTTTATTTTCTGAGAAGCACAATATTAGCACAATGGATTTGCAGTATCACTGAAAAGCCTTTAATTTGTCACTGGGAGTTTGGACTGTGGCTTAGGTTTGTTTTGGTCACTTCCCATATTATCTTGAGCAAGACTCTTTTTTTTCCTTGGGTCTTAGAATTTCCATCTGTGAAGCATTTTCATTACTATGTCTTTTTTCTCTCTCTTAGTTATTGTATTTCAAATAAAAAAATAGAGAATTAAACCAAACAATCCCATATACTGCACAGATATCTATCGTACAAATACCCAGAGAGCCTGGGGAATATGGTCTTTACGTAACCATCATTCCATGAATGTGTATTCTATCTGTCAGGCACTGGCAGTTAGGATCTCTCTAAGCAGGGTGAATGATCAAACTTGTTTACCTCAGGCTGAAGGAGTTATCACAATGCAGGGCTTTCCTGCTGAAACCAGGAAGGTCCTGAGCCAACCTTGCCTAATCCATACTAAGCTCTATTTCACTTGTTGGCCTACCTAATTTTACTTGTAGGAAATGCTTTTGCTTGCAAGAAATGGAGGTGCCTGTCTGATATTAACTTTTGATTGGGCAAAGCACCTGGAAACAGGCAGTCTCTTGGCTGATGTTCTGCCTTGACAGATAATAAAAACCCAGTTGCTTTGTCTTCAGTATTTTTATTTCTCAGAATACGTATCCAAGGTCACAAGAGTCATATAGCTAGTCTAGGCCAACAGAAAAAAATAGAAATGAATACTTGTTGGTTGGTCATTGGAATTTTCTAGAAAGCTTCTGGCACATATTCTCCTGTGATCTCATTGTCCAGAATCTGGTGACATGGCCAATTGTAGCTGCTAAAGAGCTTCCTGGTGTCCATGAGTTAGAGAAGCAAGAGAATGACAGTTTCTCAATGTTTGCCCTGCATAGTATGTATCCTCCAAAGCTTTTCTGGGACTGAGGACGAAGAACCAGTAAGAAATTTTTGATAAAGAGGGGACCCTGGAAAAACGTATATCTTTTCCTTGAATAAAGTCAAAGGTGGGTATGGTATGAAGGCCCTGGGTACCATGAAGATCTGGATCATAAAGTCTGGAGTGTCAAACAGAGATGTGAGAGTGTAGGCATGGACAAGACAGTAACATGTCATCCCAGATTTGTATCCTGAAAGTTAAAAGGCTACAAAGGCAGATGCCCTTGTTCAGTTGGCTGCAATATCAAGGGATCATTTGGTGTATCTCTCCTACAGAACTCTGGGAATCTTCAGTGGTACCCCTCTCCTTCCTTCTCCACAAAGGCGCTGGATACTCCAGAAGTTCTCAGATCTGTGTAATGTATGGTTGGTGCTTAGCTCTATAAATGCTACTAATTAGAAGCTCAGTTGCTCTCTGACCCTGTGAAAGTAGCTATATAGGGTCTTCTACTCTTGTGTTCCTGTGCTTGTGGATCTCAAGATTGTAGGCTACTCCTTCATGACAAGCAGAATTGTATTTCAGAAAGGTCAATTTGTACCAGAGACTGCACAAAGCTCCTGTGATAGGCTCAGAAGGTAGTTTGGCATTAGTCCTGATCCAAAGACAAGGAAACATCCCAGTGATGGGCAGGCAGGACTAGCCAGTGACTGAACTAAGAGTCCTATGAGATCAGACTATTACAGAGGTCTTTCTTATTATGATCCTTGGGATTGCCTGGACTTTGTGGGATGTCTATGTGTAAAGTTGCTAATCTCCTCCTATGCCCACTCTTCTCCGTTTCTTGATTTCTAAAAAACTTCACTTTTAATGACAATCTGTATTCCCAACACTCTTCAGAACAGTTCCTGGCAGATAGAATGCACATTTATGAAATGTTGGTTATATAAACGCCACGTTCCTTAGTTTTTCTGGGTATTTGTACAGATAGTCTAGAAACAGGAAGCTGACAACTAGATCTTACACACCCACTACTATGAGACTACACTCTTCTGGAATAAAGCATCAGGATGATTCCTACTCGTGTCAGAGCTTAGCATAACAGTTGGTTGCTTTACCTGCCCACTCAGCTTCCACTGAGATGTGGAAATAATGGAAGTGCTCACTTGGCATGACTGCTGCGAGGAGGGTTTGAGAAGCCATGTGAGATGCTTTAGCATGAACATGTATCGCAGTCCAAGAACTCAATGGTTTGTAGAGCTGGCATCAATTCAGTGGCTGCCCTTCTCTGGAGGGCTGGTGCACTGCAGAAGGCCACTGATGTCCAAGTTTTGTGTTTGCACACCTCCACTGTCTCTTCTGACATACATTTCTGCTTGTTTCTGTTCTCTCAATCCTTCCAGACCTTTCTACTTAGTCCCAAATGAGCAGCCTGTTAGCGCTTACCAGAATACTCTAATATTCTCATCTTGATCTATGCTATCCTAGGCAAAGTCTGAAAAAGGATGAACCGTTGGCTGATGGCAGTTAACAGAACTCAGAGAGAAGACCAGCTACTACCTCTTTCATGGAGCTGTTCTGCTCTGTTGGATCAGTTTAAGTCAGTGGTTAAATTTCTAGAAATTTGCCCAGCACCTATAAAAGTATCAACTATCCAAGAATTTTGTGATCTAGTTGTTAAGCTGTTGGTAGTTTAAAACTATGCATGGTGGGACTATTGTACCATGGGATCTGGCAGACACTAAAAATCAGATTACTTAGCCATATGGCCAGTACATTACTGAACAAATCCTTTTAAAACTCCCTCATGAAGAAGACTGCAGGATTTTGCTGGCATGTACTATATATCTACTAGTTAAGAAATTTGGCTCTTTAGCCAAGGGTGGTGCAGGAACAGCAAAACTGAAAAAAAGTCAACAAACCATAATTCAGAAAATTAGAAACTCTACATCAACCACCTGGAACCAGGCCAGGCCTAATCTCTCCCCATCCTAAAGCTCAGGGAAATTTGCGGAAGAGGGGGCGGTAAGAATGTAAGAGCCTAAAGATGGAGAGGAGCAACGATATGCAAGATACTCCATACAAGTTAGGGCTGAAGTAATCAAAATAGGACTTTGCATGACCTGCTCAATGACCAACATATCATTGAATCCCCAAAGTCTAGTATGGATCACAGGCATTACAATACCTAAGAGGCAAGGGATTAACAGCCACAATAGTGTTCCTATACCAAAGGGGAACACAAGAAAGAGCTCTAGGCAATGCTACTGAGTCCTTACACCTCATCAGAGAGGGGACCCAGAGGGAAGTTTGACAGACACACTAAAGGATGCTCCAGGAATGGGGGGTTACTAGGAGGGAGGGGGGAAAGGAAAGGGAAGGGGGAGGGAGCGAAGGGGGTCGAGGGAGGGGAGGAGGGAGGAAGGGGAATGGGCTACTTATCAACTTTGTATGAGTGGAAAAAATAAAAAATAAAAAAAAGAAATTTGGCTCTTTAAATAAAAATGACTCAGACTTGTTATGAAACATTCAGATATACAGGACAATGGAAACTGAATAGTGAAAGTCTTCTCCATTTATCCTTTCCACCTGCAGAGATAGACACTCTTTTTTCTTTTCTTTCTTTCTAGAATACTTTTGTGGATATAAAAACACATACACCCCCACATGTATGCACAGGCACACCCGCCCCCAGGCTTATTAAATGGACTGAACTTAAAATAAGGGACTGATTCTTCTTCTCCTGACTTCTGTCACTGTTATATGCAGCCCTTCTGACCTCCCTTTTGAAGACTGGCTTGAGCAAGCACATACGTAGGTTTTTGGCTACGTCCAAACATTGAAAAAGGAGTTTAGTCCTATTCCATAGAAAACTTCAACCACAAATCCAGCTGAGAGTTCCTCTCATCCCCTGATCTTAGGACTGACCCAAGCTCAGAAACCTGCAGTGGAAACAGATCCCTCATTCTCCTGCCTCCCCATCTCTTCCACCCTGAAAACGAGGGAAGATGGATGAATAATTGCTCTTCAACAGTGGCTCTTTTGGCTGTCTCCCTTCTGACAAGGCAACCAAATGTTGACAGATCTGTCTCAGAAGGCCTCCTTACACTTGTGTCCTGCTGGCTTATGTTGGTGGGTCTCCTTAGAGTCCAGCCTGTATTGCTGCAGCCTTTACTCGCTCATTGGAACATCTCTTTTCCAGGGAGTGCAGCCATCTTAGCCTCACAACAACACACAGTTTCTCGAGTACTACATTTTCTTAGTTAATCTTCAGTTGTGGCAATAAATATCTGACCCCCACAATATAGTATAGGCTTTCTAAATCAATTGTAAAATTAAAAATGTGGTTGACAGCTGTCACACTTCACTCCTCGTCAACTTGGCATATAGACATATCACTTTTAGGACAAAACCTTTTACTTCTTGTTCCTGTAGATGTTCAGCTCATAAAGTATTTGCTCAAACTTTAAAAGTTTTAAAAACATTAAAACATTAAAAACATTAAAAGTTCTGCCACCTGTAATCGTTTAAAATTTATGCAGTCATTAGTACTTTGACTGCAACGCTTTAAAAGCCAAAGTCATAACTGTGAGCTCCTGTAAGATCAGAAACAATTTGTGCATTCCAGTATAATATAATAAGCATCTTAGTTTTGAAAAGGAAACATCGTGTTACAGCAAGAAAATAATAAATCATTATTAAGACCAAAATTGAACAAGGGAAATAAACACCAAGCTGGGTAACTCAGCACCTATCATCCAGAGCTTGTGGTGTTCAAAAGGTTCTACAGCTCAATACCAGTTTTGCTGCCTCCATCACACATATCCTCTCTCTGGACTAGCTCCAATCCATGCCTGAACCTGGCACTGGAGCATATGCCAGAGTCCTGGGATCTCCAACATCCTGGCTCTCTACTAAATTCAGATTTCACTTTCCATTGCAAGGACTCACATACATTGCCACATGATGCCAAGCCTCAGTCGCTCTCCATGACCCCTCAATTTTTACCTTTGCTTTCACAAGAAGTATCATCTATATGATGCTGCAAAGTTCTGCAACAGCTTGGTATGTGCACTGGAAATCCAGACCACAGCAACAGCAGCTCCTGTGTGCTGACTCTGGAAAACTACTTTTCTAGGCAGATTTTTATGGACCAGAAAACTTCTTTAACTTAGGCCTTCTTCCTTAAAATGAATTTATAGTGGTGCTCCCCATAGGCTGAGATTTGTCCTTTGATCATCTTTTCTACTTTCCAGTTCAAAGCATTAGGTTTGTCTTCAACAATGTTAATATTTCTGTTCCAGTTTATTTTCTGTTGCTAGTATAAATAATAACCAAATGATTTAGGAGAATGAGAGATTTTTTTAATGCTCGACTTGATTATAGTTCATCAGAATGGCAGGAGATCTCATACTATCATGGGTCAAGAAAACCACCAGGATAAGCTGAGAGAGAAACATAGTTTTTAGTTTGCCAGGATGCCTGTATGCCAAAGTACTGAACCCTCTATGTCATCCACCTACCAAGGGAGTTGGTCACATCCACCGTGGGATAGATCTGCTTACATAAATCTCACACAGGCTTGCCTAGAGCTTTCAACATTATTAAGATTTCTTTCATTGTATCTGAAAGGTTTTGGGAAGTTGTGTTTTCATTTTCATTCTATTCTGAGAATTTTAAATTTCCTTCTTTATTTCTTTAATAGTTCATGTATCAATTATTGTATAATATAATTTCCATGGGTTCATATATATGCTATTATTGCTACTATCTAGTTTTATTCCACTGTGGTCAGTTTTCCCATATTTGTTAAGACTTGTTTTATATCCTATCATATAACCTATTTCACAGAAAGTTTTATAGATTGCTGAGGAGAATATGTAATCTGCAGTTTGGGTTGTTAGTTAGGTTCTTTTGATTTCTAATGTCATTTAACTCAGATACTTCTCTGTATATTTTTTGTCAGGGTACCTGTCTATTGATGACAGTTGGACATTGGAGTCATCTATTATCATTGTTTTGGGGGTTAATTTGTCATTTTACATCAATAGTACTTGTTTTATGAAATTGAGCCTACCTGAGTTTGGTGAATACATGTTTAGAATTATAGTGGATTCTTCCCTTAGCATGAATTGATCTTCTTTATCTCTTTTGATTAATTTTACATTAAAATATATTTTGTCAGATATTGTAACAGTGATACCTGCTTGTGTCCTGATTCCATTTGCTTGTAATAACTTTTTCTACAGCTTCACCCCAAAACAATCTCTCTCCATGGGAGACTTTGGGAATCATCCTGCTTCTACATCCTTCTTGCTTTACTCTGGGTTTTCCTGGGCTCTGCTCACCAGGGCTGGAAGTGTGGGCCATCGTCACTTGGATCCTAGAATCTGAACTCAGGATTTTCTGTTTGCGAGACAGTCTTAACCCCTGAGCCATCTCTCCAACCCTATTTTGTGTTCTTTTAAGAGGGAATTGAGATCATTGATAGTTACTATAACTCATTATTGAAAGATGTATATTAATTCCTATAATTTTATTGAATGGTTAGGGCATGATGTGTCCTTATCCTCATTGGCCTACTACTGTTCTACCCTGGTTTGTTCTTTTCTCTAGCTTTCTGGATGTGGTTACTTTTCTCTCCTTCCTAGTATTGACTGCAGAATTTGTTCAGTGGTTATTGATTCCTTTAGTCCTTTTTTTACTGTTGTTATGTGGAATATTTTTCATGCTCTTTCAATTATGAGAAACAGTTTTGCTGGGTATGGATGTCTGTTTGGCAGATTTTGTCTACTGGAACTTTAAATACATGATTGCAAATCTTCCTGGCCTTTGAATTTTCTGTTGATAACCTTGCTGTTTTCTGGTGATGGAAATGCCTTTTTACGAGACTGTTTTTCTCTTTCAATATACCTTTTTTTTAGTTAGCATTTTCATTACAATATGATGTGGGAAGTTTTTTTCTCTTGTTTTTACTATTTGGTGTTCTAATTACCTCTTGTATCTGGATGGACATCTCTTTCCCTATATTTAGAAAACTTTTGGTTTGCTTTTATTGAAAATATTTTCTAGGTTTGCATGAAATTCTTTCTCTTCACCTATACCATTTGGTATTTTCATGTGTCTTGTGGATCTTGAATATTCTGTTTGCATTTTCATCACCTTATTCTTGTCATCTCCTGATCATTACATTGTTCAGACTTTCCACTGAGATTCTCATTAGACTTACTGAATCTTTCATTTCCAGCATTTCAGTTTGATTTTCTTCAGTATTTCTTTTTATATGAAAATTTCATTTTCATATCCTGTATTGACTTCCTTAATTCATTCATCTGTTTGTGTTCTCTTAGAATTCATTCAGATGTTATATTCTTTTTCACATTTTTGAACACATTTATAATCATTCTTTTGAAAAATCTGGAATTTTATCTACTTTACTATCATTAGAGTCATTATTTTAAGATTAGTCATTTTTAAAGGATATATACTATCCTTAGTGTTTTTGCATAAACTTGTGTTGTGTATCTGGAGTCAATCTTTTGCTTTAACTTCTAAATTTTACATTTGTTTTATACCTTTAGAGGAAGTATTTGCAGTTTTCAAGAGGGATAATGCCATAGTAGGGGTTAGTTATTATTTTCCATTAGGTTGGTGTTTAGAGCATCATGTTTGATGGGCAATACTTTTTTATTCATTTATTTATTCACAAACAAACTGGGTTTACATCTTTGCCAAGATCCCTTCCACGCCCACTTCCTACCTCTCCCATCCTCCCTGTCCACACATCCTTCTCTCACCCTTCCCTCCCTTCATCTGTCCTACTTTTTCCCCCGTCCTCCCCACCTTCCTGTCCCTCTGCTGTGTATCCCTTTGGGGTGCCTGTGTTGGTAAGGGAGTTAGATTTCCTTTAAACTTTATGTGTCTCTTCAGTGGGTAAAATTGCATGTGGGGAAGTTCCTCTTCCCTTGTCCAGAATCTGTCTCTGAGACACTCTCGGAAAGCAACTTTTTCTTCTAAGATCTTAGATAGTCCTTTGGGGGAAATGATAGTCCTTTGGGGGAAATGTTGGTACATTGGTTGTTGTATAGGTCTGGTGGTAGAAGTTCTCACTGAAGTGACTTTCTGGGTGCATCAATCCTATATTAGCTGAAATGTGTTGATCAGGAGTATTTCATCTCACCTTTAGACTTTTACAATCTTACCACCCCTCTTTTGCAAGGTTCCCTGAGCCTTGGTGTGGAATAAGATTTTGATGGGCTGATTAAGGCTAAATATTCCAGGTTCACTCTGTACTCTGGCCTAATGTGGTTTTCTGCCTTGACAGGCAATACTTCTTGAAAGTAGTATACACTCTACAACCACAGTCACTACTGAGGGGTAGACCTACTTTGAAAATACAAAAAACGTAAATTAAACACAATGATTTCATATGGCCCATTATGTTATGGAAGAAAAGGCACAGACATTAGGATATGCACTAACATATTAGTAACTATGGGTATGAGTTGAAAAGGAAAAGAAGAGTAAGACTAATGATTAATATTGGCATGACAGAAAGATGGTAGAGTAGGAGAATGCAAATATAAAGGGAAATAGGATAAAAGGGGAGATGATGTAGTTTTAGCTAAAGTTAGACTTAAAAATAGGTAAAAAATGTCCACTAACTCTATTCCATTGATGTGTTTATTGCCTTTTATATCACATCAAGACTCTTTTTGTGCAATCATACTCTGGCTAATACCAGAGCTTATCAACAGAGTAGAAGAGCAAGAATTTGTTTTCCCATGCTGTCTTTTTTTTTTTTTTGAAGGGAATATTAATGGCACAGTACCTAAAGAATATTTTTGGCCATTTTCAAAACTGGCAATAATGAAAAGACTAATTGGATGAAGAATGTATGTTCATAATGAATTCATGATTAAATATACAACAGTTAAGGAATAAAAATTAATAACTTTGCTTTGTCCCCCCAGGTTGTTCCTTAAATATGCTTCATTTTGGCTTATATATTGACGGATTTTCCAATTCTGAACAAAGTTGTGACTATAGAAAAAGCAAGAAAGAACAATCAAGAGTCCTTATCTAACTGTTGGAATAGAAAGCTCAAGTAGAGGTTTTCTGCATTTTCACGATGTCAGGCTTACATGTTGCTCATTGAACTTAAGCAAATTAACAAACTGGTTGAAAGTTTTTTTAAATTGATTTCTAGTAGATTCTAGTCAGAAATGTTTTTTGAAACTATTTACTATCTTCGAAAGAAACAAATAAGCCATGTCAAATGAGCAATACTTACTTATTCTTTGAATTAATCTCTGTGTCTATCCAGAAAGCAATTTTTGTTTTATTGGCAAATTGTACTCTGATTTCTGAACCATCTTTAAAGAAAAGCATATTGAGCATAGTAAAATGTCTGAGACAGGAGAATGCAAAGGGCTGTACAAGGTTCTGAGGAGGAGGTCTTTGGCCTTTTCTCAATGCACATAGAGGGCTGCATTTTCACCAAAGATGCAACAGAAGATGCAGTTTCTATTTTGTTCTGAAGGTTCACTATGAGCAGAAGTAAATAAGTATTTATGAGGGAAAATTTACATTCATAAAAACAATTTGTTATAATTTTAGTGGTAAAATGTAATAATTGTTAGACAGATGACAGACCAACCTAATGCTGTTTTGGTGATGTCATATAATGAGCCATTGTGAATATTTCACCAGATGTTAAAGTTCTTATGTCAGTAAGTAAGGAAGTGTGCATGCAAAGAATTGTTCCTTCTTCTGAAAAGACATTTATAACAAGTTATAGGTTTAATGTTAACTCTCCAGTTTTTTTTGAAAGTTCTCATTTTTGTCTATCAGAAGTAAACAGTATGAGACATGTTTAGACATAAAGAAAGCTTGTTGGTTTTTATTTTAAAAAACTATTATATATATATATATATATATATATATATATATATATATATATATATACATTCTTCCTATATGGTCTTAATTTTTCAGGAAATGTCTCTTAGCTGCTGTTTTCAACACTAAAATTCAGTACTTTAATTTCATTTCTGATAAAAGTATGACTATTTTTTAGCAATTTTACATAATGGTTTTGATAGCAGCATTGGAAATTGACCTTCAATTGATGAACTGAAGACACTGGAATATCGATTGTGTAGTTTGTACATTTCCATTTTAAAACACAGAGTTACAAAAGGTGCTGGCATATTGAAGTCTAAAATTAGGTCCAAAAACTTTCTTATCTGAGTGAAATATTATTTTTTTGCACTTCATAGACATACCACGAGTCCCATCCTAAGTGAATTATGTAGGAAAGGAATATAAGGCAAGCAAGTTTTAGCCAGTGTTGAATAACTCCATTTTGAGTTGGTTTTGAACATTTTTTATTTCCCACTTGAGAAGTGATGCAAGGCAACCCAAGTTCGAGTATGTTTTTAAATCTTACAATTTGAAATCTTATAATGTCTTAATTCACTATTCTATTACATGCCAGGAACAAAAATGCAAACATGTCATTTAAAGAAACTGTATAATCATGAAGTAAAGGATGTTTCTTGCGCTTGTTTGAATGGTTCCATTCTTGAGATCAAAAGATACGTTACTGTAATTTTTTTTCCAAATGATAGAACATACCCAAATTTAACTAGAGAGGGACGGTACCGGCTTTTGGGAAAATGTTCCAAAAATGTCCATGTTGAAATTAATTTTAAAATGTTAAATAGCTATTTGTGGTAACTGTCTTATCATTGGTCTATTCTCTTCTAATGGATTCTATTGTAGCACAAAATAGGAAAATAAATGCAACTAACTTTGCAGAGCTAAAGTTGAGAGTGCATAACAGCAAACTGCAGTGTGGATTGTTTAGTAACTTAGCAGCTTGCGTTTATTCCTGTCTCTTGGAGAAGAAGGTAAGCTAGACATACTAACTATTATAACATAGTGTTTACATTAAATAATGGTAATCAGCTTCAAGTCACAAAGCTTTGAGGCAAAGTTATCTTTGGTTTTTGTTTTATTAGAATATTTTATTTACTTATTTTATATGTGTGTGTGTCTATCAGAGGGCACTGTGTGTCCCTGTGGAGGACCAAAGGTGACTTCGGGAATCATCCCGGATTGCTTCTATCTCCCTTTTTGCTTAGCTCTTGGATTTCCCAGGCTTTGTCCACCAAGGCTGAGAGTATAGGCACCACCATTTCCACCTGGTATTTTTTAAGTGGGACCTGGGATCTGAACTCAGGACCTTCTGCTTGTGAGACAGAGTCTTAACCCCTGAGCCATTTCTCCAGCTCATCTTTGATTTTTAAAAACATGAAATTTGAACAAGAGAGGCAAAAAGCATGTATGTAAAAATGTGAATTTAATAACTTTATTTAAGACATAAAAACATGAAAGAATTTTTTGGTTTTGTCCAGAAATTTCCAGATTTTTGTCTTTTACCCTTTTCTTCTTTAAAATCTTAACAATAGTGAAGATAGAATTTATGTTTACATTTTGGGTGTATTGTGGCTGGATGGAAGAAGCTACATGCCTGAGGTCTATACTTTTTTGACCTCATCTTTGATTCTTAATTGTGAAAAGTCTCACATTCTTGAGAACTTAATATAGATAGAACTAAAAGGTTTTGAGTTTGGGGATGCAAAGTGGAGGTTATTATACTTGATCTTAGCCAAAAGGCCGAGAAGCAAGGCAATTGAAAGTGGTGGTTGGAAGGAAAGTCTTTGACACATTTTCTATGTTCCTTGAAACAGTGTTATTGTCTCCCCTCTGCCCCCCTTCTTCCTGTACTGCTAGGGATTGAATCTAGGGCCCTGTATATGAGAGACAAGTGCTCTATCACTAAGCTACATCTCTGACTTTCTTTTTTAAAGATGACACAGTATTCTCATTGGAAGGTAATTGAAGTTGGTAGAGAAACTAAGAGGTTTTAAAGAAGATAAATTGCTCTTATCATTAGTTGTTTTTGGGGAAACCTGTTTTTGGCTGTGTTACAGTTTTTAATATGGCTTTCCTCTCCAGTTGTCTATGACTAGAATTGCTGTGGCAGAAATGCAACTCTTGTACGCTAGTTCTGTATATAAACATTTTTCCAAATATTGGAAAGCAATGAGCTTAACCTCAGTACCACTTAGTTTAATGGATATGGATTACCCCTCCCCTAGGAAAAAAACACGATACTGAGAACATAACCCTGGTGCTTCAAGTGCTGGCCAGTCTTTTTTTTCCTACAGTAATGCAATCTTTCATTATCTGTGTATTACTTGAAATTAACATGGTTATTCATAACTATATGTAGTTATTTATACATAACTACAACATATTTTTTCCTATAGATTTAACAGCTTCTCTCTAATGACCACTATCTGTTTTTCTTTCTTTTTTATTACACATTTTATTTTTGCCTACTCATACAAGCTCAATAGGTACCCTATCCTCTCCCTACCCCTCCCCTCCTCTATCGGCTCCCATTGCACTCTCCCGCCTTCCTTTCTTCTCCCCTTTCTCTCCCCTTCCCTCTCACTCTCCTACCTTCTCCTCTCCAGGTGCCTACCATCTCCTCCCTCCCATCCCTCAGAACATCCATTTATGTGGGTGCTGAACCTCCCTGTGAGTCCTCTATCCTAGTGAGGGTTCAGGACTCAGTGGCATAACTTGGGACCCCCTTCTTGGGCTGCCCTCTAGCATGGGAACTCTATTATGACTGTTTTACCCCTTGCCTGTAAGGATCATACTGCCTGAAGCCTTCTCCCCTGTGATCCCTGCTAGACTTTGGGGGGGGGTCATTGCATGTCAGCCATTGTGCAGGTCAGGCAAAGTCCAATCACATTGTGGCTATATCCTGGCTGCTTCAGCCCTGACTTGTATGGAGTATCTTGCATATCTTTGGTCTTCCCCATCTTTAGGATCTTACAGTCTTGCTGTCCCCTCTTCTGCAAGGTTCCCTGAGTTTTAGGATTGGGAAAGATTTGGCTGGTCTGGTTCTAGGTGAATAATGTCTTTGGAAAGCAAAGGATCTTTGGTGTTCTGAATTATGATTTGTGGTTGTTTTCAGTTTTGCTGTTGCTACACTGCCCTTGGCTGCATCCCAATTGGTATCAAAGGTCATTTCCTTTGAATATGTCATTAAGTGGGTTTGGAATTAGGATCCACTTATTAGGGAATACATACAGTGTCTAAGTTTCTGTGTCTGAGTACTTCACTCAATATATTTCTTTTAATTCCATCTATTTCCTGGCAAATTTCATTAATTCATCTTTTTGGATGGCTGAGTAGTATTCCATTGTATAAATATACCACATTTTCCTTATCCATTTGTCAACTGTTGGGCATTTGGTTTGATTCCATGACTTTGCTGTTGTAAATAGTGCTGCAATGAACATGGTTGTTGTACTTGTGTCATTGTATTGAATTGCTGCATTTGGGGCTCACACAGAGGCCTTTGTAAACCAGGGATATTTATGTTCTTTGTGAGAGGAAGTTAAAAAGGGGCAAAGAAAAGAGTCAAAGGGGCAAGAAGAGAGTAGTTCTTGAGCTTCCCTGCTAAACTGGCATAGAATTAAATAATGAGGAATAGCTATGAATGGCAGAGCACAGAGATCAACTAGTGGAAAATGGTGTTTGGGATGCCATCTGTTAGAAAAGGAAATCTCATGCCTTGATAAAAAAAATGTATGGAAGGCTGAGAGGAATTAAAATCATGAACTTTCTATAGAACATGGAAATACAGAAACCCATTCGTGTCTAACCCGCTGCTGCTTTCTGGAGCCCATAAAGGGATAAGGCTAAAGCCTGAGACTTTAGGTTTTTCTGTTTAAGCTGAAAGCATCTCAAGCATAGACTCACTCTCTCTGGCCCATGCTGAAGATCAGAAATATGTATTCTCTGGTCCTCAGACTGACCGTATAAGCAGGCACCAGAAATTAGGAGAGCTCTCCTTCCAACCAGTCAGCAATCTCACACATGGGTTTGCATACATATTCCTAAACGCTTGATTATAAATAAAGTATGGTCAGATTGGGCAGTGTATTCTCATTGTTCTGGTGGGAGGCAGTGGATTTTTCCACTTATTTTGACCCACCTTTTCCTTATATTTATTTCCATCTCTGTGCTTTTTTTCTACTTCATATTTTTCAGTATCAAGATGGCTTCATGGGTCACCATGATTAGATGTGGTACACTTGGAGAACTTTTAAGAAAGGATAAATGGTTGAGAGAGAGTCACCCCAGAAAAAAACCCTTAAAGGAGAGATCCAGATGGAAATAATATGTGAATGCCAGCATTGAGAAGGAAGAGGCTTCTCAGTTTCTCCTGCCAGTGATCCTGTCACACTGCAGGAGTATACCAGTTACATTCTTCTCTTACTGCTGTGAGACAACATCAAGGCCCAATCAAATGAAAGGAGAAAATAGAGATTTATTCAGTTTACAGAAGGGAGTTATAGTCCTTTATGGCAAAAAAAAAAAAAAAAGGCATGGCTGGCAGAAACTGGAGGCAGGCTAAGTCACTGCAAACATCATGGAGGCTGTGAGTTACAAAATATCAATGTCAAGAGCAGAACTCTTCAGGAAGTAGAGTGGGGTTAATCAACTTCCAGGCCCACCCCTGTGATGTGCCTTCTCCAGCAAGGCTCCATTTCTTAAGGGTTCCATGACCTTTTCAAACAACTATAGATTCATAAAGTGGAGGACAACTCTCATATCAAACCATGACAAGTCATCCTCTTTTTCAGCTCTGTGAAGTGTCTATTACTGAAATTATAGTGCAGGTTTCTTAAACCTCTCAACTGTTCTCCAACCCCCTTCTCCCACCCGTCCCCGTGAAGTCTACTATTAACATTTGCTCTTGGGGGAGTAGGAAGTTGTCTAAACCAAACACTTCCTCATGACAGACTTTGGACTTTCTTCTCTGTTTCGTAAGATGTCCTATTTTGCTTTGTTATTAATATTAGAAATAGATGTTACCAATTTCTGAAAGCTATTATTTAGGTTTCCCCAAGTTATTCTCTACAGACTCTAGTAGACCGGGTTTGGGTATCATCTGTTATCTTCCAAACTTTATTTATATATTTAACTAATTTAATTAGCATGCAAAATAGCCAGTTGCATATGACATTTTCATCCCTTTTGTGGTTTGAATGTGAAATATTCTTCCATAGACAGATGTGTTTGAATAGTTGATCTCCAGCTGGTGATCAAGTTAGGGAGGGTTTTGGGATCTTCAAAGAGTGGGTAGAGTCTTGCTGAAAGAGGGCCAATGTGGGAAAGGCTTCAGATTTTCCCACCTGGCCCACTTCCTGCCAACTCTGCTTCCTCATTGTTGCTGCCATAGGAGGTAACTACATCTCATCCTTCCATCATACCTTCTCTTTGGACTGTGAGCCAAAATAAACTCTTCCACCTTAAATTGCTTCTTGTCAATCATTTTGGCATATCAAAAAGAAAAGTAACATTATACCTCACCTGTCCCCATCTCCCTTTCTCTTGTTTCCTTCCTCCTTACCTCCTGTGGTCTTCTTGCTTTCATGTCATAAGTACATATATGTGTAAAATTGAATCTGAATTCTGAACATGGCAAAAATGCAATATTTTGTCATCCTTACACATTACCATTTCTCATTTTATATTGTGTGTGTTCACATGTGTTTGTGTGTACACATGTGCACATGTTCATGAATGTGGACCCATACTACAGTGCACACATGGAAGTCAAAGGACAATCTTATTCTTATTTATTTATTTATTTATTATTTATTTATTTATTATTTATTCAATTGTGTGTGTATGCGCGTGTGCACGTGTGTGTATGTATGTGTGTATGTGTAGAACCACGGACGAATTCGGGAACCACCATGGATGCCTCCACCTCCTCTTTGTTTACTCTTCCCCAGGGATTCACAGGCTCCGCCCTACCAGGACCAGAAACGCAAGCTGCCCCGGCTTCCGCCCGGCGTCTATACGTGGAGTCTAGGATCGGAACTGAGGACCTTCCGTCTGCAAGGCAGAGGCTTAACCCCTGAGCCACCTCTCCAGCCCGACAATCTTATTCTTATGTGAGAAAGGATCTCTTGTTATTTCCCATTGTGTACACCAGTCAGGCCCTCATTTCCAGGAATTCTCCTATCTCTGCCTCCTATTTTACTGAAGGAACCCTGGGGCTATTCACACCACACTACCATGTTCAGCTTTGTGTGGGTTTTGGGAATTCAACTCAGGTACTTGCACTTGTGCAGTAAGTGTTTTATTCACTCTGTCATATTTAGAGCTTATTCTCCTCTCCTTATAGACCCCCTTTTACTCTCATGTCCTCTACACACACACACACACACACACACACACACACGCATGCATGCACGCACATATTTAAATCTAGATTATTCACACAGAAACCATTTGTCTTCTAAGAGTGGCTTAACAATCTTTTGCTTCATCCATTTTCCTGAAAATGACATAATATTTTGTTCTTCATTATGGACAAATAGAATTCTATTGAGATGGTTTCTTTGTACATTGATGTGTCTATTGATGATAGACATCTAGGCTATTTTTGATCTTGGCCATTGTGAATAGTGTAGGGACACATTGGATCTATTAAATATATGGTCATTCATACATATGGAGATTCAGTCTCAACAAGCTCCCTATTGACAGCATTAACTGTCTCTCCACTTCTTATTCACAACGTCACACTGAAGGTCAGTCCAGTTTATATCATGTACACTAACTCATTGACTTTAAAAGAAAAATACAAGATCCTTTCCCCTAGATCCTTTCCCTTTGTAGTCAGAAGGCACAACAAAGATCTGAAGTAGTGCACATGGGGTATTGACAGAAGCATGGGTTTCTGGTTCCTCTGCTGACCTTCCTGTCCATCAGGGAATCCTCTCGAGCAGCACCCAGTGGCTTCTTCACCCAGGACCATTCATCTGGGGAGAACAAGACATAGGAAATTGAGCACTCAGTGCCTAGCATTCAGTAAATGCTCAACAAATGTTGATTTAGCTTGACACATATTAATTGGTCTTATATTATGGTAAACAACATGGGAACAGTTGCACACATAACTCAGTCAGACTATCTTAGCTATAAAGCTTGTAAAGCTTAGGTATAAAGCTTAGCTTGTAAATTGGGCTTCCTTTCAACATGATCCCAAATGAACTTTGGGGCACTCACCACACTTGGCATAGTCTAATAATGATCCTATTAAGGGCGGAGGTTCTTGATGCAAATGTAAATTCTTAAGCTACAAGTGAGAAAACAGCCACACAAAATATTATTTGTGAGCAAATTTCTAGGCCACAGAGTAGGCAGGTGGAGAAACACAATCAAAACTTCTCAAATGTTTAAGCAAAAGGCTTTTGCCTTTACTGCAAAGTCACTTTAGACAGTCCTCTTTATTTTGCTCCTCTTTTGCCAGGAAGAGTCTAAAACAAACTCATCTCCCCTCTCTTCCTGTTTTTCATAAGCTACCCATTTCCCCTGTCTACTGGGCTCTCCTGCCCTTCTAGCATCTTCCTTTCATAGGTGTCCCCTTGCTGATCACAGTATATGGGCACACACATGAACATACATATGCACACATGAACACGCACATGCAGGCACATATGCACGCGATCACTCCCACAGCTATGGTCTTTTGTCTTTGTTGGACCTGGTCTACTGAGAACACGTGACCTGTTTTGCTCACATGTTCTGCTGCAGCTTTTCACAGGACAGTGGGAATTACAGAGAACAAGCTTTCACTGTTTTACACAATAAAGTAGCTCTACCAGAGACAAAAATTGTCACACATTCTCACCTTATGCACTTCTATGAATCCTGCTGTGGAGGAATCAGAAACTTGTTAATGCAATGATTTTGAACACTGATGCTGTGACTTCTACATTCGTGGGAAGATAGTGTTGTTTACAGCTAAAGTCTATAGATTTCTTTGCTGTTCTGAGATTTGGACAGAGTCTTGCTATGTACTCAGGCCTTCAACTCTGTTTTCCTGATTATAAGTGTGTGTTACCAGTCCCACTGAGCCCAAGTTTTAAAATCTTGTGTTGATTTGTTGAATTCAGACTTTAGTTCAGTGATACTTTCCCTGGTAGCAGCTCATACGTATAGACTTGCATCTGGTGCTCTCTAGAGGTAACTTGGACAGAGATGGGAAGTGACCCATCTCTGGGCTACCAGGATAGCTGCATCTACCTCTACTTTATTACTTATCATAGGTTAGTGAGGCATTGTTCTATGATGGTGTAGATACATGGCTCTCCACATGGTCAGTACACTAACAAACAAGGAAGTTTACCTATGAGACAGGAACAGATTCCCATCTTTGTCTTTAGGGTTGCTAAGCCTGAAATGCAAGTGAAGCACAGTTGGGAAGCACAGTTCTTTATTCCTCACTTAATCCTGACTCTCATAATAATATATAAATATGAAAGTAATCAATGCTAATTAAGTAAATTTAAAGAATACTGAAAAGGAATAAAAGAGCATTATCATTTCTACAGCTGAAAGTAAGCAAAATTACTATTTTAATACATTTTCTTCAACCTACTTATTGTACAAATTTCAACTTAATTCAATTGTGATCAAATAACAAACATGAATTATATGTAATCACACATGCACATACATGCTAACTAGTCAAGCACATTAAAGAAAGGGCCCATAGACACAGAACAAAATAAAGAATGAAAAAGAAACATAGAATCCTAAGCAAAAATAATTCTGGTTAACACTTTAGTATGTGTACCAGTTAGATACAGACATCAACTTTCCAATCAAGAATTGAGTCCTTAGACGCACTCAGAACAATTATTTAGTTAAAGAAGGCTCTGAACAAGCCTGTGGGAGATTATCTAGTTGATGTGGAAAGACCCAGTGGGTGGTAGGGCCCCACTCCATGGGGAGGTCCTGGATAATATGAAGAAAGAATTGGATGAAATTTGGCAGATCAGCAATTGAGAAAGTATGTTCTTCTCAGCTTTTCTTGATGAACTACAACCAGAAACCATAAGCCAAGAATAAATGCCCTGTTCCCTTAAATCATTTGGGCCCCACACTAGTTACTCTTTTGTGTTGCTGTGAGAGAACACCCAAAGTCAAGCAACTTAAAGGAGAAAAGGAGATTTATTCAGCCTATAGTTCCAGAGGGAGATGTAGTCTTTCATGGCAGAAGTAGCATGGCTGGCAGCAGAAGCTGAAGATAGGCCAAGTCACAACCATCCAGAAGGTTGAGAGCTGCAAGAACAGACTTCTCTCAGAAGTAGGATGGGACTAATCCACCTCAAGACCCACCCCCTGTGACTGTTTTCCTCCCGCAAGGCTCCACCTCTTAAAGGTGTCATGATCTTCTCAAACCTATTAGACTGTGGGGGACACATTTCAAGCAATGACGGGCCTTTCCACAGTGGGAAGAGAAAGATAACACAGTACGTATTCATAAAACATCGAGGAACATAGCTGTACAAACTCATGTCATATATCTTCAACTTTAGTCACAGTTAAGTGAGGAGCAGTCATAGAATTGTTAAGTTTCAAGAAAAGGTTTTGTTGGTGTTTCATGTATCTTGTTTAATTAAAAAGTGATTCAAAAGCTGGCATGGTGACTCATGCTGATCATCCTAGCACTCTGGGAGGCTGAGTAAGGAGGATTGAGAATTTGAGACCAACCTGAGCTACATATTGTGTTCCAGGTCAGTCTGGACTGTGCTACAGAGCCTGTGTCAGGAAACAGGGAAACAGAAAAGACCCAGGTTACACTGCTTATCTTTAATGACATTCGCTGGTAATGAAAGTCTTTTGCTCTGTTTTGTGAAATAGAAGAGAGGAGGAAACCTGAGGGGTCCAACCATACAATTTGGTCATGCTCTTCAGAACTGAGACAAAATAGAGCCAGGTAGTGTTTCACAAAAGTCTTTTTGTCAAATCGACAGAAGATTATTTGTAAATCATGTTTCCTGTTTTCTGAGGGAGGTTGGTGACTAACACTGGGCAGAAAGCAAGAGAAAAGTAGAGCCTGTTTGGTTCTATTGGACAATATGAGTGAACTTCAACCTTAGGCTACTAGGCAGCACACAGTTGCTTCCCCTGGTTTTGAGTCTAATTTGAGACAAAAATAATTCTTTTTTATAGGGCTACGTTTCCATCCTCTACTTTTTAATTTTGGTTTCTCTCTTTGTTGACTAGCTTACTAGTTTCAAGATGAGACTATATGGAAAGTGTTGCTGTGATCTGTTCATCTTTGGTGTTAGGGACACAGGGATTTTGCTGGGAGCCTATTTTGGATGTGGGTTACTGCTCTGAGCCCATTTATTTCTGATGCCTGGAACTTACGGTACTGCTCTGAGTCCATTCATTTCTGATGCTTGGTCCCATATAATAACACCTTGTTTGTTATATTTCTCACTGGTGTGACAAAGTCACTGATAGATGAAATTTACAGTGTTGGCCACAGTTCATATTGTCATGCCAAGCGATTGAGAATAGAGAACAATTCCAGAGTCTGGCTATAACATTTGAAGACCCTCCCTCAGAGAACTATCTCCTCTAGGCAGACCTTAACTCCCGAGGTTCCATCGTTTTCAGAAACAGTTCCAGCAGCCACAGAACAAGCATTCAAAGCATGAAGTTGTGGAAAATCTGTTAGATTCAAATCATAGCACCTTAAGTATTAGATTCATTGGTTTCTAGGATTTTGTGTGAAACTATGGATGATTAGCAGCTGGCCAGGTAATTATTTAATTCACAAGTCTAGCTATGAAAATGAGAAGGATTAACCTGCCATAAAATTATCATTGGACTTTCCTAAGCCTTCAGAGTCATGTAGTTAGAACAAGCACAGAGGGGGATACTCAGTCAGGTTAACCTTCTCTCTTTCTTTTCCTCTTTCCAATCCTCCTCCTTTTTCTCTCTCTCTCTATTTCTTCTGTTAATTTTTTGAGTCAGGGTCTTAGTGTAGCCTCTCTATCTACCCATCTATGTGCCTACAGTCAATGAATCATCTATTTATCTGGACCATGGCTAGTAGAGAGATGCTTCTCCTCTTTGTCAATTATTTTTCCCTTACTTCTGCCCCATGACTTGCCCTCCCATTTAAAAAAAAAAAAAAAGTGCTAAAGGGAACGCTAACGAGAAGGAAACTGATTCTGGTAAGTGATCTTGGGACCCTCACCTGCACCAGGAGGAGCCCCAAGTGCCTCGTTCACACACCCCTCCTCCCCTTGGGTTCAGTTATGGAGCTTGAGTCCATGAAAAACCACTGTCAGCGCCATTCAGTAGCAGTGTGTATGGGGGAAGGAGGAGTAGTGGGAGCCACTTCAGACTGAGTGGAACTGGGTAACAGCAAGAACACAAACATGACAGTTACTCACTGAGTAAATGAGAATGGAGAGCCACTGGGAAGATAAGCAAACTGGGCCGGAAGATCTGAGACATCAAAGGTCAGAGGTCAATGATCAGGAAACAAAGGCCCTTAGGACAATGGGGAGATTTTGTGCAGCTTTTCAGCATGGTTCCCAATGCAAAAAATCCTGGGCAGTGCAACAGAGGACCTAAACAGAAAGGGTCCTGTCCCTCATCAAGACGATTCTCTTTTGTTTTGGTTTGGCTTCAAGTAGGCAGGGTGCAGAAACGGTAGAGTGTATGAGGGTCCCTGGCCAGCAGAGGGCACTCTTTCCTAATACACTGTATGGATCAACTCTGAACTGTAGACAAAGCTGCTTTATACTCCTCAGGAAAAACTGAAAACTCAGCTGGAATGGAGGAACCAAATTAACCTTCCCCTCAGCTGGAGGAGGCCGGCTGAGGAGACCAAGTCTGGGACAATGGCCCCTGTGGTACAGTCAAACTACCTGATTTTGGAAGAAAGTGCTAGACTTGGAATTTTGTCTGGTCATCCACAATTTTTTTTCTGTAAATACATAATAGGGAAGAGGACTGGGAATATGGTTCAGTGAGAAAAAGAACCTGCTACGTAAGTAAGTGTGAGGACCTGAGTTCAAATCCCACATAAAACGCTATGCATGGTTATGTGTACACCTGGAATCCTAGTGCTGCTGTGAGAGGCAGAGACAGGAGGATATTTGGGGGCTCTCTGGCTGTCAGTCTTACTCTGGGTTCTGTGAGAGACCCTTCTTCAAAAGAATAAAGTGGAAAACTGTTATAACCACATGAGAAAGTTACAGACTACCATGCTGTAAGCCAATTAAGAGGAAAAAGATTCTGTTATTAATTAAGAACGGGACAGAGTGATTTGTGCCTTGGTGGGAATTTGGAGTTAATAAAGGAAAAAAATACAAAAATTATAATAATAATTGAGTCAGATTTAGGTCAGAGAGCCCTTGTTATGGTAGTTGTTTTACAGGTGTTTTAGTTACGTACATGAACTGTTTTGATTATACAGCCTGGAGTTATTTTGGATATAATGTAGACTATGGTCAGGGTCATGATAAGGCTCAAATGGGCTGGCAAGAGACTTACACATGTGGCTGTCTGGGAGGTGAGGTTAAAAAATACCTGAGCATGCACACAATGGAGTCAGTGGCTGCATCAGGATAAAATGCATTATCTCTGTCACTTTGAAGAAATAGAAGAGAACCCCATTATCTTCTGGTTCACTCTCTCCCCCATGCTTACACATACATAGAAAAGTAAACATTTAAAAACGTAGGCACAGGATCTGGGGAGGTGGCTCAGGGGTTAAAGTTTTTGTCTCAGAAGCAAACCTGAGTTCAGATCCCCAGATTCTCTGTATGTGCTTGGTAGAAATGGGAAATGACAGCGGTCTATAATCCCAGTTCTGGAAAGCAAAGCAATAAGAAAGTAGGGCAATTCAGGATAATTCCTGATTCCTCTGCAAGCACATACACACGTATGCACAAAAAATGCAGGGATATGAAAACTACTTTAAAAATCATGGAGTTTCCTGGCTGGTATGAGCACTTTTCCAGGTAAGAGGTTTACATGAGAGAAATGAGAAGGCAACATCTGTAGTGATTATTAGGAAGGTGTGGTGTGAAGTTCACTGGATTGAAACTGAAGTCCATTGGGTTGGAATTGAAATCCATTGGATTGAAGCTGAAATCCTGGGATTGGAGTTTCAGAACTGTCAATTCTTGTGTCATCCTGGTGAGCTTACTTCTCTAAGTGACATTTTCTTTGCTTGAAAGAAGACAAAAAAAACTAACTCCAGGTTATTCAGAAAATTAAATAAAATCATGCAACTAAGGAGCAGTGCCTGTAATCCAACACCTGGAGGTACTCAGGAAAACATGACTATAATTCTTGCTCTCACACAGCTTGCAGGTAGTTTGTAAACAAATGTCTGTCAAACATTCGCTGTGTTTCAGGAACTCTTTCAGGTGCTTGGAGGTCAAGTGATAACCTCTGCAGGGAGAACTGGAAAGGTTAAACATGCATCCACAATGAGTTAGCTGCTCTAAATAGTAGAAAGAAAATGGGCATGTCAAGAGCTAAGTCATTTCTGTTCCCAGCAGACAGCATGAATTTGGGCCATTTTGTCTCTGTTCCTTTTATCTAGGGGACAAGGAAAAGGTTCAGAGTCCATATGGGGTTCTCAATGGGATATTGCAGAGGAGAAGATCAATGACCATGACATCCTCAAAGCCTCTTGATGATTCAGGAAGCCTATCAGAGAAAGGTTCTACAGCCCCTCCAGCAGCATTCCTGTGGTCTCTTGAGTTGCTTTGGGAGTTATCTTTGTCTTCCTACTCATAAAATATCCTTTCAGGTTCCATATTGGGATTTAATGAAGATTTCTCTCTTTTAGATCTGCTGGCAAGTTTGTATTTCCCTTATTATTTTGCTTTCTGTCAGAATGTAATTGATACTTGCACAGAATAAATTATCTTTTGTGGACACTTCAGTGGATCAGATGTGAATTGCCAAATTCTGTGGCCCTGGGAGTCCTTGACAGTGACAGCTTTCTAGTAGAGGACCTCTGGGTCTTGGCTAACAATGCTTAACTAAAGGCGATGCTGGCGACTTGTTTTTGAGTAGCGAGTAGACTTCAGCTGCTCACAGAAAGTCTTGATTTGGCAATAACAGCTTTATTCACAGAATTTCTGGCTGATGTGTAGCTTGTGTTGAAAAATTAGGAATTGAAAATTATGCTGTGTTCTGATTCCTCAGAAACCACACAAGACTCTGCAGTAACATACATGGTTGTATACAAGTGTGGTAGGAAGGTGGCCTCACTGAATATTCACATTCAAGAAAAGTTAGCAAGTATCTTCCCTTCAGTCATGAAGGGTGCCCAGGAACTGGCTTGGAGGGATCAGGTCTCCCTAAAATTTATCATACAGCTGGCAGTTCAGTTGCTTTCATTTAGTCAGCCTGTATAAGAATTCGAAGACTCTTTGGTTTATGAAAAAGAAACTATGGTATTTACTGTTTGCTGGCCTGTCCCAAATTGACAATGACACATGAGTAATTGAAGATGCCTCTCAAGTCAGCTTCTATGTGCTATGCTAGCAAAATATAAGAGAACTCACAGGGCTTGATTGAGGCCCATGAATTGTGCAGCATCACACTCAGGAAAGTACTGAGTGGGAGTTATGTTTCCTTCCACTCGATGGCTCACCAGACCGTTGCTCTCCAATGCTCCTTCACATTTCTTTCATTTTATTGTTTCTATTCACACAATTTATTTTTAATTCATTGATACTTTCCTGCATGAATTTATGTCATTTTCACCCCTTACTACCCAATTACATTCCCCTTCCTTTCGCAGTTCACACATTCTCTTTTCCAGTTGGTCGGTCTCCCTTTTACCTTTTATTTTGTTCTTTTTGTGTGTATGGTCCACTGAGTTTCATCTGTGATGTCCGTCTGGCAGGTTTCTGAGCAGTTGCTGGGGCATGGATGACTTATCAGTTGGGAAATCTTGAGGAAAGTAGCTTCTGAGAAGGGTTCCTCTGTGTCATTAACCTTTAATAGTCTCTCAGAAAGATGTGGAGCTTCTTGAAATCATCCCATTTCCACAATGAATGCTGATAGATCAAATCTTGTGCAGATCTTGTGGAAATAGACATTGCTACAGAGAGTTCTTGGGTGTAGCAGTCCTGACGTGATGCTATCTGGTAACATCCCTCTTACATCCCTTCTTTTACAAGGTCCTCTGAGCCTGGAGGTGATTTAGATAGCCTATTTAGGGCCAAGCAGACCACAGTCACTTATTTGCTCTACTTAAGCCAGTTATGATTCTCTGTATTAAACACCTTCCACTTCACAAAGAATGCTTCTTGTCTGAGGGCTAAGAATTGCTCTAATCTATGGGTATAAGTGTAGCAGTTTGCAATCAAGAACTTATAGCTAAATCTTAGCAGTGTGTTTCCCCCTAGGACTTATGAGCCTTCCACAGGTCCTTGGCCTGGTTTATAATATCATGAATATATTCCATGTCAAAAAGAGAATCCTCAGCATCTTCAACAAATGGTGCTGGCAAAACTGGATCTCCACATGCAGAAGATTAAAGTTGGACCCGTACTTGTCACCATGTACAAGACTTAATTCCAAATGGATCAAGGACCTTGATATCAGGCCAGAGACTATAAAAACCATAGTTGAAAGGATAGGAAACTCCCTCGAGCTGATTGGGCTAGGCCAACATTTCCTAAACAGACATTTAATGGCACAGTCACTGTTACCAACTCTCAACAGTTGGGATCTTGTGAAATTAAAGAGATTCTGTTCAGATAAAGAGATTGTAACACAAGCTCAAAGGCAACCCACAGAATGGGAGAAAATCTTCACTAATCACACATCTGATAGAACTCTGCTGTCCAGAGTGCACAAAGGACTTAGAAAACTAAACACCAAGGAAACCAATGGCCCAATTAAAAAATGAGCCTTGGAACATAAAAGAAACTTTACCAGGGATGAAATTAAAATGTCTAACAAATATCTTAAAAAATGCTCCACTTCCTTAGCCATCAGGGAAATGCAAATCAAAACTTCCCTGAGATATCATCTCACCCCGGTCAGGATGGCAAAAATCCACAATACAAACAACAACAAATGCTGGAGAGGATGTGGAGAGAGGGGAACTCTCCTACATTGCTGGTGGGAGTGCAGGCTCATACAGCCACTCTGGCGAGCCGTCTGGAGATTCTTAAAGAAATTAAAGATTGAAATGCCATATGACCCTGCGATTCCACTTTTGGATATAACCTCCCATACAGCAGAGGTTCACCTCGATAGCACAAGCACGACCATGTTCATAGCAGCACAGTTTACAATAGCAAAGACATGGAATCAGCCCAAACGTCCAACAGTTGACAAGTGGATAAGGAAACTGTGGTACATCTATACAATGGAGTACTACTCAGCTATCAAAAATGATGAATTACTGGAATTTGCCGGGAAATGGATGTCGTTAGAAACAATTATATTAAGTGAAGTATCCCAAACCCAGAAAATTAAGCGCCATATGTACTCCCTAATATGTGGCTCCTAGTACCAAACCCACCCAGCCCACCTTGAGACACTCATAGGTAAATCTATGTATTGCCTACAGTAATTGCAAGGATTATGAACAGGAGGGATGGGGTTGGAGGGCCACACCAGAAACAAGGAGAGAAGTGACCATGTTACAGTAGAGAAAATAGGCCTCCATCAAGGACTGCAAGTAAGTAATGTGACACCTGGTTAAGTTCACAGATGTTTGTTCCTGATCATTTATAACTAAGGGGGTATGATCTCAACAGAAGGGGAGGGCATATAGTCTCGCAGATAAAAAGTAATCATTTTGCAAATGGGTGATTGACCCCTCCCTCACTGAGGTTTCCTACTTTTATTACATCTACCCTTGAATGTGCTCTTATAATAAGACTCCAGTTTAACAGCTTTTTGTCTCTGGCCAGGCACTGACATACAGTGCCCAGCAGGATGGAGTGAAGGGCATTGTAGGAGCAGCAAAACTGCAAAAGAAAATCAACAAACCACAATCCAGAACTTCAGAGACTCTATATCAACCACCTAGAACTAGTCCAGACTAATCTCTCCCCATCCTGAAGCTCAGGGACATTTGTGGAAGAGGGGGCGGTAAGAGTGTAAGAGCAAAAGGATGGGAGGAGCAATGATTTGCAAGATACTCCACACAAGTTAGGGCCGAAGCAATCATAATTGAACTTTGCATGCCCTGTGCAATGTCCAACACACTATTGACCTCACAAAGTCTAGCATCTGCTAAAGGCACCAAGATCCTTGGAGGCAAGGGATTGGCAGCCACAGCAGTGTTCCTATGCTTAAGGGGAACACGGGAAAGGGTTCAAGGAATGGCCACTGGGTCCTTGTACGTCATCGGAGAGGAGGGCTCAGAGGAGAGTCAGGCATGCACAAGAAAGGACTCTCTGGGAATTGGGGCGGGAGACACTGGGGGATGGGGACGGAGGGGTGAGGGGAGGGGGAGCAGGGGGTTTGGGGGAGGGGAGGAGGGAGGGAAGGAACCGGTGTACCTATTACGTTTGTACGAGCTGAAATAATAATAAAAATGTATTAAATAAAAAAAAAGAAAAGAAAAAAAAAGAGACTCTTAAATCCAACCAGAAAGTAGTGGTTAGCCCTGTATCATTCATACCACTATCATACCGGAGTGGTTGCTATTGCAGCTCACGATATTCACAGCTGGGTGAGACTACTGATTGAAACCCCCCCAAAACCCCAGCAGTTTCCTTACCTTTCTACTAATGATACTCCCACGAAATACAACAAATCATGTTTTCTAACCCTCCAAACCAATCTGCAGTGGCTCTTTGTCATGGGTGAAGTAAATGACTTACATTGCTTACAAGCACTTACTGCCTTCAGTTCCATTCCTACTTTCTAACTCACTGCCAAGCTTTTCCAGGGCCTCAACTGGTCAATGCTTGCTTATTGATCTCTAAACAGTGTCTCAGATATATGTGACTGTTACTTCTTCCAACTCAAAGAGTAACCTCTTCTTCCTACCTGCTACCTTTTGAACCTGCTCTACCCAAATTCAAATGCACTGCTGAGGTTAAGTAGACAGCAGTAGTCATCAATGAAGAAAGCAGACCTGAGTGTGAGCCCTAACCCTGTTATTTGGAGCTGGGAAGGTTGAATAATTACTGTTTCTTACTTTGTAAAACAGAGAGAATATTATTTTATTTATAGTATTATTCTGAGAATTATTATAAGCATGTTAATGAAATTGTTTAGTTCAGAGTAGGCAATAGTTAGCCAGTAAGGGAGCTTTTCTTAATAATCCTATAGAGTCAATTCTGACTGATATAATAAAGTACCTGAGGATGGATCAATTTCTGTTTTATGGATAGCAAAGATCTTGTCATGTCCTCACATACTGTAAAGGGCAACAGAGGTATCTAGAGTTTCTTTCATAAGGACATGATCTCACCACAAGGGCTCTTCCTTTATAGCTTAATTATGGCTCCACAAGGCCCTACCTGCTAGTACTGTCATCTGGAAGTTAGAATTCAACACATGAATTTGGGGACAATAAGAACTCAGCTTCAACAAATTTATTGGAACCTGGGCTTGATAATGGATACCTGAAACTCAATACTCAGGAGACTGAGGAAAATTACAAATTTCTATCTAGTAAGATCCTGTTAACAAACAGCAAAAAGTTTCAAAGGCACTTACTAGAATAAAATAAAAATAAACCAAATAAAGCTATATTTGCATCACAGCATTGGATTTGTTCCAGGACATTTCATATATACACATCTAACACTAGATTTCTGAAATTCTCTCTTAGTGAAGAAATTTATCTGACAAATCTTTCTCTCACTATGCCTTGGGACATGCATATTATACAGTGGGCATTAATAACAGTTATTACAGGTATTTGTGTAAAGTCAGGTCAGCACTATCCCAAGGACAATAAAAGTTTTCCATTCCCTTTGGATATCTTCTTCAGATATAGTTGGTTTGCAGAGTTTAAAGAAGAAAAATCTGGTCCAGAATCTCTTTTTCTGCTTTTTTTTCCTCTCTTCCTCCCTTCCTCCCTTCCTCCTTCATTACCTTTACTTCCTTCCTTTAATTTTTTCTCTTCCTTTCTTTCTTTCTCTTTAGATAAGTAGCATTTAGGGGCTGGAGAGATGGTTCAGGGGTTCAGCCTCTGCCTCAAAAACAAAAGGACCTGATTTTTGGATTCTAGATCCCACTTAAAAATCCCAGGCAGAAATGGTGTTAATCTCTACTTCTGGCCCTGGAAGCAAGAGCCTGGAAAACTTCAGAGCAAAACAAAAAAGAAGTAGAGCACTCTAGGATGATTCCCAAAGTTGCCCTTGGGCCTCCACGACACACACACACTACGAGACATGGTGTTTATTAAGGAAAGTTTATGTTTCAAGTTCAAGTCCAACTCCCACTCAACGAAATAAGAATTTTTTTTTATTTCCACTCATACAAACTTAACAGGTACAGTGGTCCCCTACCTCCCTCCAACCTCCCACCGCCCTGTGCCCCCCTCCCCTCCCTCCTCCCTGCCTGTCCCCCAGTGCCTCCCCCTCCCATCCCGGGAGCATCCTTTAATGTGCAAGCCAAACTCTCCTCTGGGTCTTCCTCTCCGATGAGGTGCAAGGACCCAGTGGCATTTCCCAGAACCCTTTCCTGTGTTCCCCTTAAGCATAGGAACACTACTGTGGCTGTCAGTCCCTAGCCTCCAAGGATCCTAGTGCCTTTAGCAAATGCTAGACTTTGTGGGGTCAATAGTGTGTGGGACATTGCGCAGGGCATGCAAAGTCCAATTATGATTGCTTTGGGCCTAACTTGTGTGGAGTATCTTGCATACTATTGCTCCTCCCATCCTTGTGCTCTTACACTCTTACCGCCCCCTCTTCCGCAAATTTCTCTGAGCTTCTGGATGGGGAGAGATTAGTCTGGCCTAGTTCTAGGTGGTTGATATAGAGTCTCTGAAGTTCTGGATTATGGTTTATTGATTTTCTTTTGCAGTTTTGCTGCTCCTGCAATGTCCTTCACTCCATCCTGTTGGGTATTGGATGTCACCCCCTGGCCAGAGATAAAAAGCTGTTAAACTAGAGTCTTGTTATAAGAGTATATTCAAAGGTAGATATAATAAAAGTAGGAAATCGCAATGAGGGAGGGGTCAATTACCCATTTGCAAAATGGTTAACTTTCTATCAGGCAGCCTATATGCCCTCCCCTTCTGGGGAGATCATACCCCATCAGTTGCAAATGATCAGGAAGTAACGTCTGTGAACTTAGCCAGATGTCTCATTACTTACTTGCAGTCCTTGATGGAGGCCTATTTTCTCTGCTGTAACATGGTCCCCTCTGTCCTTGTTTCTGGTGTGGCCCTCCTACCCCATCCCTCCTGTTCATAATCCTTGCAATTACTGTAGGTATTACAGAGTTTTATCCTTGAGTGTCTCTAAGTGGATTTGGTTATATGCTTATGTTGTAAAACTAGAACGGGGATCATGAAAGCAGAGGAAGGTGTTTTTCCTCCCTTCCTCCCTCCCTTTCTTCCTTTCTTCTTTCATCAAAGGGATAGTTCTTTTCAAGACAGCTCCAGCATATGACAGTGGCCACTTGTACTTGTGGCCAACTGAAAGGACAGAGCAACCTAACATAAGGTGCTTTGTCATACTGAGAAAGCAGGTATCTCTTCAAGACAAGTCCCTCTGCTCAGTTTGTTTTTAGCATTCAGAATTGCAAGCTGGAGCAGGAAGAAAGAAAAGAGAGGAATATCTTGAGGTTGATTTTTCTTGTCTTTCTCATCGAAACCCAGTCTGTGGGACTGCCAACTTTCAGCCTAGGAGATCTTAAAAAGATTGAGGAATATGAAAGGGACATAAGAGTGTTTTACTTGCAGAGTGAAAATGTGGATGTTCCTAGGTGAGTCAGAGGTGGCGAGGTGCTTGTTGCAGTGATTAGAGAAACATGTTGTGTGAGTCCCCTGGGGATTAGCAACCCAGATCTGCAACTTCCGTGGATTCAGAGCTCAGAGACTCTGAGATGCTAGAGTCCACAAATGAGCCCTGCTCACCTGAGGGAGAACTTGAAGCTCTGGGAAACACTTTTCTGGGAATGACAATGGCACAGGAAAGTGTGACAAAAGAAAACCATGAATAGAGGGTAAGGAATTAATGATAATTGATAGAGGCTGCCTGTGTTGATTGACAGCAGAGAAAAGGGAAGTGTGAGAATGCCATGATTCATGACATAAAGAGAAGAAAGGAAACTAGTGACACAGACAATAAAGTTTTAGCTTTAGGTCCGTTGAATGAAAGTAACAATGTATAGTATTATGGGCTGGAGAGATGGTTCAGGGGTTAAGCCTTTGCCTCACAAACAAAAAGATCTGAGTTTGGATCCCAGATCCCACATAAAAATGTTAGGCGGGGACTTCCTTGTCCCTCATTGGACTCCGTGTCTGGAGTCTGTAAGTTTTTTTCATTTCCTTTGCCCCTCATGGATTCTATGCCTGGAGTCTGTGAGTTCTCCAGGGCTCTCTTGCCCCTTATGGATTCATGTCCCTAAGTTCCATTCTTTTTCTCCTCTAATAAACTCGGTCTTAATCCTCAAAAAAAAAAAAAAAAAAAAAAAAAAGCTAGGCAGAAATGGCAGTGATCTGCACCTCCTGCCCTAGAAGGCAGAGTCTGGGAAGCCTCAGAACTAAAAAGAAAATAAGGTGATAGAGCAATCTAGGGTGATTCCTATTGTCACCCTTAGGCTTCCACAGCTACACATACTCAAGTGCAACTTATACACACCTATACAAACATGTATGCACCCACGTATGCACCAAATATTTAAAAAATTACTGAATTGTATAGTTGAACTTTGCTGAAAGGGTATCTGGAATGCTCTAATAGGGAAGCAGGAAGAGAGGGAAGAGAAACAAAGAAAGAAAAGCGGTCATCATGAGGTGATGCATATCTATCAGTTTGATTGTGATGATCATTTCACAAAGTACATATATATCAAAACATCAGGCTGTGACTTTTAAATTTATTGATTGCAATTTAATAAAGCTATTTTAAAGAGAAACTCGGGTCCCGGAAAGAAAAAAAACACACAGATTTTTAAATACAAAGAATACAATGGAGAACAGAGCATTATGACATACATATATGAAAGCACCATACCAAGACTTGCTTAGAAGTCACAGTGAGAGCACTGGCAGTGATGGGGTTCTTGGGAGAAGTAAGATTAGAGGAAAAAACAAAATCCTGAGTAACAATTATGAGAAAGAGATAAGACCAAAATCAAGAGTAGGCTCTAACAGTTTTGTGGGAACTAAGAAGAAAAGTCCATAGAAAAACAAGGATTCCAACTGAGCTCATTACTGTAAAGAAGGAAAGGGGGCCCCAGACCAGGATCCTGTGGTCAGAAACTGGGAAGCCATGTTTAACTTGGCCAAAAGAGAAAAAAGAGCAGATCTTGATGGTTAAATATTGTGTTTCAAGAACTCATGGTTTGAAGTTTTAACCCCCAGTACTATACCTAGAATGTGGCTGAATTTGGAGATAAGGCCTTTAAAATAGTAGATAGCATGAAAATGAAACCATTAGAGTGGGTTTGAATCTAGTACCACTGATGCCCAGACAATATGAGGCTCAGACATGAACACGAGAAAGATCATGAGAAGACATGGGAATGTGGCTAGGGAGAGAGACCTCCCAGCACACCAACTTTGTCAAAGTCTTGTTCTCTAGAATTGAGAGGAAAATAACTATGTATTATAGCACCACCCAGCTCATGTTAGAGTGTTATAACTGAGCTGCAATGTCACATGATTTATGTGTCATTCTTTCTCCAGCATTCAAGGAACCTGATTGTAGATAGGAGAGACAGATCACAATGCTACTTTTCTCTCGAAGGAACATAATCAGTGTGGTACCCTGTGAGACTAGCACATAGGTGTTAGTTTCTTGAATATTAGGACCACCTGCAGTATTTCAAAGTAATATGAAAAAATCTTGATGCCCAAGAATCACCTCAAATTCTAATAGAAATGTAAGTAGAACCTCAAATTCTAATAGAAATCCCCTCACATTCTAATAGAAATGTAAGTAGAACCCATTCATCAGTATTCTTTAAAATTCTTTAGCTGACTCCAATGCATAGCAAAAGTCAGAAGCCAACAGTCAACAGAAACCCATCCAGCAGCAGATAGAGGACACAGATGGGGACTGAAAATTTCCTCAGGCTGCAAAACCTCAGCCATACTGGGAAGTCCACATGGAACAAAACAGTCACTGGACAAGGCTTTCTCAGGTTGGCTTGAAAACTGCATAAAGGAGACCTGAGGCTTGGGGAGGGCTGGGGGAAGGGCAGAGAGGGAGGAATACAATGGAGAACAGAGCATTATGACACACATATAGGGAAGCACCATACGAAAACCTGTTGCTTTCTTTGTATGCTAATCTAAAATATCAATTAAAAAATCTCAGGTCATGAAGGAGGAAACAAAAGCTTTAAAGCATTGCAGGATTAGCCAATTTCTCTACAGTCATGTGTCTAATAGTCAGACTAGCCAAGTATATCTGATTAAGAAATTATATATTATTGTCATCCTGTCACACTTCAGTTGAATGGACTTATATGTGTCAACTTAGTTAAATTAGAACTGTTTCCCAGAATTCTGTACCAGGTTTCCATTGCCACATGAGACATTTTGTGCAAGATTTGGAAAATGGAAGTGATCTGCTTGAAGGGTCATCAACACTCAGGGGCCTGTTGCAGTTCATTCTTATAATTTATTTGCTGACTTACTTTGCTGATGTGGGTTAGTAGCCTACAGGACTCCAGCTCCTGTAGTAACTTTTCACCCTCTCAGTTCCCTGGCCATCTTTCATTTAACTTAGTGACAAAGGATGGGACCTTCAGGACACTTTCATCATCCATTATCAGTGGGAGGTGCTGATACTGGTAGTCAGCAGCTTGCTTCTTCCAACTTACTGACCTGTGGACTACAGTTTACTGCATGAGACACAGGAGAAACAAACAGTCTAACAGGCTGTCACAACAACATAATGCAAAATGGTAATACAAAGCCTTATAATTTATTTTGCCTAGTGAGTGACTTTTTTTTTCTGTTAAGATCTGACATGAAGTATCACTATCACATCTCCTTTCACAAAATAGATAATAGTTTATTTTTGGGAACATTAAGCACCCTTCTGCTATTCTTTACACACTTCTCTATACCCTCCCCACACTAATGTTGAGTATTCAACTCTGCTCTGGAGAAGGGGATAGGCTGGAACTCAGTGATCACTGTAGATACAGAGGATATTGGGTAAATAAAAAGGTCACAGGTTCTGTTTCCAGGGAAACAGACATCAAGATGGAAACAACCATGGAAAAAATGTACTGTGGGATCATTTTGGTATCAGAAACTATCAAAAGGAATTGAGGAAGCTATTGTGGAAATGTGGTAAGGCAATGAAGGAAACCCCTCTTTCAATTCAGGGTCAACTCCCACTGAAGCTGTAATTTTTTAACCCAGTTAGTCTCAAGAGAATTTACAAGAAGAGGTAAATCCTAAAGTTCAGGGCTTAGTGACAGACTTGCCCTTGGCACTGGTTATCTCAAGTTATTAGTTCCTAAACAAGTACTTCCCAGGAAGGCTGTTTCATTCCGTAAGGTAGATAATTGTCAGAAAGGGCTCCTCTTCTTTTTGTTTAAATAATACATCTTTCAGGCCAAAGCCCTCTGATCAGAGTATTGTATTAAATAGGTTTTTTAATTACATTTTTTTTGCCTCATTATACAAGCTCAATAGATACCCTCTTCTTCTCCCTTGCCCTCCCTTCCCCCATTCTACTTTCCCCCATTCCCGCTCCCCCCTTCCCTCTTACCCCTTTTCTTTCCCTCCTGCTCTCTTGGTGCTTCCTGCTTTCTTCCTCCCATCCTCCAGAGCATCTGTTTATGCGGGCACTGAATTTCCTTCTGAGTTGTCTATACTATTGAGGGTTCAGGACTCAGTGACTTAGCTTGGGGCCCCTTCTTGGGCTGCCCACTAGTATGGGAACTCTATTATATCTGTTTAACCCCTTGCCTTTAATGATCCTATTGCCTGAAACCTTCTCCCCTGTGATCCGTGCTAGACTTTGGAGGGTCGTTGACATGTCAGCCATTGTGGATGAAAAACATTGTGGCTATATCCGGGCTGCTTCAGCCCTGACTTGTGTGGAGTACCTTGCATATCATTGGTTCTCCCCATATTTAGGCTCTGCATCATACATCCCCATCTTGCTGCCCCCTCTTCTGCAAGGTTCCCTGAACTTTAGGATGGGAAGAGATTTGGCTGGTCTGGTTCCAGGTGAATATTCTAGGATCTATGTTCTGAATTATGGTTGTTGTAGTTTTCAGTTTTGCTGTTTCTGCACTGCCCTTGGCTGTATCTGATTGGTTGTCGAGATCATCTTCTAACCAAAGATAAAAGGCTGTTTAAACGAAGATACACGACTGTGGCCTAATTTGTCTATTAAGTGTGTTCTTTTGTCTTCTTAGTGGTACTCCACACAAGTCAGGGATGAAGCAGCTCGGATATAGCCACAATCCCTTTTATCTGCCTCTCTTGTCTTATGACTCTAGCTAAGACTTCAAGTACAATATTGAATAGAAGTGGTGAGAATGGAGAGCCTTGTCTAGCTCCTGATTAAAGTGGGAATGCTTCAAGTTTTTCCCCATTGAGTACAATCCTTGCTGTTGGCTTGTTGTATACAGCTTTTATTATGTTGATATAAATTCTTTCCATTCCAACTGTTTCTAGGGTTTTAATCATCAAAAGATGTTGAATCTTGTCAAAAGCTTTTTCTGCATCTATCGAGAGTATCATATGGTCTTAGATTTTGGATTGGTTTATATGATGGATTACATTTATTGATTTGCATATGTTGAACCAACCTTGTGTGCCTGGGATAAATCCTACTTGATCTTTCTGATATGCTTTTGAATCCAATTTGCTAAGATTTTGTTGAGAATCTTTGCCTCTGTGTTCACCAAAGAGATTGGCCTATAGTTTTCTTTTTAAGCATTTTTGTTATGTTTTGGGACTAGTATGATATTAGCTACATAGAAAGAATTTGCAAGTGTTTCTTTCTTCATTATTTTATGGAATAGTTTAAGGAGTAGTGGTGTTAGTTGTTCTTTAAATGTGTGATAAAATTCTGTGTTGAATCCATCTGGTCCAGGACATATTTTGGTGGGAAGATTTGATATATCCTCATTTGTTATAGGACTATTTAAATAATTCAAAACTTCCTTATTCAATTTAGGTAAGTTGTGCTTATTCAGAAATTCATCCATTTCTTTTGTGTTATCACATTTCATGGAGTATAAGTTTTTGAAATATGACCTTATAATTCTCTGAATTTCTTGGGTTCATTTGTAATAACTCCATCTTCATTTCTGTTAATTTGGGTTTTTCTCTCTTTTGATTTTGGTTAATTTAGCTAGAGATGTATCAATCTTATTGATTTTTTCAAAGAACCAGCTTTTCATCTGGTTGATTTTTTTGCATCATTTTTCTTATCTCAATTTTGGATATTTCTCACCTGATTTTGCTAAATTGGTTGATACATTTATTTAATCTCCTCTCTTCTACTGCTTTTGGGATTGGATTGTTCTTGTATCTCTAAAACTTTAAGCTGCAGTGCTAAGTTATTTACTTGTGACATTTTCATTTTTTTGATATAGGCATTGAGAGCTGTAAACTTACTGCTTAGGACAGCTTTCATTGTGTCTCAGAAATTTTGATATGTTGTATTTTCATTATCATTCACTTCTAGGAAATCTTGAATTTCCTTTTTGATTTCTTTCTGAACCCACTTCTCATTCAGCATCATGGTGTTTGATTTCTAAGAATTAGTATATTTTCTGCTATTTGTTTTGTTGTGGATATCAAACTTTATGCCATTGTGGTCTGATAGGGTACAGCCGGTAATTTCAACTTTCTTGTATATGTGGAGATTCATTTTGTTTTCCAATATGTGGTCTATTTTGGAGAAAGTTCCTTGGGCTGCTAAGAAGAATGTGCATTTCTTGGTGCTTGGATGGAAGATTCGGTAGAGATATGTTAGGTCCATTTTAGTAAAGGTTTGATTCAGTTCCAGTGTATCTCTGTTGAGTTTTTGCCTGTTGATCTAGCCCGTGTTGAGAGTAGGGTATTGCAATCCCAACCATTATCATTTTGGGATTGATTTGTTGTTTTAGACACTGTGGTGTTTGTTTAATGAATGTGGAGGAGCCCATATTAGGTGTGTATATGTTCAGTATTATGAAGTCTTCCTGGTGAATTGTTCCTGTGATTAAAATATAGTAACCTTCTGTATCTCTTATGATTTTCTTTGGCTTGAAGTCCACTTTGTCAGATATGATAATTGCTACCCTACTTGTTTTCTTGTTCACTTTAACTTGAAGAATTTTTGACCAGCCTTTTACTTTTAGAATGTGCCTATCTTTTGTGGTGAGATGTATTTCCTGAAGGCAGCAGATGTATGGATTGTGATTTCTAATCCACGTTTGTAACCTGTGTCTTTTGATTGGTGAGTTAATTTTATTGACATTTAGGTTTATAATGGAGAAATCGCTTTTGTTTCCTGACATTTTTTGTGTTTAATGGCTTTCATATGTGTATTATTTAGCATGTAGGTTGTGATGCTCTTACACTTCCCTTCTGTTCTCCTGGATATGTTGGTTCTTTCCTTCAAGCTTGAGTATCTTTTCTATCATTTTTTTAAAGGCCTGATTTGGTGGTCATTTCTTTATGATGGAAATTTTTTCTTACATCCTCAATCATGACTGATAGTTTTGATGGGTATATTAGCTAGGGTTGACATTTGTGCTCATTAAACACTTGAAGCACATCTCTCCAAGCTCTTCTGGCTTTTATCATTTCCATTGAAAAATCGTTTGGTATTTTAATAAATTTACCTTTAAAAGTGACTTTTTTTCTCTTGAATCTCTTAGCATATTCTCTTTGTCTTGTATATGTAGTGTTTTGATTATTATTTGCTGTAGCAAATTTCTATTTTGGTTATATCTGTTTGTGGTTCAATATGCCTCTTGTATTTGGATGGGCATCTCTTTCTTTAGATATGGAAAGTTTTCCTTTATGATAATTTGAAAAATTTTCCTCAGGTGTGGTATTTTCAGTTTCTTGTTCTGGCTTCTTTTTTTTTTCCGTTTTTAAAAAATATTTTATTACAGATTGTGGGTGGCATGCATGCTATAGCACAAGGGTGGATGGAAGTCAGAGGGTCAGGTTTTCCAGCATGTGGGCTTCTGGGGATTGAACTCAGGTCGCCAAGGTTTGCAAGCAGATGCCTCAGCCACTGAGCTATCTCTCTGGTCTCCACTAAGGAGCCACCCCCCCAAGATCCTGGAGCCCACTGTAAGGACCTAGGGCAGTGTGAAGCCAGATACACACATACCAACGTGTCCTGCTGGATACAATCCAAACCAGCCTAAGAAACCAAGCAGGGTGCAAAATGCCAGGCAGAGAGGAAGGGGAATTGCACCGTTTATTCAGAAACACAGTGGAGAGTGGGGCAAGGGTGGGCAGCAGTTCCATCTGCCTCCTCTCCCTGCATTTGGCTTCATGGAGAACCTCACTCTCTGTCCCTCCTTAGCGGCACCCCTGCCCCATTCAAGGAAGAGTGGGGGGAGGTGGATTTCAAGTATTCACAGGTCCCTGGGGTCAGTCACACTGGGCCCAACTTTTTTGAGGGGGGGATTTGCTCCTGGTAGTTCCTTTCTTGCTCAGACACCTCCAGATGAATACCCTATCCTCTTCCCCTATAATAACAAGCCAAGTTCAAGGCTCTGCAGTCCGGGCCAGAAGCTCCCCATCTACCCATTCTCTGGCAGGCTCCCTCAAGGGCCCTGGGTATTGGGTGAGGGTTTTCACCTGCAGGGACTGGGTAGAGAGCTGAGGAGGACTTCAGCACGGGGGAGTAGGCTTGAGGATCTTGCCAGACATGTGCCCACAGCACTGGTCTGAATTCCCATCTCTACCCCAGAGCCCAGAATCCCTGAGAGTCCAGTTGTAAAGGCAACAGTGGGGTGGGGAAAGGAAGCTGGGGTTAGAGCTGAACATAGCCACTTCCTCATCTTCAAGTCAGTCCTTTCCCTTGGATCAGTTCAGGGAGGACCAGGACTGGACTCAGACCCCACCACTCTCTCCATCCAAAAACAGCTCAGTTCTGGGAACATGGGTTAGACCTACTGACCCCCAAATCCTCATATTCTGACTTGGGGCAGAGTGGAGGAAAAGGGCTATCTTCAAAAGGTATTACAAAAATTTACACCTTAAAAAAAGAAAACTTCCTGGGAGGAAGTGGTCCCAGCCTCTTGCCTCCCCAAGGTACCTGCCCCTCTCCGACAGTATGGAGCTCAGAGAGGGAGCTCATTAGCACCGTGCAATGTCAGGAAGCCCCTCAGTATGGATGACCCCTGGCAGGGGCCTTCCAAAGTTGGGGTGCCTGCTTGCTAAAGCTTCTGTACTTGTAGGGGAACAGGTGGGGCTGCTACAAAAGAAATGGGTTGAGAGGAGTTTTGGCTGAAGCTCAGACTGGGGTCTGGCTGAGACCCCCAAAGAACCTACAGGAGTCAGGATCTGAAGAATCGGTGGACCACAAACTGGCCCAGTAGAACCACAGCCAGAACCGTCACAACGCTCAGGATGGGGTCACCGCGCAAATTCAGGGCTGCCGCCCAGTCTCCTCTCTGCGCGATCCAGTGCGCGATGTAGTGATGTAGCATGACATCAGCCAAAAAGGAGGTCACTTGGCCCAGGAAGCCTGTCAGACTCCGTTGGTACACATACACCGCCAGGTGGTAGCCGAAGCCCAGGAAAGCCACCACGCGGCCCCAGCTGATGCCACTCTTAAACAGGCTGGAAGCAATCTTAGTGAAGAGCTCATAGGCATTTGAGGCCGTGGGCTGCAGCTGCTCCAGCAAGCTCTGGAACTCGGAGTCATAGCGCCGGTTAATGTCATCTCCGATTAAGGCGAGCTGACGCCCCACACGTCCCAGGACACTGTTCGGTTCTAAGGGCAAAGTTTCTATCTCGGGATCAGCGGGGGCAGCTGCCCCTTGGGTTTCCTGCTCCTGCTGGTGGAGGTAAAACACGTAGTTCTGGAAAACCTCCACGGTGTCCTGGGCAACCTGCTGCTCAGAAGGGAGAGATGACAAAGGATCTTCACATTCCTCCTTAGGAGGCCCTGACCCTGGCCCGGATGCCATATTTCAGATTTCTATGGAAGACACTGTCAGCCTGCCCAGACTCTAGTCCAGATCCAGGATGAGTCCGCACAGCTGCCAACAGAGACGATCCGATCCGAGGGGCTGGTGGCCGCGCCCCGGGGCCGGCTTGCAAGTGTTCTGGCTTCTTAAAGGTGTCTCATAACTCTTGAATATTCCTCTCGAGTATCATTTTTGCTCTAACAACCTCTTTGAACTGTTTTGTTCTTCCATTTTGTCTTCAAGATCTGATATTCTATTTTCTGCTTCATTAGTTCTGCTGCTAAGACTCTGTTGAGTTTTGGGTTGAAGACAGCTAGTTTTTTAGTTTGTTTAATCTCCACTTGAGATTGTTTTAACTGCTCTGTCTCTATTTTCATTTCTTCAACTGCTTTTCTCATCTCATCCAAGCTTCTGTTGTGTCCCTATTCAAACTGGTTAATACATTTAACTCCTCCCAGATTTCCTCTTTCATTGTTTTGATCATAGTAAACATCAGGCTTTGAAAATCATTATCTTGGGTATGGCTTTCTTGGCTATTTTCTGTGACTTTGTTGTGGTTGGAGTCCATCATTATGGAGTTGATGCTTTTTGTAGCAGATTTATTGTCTTTGTTTTTGTTTCTCATGGATTTGCTCTGTGACCTGGGCATTTTTCATTTTATCTTTTATGTCCTTCTTGATGTGTATTTTTGGTTGATCTGAATTAGACAGTATTACTACCCTTGAGAAGTTATTGCTAGTGTTTGCCTTGGAGTTAGATGTGTCTGTCTGGTATTTCTTGGTGGTGTTTCCTAGATGAGGCCATTGGACTGTTAGTATATCAATTAAGGCAGTTTTCGTAGACAGGGATTGATATTAGTATGGTAGTGTACTTTTTAGGTTTACTTTCTTGGTGATATGTGAGGGTGAATGGCATAGTCCCTGAAGTTGTATGGGTTTTTGGGTGGGCCATATGGAAATCTTAAACTATGGTGACTAACAATTGAAAGTAACAGGAAGTTAAAAAGGGTTACTTATCTTAGAGCTGGAAGTGAAGATTCTCTTCCATTTGATGGGATGATTTTAGAAGTCCTCAGATGTATGGTATTGGTCCCCTAGCCTATTGCTTGGGTTTTCTCTGGCTTCTGTTGAATTCTTGAAGTTCTTTAATTGTTAGAGAGGTGGAGGAAGGGAAGGGAGAGAGAATAAATGCAGGAGGAGGAGAAGGAAGAACACTCAGTAGCATGGTGGAGACGTCATGTCTTGGTGGAGGCTGCTGGGCGCATGGCTGTTGCAACCTTACCAGGAGAAGCAGAGAGTCCTATGGGACCAAGAGCAGAAAGTAAATTGGCTTTTTATTTGGTATTTGAATTTGCAGTTTTATTCCTGACCATCACCACACAAAAGAAGGAGAAGTTGGGTTTTGAGGTATACACTATGAAGATTTCAATCAACACTAGCAACACCTAAATATGAGACGATCCTTAGAAGTGATGCTGAATTGGAGTACAAGGTCCCTGTCTTGCACCCTTATGTTGGACCATCACTGGAAGAAAAAGTAATATAGAGTTTTGGATTAGAAGGAAAATTTTAAACTAAAGGAAATCTACAAGTTAAAACACAAAAATGTGCTTGTGTAAGAACAAATAAACTATGGCCAGCAAAAGAGACTATGGAATATTTGACCAATGACAGAGTGGGAAGTAATGCTTATGAAGTCCAAAATAAGCTAGAGACATAAGGCATTAGTCAAGAAATGAGCCAAGAAAAAAAAAAAGAAATGAGCCAAGGACACAAATCAATTCATAGAAGAAGCTTAAGAAGCTGACCAGCACATGCAGAGATGCTTATATTTTACAACAATTAGAAAAATGGATACTAAACACTAGTTGGGTCTCTCTTTGAATTATCTAGCAGACAAAACTAGAGCAGTAAATAATATATAGGGATGATTGGAATATGGGGGTTAGGGAACATTTGTCATGTACTGGTGGAAACATCAGTTTGGGGTACAACCTGGCATTAGTTTTCCATTAATCCCTCTTCGTGGTATACATTCAAAACCTAACATAGGTCCATAGTAGGACCTAGAAATTTGCTTGTGTTTATAGTAATTACAAATTGAGGGCTATGTAGGTTCCCATCACTGGATGATTGGATAAGAAAAGTATTGCGGGTTAACCTGCAACAAACAATACATGCACCAAAATGGATTGGTTAAAAGAAAATAATGCTGACTAAAAATAGTACAACACCATATATAGAAAAAAATCAGGTTCATAAAGTGGTATATATGTGAAGAAAGCACATCAAATGCATAACATTTATGAGATGGTAGGAAAAGAGATCATCAAGTAAAGAAGCAAGAACTGAGGGCAGAATTGTGCCCTCAAAATGAAAAGGAAGGAAGCAGCAATAACAAACAAGACAGAGTGTGTCAACAGAAGATCCTATGGATATAATGGGATAAATGAAAGCACAATAAATTAAAAATATACTTGTAGAAACCCAAATTCAACTACTCAACTATGTAACTATTCTATAACACACACACACACACACATGGAGTTTAGCACAAAAGAAAGTGGCCCAAGAAAGTGAAAAGTGAAAGAGTGGACAAAGATCTATCAGCATAGATAATACTAATCAAAGTAGAACAGGCTAAAATGTATGTCTCTAAGCCTCATATATGTTTTGATTAAAGAGAATGTCAAAGTACCTAATATATAGGCTAAAAGAAACAATAAGAGAAATAAATTTAGATAATTCCACTAACAAATGGCATCCTTTGATCAGCTGGACAAATGAATGGAAAATAAAGTAGCATGTGATTTGAAAGGCAGATGAATAAAGAACTCCTGATAGATCAATGATGAATTCTGGATCTTTGTCATAGAAGCTTCAGTTCTATTTAAGTTCCCAGTATATTTTAGATCAATAGGAAAATCTTTAAAGATAACCAATGCAGTAATTATTTTAAAAACATGATAAATTATGTAAAAGTCTTACAACAGGTAACTTTTAAAAATACCTCTTTAAATGACCCTTACGGTCAAAGAAATGACTGATATTAGAAACTCAAAAATAAGATAATAAAACAGTATGAGTCCAAACTTAGCTATGTGACTAAAATTGTTCTTGGGAAAATTCATCAAGCAATTATAAAGAGTATCAGCAAGAATGAACAGAAATAAATGCTGTATGCATCCATCGATCTTAAAAATTAAGAAAAATATCCAAAAAGTCAATTAGGATAAAATCAGTCAGAAAAGATAACAAAAGCTGACAATAAGCAATATAAATAAACTCAAAAGTTTTTCCATGAAAATAAATGTGCCTCTAAATAGCCCAATCAAGAAAGAAGGAGCAATAAAGAATAATACAATTGGAGAAGACTGTATTGAATGGGAGATTTTCTAAGAATATATGAATATGCAATTTTTCTGCCTGTTGATATAGTTTGGTAGATAGAATAAAAGCCAGGAGAAGCCTCCTTCAAATGTACAAGTCAGACAACTTCACTTTGGCTTTATTTTAAATCTTCCAAGAAAACATAAATTTAGTAGTAAAAATAAATTTCTATTTTTCTTTGACATATTTTTATATGTACACAATGTGTTTTTGTCATCTTCTCCTTATATTGCCCCTCCCACTAAACACTTCTACCCTTGTTCTTATATCTTTTGTGTGTGTGTGAGTTACTGAGTTTAATAAACATTGTTTGCACTAGCATGTGCCTCGTATCCACTGTAGCATAGGTGAGTCACAGTACTAGTAAAGTAAGTGGGTCCCCTTCTCCCAGCCAGCATTTACCATCAATATTCTCCGAGAGAGGGATGGAGCCTCATGAGCTCTTTTGATAAAATGCAAAACTTTTTTTTAAGTTAATAATGACTTTAAGCTTTATTTCTAAACTGCAACATTACATAAAGGCCAACTTAGGACTTTCCAAAAGTTCTTTCAATTATAAATAATTAAAGTCCCATTTATGCCAGTAAGAAATTCCCCCTTAGTGGTTTCAGTTATTTAATGTTGCTCTTTTTAAAAAATTATTTATTTTTTCCATTCATACAAACTTGATAGGTATCCCTTTCCCCTCCCTTCCTCCACCCCTTCCTGGATCCCCTTTCTCCCTTCCCCCTTTCCTCTTCCTTTCCTCCCCTCTCTTTCTCCCAGTGCCTCCTCCCTCCTCCCCCCATTCTTTTACTGTGCATGTCAAACTTTCCTCTGGGTCCTCCTCTTCTGATGAGGCGTAAGGACTCAATAGTTTTGCCTAGAGTTCTTTCTTGTGTTCCCCTTTAGTATAGGAACACTATTGTGGCTGTTAATCCCTTGCCTCTAAGGATCCTAGTGCCTGTGATTCATGCTAGCCTTTGGGGGGGGGGTCAATGATATGTTGGTTATAAATACAAAACTTTTTTTTATAATACATTTTTTATTATTATTTCAGCTCATACAAACTTAATAGGTACACCAGTTCCCTCCCTCCCTCTTCCTCCCCCCGAACCCCCTGCTCCCTCTCCCCTCACTCCTCTCTCCCCATTCCCCCGTGCCTCCTGCCCCAATTCCCAGGGTCCTTTCTTGTGCATGCCTGACTCTCCTCTGGGCTCTCCTCTCCAATGACGTACAAGGACCCAGTGGCCTTTCCCTGAACCCTTTCCTGTGTTCCCCTTAAGTATAGGAATACTACTGTGGCTGTCAATCCCTTGCCTCCAAGGATCTTGGTGCCTTTAGCAGATGCTAGACTTTGTGAAGTCAATAGTGTTGGACATTGCACCGGGCATGCAATGTCCAATTATGATTGCTTTGGCCCTAACTTGTGTGGAGTATCTTGCAAATCATTGCTCCTCCCATCCTTTTGCTCTTACACTCTTACCGCCCCCTCTTCCGCAAATGTCCCTGAGCTTCAGGACCGGGAGAGATTAGTCTGGCCTAGTTCTAGGTGGTTGATATAGAGTCTCTGAAGTTCTGGATAGTGGTTTGTTGATTTTCTTTTGCAGTTTTGTTGCTCCTGTAATGCCCTTCACTCCATCGTGATGGGCACTGTATGTCACCCCCTGGCCAGAGACAAAAAGCTGTTAAACTGGAGTCTTATCATAAGAGCACATTCAAGGGTAGATGTAATACTTATACCCAAAAGTGGAATTGCAGGGTCATATGGCATTTGGCAATGGGAGGAGTCAGTCACCCATTTGCAAAATGGTTACTTTTTAATCTGCCGGATTATATGCCCTCCCCTTCTGGTGAGTTCATACCCCCTTAGTTGTAAATGATCAGGAATGAATGTCTGTGAACTTAACTAGGTGTCACATTACTTTCTTGCAGTCCTTGATGGAGGCCTATTTTCTCTACTGTAACATGGTCCCCTCCCTCCTTGTGTCTGGTGTGGCCCTTCAACTCCATCCCTCCTGTTCATAATCCTTGCAATTATGGTAGGTAATACATAGATTTACCTATGAGTGTTTCAAGATGGGCTGGGTGGGTTTGGTATTAGGAGCCACCTATTAGGGAGTACATACGGTGCTTAATTTTCTGGGTCTGGGATACTTCACTTAATATAATTGTTTCTAATGACATCCATTTCCTGGCAAATTCCAGTAATTCATCATTTTTGATGGCTGAGTAGTACTCCATTGTATAGATGTACCACAGTTTCCTTATCCACTCGTCAACTGTTGGACATTTGGGTTGATTCCATGTCTTTGCTATTGTAAACAGCGCTGCTATGAACATGGTCGTGCTTGTGCTATCGAGGTGAACCTCTGCTGTATGGGGGGTTATTCCCAAAAGTGGAATAGCAGGGTCATATGGCATTTCAATCTTTAATTTCTTCTTTTTTTAAAAATTTATTATTATTATTATTATTTTATTCAACTGTGTGCATATGCGTGTGTATGTGCGCGTGCGTGTGTCTGTATGTGTGTAGAACCACGGACGAATTCGTGAACCACCATGGAAGCCTCCACCTCCTTCTGCCCCGGGATTCACAGGCTCCGCCCTACCAGGACCAGAAGCGCAGGCCGCCCCCGTTTCTGCCTGGTGTCTATACGTGGGATCTGGGATCCGAACTCAGGACCTTCCGCCTGCAAGGCGGAGGCTTAACCCCTGAGCCACCTCTTCAGCCCAATCTTTAATTTCTTTAAGAATCTCCAGACAGCTCTCCAGAGTGGCTGTATGAGCCTGCACTCCCACCAGCAATGTAGGAGAGTTCCCCTCTCTCCACATCCTCTCCAGCATTTGTTGTTGTTTGATAAATACCAAACTTTTTTGACTACTACTACTCCTGGGGAATTCACTCCTCCTTCTCCCCCATCTTGGACTGATTAGGGAATCAAAGACACACCCAAGAACCAGCAATGCACACAGGAGATTTTTTATTAGCAAGCAAGCAGGATGGCTATCTCTGAATCAGATAGAGGCAGAAGCAAAATCTTAACTTTGGGGGTTTTTCATAGGGTGAGAGCATGTGACTAGAAAAGTATTGGGATGGGTGTGGACTAAAAGTCCTTAAAGAATGTGCCAGTTTATCTTTAGCTGCAGACAAGCTGGGGTCTATGGAGAAGTCCTTAGGAGAATGACTGCAGGGAGTCCTTGGGAGAGTGTCCAGGCAGTCTGGGGCTGTGAAGTTTAATTTGTCTGGTCACGCATACCAGAGTGGGGGGGCAGCCTGAACCATTTTGTGTCTTAACAAACATGCCTAACAACCAGAGCAAAAGAAACCAACAAAAATAAGAAACTAATGCAGCATAAGAGTTTTTAAGAAAGAACAGTTACAGTAACCCTCATTATGAATCTATGTTGACAGGAGAGTATGCACCAACACCAGAGCTGAGGGAACTGGCCACACCATCTCTACATAATAGCTGAGAGAGGGATGATCCTTACTTGCCTGACTTGCCAGACCAGCATGTCTGGCCAAGCGTACTCAAGGATGCCAACTCTCTCAATCAGCTCTCTGTATTTCATTCCTGTGCCTAATCCCACCAACCATGGGCTGGGCCTTCCCCATCAACTAGACAATTTCCTGCAGGTTTGCTCTGGGCTTAACTCAACCACTAATTCTTTTTTTTTTTAATCTTTTTTTATTATTTATTCAATTTTGCATGTATGAGTGTGTGCGCGTGTGTGTAGAACCACAGACGAATTTGGAAATCACTATGGACGTCTCCACCTCCTCCTTCTTTACTCTGCCCCGGGATTCACAGGCTCTGCCCTACCAGGACCAGAAACGCAGGCCGCCCTTGCTTCCGCCCTGCGTCTATACATGGGGTCTAGGATCCGAACTCAGGACCTTCCGCCTGCAAGGCAGAGGCTTAACCCCTGAGCCACCTCTCCAGCCCCACAACCACTAATTCTCTACAAATGTGCCCAGAGCGCAAACCCTCAACTGTCAAGCTGACACCTGTGCCTAATTGTAATAGCTTTCAAATAGGATTCAGCAGGATAGCAAAATATACCACAATCAAGGAGTAAAGCAAGAGTTAGCCATCACTGGGAGATTGTTATTGTAATTCATCATATTACCTTAAAAGGAAGAAAACAATGTGAGGAAGGTGCTGCTAAAGAATGAAAGAAATTCAGCATCTTCTGTTTGATAGAAAATAAATTATTCTTAATTTATGCAGTAGGCAATCTCTCTCATGACTAATGGTGAAATTGAAAGCATGCCTGCTAAATGGAGATTAGGGGAAGATGTCTATAATTTTAACTTTTTAGGGCCATCCTAGAAAGGCTCTCTGATGAGCTTAGGAGGAAGATTATGCTTCATTTATTACTAGAAGGAAGAAGAATTATATTGTCTGTTGATAAGAATCTATATCTGAATACCAGAGAGTTAACTGGGAATATTAGAAATGGTGAGTACTCTGTCAAATTCCCAGATATAAAGGTCTCTTGGTGAGACCCACAAATTATTTTATTATTAAAAAAGACATTTGGGAAATAAAATGTAATAAAAATTTTATATAGTAACTTTAGCAGCATAAAGAGTATAAAGATAAAATTAACTAGAAATAGTACATAAAAAGCTATTTTTTAAAAAAACTCTGCTGAACTATTTACAATTGCAAAGTCATGGAATCAATCTAAATGTCCAACAGTCGATGAATGGATAGTGTAAATGTGGTACATTTGCACAATGGAATACTACTTAGATATCAAAAAATGAATTAATGAAATTTGTCAGTAAATGGATGGAATTAGAAGAAATTTATACTGAGCAAAGTATCCTGAGCACAGAAAATTAGATGCCACATATTCTCCCTTATAAGTGGATCCAGTTCCAAACCCTCTTTTTTTTTTTTTTTTTTTTAAATTTTTTTTTATTTATTATTTATTCAATTGTGCATGTATGCATGTGTGCACGTGTGTGTATGTATGTGTGTGTAGAACCACGGACGAATTTGGGAACCACCATGGACGCCTCCACCTCCTCGTTTACTCTGCCCCGGGATTCACAGGCTCCGCCCTACCAGGACCAGAAACGCAGGCCACCCTCGTTTCCGCCTGGCGTCTATACGTGGGGTCTAGGATCCGAACTCAGGACCTTCTGCCTGCAAGGCAGAGGCTTAACCCCTGAGCCACCTCTCCAGCCCCAGTTCCAAACCCTCTTAATGACATATTTAAAGATAAATCTGTGTAATGTCCATTATAATTGCAAAGTATCAGAACTAAGGGGAAAAAGGACCTCAAGAGAAAGGGGACAAAAGAGCATAGTTCAACAGAGAAATTAGGCCATGGTCATGTATGGCCGGTCAGTAGCAGGATATCTGTTACAGCCCTCTCTCACTTCCCTATTCACTTGGGATTAGACAGGTATGAAGAGCTGGATATATCTCCCAGTCATAGAAGGAATAGGGTGGCAGGTAGATGGTAGCCAACTGGTAACTGGGTGACTGACCCCACTTACTACCTTTAAGCCTCTTATTATATTAAGACCATCTTTTAAAGGAGATAACCAAACATGATGCAGCCAAGTACAGTGGAGGAACCACAAAACTGAAAACAACAACCAACTATAATTCAAAACACCAGTGATCCTACAATGTCCACCTGGAACCAGACCAGCCAAATCTCTCCCCATCCTAAAACTCAGGGAGCCTTGTGAAGGAGGAAGAGGTGGCAAGATTGTAAGAGCCTAAAGATGGCAGGTCCACAGATAGACAATATACTCCACTCAAGTCTCAGCTTCTGCAACCAGGATCTCATTGCATTGTGATTGGACTTTACCTGAACTGCACAATGGCAGACATATCAACGAGACCCCACAGACTAATGCAGATCTCAAGGAAGATGACTTCAGGCAGTAGGATCCTTAGAGACAAAAGGTTAAACAGATATAATGGAGTTCCTACATGAGTGGGTAGCAAAAAGGGGCCTCGAGGTATGTATGCCACAGAGTCCTGAATGCTCACTAGTATAGATGACTCAGAGGGAACTTCAGGGCCCATATAAGTTGAAGTTCTGGAGGGTGGGAGGGAGAAGGCAGGAAACACCAAGATCGGAGAGGGAAAGAAGGAAAGGGGCGAGGAAGAAAGGGAGGTGTGGGAGAGAGAACCAGCAGGATGGGGGATAGCAGGAAGAAGGGGAAGGAAGAGGGAAAGGGAGAAGAAGGTTGGGGGGAGAGTTCCTACTCATTGAGCTTATATAATTAGATAAAAATTAAAATGGAAAAAATAAAAAATTCTGCTAAGATCTAAATGAAGACAAAATAAATGATACAATACATCTTGTTCTTGGATTAGAAGATTATATGGTGTAAAAATATTGATGTTCCTAAAGTCAACCTCTGTTTAAATTTCAAAACACATTGCTACAACAAAGTACTAGATTCAAGCAACTTAGGGAGAAAAAAGTTTAAAAACCTCAAGATTCCAGTTTATTATCATCATTGTAGGGACGTTATGGTGGCAGCAGTGTGAAATAGCTGATCACATCATATCCACAGCAAGAACACAGAGCAATGAACTGATACACATATACATATCAGCTCACTTTCTCCATCTTTATGCAGTCCCAGATTACCTTGCGAATGGTGTTGCCTATGACAAGGGTGCTCCTCTCACGTTAGGTAAACAACCAAGACAATCTCTCATAGTCATGTCCAGAGGCCAGCTTTAATCTAGAGAATTCCTCTCAGGCTTGCAAGTTTACCTCCTACATGTCGGGATGAAAGTTAATATTTACCATGACAATATGTAATGACAATAACATTCCAGTATAATATCGAATGAGATATGTTAATAATTACCTTTGAAGTTTTGCTAGGAATTTGAATGAATTAGCATATGAAATGGGGAACATATATTCAATAAATTATTAATATTAATACATAATCCAGAACTATATGTGTCATTTTTCCTCCTGATATTTATACAATTCAAAGGTTAATTCCTAGTTTCTATAAGAATTCATCCTTTTGCCCTCTTCTACCTAGGCCCAGCTTCCACTATTGTTATGCCACATGTGCCATATGCCAGTAGCCTCCATCTCACACTCAACCTCACTCAACCCTCTCACTGCCTAACTAACCCAAGTCTTTGTCCAGGGTGCCTCCCCAGATAAATCATTAAAATATCCTCCAAGAATTTAATAGAGGACACAAAAACCAAAGGCTGGGGACCAGCAGACAAATAACATACAACTGAGGATCCCAAGAATCTCACCATTCAACAGGAGAAAATCATAGCACCTAACCCTAAGATAACTAACTCATTTTATTTCCTTTTTAACCTCTATCCTTTTAAACACAGATTAAGATTTCTACAGTGTGCATGCACAAAGCCCCATATATGAAATTTGTGGAAGGGGGGAGTAAGATTGTAAGAGCCTAAAGATGGGGAGGAGCAATGATATGCAAGATACTCCATACAAGTTAGGGCTGAAGTAATCATAATAAGACTTTGCATGACCTGCAAAATTACCAACATATCATTGAACCCCCAAAGTCTAGCATGGATCACAGGCACTAGGATTCTTAGAGGCAAGGGATTAACAGCTACAATAGTGTTGCTATACTAAAAGGGAACACAAAAAAGAGCTCTAGGCAATGCTACTAGTCCTTACACTCATCAGAGAGGAAGATCCAGAGGGAAGTTTGACATGCACACTAAAGGATGCTCCAGGAAGGGGGGAGGGAGGGAGCACTGGGAAAAAGGGAAGGGGGAAAAGAAAGGGAAAAGGGGTGAGGGAACAAGGTGATCCAAGGAGGTGTGGAGAGAGGGAGGGAATGGGGTACTTATCAACTTTGTATGAGTGGAAGAAGTAAAAAAAAAACCCACACCAAACCAAACCAAAACAAAAAACAAAGCCCCATATACAAACTCCTTTAACGGCTGAGCCATTTGCCCTCTCATACCCTTAACAATCTAAAAGCTGCCATATTCCACTCAACTTCAACCTCTGACTTCTACCCCCACCATATTTTATCTTCTTAAAGCTATTCTGATACTTAACCAAAATATCACCTAAAAAACTTTGACACCCAATCTCAAATACTTCAATGAAAACTGGACCAAAACTCTGTCATCTCCCTAACCTAGAGCTGGGCTTCCACACTCCTTGGTCTTCCCCACTAGACAACACCAAACAATCTTTCACACTTGGGAAACAGCTGTTCAAGTGTGGTAATTCTATCTGACTCAAAAGAGAGAAACCTGAGACCAAACACAAAATGCCCAAGTCACACCATAAATTCACAAAATACAACAAAAATCAGGACAAAAAAATCTACAAAACATCAACCCACAATGACAGAGTTCAATCCGCTAACTTCTCAGATATTGATTATTAATATGATCAAAGCAATACATGAGGATCATTGCAGTTGAATAATTACATAAACAAATATGAACAGGAAAATAATAGGCATCTGGATGAAATGAAAAGGCAGTAAAAAGCTAAGTGAAATTCAAAACTCAAAAGAGAATCTCAACAACAGAACTTACGAATCAAAAAATAGAATATCAAAGCTAGAATACAAGATGGCAAAACAAAATTGTTCAATTAAAGAGGCTGAAAAATCTTTTTAAAAGTACTTAAGAGTAATATTCAAGAATGGAACACCTTGAAGAAGCCAAACCTGTGCATTCAAGGAATCTCAGAACAGGAAACTCAAAAAAACACACAAAAACAGATTTTTCACACTATCATAAATGAAAAATTATCACATCTAAGGAAAGAGATCCATTCAAGTACAAGAGGCATATCATACACCAGTCAGATATGACAAAAATAGAAACTCGCCACAGCAAGAGTCAAGACACTGCAGATACAAGACAAGGAGAATGTTTTGAGCACCTCAAGAGAAAAAAAAAAAAACAAAGCAAACAAGTTACGTTTAAAGGTAAGCCTTTAGAATAATAGTTGATTCTTCAGTGGAGACAATAAAAGCCAGAAGAACTTGAAGAGATATACTTCAAGTTATAAATGATCACAAATTCCAACTCAGGCTGCTATATCCATCAAAACTATCAGTCATGAATGAAGGTGAGAGAAAAAATTTCCACCAAAAGGATAACGCTGAAAGCCTACATGTTCACAAAACTAGGACTATAGAGGATGCTAAAAAAAAAGCCCAAGTTCAAAGAAATGGACCAGCATAAGCAAAAGTATAAAAGGGAAAAATAAAGCCAACACAACTACTAAGCAAAGAAACATACATATAAAAACCACAAAACTTAGAAAATGAAAGAACTCAACAAATATTTCTCAATTATAACCATAAATATAAATGGGCTTAACTCTCCAATCAAGAAAAATAGGCTACAAGCTGTTTAAAAGTCAAATCCATCAATTTGCTTCCTTTAAGAAATACATCTCACCATGAAAGATAGGCACAATTTCAGAGCAAAAGCTTGTCAAAGGCATCCAAAGCTAGTGGAACAAGAAAAAAAAAGCAGGAGTAGCCATTCTAATACTCAACAAAACAAACTTCAAACTAAAATAAACCATAAGAGACATAGAAAGACACCACATATTAATTATAGAAAGAGACCACATATTAGTTAAAGGAACAATTCATCAAGAAGAGTTCACAATTCTGAACATATATGCACCTAATATAGGATCGTCCACATTCATTAAACAAATACTACAATGTCTAAAAACAAATCAACCCAAACACAATAATAGTAGGAGACCTTAACACCCTACTCTCACCAATGGGTAGGTCAGCAGGTCAAAAAATGACCAGAGATACAATGTAGCTGAATAAAGCCATAATACAAATGGACCTGACCAATCTCTACCAAACTTTCATCTTAACTCTAAGGAATACATATTCTTTTCAGCAACCTATGTAACTATATCAAGTGATAAAGTTAAGAAGTAATTACAAATCTTCCCAGCAAAAAAAGCCCAGGACTGAATGGATTCAGTGCAAAATTCTACCAGACATTGAAGGACAACTAACACCACTACTTCTTAAATTATTCCACACAATAGCAAAGGATGGAACACTTCCAAATTCTTTCTATGAAACTAATGCTGATCGAAACTCAAACAAAGACACAATGAAAAAAGGAAACTTCAGGCCAATCTCATTGATGAACACAGATGCAAAGATTCTCAACAAAATTTTAGCAAACTAGATTCAAAAACATATCAAAAAGATTCACTTATGGCCAGATAGGATTTATTCCAAACATACAAGGTTGGTTCAAGATATGCAAATCAATAAATGTATAAACAAATGTATAAACAAATGTATAAACAAATACAAGGACCCAAACCACATGATTCTCTCCATAGACTCAGAAAAAGCTTTTGACAAAATTCACATCCTTTTATAATAAAATCCCTGGAGACAATAGGAATGGAAGGAACTTATATCAACATAACAAAGGTTATATGTAACAAGCATATGGCAAGGATCATCCTAAATGGTGAAAAACTTGAAGCATTCCCACTTTAGTCAGGCACTAGACAAGGCTGTCCATTTTCACCACTTCTGTTCAATATTGTACTTGAAGTCTTAGCTAGAGTCATAAGACAAGAGAGGGAGATAAAAGGGATAGCAATAGAATGACAGATGACAATATTCTATACCTGAGAGACCCTAAAAACTCTACCAGGAACCTCTTGGAACTAATAAGTTCAATGGAGTGTCAAATTACAAAATTAATGTTCAAGAAGCAGTTGGCTTTCTTATGTACCAAGGATGAAAAATGTGAGAAATTCCTAAGAAAACCAATTCCATTTACTCTAGCCTCTAAAAAAATTAGTATTGTGGTAGGACCACAAAGGAAGATTTTCTTACAATTCAGCCTCAACAATGACTGAGGCTGTGATTTTTTTTGAAACCCAGTCAGTCTCAAGAGAATTTACAAGTGGATATAAATCTAAAAATCAGGACTAGGTGACAATCCCCTTTGGTGCTGGTTATCTTAAGTTTTTAGTCCCTAAAAAACTATTTCCCAGAAGGCTGTTACATTCATTAGGTAGATCATTGTCAGAAAGGGCTTCTCTTTTTTTTTTTTTTTTTTTTTTGCTTAAATAAGATGTGTATAATTACTTGTGTAACCTCATCTTTCCAGGTTTTTGGTTCATTATTAGTTATGACTGGGCGAGCAAAAGCCCCCTGGTCAGAGTATTAAATGGCTTTTATTCAGCATTTGAGTCTGGAGTTTCATTCCTCACTATCATCCTACAATATTTAGCCAGGATGGCCAGGATGCAACCCCATTCACAGGTGGGAGGCTCAAACATCATACAGTGCTGAAGTCAGGTGAAGGAAATGATTCACTCTTAGGAGAGGTGCCACCTGTAAGCTCCAGAACTGCCGTACTGATGCTGTCATAGATATAGGTGTCAACTTGATAGCTGAGGATTTGAGCTGTGGGCACATTTGTAGAGAATTAATGGTTGAGTTAAGCACAGAGCAAATCTGCAGGAGATTGTCTGGCTGATAGGGAAGGCCCAAGTGGGTGGGATTAGGCCCAGGAATAAAATACAGAGAGCTGGTTGAGAGAGTCGGCATCTTTGTGTATATTTGGCCAGACATGCTGGTCTGGCAAGTAAGGATCATCCCTTTCTCAGTCATTACGTAGAGATGGTGTGGCCAATTCCCTGGGCCCTGGTGTTGGTCCATGCTCTCCTGTCAAGCTGGATTGAGAACTGTAACCTGATTATTGTAAGATACAATAAACCCCTTGTTCCCTTAAGCCATTTGATGGTCATTTATCAGCCACCATGCAGGCGGACTGCAACAGATGTTTCCCCTGAGAACCTGTGGTGCCCAGACCTTGACCTCCTCACTATCCCAAACTGGGAAAGAAAAAAAAACCTGTCTGGTTCTAGTTTCTGTTACCTCTGGAGGTAGGTCTGACACAATATGGGGACATCTGGGGAGATTGGATGCAACTACTGAATCTAGTGTCTAAGGGATACCCCTGGTTCTCTGGTTTCTGTAATCTGGTGAATGAATGTGAGAGAGTGCGTGTCAACAGCATGTTGTCTGTTCATTTGTCTGTTTACTGTCCTGTTGTAACTTGTGCTTGATCCTTAGGGTTTTTGTAACCATACCCACCCACGACCAGGAAAAGGCAGAAATCTCAGTCAGCTAGCTCTTCAAACTCTATCTGAGGAGCTCCACTGCCTCCAGCACATGCTTCTGATAAATCAGAGATAAAGAGATCAGGGGGATTCCATAACTTTTACATCAGACCCACCCTTACTTCCACATACTTGAGGTGGCACAACTTATATTGAGGCCAGGTAAGTGCTGGCTGAGGCAGTCTCAGTTCCTATTTTCCTCATAGGGAAAGTCTGGCCATCGGGATTCAACACCCTCAGAATCTGCTGGAGGTGCAGAGTCCTGCCAGGGAAGCTAGCATCCCTTTATGGTTTATGTCAGTGAGCTGCCACAGCCCAGATTCTCCTTGGTGAAAGCTGCTGCTTCTGGGTGCTGCAGCCCACTGGCAGTTCCAGAAACCAGGGAAAGTGTGCACCAAGCATATCCCAGGGTTCTCTTTTCTGGGAGCTGGGTAAAGTCTGCAGAGCCCTGAACTGAAATGCTGAGGTGGAAGGAGACAGGATCCTAGAATATCATCTGAACGAGTAAGTCAATTCCTCTCCGGGTAGACAGTCACAAACCAGCATGGGCTTGATCACCTCACAAGAGACCTTCATTCTAAGCCCCTTGATGGTATTCTGAGGAGTAAAACTGGGTCTCTGTTAGGGAGCTTTGAATATGCTCCAAAGCAGAAAGATAAGAATTTAAAATAGGAATATATAACCTCTGAATGATTATTGAGTGAGCGCACCTGTACATGCCTGGATATAAATGCTTATAGGAGTGCTTGAATGCTTATGGGAATGTTTGAATACCTATAGGAATGTATAGCCTGATTGAATTGTATGGTGAATGAAATGGCCCCATGGTCTGGTGGCTATGGGGTCTAAGTGGGCCTTAACCTGTAGTTCCATGAAAGTCATTTTAAACTTAATAAGCACTCACCCCTCTCCCCAAAAGGGACCAGTGAGGGGAAAAAAGGTAATTGACTGAATTCAGGGTATATATTTATGTTCTCATTGGTAAGACTTCTTTAAGTCTCTGTAAAGAGGCCAACCAGGCAGGCAACTAGATGTGGAGGAAGCTGGTTCTCCCCAAACCTTCTTTGTGTGTGTGTGCGTGTGTGTGTGTGTGTGTGTGTGTGTGTGTGTGTGTTATACACAAATGAAATCCCTGAGAGAAAGCCCTACCCAACAAGATAGAAAGGCTTGCAAAACAAAGAAACAAATAAACAAAACCAAAACAAATCCTGGTTTTAGCCAAAGAAATGATTCCATGCTTAGAATTCCAGTTAGCTTTAATTAGATAATGGGCCTGCCTATCTCAGCAAAGTCCTCTAACAGGTTTCCAGGGCCACTAGGCTATCTTGGAAGAATAGAGGTAATGAGTAGAACTCTTGAGGCAGTCTTGGTTGAAAGCTTTATCTGAAGGGCTTAACTAGTTCAACACCCTTATCTTGTGATGTTCAAATAAAGGAAACATGAGGGACTTAGTCTTTAAGTTGGGTGTCAAAGAAAGGACACAATTTTAATGTTAAAAAAAGAGCAAGAAAGAAAAATTATCAAAGGTTAAAATGGGGAACTCTAAAAAGCAAGTAGAACCAGATGGACAATAGTAACGTTAAAAGGAAAATGAAAACGTATTTTAAAAGTGCAACATTAAAGCTGCATTGCATATCATTTAAATCTTTGTTTGAAAAATCATATGGGTCACATAAAATGGTGATTGGTATAGAAAGAACTATTAAAAGATTCAGTTTGTGCTCCTCTTTGATAACTAGAGGTCTTTGGGAAAAGTAGACATTCGGGAGATTTGCAGTTAATAATAGATTATAGGGGTTTAAGTAAGAATTTACAAATTGTTGCAAAAACATATTGATAGCATTTAACAATGACTAGGCTAAAAAAAAATTTTTTTTTAACTGGAGGCAGCTTAAATCCCAGGTGGGAGAGTCCAATGAGCCTCAAGGTTGTGAGTATCAAGCCATAAGTATATGAAAATGGTCAAGAGTTCATTTAGTTTCTTACACTTGTCTTTTATAGCCACTTGGGATGAGTCAACAGCTCCTGGCTACCCTGTTTACTAGAGAGTTGAAAGCTGGCTCTTGGATTGGGAATAATTCCAGATGTAATGTCCACATAGAATGAGTCTTCCCATCTGAGAGGCTGGATTGAGGACTCTAACATAAATAAAAGTAAGGAAGATCTGGACAACTTTTGCCAAATCCTGTTATGAAGGATCAGATCAGCTGCCACAAAACTCACCAACTCCTCTAAGCCAGGTCATTCAAGGACCTCAAAAATTACCTGCTGGGTTCCAGGAAAATCTGAGGGAGATACAGACACACCTGAATGTTAACGAGCTATAAAACATTGTTTTTTGTCACCCAGTCAGTCCTGATAAAAGGAGAAAATTATAGAAATTAAAGATATTCAAAGAAATAAATAGGTCACGAGGGTTAAAAATTGCCCAGAAAGGACTAGAGAGATGGTTCAGGGGTTAAGACTCTGTCTCATAAACAAAAAGTCCTGAGTTCAGATCCCAGGTCCCGCCTTAAAAACAAAAAACAAAACAAAACAAATGACAGGCAGAAATGGTGGCCGCCAGTCTGCACTTCTGGCCCTGGTGGATGGAGCCTGGGAAATCCCAGCTCAAAGCATCAAGGATGATTCCCGAAGTCACCCTTGGCCATCCACAGGGGCAATCAGTACCCTCTGATAGATACATACACACACACACACACACACACAATAAATAACTAAAATTTTTTTAAAAAATTAGAAAACCTATAAGGTTTATGGTGGATTTGAAAAAAATCTAGAAACAATGAGACTAAGAGGCAGGGAAGGTAGGAAAACCAGGGCAGGAAAAGGAAGAGAGAAAAAAAATTCTTTTCTTTCCCACTGGCCCAAAATTGCCAACTCATCTTTGCCTTTTAATGGACTGAACCTAAAGGGGATTATATGGGGTAACTAAATCTGGAATAGGTTGCCCTAAGTATTCAAAGTTTCCTAATCTTTTTTAAGGAGGCCCTAAATACAGACCTCTGGAGTTCGAACAAGAACACCTTAAATGTCTGGATGCTCTTATTGCCGCTGAGACTGAATAAGATGGCCATAAGCCACAGAACTCCTGCCGAGACTTCAGACCGTGAGATACTGCATGTAAACAAAGACAGCCCAGCCCTGTGAGTTTTATGTCACTTACTTGGAGTGTTGTCTTACAAGAAGTAAGCATATCCTGTCTTCCAGACATATCTCAGTCACTTTTTCAGAACCAACCCCAGAGACTAAAAGCAGGAGCTTCTGGGACAATGCGCTATTGTCAAAATCTACAGATTCGAAGGTTTGCTAAGATTGCGGCATCACTGTATGTCAGCCTACAGTGAACACAACTACTGGTGAAAACTGAGAAAAAAAAAAAAACAAGAGGCTTTTACAATCTCAAAAAAGCCTTTTGATAGAGATGCCAATCTTGGCACTTGTAATGTTGCCAAGTTACTCCATCTATTCATGGATGAGGCTTACGACACAGCCAAAGGAGTCCTAACTGCAGCCCTAGGACCATGGAAGAGACTGATGACATACCTGTCCAAGAAATTGGACCCTGTGGCATCTAAATGACCAGCTTGCATCTGGACTGTAGCAACAACTGCTGTACTGATGAAAGAGACAGAAATCAACTCATAACTCTAACACAGGTCTCAAGATGGGAAAAAGGAGAATCCCTGGTGGCCTAAGGAAATCAGGAAATGAACCAGATAGCACAAGAAGTTACCCAAGAACCAGTGGGGCCATTCCGGGTCTTAGTGACTGTTCCAGAGGCAAGTCTGCCAAGAGACTCAGTCTATACAAAAATGAGAAAGGCTAAACAAAAAATGAGAAGGATAAAGTATGTTATAATATGGTTAAAAAACTATACTTAGAAGGTAGGTTGTGTAAAGTTTGTGATGCCTCAGAAACATACTTGTAAGAACTAAGCTTTATGTATTTAAGTGTTTTTCAACTGTCTCTAGAAATTTTCTCCTCATTAATTCCAGTAATATAGGTAACAACAATTTGCATGTTATTCAATACATTAAAAAAAGGTCTTAATATGATGCTATGCATTTTAACAAATGTCAAGCTGGCCTGGAGGTCACATGTAAATATTATGTCAGATGCAGAGGACAGAAAAAAATATATATGTCAGATTTAGAACACAATGTGATACTGGAATTTCTTTATTAATTTCTCTGTCAATTGGTTCTCTCTCTCTCTCTTTCTCTCTCTCTCTTTCTCTCTTTCCCTTAAAGACTGCTCCTCCACCTGCTACTCAGGCTCATCTATATGAGACACTAGTAATGAGCCTTCCTAGTGACATAGGACATATGTGGCCTATTGTGTGGCCTCAGCATACACAAAACTATGACTTTTGCCAACAGAGAACTGAACATAAGTTCCTGGAAAAGCACTGCTGCACTTATAAGGTTGTGTGATTTGACTGGAGCCTCCAGTGAAGACTGGAATGAGACTTGGAATGTTACAAGTCCAGAGCAAGATTATCTTGAGCCCATTTTAGGGCCCTGATTGCCACATATTGCCATCTTGGTGACTGTTAATAATTACACGATTTAAAGAGAATAGTATAATCCTGTAGACAATTGTGATAGTTAATTCTGGTGTCAACTTGACATACCTGGTATTAACTAAGATCAGCTGCGACCACACCTGGAAGGATCAACTGAGACCACCTGAAAGGATTATACCTTTCCTAAATCCCATGGGAACCTCCATAGATCTCATAGGAACCATATAATGGTTCCTATGGATCATATAAAAGTAATGGACCATATAAAATGGGACCACAGACTATAGGAGGAGAGACATTCCAGGAATGCACAAGCTATGTGGAGGCCTGCTGTGACTTAGCCTCAGCCAGCTAGCCTGCCATCTCCACTGTGAAAGATTATCTATTCCCCCCCCCCCCGAACTGTAAGTTGAATAAATCTCCCTTTCTTCCATAAGTTGTTTGACTTTGGGTGCTCTCTCACAACAATAGTAAACAGTAACCATTATAACCATGACTTGACTCATGTATATAGAGCCGGGGGAATGTAGTACAGCAATAAAGGAAGCATCTCTTACAATTCAGGCTCCACTCCTACCAACGCTGTGATTTTTTTTTTTAACCCAGTATGATGGTTAATTCAGGTTGTCCACTTGGCCACACCTGGCATTAACTAAGATCAGCTGTCAGACTACCTGAAGAGATTATCTGGAACAATACATTTACAATACAAAGACCAACCCTAGATCTGATTAGAACCTCCCTAGATCTGATTGGAACCTCCCAGTAGTGGATTAGATAAAAGGAACCACAGACTTAGACTTGGAAGAAGACTCTCCTCACTTCTGAGCCCTCAGGATGTTTACAGTGATTTAGCCTACCTCCAGCTTTAGCCACCAGCCATGTTGCCTCCACCATGAAAGACAATTTCTTACCTTTGGAACTGTAAACTGAGTCAATCTCCCCTTCTCCCTTAAGTTGCTTGACTTTGAATGGTCTTTCACAGCAACAGTTAAGAATAACTGCTATATCCAGTCTCAAGAGTATTTACAAGGGGATATAAATCTAAAGGTCAGGGCTTGGTGTCAGTTTTCTTAAGTTCTTAGTCATTAAACAAATACTTCCCAGAAACAAATACTTTTTCTACATAGATCATTGTCAGCAAGGGTCCCCTTCTTCTTTTTGTTTAAGTAAGATATATATAATTACATGTGTAACCCATCTTTTAAGATTATTGGGTCATTACTGGTTGTGATTGGGTGAGCAAAAGCCCTCTGATCAGAGTATTAAATGACTTTTATTAGACATTTACATCTGGAATTTCATTTCTTTTTTTTAAATTTATTTTTTCCACTCATACAAACTTAATAGGTACCCTGGTCCCCTCCCTCCCTTTTCCCCTCCCTTGATCCCCTTGCTCCCTCCCCCCTTTTCCCCTTTCTTCTCCCCCTCCCTCCCTTTCTACCAGTGTCCCCCTCCCCCACTCCCCTATCCCTGGAGCATCCTTTACTGTGCATGTCAAACTTTCCTCTGGGTCTTTTTCTCTGATGAAGTGTAAGGACTCAATAGCATTGTTTAGAACTTTTTCTTGTGTTCCCCTTTAGTATAGGAATACTATTGTGGCTGTTAATCCTTTGCAGGATGGTTACCATCTATCTGCCAGACTTTATGTCCTCCCTGACTGGTGAGATCAAACCCCATCAGTTGCAAGTGACTAGGAAGGAAAGTCTGTGAGTTTAACCAGATGTCTCACTACTTATTTGCAGTACTTGATGGTGGCTTATTTTCTCTGCTGTAGCATGATCCCCTCTCTCCTTGTTTCTGGCAGGGCTCTCCTTCCCCTTCCCTCCTTGTTTATAGTCTTTGCAATTACTGTAGGTATTACAGAGATTTATCTTTGAGAGTGTCACTAAGTGGGTTTGGTACTAGGATCCACCTATTAGGGAGTACATTCGGTGCTTAATTTTCTGTGTCTGGGATACTTCACTTAATATAATTTTTTCTACTTCCATCATTTCCTGGCAAATTTCATTAATTCATCATTTTTGATAGCTGAGTAGTATTCCATTGTATAAATGTACCACATTTTCCTTATCCACTCGTCAATTGCTGGGCATTTGGGTTGATTCCATGACTTTGCTATTGTAAACAGTACTGCTATGAACATGGTCGTGCTTGTGCCATTGAGGTGAATTTTTGCTGTATGAGGGATTACTCCCAAAAAGGGAATAGCAGGGTCATATGGCATTTCAATCTTTAACTTATTTAAGAATCACCAGACTGCTCAGCAGAGTGGTCATATAAGCCTGCATTCCCACCAGCAATGTAGGAGAGTTCCCTTCTCGCCATATCCTCTCCAGCATTTGGTGCTGTTTGTATTGTAGAGTTTTGCCATCCTGACCAAGATGATATCTCAGGACGGTTTTGATTTGCATTTCCCTGATGGCTAAGAATGCGGAGCATTTTTAAAGATATTTTTTAGACATTTCAATTTTTTCCCTGGTAAAGTTTCTTTTACGTTCCAATGCCCATTTTTTAATTGGGCCATTTGTTTCCTTGGTGTTTAGTTTTCTTTTTTTTTTATTATTATGTCAGCTCATACAAACTTAATAGGTACACCAGTTCCCTCACTCCCTCCTCTTCCCCCCAAACCCCCTGCTTCCCCTCCCCTCACCCCTCTCTTCCCATCCCCCAGTGCCTCCCGCCCCAATTCTCAGAGAGTCCTTTCTTGCGCATGCCTGATTCTCCTCTGAGCCCTCCTCTCCGATGACATACAAGGACCCAGTGGCCATTCCTTGAACCCTTTCCCGTGTTCCCCTTAAGCATAGGAACACTGCTGTGGCTGCCAATCCCTTGCCTCCAAGGATCTTGGTGCCTTTAGCAGATGCTAGACTTTGTGAGGTCAATAGTGTGTTGGACATTGCTCAGGGCATGCAAAGTCCAGTTATGATTGCTTCGGCCCTAACTTGTGTGGAGTATCTTGCAAATCATTGCTCCTCCCATCCTTTTGCTCTTACACTCTTACCGCCCCCTCTTCCACAAATGTCCCTGAGCTTCAGGATGGGGAGAGATTAGTAGGGCCTAGTTCTAGGTGATTGATATAGAGTCTCTGAAGTTCTGGATTGTGGTTTGTTGATTTTCTTTTGCGGTTTTGCTGCTCCTGCAATGCCCTTCACTCCATCCTGATGGGCATTGTATGTCACCCCCTGGCCAGAGACAAAAAGCTGTTAATCTAGAATCTTGATATAAGAGCACATTCAAAGGTAGATGTATTAAAAGTAGGAAACCACAGTGAGGGACGGGTCTATCACCCATTTGCAAAATAGCTACTTTTTATCTGCCAGACTATATGCCCTCCCCTTCTGTTGAGATCATACCCCCTCAGTAGTAAATGATCAGGAACGAAAGTCTGTGAACTTAATCAGATGTCTCATTACTTATTTGAGTCCCTGATGGAGGCCAGTTTTCCCTGCTGTAACATGGTCCCCTCTCTCCTTATTTCTGGTGTGGCCCCCCCTACCCCATCCCTCCTGTTCATAATCCTTGCAATTACTGTAGGTATTACAGAGATTTTTCTATGAGTGTCTCTAGGTGGGCTGAGTGGGTTTGGTACTGGGAGCCACCTATTAGGGAGTACATATGGCATTTAATTTTCTGGGTCTGGGATACTTCACTTAATATAATTGTTTCTAATGACATCCATTTCCTGGCAAATTCCAGTAATTCATCATTTTTGATGGCTGAGTAGTACTCCATTGTATAGATGTACCACAGTTTCCTTATCTACTTGTCAACAGTTGGACATTTGGGTTGATTCCATGTCTTTGCTATTGTAAACAGTGCTGCTATGAACATAGTCGTGCTTATGCTATCGAGGTGAATCTTTGCTGTATGGGGGGTTATTCGCAAAAGTGGAATAGCAGGGTCATATGGCATTTCAATCTTCAATTTCTTTAAGAGTCTCCAGACTGCTAGCCAGAGTGGATATATGAGCCTGCATTCCCACCAGCAATGTAGAAGAGTTCCCCTCTCTCCACATTCTCTCCAGCATTTGTTGTTTGTATTGTGGATTTTTGCCATCCTGACCGGGGTGAGATGATATCTCAGGGAAGTTTTGATTTGCATTTCCCTGATGGCTAAGGAAGTGGAGCATTTTTTAAGATATTTGTTAGACATTTTAATTTCATCCCTGGTAAAGTTTCTTTTAAGTTCCAGGGCCCATTTTTTTAATTGGGCCATTGGTTTCCTTGGTGTTTAGTTTTCTAAGTTCTTTGTGCACTCTGGACAGCAGAGCTCTATCAGATGTGTGGTTAGTGAAGATTTTCTCCCATTCTGTGGGTTGCCTTTGAGCTCCTGTTACAATCTCTTTATCTGAACAGAAGCTCTTTAATTTCACAAGATCCCAACTGTTGAGAGTTGGTAGCAATGACTGTGCCATTGGATGTCTGTTTAGGAAATGTTTGCCCAGCCCAATCAGCTGGAGGGAGTTCGCTATTCTTTTTATAGTCTCTAGCCTGATATCAAGGTCCTTGATCCATTTGGAATTAAGTCTTGTACATGGTGACAAGTACGGGTCCAGATTTGCATGTGGAGATCCAGTTTTGCCAGCACCATTTGTTGAAGATGCTGTTCTTTTTCCATTGGATTCTTTGGGCCCCTTTGTCAAAGATCAAATGGCTGTAACTTTGTGGGCTTATATCTGGGTCTTCAATCCTTATCCATTGATCTGTGTGTCTATTTTGGAGCCAGTACCAGGCTGTCTTTATAACTATGGATTTGTAATATAGACTTAGGTTTGGTATGGTAATACCTCCAGCAGTGTTTTTGTTACTCAGGATTGTCTTTGCTATCCTGGGTCTTTTGTGCCTCCATATGAACTTTGAGATTGTTTGGTCAACTTCTTTGAAGAATTGCTTTGGGATTTTAATTGGTATAGCATTGAATTTGTATATTGCCTTTGGTAGGATGGTCATTTTTACGATGTTGATTCTGCCAATCCAGGAACAAGGGAGGTCTTTCCACCTTCTGGTGTCTTCTGCTATTTCTTTCTTTAGGGTTTTAAAGTTTTCATTGTAAAGGTCTTTTACCTCCTTGGTTAGGTTTATACCAAGGTATTTCATTTTTTTAGGGGCTATAGTAAATGGGATTGTTTCTCTCAAGGCTTTTTCACTTCTTTCATTCTGGGCATATAGGAAGGCCTCTGATTTTTGCACATTTATTTTATATCCTGCCACCCTGCTGAACTTCTCAATTAGTTCCAGGAGCTTCCTGGTGGAGTTTTTGGGATCCCTCAGGTATAAGATCATGTCATCTGCAAATAGGGATAGCTTGACTTCTTCCTTGCCGATTTGAATCCCTCTTATGTCCCTTTCTTGTCTTATGGCTTCAGCTAAGACTTCAAGTACAATATTGAATAGAAGTGGTGAGAGTAGACAGCTTTGTCTAGTTCCTGATCGAAGTGGGAATGCTTCCAATTGTTCCCCATTGAGCATAATCCTTGCTGTGGGCTTGTTGTATACAGCTTTTATTATATTGATAAAGGTTCCTTCCATTCCTACTGTCTCTAGCGTTTTGATCATAAAAGGCTGTTGGATCTTGTCAAAAGCTTTTTCTGCATCTATCGAGAGTATCATGTGGTCTTGGACTTTGGACTGGTTTACATGATGAATTACATTTATTGATTTGCGTATGTCGAAGCAACCTTGTGTGCTGGGGATGAAGCCTACTTGGTTCCCGTGAATGATCTTTTTAATGTGTTTTTGAATCCGATTTGCTAAGACTTTGTTGAGAATCTTTGTGTCTGTGTTCATCAAAGAGATTGGCCTATAGTTTTCTTTTTTAAGTGTATCTTTATTAGGTTTTGGGATTAAGTCAATATTAGCTTCATAGAAACAATTTGGTAGTATTCCTTTCTTTGCTATTTGATGGAACAGTTAAGGAGTATTGGTGTTATTAGCTCCTTAAATGTCTGGTAGAACTCTGTGCTGAATCCATCTGGTCCAGGACATTTCTTGGTGGGAAGATTCGAGATTACTTCATCGATTTCCTCATATGTTATGGGACTATTTAAATAATTCGCAACTTCCTGATTCAATTTCGGTAAGTTGTGCTTACTTAGGAATTCATCCATTTCTTTCGTGTTATCAAATTTCACAGAGTATAAGTTTTTGAAATATAACCTTATAAGTATCTGAATTTCTTGGGTATCAGTAGTGATAACTCTATTTTTATTTGTAATTTTGTTAATTTGGGTTTTCTCTCTCTTGTTTTTGGTTAATTTAGCTAGTGATGTATCAATCTTATTGATTTTTTCAGAGAACCAGCTCTTTTGACTGGTTGATTCTCTGTATCGGTTCCCTTATCTCAATTTTTGATATTTCTCCTCTGATTTTGCTAATCTCCTCTCTTCTTCTGCTTTTGGGATCATATTGGTCTTGTGTCTCTAAAGCTTTAAGCTGCATTGTTATTTATTTGTGATGTTTCTATTTTTGATGTAGGCATTAACAGCTATGAATTTATCTCTTAGGACAGCTTTCATTGTGTCCCAAAGATTTTGATAAGTTTTTTTCCATTATTGTTTGCTTCCAGGAAATCTTGAATTTCCTTTATAATTTCTTCCTGAATCCAATTCCCATTCAGCATCATATTGTTTAGTTTCTAGGAGTTAGTGTATTTTCTGTTGTTTATTGTGTTGCAAATGTCAAGCTTTAGGCCATGGTGGTCTGATAGGGTACAGGCTAGAATTTCAACTTTTGTGTACATATGGAGATTCATTTTGTGGCCCAATATGTGGTCTATTTTGGAGAAAGTTCCCTGGGCTGCTGAGAAAAATGTGTATTCTTTGGTGTGTGGGTGAAAAGTTCAATAGATATCTGTAAGGTCCATTTCAGTAAGAGTTTGATTAAGTTCCAATATGTCTCTGTTCAGTTTTTGACCTGTTGATCTATCCCGTGTTGAGAGGGCAGTATTGAAATCCCCAAGAATTATCATTTGGGGGTTGATTTCTTGCTTTAGATGCTGTAGCATTTGCTTAATGAATGTGCATATGTGTTCAGTATTGTGAAGTCTTCCTAGTGAATCATACCTGTGACTAAAATGTAGTATCCATCTGTGTCTCTTATGATTTATTTTGGTTTGAAGACCACTTTGTCTGATAGCATAATAGTTACCCCTGCCTCTTTCCTGGCTCCATTAGCTTGCAGAATTTTGAACCAGCCTTTTATTTTTAGGATGTGCCTATCTTTTGTGGTGAGATGAGTTTCCTGAAGGCAGCAGATTGATGGGTTGTGATTTTTAATCCAAGTTTGTGTTGCAGTCCGCCTGCATGGTTGCTGATAAATGACCAGAACACAGCTTAAGGGAACAAGGAGTTTACTTTCTTATGGCAGTCCGGTTACAGTTCTCAGTTCAGCTTGACGGGAGAGCATGCACCAACACCAGGGCTGAGGGAACTGGCCACACCATCACTGCATAACAGCTGAGAGATGGACAATCCTTACTTGCCAGACCAGCATGTCTGGCCAAGTATACAGAAGGATGCCAACTCTCTCAACCAGCTCTCTGTGATTTATCCAGGGCCTAATCCCACCCACCATGGGCTGGGTCTTCCCCACCAGCTAGACAATCTCCTTCAGGTTTGCTCTGGGCTTAACTCAACCATCAACTCAACACAACTGTGCCCAGAGCCCAAACCCTCAAGAGTCAAGTTGACACCTGTGCTTAACTATGACAGTTTGTAATCTGTCTCTTGATTGCTGAGTTAATTCCATTGACATTTAATGTTATAGTGGAGAAATTACTTTTAATTCCAGACACTTTTTATGTTTAGTGGTTTTTGTAAGTGTACTATTTGGCTTTTAGGTTTTGCTAGTATTATACTTCTCTTCTGTCCTCCTGGACATGCTTATTCTTTTTCTCCAAGCTTGAGTATCATTTCTAGCATTTTTTGAAGGCCTGGTTTAGTAGATATGTAAGCCTTCAAGTTGTCTTTGTGCTGGAAAACTTTTCTTTCTCCCTCGATCATGTTGGATAGTTTTGCCGGGTATACCAGTCTGGGTTGACATTTTTGCTCATTTAGCACTTGAAGTATGTCTCTCCAAGTTCTTCTTGCTTTTACTATTTCCATTGAGAACTCACTTGTTATTTTAATAGGGTTACCTTTAAAAGTGACTTTTTTTCTCCTTGAATCTCTCAGCACCTTTTCTTTGTCTTGAATGTAGAGTGTTTTGACTATTATTTGCAGTGGCAAGTTTCTATTTTGGTCATATCTCTTTGGAGTGCTGAATGCCTCTTATATTTGGATGGTTTTCTCATTCTTTAGATGAGGAAAGTTTTCTTTTATGATAATTTGAAAAATTTCCTCAGGTGTGGTATTTTGAGATTCTTGTTCTGGTATTCCATGAATACACATGTTAGGCTTCTTCAGGGTGTCCCATAACTCCTGGTTAATTCTTCTACTTTGTCTTCAAGATCTGAATTTCTATTTTCTGCTTCATTAGTTCTGTTAATAAGACTCTCTGTTGAATTCTGGGTTGATGATAACTTGTCTTTTAGTTCAATTTTAAACTCTGCTTGAGACTGTTTTAACTGCTCTATGCCTATTTTTATTTCTTGCACTAGTTTTCTCAACTCCTACAAGTGTCTGTTGTGTTCCTGTTCAAAGTGGTTGATGCAGTTTATTTAACACCTCCCAGATTTCCTCTTTCATAGTATCGATCATGGTAATGATCATGCTTTGAAAGTCGTTATCTTGGGTCTGGCTTTCTTGGCTATTTTCTGTGAATTTGTTCTGGTTGGAATATATCATCGTGGGTTAATTCTTTCAGTGGGAGAGTTGATTTCTTGGGTTTTGTTTCTCATGGATTTGCACTGTGTCTTGGCATTGTTGTTTTATCTCTTAAGACCTGGGTGCTGCTGTGGCTGGCTGGTGGGAGGAGCTGGAATGAGTGGGTGATCTGGGAGCTGGGGAGATTTTCCTGAGAAGCAGCGTGTCCTCCCTGGACCTTTTGTATCCTAGGCAGAAAAGTGGAATTTCATTTCTGGTCATCACCCTATGACAGTATAAATCTAACTAAAAATGTGAGAGACCTATACCTATACCCTAAAAAAAGAAATTTCAGAAGATACCAGAAGGCAGAAAGTCCTCTCTTACTTCTGGATCAGTACAGTTAAAATTGTAAAAATGACCATCCTACCAAAAGCAATATACAGATTCAATGCACTACTCATCAAAATTCCAAGGCAATTCTTCACAGAAATTAACAAAACAATCTCAAAATGTGGAAGCACAAAAGGCCCAGGATAGCAAAAATAACTCACTGAGCAATAAAAACTCTGCTGGCAGTATCACTATACCTGACCTTAATCTATACTACAAATCCATAGTAATAAAGACAGCATGGTACTGGCTGTAAAACAGACACATAGATCAAAGGATAAGAATTGAAGATTCAGATGTAAGCTCATATACTTACAAGTGACAGATTTTTTTTTCGTAAGTGCCCAGAAAAACCATTGGAAAAAGGACAGCATCTTCAACAAATGGTGATAGCAAAACTGGATTTCTACATACAGAAGATTAAAACTAGACCCTTATCTGTCACCCTGCATAAAAGTCTACTCCAAATGGATCAAGAACCTTAATATTATACTAGATACTATAAAAACCCTTGAGGAAAGAGTAAAGATTCCCTTGAATTGATTGGCCTAGGCCAACATTTTCTAAATAGAAACCCAATTGGAAAGGAAATAAGACCAACACATCACAAGTGGGATTTCATGAAATTGAAGAATTTCTGTTGAGCCAAAGAAATTGTTAAATGAGCAAAAAAACAACCCATAGAATGGAAGAAAATCTTCATAATTGACACATCTGATAGAAGACCAATATCCAGAGTACACAAAGAACTCAAAAAATTAAATGCCAGAGGTAAACAGTAGAAAATGGGTCTTGACAATTCTTCAAAGAAATTGACCAAACAATCTCAAAATTCATATGGAAACACAAAAGGCCCAGGATAGCAAAAACAGTCCTGAATAACAAAAACACTGCTGAAGGTATCACCATACCAAACCTTAATCTATACTACAAATCCATAGTAATAAAAACTGGCTCCAAAATAGGCATGTAGATCAATGGATAAGGATTAAAGACCCACATAAAAGCTCACATGATTACAGCCATTTGATCTTTGCCAAAAGGGCTCAAAAAATTCAATGGAAAAAGAACAGCATCTTCAACAAATAGTGCTGGCAAAACTGGATATCCACATGTAGAAGATTAAAACTGGACCTGTACTTGTCACCATGCACAAGAATTAATTCCAAATGGAAAGGGCCTTAATATTAGGTCAGAGACTATAAAAACCGTAGGTGAAAGGACAGAAAACTCCCTCAAGCTAATTGGGCTAGGCTAACAGTTCCTAAACGGAAATCCAATAGCACAATCACTAGAACCAACACTCAACAAATGGGATCTTATGAAATTAAAAAGCTTTTGTTCACATGAAGAGATTGTAACCCGAGCAAAAAGGCAACCCATAGAATGGGGGAAAATCTTCACTAACCACATATCTGATAGAGCTCTATTATCCAGAGTACACAAAGACCTTAAAAAACTTAGCACCAAGGAGATAAATGGCCCAATTAAAATGGGCCTGGGATCTCAAAAGAAACTTTACCAGGGACAAAACTGAAATGTCTAACAAATATCTTTAAAAATGCTCCACATCCTTTGCCATCAGGGAAATGCAAATCAAAACTTCCCTGAGATATCATCTGGTCAGGATGGCAAAAATACATAGTATAAACAACACCAAATGCTGGAGAGGATGTGGAGAGAAGGGAACTTTCATACATTGCTGGTGGGAATGAAAGCTTATATGACCACTTTGGTGATTAGTCTGACGATTCTTAAAAAAGTTAAAGATTGAAATGCCATATGACCCTGCTTACCACTTCTGGGAATAATCCCCCATAATGCATAAATTCAGTACAGTGACACAAGCACAACCATGTTCATTGCAGCACTATCTATAATAGCAAAGTCATGAAATCAACCCAAATGCCCAACAGTTGATGAATGGATAATGAAAATGTGGTATATTTATACAATTGGAATACTACTCAGCCACCATAAAAGAAGAATTAATCCCAAATTAAACCCAAAGTCTAGCATGGATCACAGGGAAGAAGGCTCCAGGCAGTAGGATCCTTAGACGTAAGAGATTAAGAGTCATAATACAGTTTCCATACTAATAGGGAGCCCAAGAAGGAACTCCCGGCTATGTCACTGAGTCTTTACCCCTCACTAGGGTGGAGGACTCAGAGGGAGGTTTGACATTCACACAAAATGATGCTCCAGGGGATGGGAGGGAGGAAGGGAGAGGCACTAGGAGAGGTGGAGGGAGGAAGGGGATGAAAAAAAGGGGGGGAGCGGGGAGAGCGCAAGGGGGAATGACTAGGCAGGGAAGGAGGGAGGGAGAGGACTGAGATACCTATTGAGCTTGTATTATTAGGGAAAAAAATATAGGAGAAAAAAAGAAAATAGGAGGGAGCCTGTCAGAGGAGATGAAGGATTGCAAGAGGAAAAAGGGAGACAGAATTGGGGACTAAGATGTGAAAAATATCAAAAATTCACTACATTTACATATGCAACATTAAAAATTAATTTAAAATATGTCGATAAAAAGTAGGCTTCATTACTTTAAAAAAAGAAAATGGACCTTGAAACTTAAAAGAAACTTTTCCCAGGATTAAGTTAACATGTCTAACAAATAACTTAAAAAATATTCCACATCCCTAGCCATTAGGAAAATGCAAATCATAATAACCCAGAGATATCATCTTTTCCCAGTCAGAATGGCTAAAATCCAAAAATACATATAATGACAAATGTTGAAGAGGATGCAGGGAGAGGGAACTTTGCCTGTCGGAATGCAAATTTATACAACCACTCTGGAAATCAGTATGGCAGTTCCTAAAGTGTTAAAAATTGAAATGTCATATGACCCAGTTATACCACTCATGGGAATATCCCCAGAGAATGCTTTATCTTACTATGGAGATACATGTACATGCATGTTCATTGAAGCTCTATTTTGCAGCAAAATCAGCCTAAAAGCCCAATAGTAGACAAATGGATAGTGAAAATGTTGTACATATGCACTATGGAATTCTATTCAGTTATCAAGAAAAATGAGTTAATGTAATTTTCTGGTAAATGGAGTTAGAAGAAATTATACTGAGCAAATTATCCCAGATACAGAAAGGCAGATATCACAAGTTCTCCCTTATGAGTGGAACATAGTACTACTTACTCAAGGGGAAATTTCTATAATATCCATTATATTACAAAGGAATATAACTTGGGGATAAGGGTAAGAAGACTCCATGAGACTGGAGACAATGGAACACAGTTAAATGGATAAATAATGCCACTATGGAAGAAAAAACCACAAGGGAAGTAAAGTGATAGATCTTAATAAGGGGTAAGGGAATCAAAAAAAGAAAGAGGCAAGTGGCTCATAGGAAGAGAGATCACGGGCCTAACACAGTAGTGAATACTGTAAACCACTACAACTTCTGTGAAGAGAATCTATGGGAGCAGCAGAGGTATATAAGACCTACAGAAAAGCAATTTTTCTCTGAATGGGTTCTTATCCCCTTAATGTCAGGTAAATCCTGCCTGATACTGTAAAACCTGTCCAAATAATAGCAGGAGGGAAATAAATGGACAGAAACAGATATCCTAATGTTAATTATAAAAGATAATAATAATACATCACCATCTAAGCACTCTTTCTTTTTAATCCTTACATAAGGAAAGCTGTCAGAGCTCAACCAAGTTGGACCCTATTACAGTGGAAGACCAATGAGTCAGAAACCCACATCAGGCCAGAGTACAGAATATGAGTAAACCTAGAATATTCAGTCCTTATCAGCCCATCAAAATTTTATCCCACACCAAGGCTTAGGGAACCTTGAGGAAGAGGAGGGTGATAAGATTGTAAGAGCCTAAATGTGGGATGAGGTAGCTCTGACCAACACATTCCGCCAAGATGGGGCTACTGTACTCGGAAGATCACTGACATGAGAACTTCTACCACTAGATTTACACAATAACTGACTTACCAACATTTCCCTAATTAGAATCTTAAAAGAACAACTGCTTTCAAAGAGTGTCTGAGGGGTAGATTCTGGATAAGGTGTGTGAGGCTTCCAGAAACCGTCAACACCTTGGACTGATTGGGGGACATAAAGATACTCCCAAAAACCAAAAACCAGCACATAATGCACACAGATTTATTAACAGGCAAGCAGGATGGCTGTTTCTGAATCAGACAGAAGCAGAAGCAAATTCTGTTTTTTTTTTTTTTTTTTTTTTTTAATAGGACAAGGGCATGTGACTAGGGAGGTACTGAAATAGGAAGGAAGTCTCCCCTCAGGGTGGGTGAAAAGTCCTTGGGCAAACGTGCCAGTTTATCTTAGTTGCAAGTGGACTGGGAGCTGTGAAGAATCCTTGGGAGAATGGGGCTGCCTTGTTTACATGGGGAGAGGACTGTGAAAAGTCCTTGGAGGATGGAAGATGGGCTCTTCCACCTAGGCGGGCTGGGGACTGTGAAGAGTCCTTTGTCTGGACACCACACTGAAGGCAGTGATGGGGAGTGGGCAACTTGAACCATCTTGTGTTTTAACCAACAAACAAAGGAAAAGGAATCTCCCCACCTAAGTCTTTCCTCACTGAAGAGTCACACATAGTTCAACAAAAATCTGACTCCCTTAGCAACATAGGCACAGGGTCAGATTTCTATTGAACTTTATGTGACTCTTCACTGGGTAAGTCCTAAGTGAGGAGGTTCCTGTGACACACACAAACAGAGGGACAGAATGCAGGTGGGACAGAGCAGGATAGATGAAAGGTGGGGAGGGAAGGAGAAGGTGTGTGGATGGGGAGGATGGGAGAGCATGGGAGTGGATGGGGGGATCAGGGCAAAGTCATAAACTCAGTTTGTTTATAAGTAAATAAATTTAAAAAAGAATTCATCCCCTTGCATATTCTGGAGCCTTAGATAATGCTAAGGAATTATATTTTTAAACATTTTTTATTATTATTTCCGCTCATACAAACTTAATAGGTACACCAGTTCCCTCCCTCCCTCCTCCTCCCCCCGAACCCCCTGCTCCCCCTCCCCTCACCCCTCCCTCCCCATCCCCCAGTGCCTCCTGCCCTAATTCCCAGAGAGTCCTTTAATGTGCATCCCTGACTCTCCTCTGGGCCCTCCTCTCCGATGACATACAAGGACCCAGTGGCATTTCCCTGAACCCTTTCCCGTGTTCCCCTTAAGCATAGGAACACTACTGTGACTGCCAATCCCTTGCCTCCAAGGATCTTGGTGCCTTTAGCAGATGCTAGACTTTGTGAGGTCAACAGTGTGTTGGACAATGCGCAGGGCATGCAAAGTCCAATTATGATTGCTTCGGCCCTAACTTGTGTGGAGTATCTTGCAAATCATTGCTCCTCCCATCCTTTTGCTCTTACACTCTTCCGCAAATTTCCCTGAGCTTCAGGATGGGGAGAGATTAGTCTGGCCTAGTTCTAGGTAGTTGATATAGAGTCTCTGAAGTTCTGGATTGTGGTTTGTTGATTTTCTTTTGCAGTTTTGCTGCTCCTGCAATGCCCTTCACTCCATCCTGCTAAGCACTGTATGTCACCCCCTGGCCAGAGACAAACCATTCCAGATTCTTAAAAGCAGCTCTCAAGTATTTACTTGTTCATGATGCAATGCTGAGGAATTAGACAACGACATGTAAGACTGATAGCATGGGTGACACCTTGGAGAAGGAGACTCTTAAGTTTTCATTCTCAAAGTTAAGGAAGTCATTAGAAAAAAGACCGTCAGAATAAAGGTCATCAGAATGAAATTCATCATGTGAAGGGTCTTTTGGAATCAGGATTTACTTTCTAGAAAAGACATTTTTAGGACTCAGAATGTAGCTTCGTTTGTAGAGTTCTTGCTTAATATGCACAAAGACTTTCCTGGACTTAATTCCCAGAATCATATGAAACTGAACACAGTGATACATGTCTGTAATGGCAGCACTTGGGGGGGTAGAAGAAGGAGGATAACAAATTCAAGGTCATCCTTGGCTTCATATTTAGTTCATGACCAGCCTGAGTTATAAGTAACTTTCTCCCAATTAAAAAAAAGGATTAAAAACTTCAATATTTAAATGTTTAAAATAATATCAAGATGACATATATGCATGTCTATATGTGCATGTGTATTTTCTCTATGAGATTTCTTTAACGTTATATTACTAATTTTACAATAACCTAAAATGTATCTTCATAACATTTATTATTCATAAAACCTTTTCATAAGTATCACAGTGGCAGTTACTTCTGAGTATTTGACTTTCGGCTGATTTTTCTTTTTGCATATTATTCTTTTTCTAATGTCATAAGCTTGCAAACAGTTTTTTTTTCTTGATACAATAAGAAACATTTTTTAAAAATTAATTAATTAATTTATTTCCACTCCTACAATCTTTTTTTTTAATTTATTTTTCTGCTCATACAAACATAATAGGTACCTCTGTCCCCTCCCTCCTCCACCCCTCCCTGGACCTCCCTGTTCCCTCCCCCTTTTCCCCTTCCTTTCCCCTCTCCTTCCCATTCTCCCAGTGCCCCCTCCCCCATCTCTGAAGCATCCTTTAATGTGTATATCAAACTTTCCTCTGGGTCCTCCTCTCTGATGAGGTATAAGGACTCAGTGGCATTTCCTAGAACTCTTTCTTGTGTTCCCCTTAAGTATAGGAACGCCATTGTGATTGTTAATCCCTTGCTTCTAAGGATCCTAGTGCCTTTAGTCCATGCTAGATTTTGAGGGGTCAATGATATGTTGGTCATTGCGCAGTGCATGCAAAGTCCAATTATGATTGCTTCGACCCTAACTTGTGTGGAGTATCTTGCATATCATTTGCTCCTCCCATCCTTGTGCTCTTACAATCTTACCGCCCCCTCTTCTGCAAATTTCCCTGAGCTTCAGGATGGGGAGAGATTAGGCAGGCGTGCAAACAGTTTAAAAAGAAATATTTTAAAGCTACTTTTCTTCTAAGTCACTTAGAAATGAAGTCATGTACTTGTGGTTTCTTTTACCATGTCTGTTTCATGTGCCTACCTTCTAGATGTAGGTCCCAGACCTTTGCTTGTTTCTTACTTTTGCCCAAAGAGACAGCTGAAACTAGTGCTCAAAGAGACAGCACTGAGATCCTCTGGTGGGTCTTCAGGAAGCTGAAAATAAAGAGACAAGATGCTGGGGTGGGGACATTTCTCTAAGTTTGTCCTTCTGAAGACTTGGGTTTTGCCTTTAATGCTGTAATGGAACCATTGCTCAAAAGATCAGTAATTTACATCCTGCTGAGAAATAAGTTCAAGCAAATTCTTGAAGTCCATTGGAACCTGGGACCATGAGTTTCCTGAGTAGCCAAAATAGAGAACATAGCAGATATATGCTGGTCTCTGATCTCCATATCTTCAGAAAGAGCCAAGTGAGAAGTCTGTGTAGAAAGGGGAGACAAAAGATCAGGAAATGGAAATCCAGGAAATGTCTCTACAGATGGATTCATTATATTGTACCAAAAAAAATAAGGCCCAGAATGAAGGAGGAGGTTAACCCTAGCTGTTGAAGCTGTATCCCATTCCATCCAGACCTCTCAAATCAGCCTTTGGTGCTTCCCAGACACTGGTCCTTCATCAAACGCTTTCATAAGTGTGTATTGTTTGATTTTTGTCCTCACTCGGTGAGGAAGTTGGACTAGATAATATTGTATTTTGAGAGCACAAAAGCATGAATTTCAGAGAAGTCTGTTGTTTCTAATGCTAGTACATGGGGGAGGCAGGCCTTAAACTCTGTACAATGGACTCCAAATCCCATATTCTCACCAGGGCCCGGTTTTAACTGCATCTGTTTGAATGAGCTACAGCCTTTACAAGTGCCTTGGAGTAGACATAGACCTGTGGTTCTAAAGAATTATGTTCTCACTGAGGCCCTCTGAAAGGCCGCTTCCATAGGCAAAGACTTGGGACTGGGAAGTCCCAAAAACTCTGTGGGGATGCTGGGATTTTTAATAGTCTATAAATTTCTTCTTTTTGCTTCCACCCTGAGAGAGCTTTGTCTTTTATGGTTTGTGGTCTGTGGCCAATTCCTTGCCTAACCAAGTACCTTTCAAATACTTATCACCAGCCCTGTTCTCTATTATTAGAATTCAAGGCTTCATTCTAATAGATGGAGTTGTTAAGGAAAGAAATTGGAAGAGTTGAAGAGATTTTGCAATAATGAAAGCAGTTGCCTTGACTAAGACTGCTCAAAGTGTTTAACTCTAAAGTTTCATAATTATTTTTACTTGGCATTATGACTTACACTATAAAAATATTAATGCTTTATCTTTGCAATGGCAGATAAGGACTGTTGCAGTTATCCTGCACTGTTGCTATTAAAATCATGACCAAACAGCTTAAGGCAACAATAGGTTTATTCTCTCTTAGGATAGTCTAGTTCCTTGTTCACCTAAGAGCTCACACCAACACTAAGGGCTAAGAAGGGACTGACCACACCATACCCATGTAATGGCTGAGATAGGGATAATCATTACTTGCCAGACCAGCATGTCTAGTCAAGTACACAGAAGGATGTCAACTTTCTCAACCAGCTCCCTCCATCTTATTTATCTGCCCAGATGACTAGTCCTACCCACCATGGATTGCACCTTCTCCATCAACTACCATCTCCTACATACATGCTCTGGGCTTAACTCAAGAACTAATTTTCTACAAATGTGCCCAGAGCTCAAACTCTCAACCATCAAGCTGACACATGTATCTAACAGTGTCATTTATGACTTTGAGTCAATTTAGTATAAACTGACAGTATAGGCCTGAATTCATGTTACTGTAGAATGGCCAAGGAAAGAGAACTGGAATGGCAGTCTAAGGAGGAACTCAGAGTTGGGTTATCTCACAGTAACCACCTGGCTTATTCCTCACTCACCTTCACACACGGCACCTGCATCCTCCTCATGTCCACAGTCAAAGATCTCAACTTGGTCACATTCAGCCAAAGCCTCTTCTGTCCCATTGCACAGTGCTACCTGAACGAGAACAGGCAGAGCCTCTTCTGCCACTGGTGGATACAGCATGGCTGAGGGAGTGTGCTGGGCTGCACCACAGCCTAGCTCGCGGCACACAACAGCCACGTCCTTCATATCCCAGCCATCATCACACACAGTGCCCCAGCGACCTTTCTGCTCCACCTCTACCCGTCCTTCACAACGGTGGGGACCATTCATCAAGCGGATTTTGGGTGGGGGCTCTGCAAACAGAATGGAGGAAAGCACATGCTGAACTGAACATACCCATACGCAGTTCCTGTGCACACACAGGTCCTCAATAGCAGTGTGACAGTGGGGCATGGAAGGGAGCTGCTTTAGCTCAAGCTTTTCCCTTCCCATAACCAAATCCTACAACCATCTCATCTCGCCACTGCCCCACTCAATGAACCTGGCATAGAAAGTGGAGCTGAGAAGAAATCATAAAGATAGAGAAGGCTATAAGGAAATCTTCCTAAAGATGGAGGCTGAGATGAATAGGGAAAGGCAACACTGGCTTTTAATTATTTTGCTGTATTAAATGTATATTTCAATTTACTGAATGTAACAACAATTAAAATTCTGTTCCAAGAGAATAAGTTCATATCTTAAGAAAAAGTAAAATTATATTAAGAATGTAAATCCAAGTTACTCTGACTTTTTTTAATGCTCTGTATTTCAGTGATGATTTGCCAAAGGCCCATTTCCTCTTCAGAGGATAAATTGGCACATTCACCCAACCCCTTTTCGAGTGTATATGCTAGAAAACAGATGAAAAAGAAATAAGTCGCGCTGGAGAGATGTGGTTAAGACTCTGTCTCACAAGCAGAAGGTCCTGAATTCAGATTCAAGGTCCCACATAAAAATGCCAAACAGAAATGGTGGCAGCCTGCACTTATAGCCCTGGTGGGCACAGCCTGGAAAATCCCAAAGCAAAGACAAAAGAAAGTAGAAGCAATCCAGAATGATTCCCAGTCACCCTTGGTCCTCCACAGGGACATATAATTATCCCTGATATACACACACACACTCATTCACACACACACAAAGAAATAAGTAGTTAATAAATAAAGAACAGCATTAAATATAAATGTAAAGAAAATAAAATAATGGGAATGAATAAGTGAATTAGAAAAATACATTTGAATATTAAAAACCATATTGAGCTGAAAGTAAAAATAAATCTGAGTTTTGAAAAGAGCAATACAATAGGAAGGACCTCTGGCAAATCTGAAAATTAAAACAAATCACGCAAACACCTTAGAAAACATGAGAGAGCATAGACATAGTCAGAAATGAAAATTGTTTAGAGTCTAGATGAAAATACTGTGGTCGAGTACTTTATAAATTTGAAAATTTAGATATAATTGCTAACTTTTTGAATAAAACACACAAAGTCTTTCTCATTTGTATGTGCATGCATGCACATGTGTGTGTGTATGCGTTTGTGTAAATGTGTATAGATGCACACGTCTGTGCAAATGCACATGGAGGCCAGAAGAAGATGCTGGCTGTTATTCCTTGCTGTATTCTCTTTAGACAGGATCTCTCACTGAATCTGGGCTCACCATTTTGTTATGTTTTGTTTGGGACAGACTAGCCAGACAGCTGTTCTTTTATGTGGGTGCTAGGGAACCTCCTGCTTGCACAGCAATCATTCTTATCCACTGAACCATGTCCCAAACCCCAAAACTGTTTTTTTTTTTAAATTGAAAACATTGAAAAGACTAATTAAAGGGGTAAAATTACAATGGACATAAAACTCTACTAGTCCTAGAGAATCTTTGACCACTTGCAAAGATTTTAAGCATTAGACAGTTCTAATATTGTTTAAATTGCTATAGAGTATAGAAATTGTGGAAACTTTGAGAATCATTGTATGAAAAAGATTAAAGAAAGCTCACTAATACATAGGAAGCAAAAAGATCTGGGAATGCCGTTTATCAGTAAGTTTATGCTGTATTCACTTGAGATCCTGAGTTTGAAATCTAACACCAAGTAAATAAAAAAGGATGAAAAAACTGAAATTAAACATCAACAAATTATATATAACTACCAACTATGATGACCAAGGTTTTGCAGAGAAATCAAAAGATCATTTCATGTTAGGAAACCCATTAACACAATTCTGACAACTGACCAAAGGAAAACATTTCATGTGACCTTCAAGACATACCTATAAAGTGGAAAGTGCAACTTGGTTCTGGATGCCCTGATCTAAAAGATCCATCTTTCTACTGATACAGTGTTTCCTCCTATTAAGTAGCCTTGGGCAAGCTGCTCAATCCAAATTTCATTTTGTCATTTGTGAAATGGCAGTTGCTATGGAAACTAAATGAGACAACTATAGCAAAAATTTAAATACTAGAATCTGTCTTGCTTATGAGGCTTTTTTTCTCTTCTATTTTCAAGGGGTACTAGAAATTCTTTGTTAACCAAACTCTGACAATAGAAGCTCCTTCCTTCTCCTCCTCAGGACATCTTTCATATCTTAGCTACTCCACTCCTTACGCTGACCTAACCCTAATACAGTGGCCAAGCAATTTCACAGGTATGTGGTTAAGGGAAAGGCAGACAATGACAAAAGTAGGCCAAAGCTACTCTTTTTCAGACTGGTAAATAAGGCTGGAATGAAGGCAGCATGCAGTGGACTCTGGTTCCCAGAGGGGCAAGAAAGCTAAGGGAGAGAAAGCAAAACCATGACCACTTGAGATGACTGCGTGTGGCTACCTGTGACGTTGATTGCTACCATGTCACTGCGCTTGGTTCCCCAGCCATTGTCAGCCTCACAGGAGTAGTTCCCAGAATGCTCCATAGTTATAAACAAGGTAAAGGATGCGCCTCCTCCAAAAGGTGCAGAAGTGTTGCCCAGAGTGGAATATCCATGATAAAACCAGTAGAGAATGGGGGCAGATGCTCTCTTGTCTTCACAGTGAAGTTCCACCACATCTCCAATAAAGACCGGCATTCCAGGTACACCGAATGTGAGGACAGGATGTGACACTGGAACTGACAGAGGCAGAAGGCTATTCCAGAGGGAGTGGCATGACTCACAGCCTATCCTGTGTCCACCCAAGGGGCCTCATGGCACCTCTTTCCAAAGCTTCATTCCTTGACCAACCTCCCCCGCCTTCTGAAAAGGGTCTAGAAAAGCTCTTTTGCTGACTCATAGTTCCCTCTGTTTCCCCCTAAGGATCTTCTGAGCATCTTAGATGGATTCTTTCCCAAGGCTTCACTCCTTGACCAATCTCCCCTAGGGTAGGCTCCAGAAGAGCCCTTATGCTCTGACAAAGAGTTTTGGAGCACACACCTCTGACCACACCATGTCATGTACCTTCTTGTCCACATAATTTATCTTCAGCTCCTCTGTGCTATCGCCTTTCCACTTACACCATTACCACCATGACCTTGAGGTGTTCAGAAAGCTTCCTGGCCTGTCCTCTGTAGCTTGTCACCTCTTTGGAACACCTTTGCTGTCACAGAACGATACTGACCCCAGCTAGCAATCACTGGCCACCTAATAGAGTCTACTTACTTTTTACCGTGATGTTTATAATGGTGCTCTGGACCGGGCTGTGGTTGTTGTCAGCAGTGCAATAGTAGCCCCCAGCTTGATCTTCCTTGATAGCAGTGATCTCCAGCTCTGCCCTCTGGGAATGCTGACGTTTACTCCCCAAACTCTCATTTGTGTCCATTCTATGCCAGGAGAACTCTATGACCCCTGTGCCTTCAGCCACGGAGCAGATGAGGAGCAGTTTCTCCCCTTCAACTGCCAGGCCCCCTGGGGGCTGGGTCTCTATAGAGACTTGAGACACTAGGATCCCTGGGTGAACATGAGACAGCAGGTGAGGGTCAGGCGGGAGAAAGCAAGGCAGGTAGAGTCTATCTCTACCCATTGAGTATTATGGCATATAGGGTCATATAATTCAGAGTCCTTTCCACTTGCCCGAGTGCTTCTAATCAAGATGGAACATTTTGAAGGACATCACATAGGACTATTCCACAACTTAATGCTCACTGACAAACCACTCCATATTTCCTCTATGTTTATATATGACTCTTTTTAACCTTATAGCATTTTATTTTATTTATTATTAGTGTAGTTGTGTGTGTGTGTGTGTGTGTGTGTGTGTGTGTGTGTGTGTGTGTGTGTGTGTTGGTTATAGGACAACTTTGTGAAAGTTTCATCTTTATATTGGTTCTGGGGATCTTGCTCAGGAGGTCAGGCTTTCCCTGAGTTTCCCCATCTTCTTCCACATTTATTAATACCTGCTAATTACCACATCCCACAGGTTCTCCTCTCTCCTGACTTCCCGATGAAGTTAGGGCAGTCAAGAAGTTGGATTCTCGCAGAATAGGAAGTCTGAAGACCTAAATTACAACTCAGTTTATTCACTATAGGATCTGAATAACTAACCATTTTGATCCTCAGTTTTCCTTGTTGGCATTTGGATAACTATACTAACTTACCATGTTCTCATCAAGATGCATGCATAAAGCACTCCTACCCTGAAGTTTCTTGTTAGCATCTACTATTTGCAGGACTTGGTGTATATGCTGGGCCAGAGTACCAGGGATCAAATTCCAGCTGTGGTGCTGACAGGAAAAGAAAAGTCATGGGCAAATGCTACTTCAACAGAAATTAGTAGAAAAGAGTCCAGGTGAGTCATTGTGACTGCAAGAAGAGCCTACAGTTTCTCTCTGCCTTATCTCCCCCAACCAAAGCCCAGATCACTTATACTCACTGTGCACATCGATGTGGGACCTGGAACTACGCTTCAAGACACTGCGAGATGCTGTCATTGCCTCACACCAGTAATATCCTGATTCTTCTTTTAATATTGCTGAAATTGTAAACTCTGATAAAGTCCTGCCTGACTGAAGAGTGCTGCCATCTTTAAAGAAGGAGTAGAGCAGTGTGGTCGATGCTCGGTCTGAGGGGAGCCGGGTATCACAGAACAAGGTCACTGAGCTCCCCTCTGTGGGCTGGGAGGGTGTTATTGTTAGTCGAGGTGCTGGAAACAACTCTGGCAAAGAAGATAGAAGCAGAGACCACCTGTTATCAGTGGCATGTGGAGCTTTTGTTGTTGTTGTTTGTTTGTTTGTTTGTTTGTTGAACAAGACACACAGACCCAGACTCTACAACACATAGCCCACCAGCAGTTGATTATCCCTCCCTGGGTGGTGTCCTTTTCCCTGAACCCTGGTCTTTCCAACAGCCTTTCTATATCCCTGACTTATCTGCTTAAAGAGTGAGGCCCTTACCTCGAACACTGAGCCGTACAGAACTTGTTTCTTCTGTCACATCTACAAATAAGAAATATTTCCGGTTTGCCTTGCAGAAATAGGAGCCGCTGTCACTGAATCTTGCATTTGAAATGGTATACCTCGAGGCACCATCATAAGAAGAGATCCGAGATCCATCCTTGTAGTACATTAGTTTCTTTATTTTATCATTTTTCTCCCCATTGCAGCTTATAACTACCTTGTCTCCTTCATAGGCACTGCGCGGCATGCTGATACTCAACCAGTCTGTAAAACAAACAAACAAACAAACAAACCAAAGACACCTTGCTCTGATGCTCCCAACTTCTGTCAATAAGAGGGAGAGTGCTTTGACTGAATCTAGAAACTTAACATCCAGTTATCTTGGTATGTATTCTTCTAAACTTCCTTGCTCAGCCTAAGAGAACTCTTTGGCACTGAGGGGCATGTTTGCTATCCAAACATGCAGTTTTATGTAAATTAATGAATTTTGCTATCATTTTCTTCAGCTGCTAACAGCTGGACTAAACATGAATTTAAAATAAGTTTCCTAGCTAGGTGTAGTGCTTTCAGCTCCTTAGAATGTTGAGATAGAAGGTCACAGGTTCAAGATCTTGGGTAATTTAGCAAAACTTTCAAAATAAACAATAAAAATGGGTTGAACACATATCTCAAGGGTAGAGTACTTGCATGTAGAATGTGTGAGGTCATAGGTTTGATACCTAGCATCCTAAAAATTTAAAATAAAAATTAAAGGATAACTTCCCTGGTTCACGTTCTCAGTTTTTACAATGCTTTGTCTCAGTATGTATTTTGTTTACAATATTTCATTATAGGATGTATATATCCATATAGCCTTTTTAACTTTGTAAAACTTTATTTTATGCTCAAATGTTTTGTTCCCAGTAGTGCAAAGTGACCAACTGAGTTCCAAGCTCTGAACTGCTGTTAGGAGTTCTGAAAGTGAGCAGGCGAGCATTCAATGTAGGTGGGTGGCTGGGGACACAAGGTTAATAGTTTTCCCCCATATTGAGACTGGAAAACATTTTAGAGGTAAAATCAGTTTGATTAAAAATATTTTAGTACTGTTTAAATAATTTAGGGCTGATAGTTGGAGAATTAGGTTGATATTAGGCCTTACTGAGCCTGGAATAAGGTTTAACTGCAAGACACCTGGGTGAGTCTTTAATTTTTAAAATTGTCTTATAAAGCCTCATTCCTTCGAAGTGAGTATAGTTTTTTTGCACATGTTTTCTCATAATTTCAGAAAGTTCACTGGCTCTGACAAGGCTGCTCCAGAGATAATCTCCACAACCAATTTAAGAACACTCACACTTAAAATTATATGCTTACGTACGTAAACATCATCTTTTCTCTCCATTTTATAATTAATGTGTTCTGAAAGGCTCATTAAAAGAAGAAAATGGAACTTCTCAACCTACTTCTTATTTCACTGTATTAAAATTCCAATGAAACAAGGACTAGTATTGTTAGACTCTTTTTTGATCCAAATTAAAACCCAAAGTGTTCTTATTTTCCTTTTGGCTCTTGATGCCTCTCTGTTACACATTTTTCTTTCCTTTCATGTATATGTGTATAGAGTATATACATGTACATTAGTGTGTTTTACATGTGGGGGTAGACACGTGTGTATTTGGTTATATGTACTTGTGAGTGCATATGTGCATGGAGGCAAAGGGGTGATAATGAGAATCACACTTAATAGCTCTTTCACCTTATTATTTTGAACAGAACCTCTAAGTCCTAGAGCAATCATCAGGGCTAGTCTGCATAAACAACTTGCTCTTTGAATTCTCAACTTCTCATTTGAATTACAGATGGGTCACCTTGTCTGCCTGATAATTTATCTGGGGTCTGGGGATTTGAGTTCTGATCCTTTCTGCTTGCAGCAAGTACTTTATTTAACTACTTAGTTGTCTCCCCTGCCACTAAATATATTTTTCAGTGCTGCTTCCAATGAGGCCTTTGAGCATTTGGGGTCAGAGTCAGAAGAATACTTTCTAGCAAGGTATTACATGGTTGACTTCAGCTACCCACTTTCTTGCCTTAAGGGCTCAGAAGTAAAGGTGAAATAATTCATTGCCAAGATATGTCACAGGGAGGATGAAAAAGAAGACAGACTAGAAGCAGAGATCAGGGCGTGGTCTCCTCCAGCAGGTAGATGGCAAAGCAGAGAACACCATGGCATGGAGCAGCTTGCTCAGCAGGTCAAAGGGAGGCAGATGAGGTACTTGATCCTGCCTCTTTTCTCCTGGACGGACCTGGCCCAGATCCCTGCAGCCTTCAGCTAAGAGAACGGGGTAGGCAGCACTTCTCATGCCTCAGATTAAGATGACTCCCAGAAATCTAAAAGAGCAAAGGGTCACTCACCAGACTGGATGCTGACAGGAGCTGTGAAAGAATAGAGTAAAAGAGATTACACAGGACTGGAATTCTTGTGATTTTCAAAAGATTCCAATTCTCTGAGAACTTCCCAGCAACTCTTTCCCCTGTTTCTTCTGCGTTGCATTTACTCTCTTTTATCTTCTCTACCATTCTCTCTGCTATTTCCCTCCTTTCCCTTTACATTTCCTTCTTTCACCCTTCTTTCCCTAACTTACAATGACACTCCTGTGGGATACAGGATTCATGTTTAAATAAAAAAAATTGTAAATGATCTGCATATTTCAAGATTTTGTCTTTTGCAGGTAAATTCTAAGGCGTTTCATTATTATTGCCTCCTCTCCTACCTTCTTTTTTTTTTTATTTCAGCTCATACAAACTTATTAGGTACACCAGTTCCCTCCCTCCCTCCTCCTCCCCCCGTACCCCCTGCTCCCCCTCCCCACTCCTCTCCCGTCCCATCCCCCAGTGCCTCCCACCCCAATTCCCAGAGAGTCCTTTCTTGTGCATGACTGATTTTCCTCTGGGCCCTCCTCTCCGATGACGTACAAGGACCCAGTGGCCTTTCCCGAACCCTTTCCCGTGTTCCCCTTAGGTATAGGAACATTGCTGTGGCTGCCAATCCTTTGCCTCCAAGGATCTTGGTGCCTTTAGCAGATGCTAGACTTTGTGAGGTCAACAGTGTGTTGGACAATGCGCAGGGCATGCAAAGTCCAATTATGATTGCTTCAGCCCTAACTAGTATAGAGTATCTTACATATCATTGCTCCTCCCATCCTTATGCTCTTACACTCTTACCGCCCCCTCTTCCACAAATTTCCCTGAACTTCAAGATGGGGAGACACTAAGCTGGCCTAGTTCTAGGTGGTTGATATAGAGTCTCTGAAGTTCTGGATTGTGGTTTGTTGATTTTCTTTTGCAGTTTTGCTGCTCCTGCAATGCCCTTCACTCCATCCTGGTGGGCATTGTATGTTACCCCCTGGCTAGAGACAAAAAGCTGTTAGAGTCTTGTGATAAAAGCACATTCAAAGGTAGATGTAATAAAAGTGGGAAACCACAGTGAGGGAGGGGTCTATCACCCATTTGCAAAATTGTTACTTTTTATCTGCCAGACTATATGCCCTCCTCTTCTGGTGAGATCACTCCCCCTCAGTAGTAAATGATCAGGAACAAAAGTCTGTGAACTTAATCAGATGTCTCATTACTTATTTGGGTCCTTGGTGGAGGCCTATTTTCCCTGCTGTAACATGGTCCCTTCTCTTCTTCTTTCTGGTGTGGCCCTCCTACCCCATCCGTCCTGTTAATAATCCTTGGAATTACTGTCTCTAGGTGGGCTGGGTGGGTTTGGTACTAGGAGCCACCTATTAGGGAGTACATACGGCGCTTAATTTTCTGGGTCTGGGATACTTCACTTAATATAATTGTTTCTAATGACATCCATTTCCCGGCAAATTCCAGTAATTCATCATTTTTGATGGCTGAGTAGTACTCCATTGTATAGATGTACCACAGTTTCCTTATCCACTCGTCAACTGTTGGACATTTGGGCTTATTCCATGACTTTGCTATTGTAAACAGTACTGCTATGAACATGGTCGTGCTTGTGCTATCGAGGTGAACCTCTGCTGTATGGGGGGTTATTCCCAAAAGTGGAATAGCAGGGTCATATGGCATTTCAATCTTTAATTTCTTTAAGAATCTCCAGACGGCTCGCCAGAGTGGCTGTATGAGCCTGCATTCCCACCAGCAATGTAGGAGAGTTCCCCTCTCTCCACATCCTCTCCAGCATTTGTCGTTGTTAGTATTGTCTCTCCTACCTTCTTTTAAAGTCTCCAAACTACTTGCCTGAGACAGGGCACTCAGGGCAGTCCAGCTGCCGAGAAGGACCCCAAAGGAGACAGAGATGTTGTGCATATTTTTGGAGGGGCACTGCTGTCCCTCTTCCCCCATTGTAGACCTATTGTGTTTGATCTATATATGAGAACCGTACGTGTGAGAAAACCATGATCAAAGCTATGGTTAGCAAGACTTGAAACCTACTCCAAACCTAGGTCTAAGAAGATAAGAGTTCAGACAAAAAAGTGGGGGCTGCTCTCTCCTTGTTTTTGGTGTGGCCCTCCTACCCTTCCCTTCTGTTCATAATCCTTGCAATTACTGTAGGTATTACAGAGATTTATCCTTGAGTGTCTCTAAGTGGGTTTGGTACTAGGAGCCACCTATTAGGGAGTACATACGGTGCTTAATTTTCTGGGTCTGGGATACTTCACTCAATATAATTGTTTCTAATTCCATCCATTTCCTGGCAAATTCCATTAATTCATCATTTTTGATGACTGAGTAGTACTCCATTGTATAGATGTACCACATTTTCCTTATCCACTGGTCAACTGTTGGACATTTGGGTTGATTCTATGACTTTGCTATTGTAAACAGTCCTGCGCAATGTCCAACACACTATTGACCCCACAAAGTCTAGCTTTTGCTAAAGGCACTAGGATCCTTGGAGGCAAGGGATTGACAGCCACAGTAGTGTTCCCATGCTTAAGGGGAACACAGGAAAGGATTTTGGGAAATGCCACTGGGTCCTTGCACCTCATCGGAGAGGAGGACACAGAGGAGAATTTGGCATGCACATTAAAGGATGCTCCGGGGATGGGAGGGGGAGGCACGAAGGGATGGGAAGGGAGGGAGGAGGGGAGGGGGGCACAGGGCGGTGGGAGGTTGGAGGGAGGGAGGGGACCAGTGTATCTATTAAGTTTGTATGAGTGGAAATAAAAAAAAAAGCAATGTTTGAAAGCAAGGAAAAAAAAAGTGGGGGCTGGAGTGAGATTTATGTGGGCTGGACATGGAATCCACTCTAGAAAAGTAATTCTTTTGGATTCCTTTGATGCCCTTTTTAAAGAAAATTTTCTATTTTCCTACAGAACAAGCAGAAATAGTAAAGAGAGAGAAGCCATCAATCTTTAGTAAAGACATACATGGTCTTTTGTGTTTTCTGTAATCCCACTTTACTCAATATCCATTTGCACTGTACCTGCCAGCACTGAGCTAGAAACTAAAACTCATCTTGACTCATCCCAGTGATGAAAACAGGCTCAAGAGCTTTTAGAAGTGCCCAAACACAGATAGCTCTACCCTGACTCCACTCCCAGCCTACCAAGTATCCAACCTACCAAGGACCAGAAGCAGTGACCACAGCAGCATGAGACTGGAGGCAAGAAGTTCTCCTGGTGACAGTCGGGTGCACCTCAGATCCTTCAAAACAGCTGTCTGTCTGCATGGACCATGGAGCTGGAAATAGACACTGGTTTTGTGGGGATTATAATGAACTGAAAAAAGGAAGTAGAAAAGCTCTCTGTCAGTTAGTATTGTGCACCCCCCCCAATGGGTACTGCAAAAGTGAATATCCTTCCTCTTTATAAGGTTGCTTAGATGTGTATGCAGTGATATGAAATGCTTCTTAAGGTATCAGATGCTTCAATTCTGTAGATGAGTATTTTATTTAACTTTGCAGAGCATGCTAAGTTCTGGTCCTGATGAGATTCAAATTACCTTCTTGATATATTTTGAAGGAAAATCCCTTTTAGTACTCAAGAGGCATGGATGTTATGCAGCTTCTAATTTTGTAACACTATGCCATCATTGCACTGATCTCCACAGAGATCAGTCTAGACAACACAACAGGCAAACAGAAAGTTTTAGAAAAGAGGACAGAATCAGGATTTCCTCTAGGGATACAGAGTGATACAGATCCTGCTCAAATGTTTAGCCCAGACACAAATGGGAAGGAATAAGCAATACAAACAGTCTGAAGCTTAGCATCATACGGTAAAAGAGTGTTCTAAACATACAGAGGTCAGGTCCATCTTCTTACACTTGGAAGTTACATCAGGCTAGAGAATAGCAGTCCTAGAAGAGCAGAACTCAACTCTGAAGCCTTCGGCAAAAGTACATGAGCCGACTGTAGTGATAAGTGCAGTTGACTAGTAACTTTCTATGTTAGGTTGTAGGAATACTCAAAAGTTCAAAGGAATGAAAGAAAAAAGAGAGCTCTTAAAACTAGATATACATTTATCTGGATGAGTAAGACCAAAGATTCTGAGAATGAGTCTAGTACAGATTTTTCCAGTGCAAAATCCTATAACTTTGAGAAATTTTAGCAGAACTCATCTGCATTGCTACAGTGTGTTCAGTCTGGAGGAGATTGCTAAGAGAATGGGAAAAATCACAAAGGCAATGGTACTACTGTCTCTTCATGTTGAATAAAGTTTGGAACTTTAGGGAACAGATTCAATTAATGTAAAAGAATTTCTTTGTCAGGACACCAGGGTCTTTGATTGGGAAAGAAATGTTTTCTATCTCCAGCAATGTTATAGGGGTTAGACATACAGTCTGTGTTCAGCTTCTAATGGAATTTCTTCTGCCTTGGCATCCTGTACCCACTATATTCAAGTCAATGACACAATGAAATTTCAAAGAATAGAATGGAATGGTGTCTCCAAGTCAGAGTTTAGTACAGGCTATGAAGAGCTATTCTGTAATATTCAGTACATGGGGACAGAAGGTAAAATCCACAGTGAGCATCTTCTAGGCATGCTAGTCCTAGTCATTGACCTAAAGTTCATGTGGAGGGAGAAACTTGGGAATAGCCACTTAATTAAAAAGAATGTGTTTATAGTAATGTTCCAAATCTCACTGTTCCACAGGACTAGAGATAGCTAGGACAGCATAAAAATGCCAGCACAAAGACTGTCATTCACCTCTAGAAATAGATGTCATCTAGAGATAATACAAAATTTGAGATCATTTTGGATAGTGGGTGTCCATCACTATTCCCAAGAAAAGATGCACCAACTGCAAAGCTAAAGGTTCTATTGCTATTTTTGTGTTACTAGGGAAGGAAAATAGAAATGTCAGCAGGCTGTGCTGCTTGGGAAACCACTCCCCGGTTCTAAAATAAACCTAACATCTAACTGGGAAAAGCCCAGTGTAGCAAATCTCTTTCTCTCTTTCTGTCTTCCCCTTCTCTCTCTTGGTGTTAGGGATCAAACATAGAACCCCGGGTCTTGAAAGCAAAGTTCTACACACAGTCCAAATTTATAATTTTACTCTAACATTCCAGATCACAATCAAAATAAAACAAACAACAGAAAACAAGGTAGCTCAAACAGAGCAAACACTTCCTTTTTCCAAGTATGTTAAGGCTATGAACAAACAGGCATCACTATTGAGCAGAAGAATTAGGCTGAGAAAATGTTTTCAGTGGATAAAGTACTTACTGTGTAAGCATGAATACCCAAGTTCAAATCTTCAGATAAAAACTGCTCATGGCAGTGCATGTCTGTAGTTCCAGTGCCAGAGAACATGAAGATAGGTGTATCCTTTAAGCTCACTGGATAGCCTGTCTAGCCAATTAGTAAGAACCAGTGAGAGATTCTGTCTCAAATAAATAAGACAGAGAACAATAGAGGATGCTTCCAATGTTGACCTCAGACATCTCTATAGCATTCTTTGGTTTGGGTGACATCTACTAGATTCCTGTATTTATTGTGAAAAGAGGGAGGGAGGTGTTCAAGTGGTGGTAATGGTGGTGGGGGAGGAAGTTTGGGGGTGTCTAATCAATACACAAACTCGAGGTAAGTGGCTACTAGAGCTAGGACAGAACATAGGGCTAGTGTCATAGTTCTGAATCTTAAATTCAGATCCTTGATCTATTTGAAGATCGATTTGATTTTTCCATAGAGCAGAGAGGTATATATCTATTTGTTCTTGTACATATCCGATTTTCCCAGAACCTATTTTAGAAGTCACTATTTTTTCTCGAGCATATATTTTTGGTGTCTTTGTTAAAAAAAGAAAGGATCATGTGACTGTATTTGAAAGGACTGAGTTTGAGTATTCTATTCTATTCACTGATCTACATGTCTGTTTTTGTGGCAGTATAGTTTGAGAATAGAAATAATACTTCCAGCATCATTCTCTTTGCTCAGATATAGGCAATTCAGCATATTTTTGTACTTCTAAATGAATTTTAAGATTGCTTTTTATTTAACAAAGAATAACAAGGCAATTTTCTTTTGAAATTATTAGTAGATTACTTTGGGAAGGATAATTATTTTTGCAATTACTAAGTTTCCTATTTCTTGAGCATGGGAGGACTTTCTGTCACCCATTTTCTTTCTTCAGTATTTTAAAGTTTTCATTGTAGAGTCTTTTCTTGCCTGGCTTTTTTTCCAAGATGTATTTATTTCCTTTAATACTAATGTGAATGGGATCATTTCCCAAATTCTTTCTCAGTAGGTTTGTTATTGGTGCATGTTAATTTTGTGTCTTGCTATGTTACTGAAAGTGTATGTTGGTTTCAGGAGTTTTCTGAATGAGGTTAGGGAATCTTATGCATAGAATCATATCAACTGAAAACAGACATACATTGAATATTCTTTTCCTTCTTTTCTCCCTATATTTACTTGTCATATTGCTATAAGACTTCAAGTACTACATGGAAAGAGTAGACAAACTTGTTTTGTTACATTTTAATGGAATTATTTCAAGTTATATTTGTCACATATAGCTTTTATTATGTTGGGACATGTTCCTTCTATTCTTATTTTCTACAGAGATTTTATCATGAAAGGATATTAAGATTTTTGTCAAGGGTCTTTATATATCTATTAATATGATCATGTGACTTCTGTCTTTCAGTCCTTTATATTACACTTATCTATTTGCACATGTTAAACATTCCTGCATATCCTGAATGAAGACAACTTCATGTCAGAAAAAGTGGCTATAGTTGTATTCTTTCATGGTTCTTTATCTTCTTTGCTATTAAAGGAATACAGGCTTTGTAAATTGAGTACGGTGGAATTTTTATTTTTTATTTTTATTTTATAAAATAATTTGAGAACCATTGATAAGTTCTTTAAAGGTTTAGTAAGAGTGCAATGTGAATCTATCTGGACTTGGGCTATTTATACTAATATTGATTTTATTATTTCTTGAATCTCACTGCTTTGTCATAGGTTTGTTTAAGTTATTAAACTCATCTTGGTTTAACTTTGGTAGGACAGATACATTTATAAAATTGTTAATTTCTCTAAGTTTTCCTAATTTAGTGGAGTATAAGTTTTTAAAGAGTATCCTTAGAATTTTCTGAATTTAATTGCTTTCTGCTGAAATCTTTCCTTTTTCATCCTTATTTTATTAATTTGATTCTTTTTACTCTTGTTTTGTTTGGTTTAGCTAAGAGATGTTGGTCTTGTTTATCTTTTCAAGGAACTAACTCTTTTGTATAGATTATTTGTATTTTTGTTATTTATTTCCTTTTTACTCATTTCTGCCTTTCTCTTTTTTTTTTTTATTTCAGCTCATACAAACTTATTAGGTACACCAGTTCCCTCCCTCCCTCCTCCTCCCCCCGTACCCCCTACTCCCCCTCCCCACCCTTCTCCCTCCCCATCCCCCAGTGCCTCCCACCCCAATTCCCAGAGAGTCCTTTCTTGTGCATGACTGATTTTCCTCTGGGCCCTCCTCTCCGATGACGTACAAGGACCCAGTGGCCTTTGCCGAACCCTTTCCCGTGTTCCCCTTAGGTATAGGAACACTGCTGTGGCTGCCAATTCTTTGCCTCCAAGGATCTTGGTGCCTTTAGCAGATGCTAGACTTTGTGAGGTCAACAGTGTGTTGGACAAGGCGCAGGGCATGCAAAGTCCAATTATGATTGCTTCAGCCCTAACTAGTATAGAGTATCTTACATATCATTGCTCCTCCCATCCTTATGCTCTTACACTCTTACCGCCCCCTCTTCCGCAAATTTCCCTGAGCTTCAAGATGGGGAGACACTAAGCTGGCCTAGTTCTAGGTGGTTGATATAGAGTCTCTGAAGTTCTGGATTGTGGTTTGTTGATTTTCTTTTGCAGTTTTGCTGCTCCTGCAATGCCCTTCACTCCATCCTGGTGGGCATTGTATATTACCCCCTGGCCAGAGACAAAAAGTTGTTAGAGTCTTGTGATAAAAGCACATTCAAAGGTAGATGTAATAAAAGTGGGAAACCACAGTGAGGGAGGGGTCTATCACCCATTTGCAAAATTGTTACTTTTTATCTGCCAGACTATATGCCCTCCTCTTCTGGTGAGATCACTCCCCCTCAGTAGTAAATGATCAGGAACAAAAGTCTGTGAACTTAATCAGATGTCTCACTACTTATTTGGGTCCTTGGTGGAGGCCTATTTTCCCTGCTGTAACATGGTCCCTTCTCTCCTTCTTTCTGGTGTGGCCCTCCTACCCCATCCCTCCTGTTCATAATCCTTGGAATTACTGTCTCTAGGTGGGCTGGGTGGGTTTGGTACTAGGAGCCACCTATTAGGGAGTACATACGGCGCTTAATTTTCTGGGTCTGGGATACTTCACTTAATACAATTGTTTCTTTTTTTTTTTTTCTTTTTTTTTTTATTAAAAATTTAATTATACATTTTAAAATTTTTTACCAGTTCCCTCCCTCCCCCCTCCCCTTCCCCCAGTGTCTCCCCCCCAATTCCCAGAGAGTCCTTTATTGTGTGCGCCTAACTCTCCACTGGGTCCTCCTTTCCGATGACATATAAGGACCCAGTGGCATTTCCATAAGCCCTTTCTCTTGTTCCCCTTAAGCATAAGATTACTACTATGGCTGCCAATCCCTTGCCTCCAGGGGTCTCGGTGCCCTTAACAGATGCTAGACTTTATGAGGGCAACAGTGTGCTGGACATTGCGCAGGGCATGCAAAGTTCCATTATGATTGCTTTGGCCCCAACTATTGTTGAGAATCTTGCAAATCGTTGCTCCTCCCATCCTTTTGCTCTTACAATCTTACCGCCCCCTCTTCCGCAAATGTCCCTGAGCTCCAGGATGGGGAGAGATTAGGCTGTCCTAGTTCTATGTGATTGATATAGAGTCTCTGAAGTTCTGGATTGTGGTTTGTTGATTTTCTTTTGCAGTTTTGCTGCTCCTGCAATTCCCTTCACTCCATTCTGCTGGGCACTGTATGTCACCCCCTGGCCAGAGACAAAAAGCTGTTAAACTGGAGTCTTGTTGTAATAGCACATTCAAGGGTAGATGTAATAAGAGTAGGAAACCTCACTGAGGGAGGGGTCCATCACCCATTTGCAAAATGATTACTTTTTATCTGCTAGACTATATGCCCTCCCCTTCTGGTGAGATCAGGAAAGAACGTCTGTGAACTTAACCAGGTTTCTCATTACTTACTTGCAGACCTTGATGGAGGCCTATTTTCTCTGCTGTAACATGGTCTCCTCTCTCCTTGTTTCTGGTGTGGCCCTCCTAACCCATCTCTCTTGTTCATAATCCTTGCAATTACTGTGTTACATAGGTTTACTTTTGAGTGTCCCAAAGTGGGCTGGGCGAGTTTGGTACTAGGAGCCACCTATTAGGGAGTACATACGGCGCTTAATTTTCTGGGTTTGGGATACTTCACTTAATATAATTCTTTCTAATGACATCCATTTCCCAGCAAATTCCAGTAATTCATCATTTTTGATGGCTGAGTAGTACTCCATTGTATAGATGTACCACAGTTTCCTTATCCACTCGTCAACTGTTGGACATTTAGGTTGATACCATGACTTTGCTATTGTAAACAGTGCTGCTATGAACATGGTCGAGCTTGTGCTATCGAGGCGAACCTCTGCTGCTTGGGGGGTTATTCCCAAAAGTGGGATAGCAGGGTCATATGGCATTTCAATCTTTAATTTCTTTAAGAATCTCCAGACGGCTCGCCAGAGTGGCTGTATGAGCCTGCATTCCCACCAACAATGTAGGAGAGTTCCCCTCTCTCCACATCCTCTCCAGCATTTGTCGTTGTTTGTACTGTGGATTTTTGCCATCCTGACCGGGGTGAGATGATATCTCAGGGAAGTTTTGATTTGCATTTCCCTGATGGCGAAGGAAGTGGAGCATTTTTTAAGATAATTGTTAGACATTTTAATTTCATCCCTGGTAAAGTTTCTTTGAAGTTCCAGGGCCCATTTTTTAATTGGGCCATTGGTTTCCTTGGAGTTTAATTTTCTAAGTTCTTTGTGCACTCTGGACAGTAGAGCTCTGTCAGATATGTGGTTAGTGAAGATTTTCTCCCATTCTGTGGGTTGCCTTTGAGCTCGTGTGACAATCTCTTTATCTGAACAGAAGCTCTTTAATTTCACAAGATCCCAACTGTTGAGAGTTGGTAGCAGTGACTGTGCCATTGGATGTCTGTTTAGGAAGTGTTGGCCTAGCCCAATCAGCTCGAGGGAGTTCCCTATCCTTTCAACTATGGCTTTTAAAGTCTCTGCCTGATATCAAGGTCCTTGATCCATTTGGAATTAAGTCTTGTACATGGTGACAAGTACGGGTCCAGCTTTAATCTTCTGCATGTGGAGATCCAGTTTTGCCAGCACCATTTGTTGAAGATGCTGTTCTTTTTCCATTGGATTCTTTGGGCCCCTTTGTCAAAGACCAAATGGCTGTAACTTTGTGGGCTTATATCTGGGTCTTCAATCCTTATCCATTGATCTGTGTGTCTATTTTGGAGCCAGTACCAGGCTGTCTTTACAACTATGGATTTGTAGTATAGACTAAGGTTTGGTATGGTAATACCTCCAGCTGTGTTTTTGTTACTCAGGATTGTTTTTGCTATCCTGGGTCTTTTGTGCCTCCATATGAACTTTGAGATTGTTTGGTCAACTTCTTTGAAGAATTGCTTTGGGATTTTGATTGGTATAGCATTGAATCTGTATATTGCCTTTGGTAGGATGGTCATTTTCACGATGTTGATTCTGCCAATCCAGGAACAAGGGAGGTCTTTCCACCTTCTGGTGTCTTCTGCTATTTCTTTCTTTAGGGTTTTAAAGTTTTCATTGTAAAGGTCTTTTACCTCCTTAGTTAGGTTTATACCAAGGTATTTCATTTTTTTAGGGGCTATAATAAATGGTATTGTTTCTCTCAAGGCTTTTTCACTTCTTTCATTCTGGGCATATAGGAAGGCCTCTGATTTTTGCACATTTATTTTGTATCCTGCCACCCTGCTGAACTTCTCAATTAGTTCCAGGAGCTTCCTGGTGGAGTTTTTGGGATCACTCAGGTATAAGATCATGTCATCTGCAAATAGGGAAAGCTTGACTTCTTCCTTGCCGATTTGAATCCCTCTTATGTCCCTTTCTTGTCTTATTGCTTCAGCTAAGACTTCAAGTACAATATTGAATAGAAGTGGTGAGAGTGGACAGCCTTGTCTAGTTCCTGATCGAAGTGGGAATGCTTCCAATTGTTCCCCATTGAGCATAATCCTTGCTGTGGGCTTTTTGTATATAGCTTTTATTATATTGATAAAGGTTCCTTCCATTCCTACTGTCTCTAGCGTTTTGATCATAAAAGGCTGTTGGATCTTGTCAAAAGCTTTTTCTGCATCTATCGAGAGTATCATGTGGTCTTGGACTTTGGACTGGTTTACATGATGAATTACATTTATTGATTTGCGTATGTTGAACCAACCTTGTGTGCCGGGGATGAAGCCTACTTGGTCCCCATGAATGATCTTTTTAATATGTTTTTGAATCCGATTTGCTAAGACTTTGTTGAGAATCTTTGCGTCTGTGTTCATCAGGGAGATCGGCCTATAGTTTTCTTTTTTAAGCGAATCTTTATTAGGTTTTGGGATTAAAACGATATTAGCTTCATAGAAGGAATTTGGTAGTGTTCCTTCCTTTGCTATTTGATGGAACAGTTTAAGGAGTATTGGTGTTATTAACTCCTTAAATGTCTGGTAGAACTCTGTGCTGAATCCATCTGGTCCAGGACATTTTTTGGTGGGAAGATTCGAGATTACTTCCTCAATTTCCTTATATGTTATAGGACTATTTAAATAATTCACAACTTCCTGATTCAATTTAGGTAAGTTGTGTTTACTTAGAAATTCATCCATCTCTTTTGTGTTGTCAAACTTCACAGAGTATAAGTTTTTGAAATATGATGTTATAATTCTCTGGATTTCTTGGGTATCAGTAGTGATAACTCCATGTTCATTTCTAATTTTGTTAATTTGGGTTTTCTCTCTCTTGCTTTTGGTTAGTTTCTCTAGGGGTGTATCAATCTTATTGATTTTTTCAAAGAACCAGCTTTTTGACTGGTTGATTTTTTCTATCGTTTTCTTAATCTCGATTTCAGATATTTCTCCCCTTATTTTGCTAATCTCCTCTCTTCTACTACTTTTGGGATCAGATTGCTCTAGCTTCTCTAAAGCTTTAAGCTGCATTGTTAAGTTGTTTATTTCTGACGTTTCCATTTTTTTGACGTAGGCATTAAGAGCTATGAACTTACCTCTTAGAACAGCTTTCATTGTGTCCCAGAGATTTTGGTAAGTTGTATTTTCGTTATCATTCACTTTCAGGAAATCTTGAATTTCCTTTTTAATTTCTTCCTGAATCCATGTCTCATTCAGCATCATATTGTTAAGTTTCCAAGAGTTAGTGTATTTTCTCTTGTTTGATGTGTTGTGGATGTCCAGCTTTAGGCCGTGATGGTCTGATAGGGCACAGGCTAGAATTTCAACTTTCTTGTATATGTGTAGATTCATTTTGTGGCCCAATATGTGATCTATTTTGGAGAAAGTTCCGTGTGCTGCTGAGAAAAATGTGTATTCTTTGGTGTGTGGTGAAAAGTTCGATAGAGATCTGTAAGGTCCATTTCTTTCAGGGTTTGATTAAGTTCCAAAGTGTCTCTGTTAAGCTTTTGACCTGTTGATCTATCCCATGTTGACAGGGCGGTGTTGAAGTCCCCAAGAATTATCGTTTGGGGGTTGATTTCTTGCTTTAGACGCTGTAGGGTTTTCTTAATGAATGTGGAGGGGCCCGTATTGGGTGCATATATGTTCAGGATTGTGAGGTCTTCCTGGTGAATTGTGCCTGTGACTAAAATGTAGTATCCATCCGTGTCTCTTATAATTTTCTTTGGTTTGAAATCCACTTTGTCTGATAGCATAATGGCTACCCCTGCCTGTTTTCTGCTTCCATTAGCTTGTAGAATTGTTGACCAGCCTTTTATTTTTAGAGCGTGCCTATCTTTTGTGGTGAGATGGGTTTCCTGCAGGCAGCAGATTGATGGATTGTGATTTTTAATCCATGTTTGTAATCTGTGTCTCTTGATCGGTGAATTAATTCCATTAACATTTAGTGTTATAATGGAGAAACTATTGTTAATTCCAGACATTTATTATGTTTAGTAGCTTTTATAAGTATATTGCTTCTTTTTTAATGATGTTATACTTGCCTTCTGTTCTCCTGGATATGCCTGTTTTTTTCTTCACGCTTGAGTATCATTTCTAGCATTTTTTGAAGGCCTGGTTTGGTGGCCATGTATCCCTTAAAGTTGTCTTTGTGCTGGAAAATTTTTCTTTCTCCCTCGATCATGACTGATAGTTTTGCAGGGTAAATCAGCCTGGGTTGACATTTTTGCTCATTCAATACTTGAAGTATGTCTCTCCAAGCTCTTCTTGCTTTTACTGTTTCGACTGAGAAGTCATTTGTTATTTTAATAGGTTTGCCTTTAAAAGTGACTTGTTTTTTCTCCCTTGAAGCTCTCAGCACCAGTTCTTTATCTTGAATGTGGAGTGTTTTAACTATTATTTGTGGTGGGGTGCTTCTGTTTTGGTCGTATCTGTTTGGGGTGCGGAATGCCTCTTGTATATGGATGGGCCTCTCTTTTTTTAGATGAGGAAAGTTTTCCTTGATGATCGTTTGAAAAATTTCCTCAGGGGTGGTATTTTGAGATTCTTGCTCTGGTATTCCATGAATACGCATGTTAGGGTTCTTCAGGGCATCCCATATCTCTTGGATATTTCTCTCAAGTATCTTTTTGGCTTTAGCAACCTCTTCCATTGAGCTGGTTAGTACTCCCACTTTATCTTCAAGGTCTGAAATTCTGTTTTCTGCTTCGTTAGTTCTGTTGGTAAGACTCTCTGTGGCGTTCTGGGTTGAAGATAACTTGTCTTTTAGCTCCGTTTTAAACTCTGCTTGAGTTTGTTTTAACTGCTCTATGCCACTTTTTGTTTCTTGCACTGTTTTTCTCAACTCCTCCAGATGTCTGTTGTGTTCCTCTTCAAAGCGATTGATTCGATTATGTAATTCCTCCCGGATTTCCTCTTTCATAGTATTGAACATGGTAATGATCATATTTTGAAAGTCTTTATCCTGGGTGGGGCTTTCTTGGCCTTTTTCCATGGGTTTGTTCTTGTTGGAGTCTAACATTATGGGATTAATTTCTTCAGTGGGAAATTTGTTTACTTGATTGTTGCTTCTCATGGATTTGCACTTTGACTTTGGCATTGTCATTTTAACTCTTAAGATCTCTCAATTTCACTAAACTGAATTATTTGGCCTGTGGTCCTGGTGGGCGGGGCGGGTGGAGACTTACCTAGGTCGTGGGGTGAGGCCCGGCTGGACCGCGGGTGCGTCCCGACCGGTGGAGCGGGGCGGGGTGCAAAGGGGGGATGGGGGCGACTGCTTGGAGCTATTTAACCCGAGGGCAGCTGGGGCGGGGCTCGGACGCAGGGGGAGGTCCTCCTGGTCCCTGGGTCCCGCGCGCGGCTCCGGCTGGATGGTGGGAGGCGGAGCCGGGTCCCTGTGGGCCGACCTGGGGGTCCTGGTGGGCGGTGCGCGGGGGGGGGGGGGGGGGGGGTTTACTCACCAGCTAGGGCGCGTCTGCCTTTCTCTTAATATTTCTTCCTATCAACTGCTTTTGTGTTGTTTATCTTTAAAATTTAAGGTACACCTTAATCTGTTAATTTGAGCTCTTTATGATTTTGTTGCTTCCCTCTTGGGATGGCCTTTACTGTATCCCAGAGAATCTGCTATATTGTCTCTCATTCCAGAAATCTTTTCAAGTTTTCCTCCTGATTTAATTCAGTGACATATTCATCATTAATTAGTGTATTTATTTTAATCTCCTGAACTTGTGTATTCTGTAGTTTTGTGTGGATGATCTGTCCACTGATGAAAGAAGGGTATGGAAGCTCCCTCCTATTGTAATGTTGAAGTTACTCTATGATTTTATGCCTAGTAAAATTCATTTTATGAGACTCAGTGAATCCAAGTGATGTAGTTACTCTTCTTTTATTACTGCAAGACAATCCTTATATACAACTTAAGGAACAAAAGGGAGATTTGTTTGGCTTATGGTTCCAGAGGTGCTATAGTCCATAATGGTGGGAACTGCATAGCAGAAGGCATGACTGAAGACAGAAGCAAGAAGCCAGTTCAAGTCACTGAAGTCAGCACCAAGAGGCAGTGAGCAAGAAAGAACTGAGCAGAAACAAGAGCTGACCACCATCCTCAAGACCCCACACCCTGTGGCGTCCTTTCCTCCAACAAGGTTCTTCCTCTTAAAGTTCGCACAACTTTCCCAAACAGTAACACAAGTCAAAGATGCGAACACATGAGACTGAAGAAGGCAGCTCACATTAAAACCATGATACTAAACATGGTACACATATGCTTACAATTGTAATACTTTCTTGGCAGATTGTTCTTTTGATCAGTATAAATTGACTCTTTTATCTCTTCTGAAAAGATTTGGTTTGAAATCTATTGTGTCAAATACTAGAAGAGCAAAGCATTTTTCTCCTTCTGATTTCATTTGCTTGGAAAAACTTTTGCCCATCCTTTCGCTATAAAGTAGTATTTGTCTTTGATGGTTAGGTAGTTAAGATAATGGTTAGGATGCTGAAAAAGGATGGATCCTGTTTTCTAATCCATTCTAATATCTTTTGCCTTTTGATTAGAGAGCTGAGACAATAGGAATTAAATTTTATTATTGAAAGGTGGTATTAATTGCTAATTTTGCTAATTTATGGGACTTTAAAAAACTACTTAGCATGATAGCTATCTTAGCATCATTTTTCTTCATAGCCTTTTGGGTGTGAATACTTCAATACAAAGTTTTCCTTCTACTTTTCTGGTTTGGTAGTCATAAATTTCTTAGCCTGTTTTTTCCATGGAACTTTTTTCTTCAAATTTTTTTTGTTGAATGTAATAGTGTGGATTTGTATATTGAGTTTTTCCAGATTTGAAATACATCACTCTAATCCTTTCCTGTGTTTAAAGTTTCCATTGAAAAATCAGGTGTTATTCTGACAGGTTATCTTTATATGTGACTTGGTCCTCTCTTGCTATTTTCAATACTCTTTCTTTGTTTTGTACATTTAGTATTTTCAGTATCACATAATATGTGGAGTCATTTTTCTTGTCTGATCTCTTTGGTGTTCTATATATCTCTTGTACCTGGATGGGTATCTTTCCCTCTAGATTTAGAGCATTTTCTTCTGTGATTTTACTGAAAATATTTTATCTGCCTTTGATGAGAGTGCTCTCTCATCAAAGTGCTCTCTTTCTTCTATGTCTGTAATGCACAGATTTTGGTCTTTTTGTGGTGTTCCATAGAGTCTATTTTTTTTCTTTATTTACTTTGGGAAAACATTTCAATTTCTTCATCTTGCCTTCCAGTCTTGATAACATATCTTCTGCTTGACACAATCTGTAAGTGAGTCTTATATCTGAAATCTTTCACTTCAAGCTTTGCTTCAGTTTCAGTTTTCTTCACTATCTCTATTTTATTCTATCTTCATATCTAGAATTGTCTTATTTTATAGGCTAATTATGTTTTCTTAGACTTGATTCAGGAATTATTATCTTTTTAAATTAATTGTGAAAGTTATTGTCTCCCTTTTGAGTTCTTTGAACAAATTTATAATTGATGTTTAAAATTAATTTTTTTTGTCTTGAGGGTCACCTAAGTTATCTGTCTTTGGAGACCATTTTACAAGGTTAGTAATTTTTGGAGGAGAGAAATTTTCTTGGTTCTGTATGTCATTTATATTTTTAATAATAAGACTTGGGCATTTGGAGTTAGATCATTGTGTCTTTTGGTATGACTTTCTGCCTGACTTATGAGAATAATGTTTGGATCTCTACAATTACCCCAATATGTCAGATTTTGAATCAGCTAAGTATGACATTTGACATTCAGTCTTTGGGTCATTCAGTGCTAATTCATGAATGGGTAACCTAAAGTCATCTTAGTTTAGCTAGAGAAAGGTCTGATCATTTTAAGTGTGCAGAGAAGGGAGTTGATTGCTATGGTTGACAGGGCTATGGTTTCTGACCAGAGGGGTGGTCCAATGATTCATGGTTTGTGCTTTATGGTAGTAGGTTTTGGTTTTAGGTACTCACGTATGAAGGTATGTATGGGGGTGGGTATATGTGCTCTGATCTGGGAGCAAGCAGGTCTTCTATGTAAGTCCTGAGTCAGTAAGGTTAGGGTTCCAGGGGAAGAGGAAATATGGCCTCTGACTTGGGCCTCAGACTCAGGTGTTGGAATATCAGAGAGTGAGCTATATGGTTGAGTGGCTGCATATTTTATGACCTGGAGCATAAGAAGATAATCTAAAAGGATCCTGAGACAACAAGGTTAAGATCCTAGAGGGCAGGGGAAGTGAGGTCTCTACCTACAGAACAAGAAGGTATTCCATGTGGGTCATTGAAAGTCAGGGACATAGTGCTGTAAGATGAGAGAGGTGAAGGATCTACCCAGCAGAACAAGAAAGTGCTCATCATAGACCCTTGACTGGGAAAGGTAGAGTGTTAGAAAGTAAGGAGATGAGGTTAAAGTTAGTAGATGCTTCATGCAGGTCCTCTAATGGTGGGGATGGAATGCATGCCCTGAGCAATGTCCAACACACTATTGACCTCACAAAGTCTAGCATCTGCTAAAGGCACCAAGATCCTTGGAGGCAAGGGATTGACAGCCACAGTAGTGTTCCTATGCTTAAGGGGAACACAGGAAAGGGTTCAGGGAAATGGCACTGGGTCCTTGTACGTCATCGGAGAGGAGGGCCCAGAGGAGAATCTGGCATGCACGTTAAAGGATTCTCTGGGGATTGGGGGGGGGAGGAACTGGGGAATGGGGATGGAGGGGTAAGGGGAGGGGGAACAGGGGGGTTGGGGGGAGGAGGAGGGAGGGAGGGAACTGGTGTACCTACTAAGTTTGTATAAGCAGAAATAATAATAAAAAATGTTAAAAAAAAGAATTTCCAATAAAAAAAAAGGCGGCAAGGGCTTTACTTGTAGAGTGAGCAGCATCTCATGTAACCCATAAAGACATACAATTCAGTATGTAGTTAAGGATGAACTTGAACTGTTGATCTTCCTGCTTCCACCTCTCAAGTACTGAGATTACAGGAATATGCTACCACAATCAGCCTTTCCTTTTTAATTATAGCTATCCTGATAGAGGGAGTAATGGTTTCCATCACAGTTTGATTTATACTTTTCTTATGATTCTGTCATTCATCACCTTTCCATGTGCTTATTGGCCATAAATAGATATCTTTTTAAAGATAATGTCTATTTGAATATTCTGCCCATTTAAAAATTTGGGTTTCTGCTTCATTCTTGCTGTTAGTAGTTCTTCATGTATTCTCCATATTAATCCTACATTGTATAAATATTGATATGCATTCTTTCTTATTCATTCAATTATTTTTTTACTGTGTGGATTATGGTTTTTTTACACACAGAAGTTTTAAAATTTTTAAATATCCAGATTTACTTTTTCTCTTGTTACCTTTGCTTTTGATGACAGATCCAAGAAATTGCTGCTAAACACATTGTCATTGGACATTTTTCTTGTGTTTTCTGAGAATTTAATAGTTCCAGATCTTTTATTTGAATTTTTAATTTATTTGAGTTATTTTCTGTGTGAGATATGAGTTTTTCCCCCTTGTGTGTGTATGCATCTAGGTTTTCCAGCATTTTTTGCTCAAAAGACTGATTTTTCACAATGATGTGACATGGACATTTCAATTGAGAGTTATTACTGTTGATTTTTGGACTCTTTTTTATTCACTGATCTATATGTCTTTCTTCATAGCAGAACTACATTATTATTTCCCTGTTTTCTGTTTCTTTTCCTTCCTTCCTTCCTTCCTTCCTTCCTTCCTTCCTTCCTTCCTTCCTTCCTTCCTTCCTTCCTTCCTTCCTTCCTCTCTCCTTCCTTCCTCCCTCCCTCCCTCCCTCCGTCCCTCCCTCCTTCCTTCCTTCCCTCACTCCTTCCTTCCTTCCTTCCTTCCTTCCTTCCTTCCTTCCTTCCTTCCTTCCTTCCTTCCTTCCTTCCTTCCTTCCTTCCTTCCTCCCTCCCTCCCTTCTTTCTTTCTTTCTTTCTTTCTTTCTTTCTTTCTTTCTTTCTTTCTTTCTTTCTTTCTTTCTTTCTTTCTCTTTCAAGAAAAAAATCTCACTATACAGTACAGGCTGTCCTCACACCTGTAAACATCCCTCCTTGGATTTCTAAGTGCTGAGATTATTGGCATTATTCCACCATATCAAGCTTCTTTCTTCTTTTTTATGTAAGTATTTACTTATTGGTATAGACCTCCCTCTTAGAACTCTTTTGTTGTTGTCATTGCTTTCATATAGGGTACTACTATGTTCAGTTATGTAGTACTTGTGATCTGCTTGCCTTGGTCTCAAGTGCTAGAATTATAGGTATGTTAAAAACTTCTCTGATGGTTTCCCTATAGGATTTGGTATGCTGTATGTGTACTTTGATTTGCTTCCAATTTGTTTTCAAGTTCTTTATTTATATATTTATTTATTTTTATTTCCACTCCATTGTATAAATGTACCACACTTTCCTTATCCACTTGTCAACTGTTGGGCATTTGGGTTGGTTCCATGACTTTGCTATTGTAAACAGTGCTGCTATGAACATGGTCGTGCTTGTGCTATCAAAGTGAATTTTTTCCATATGGGGGATTATTCCCAAAAGTGGAAAACATAACCGAGGAAGTAAGAGACCTTTACAATGAAAACTTTAAAATCCTAAAGAAAGAAATTACAGAAGACACCAGAAGGTGGAAAGACCTCCCATGTTCCTGGATTGGCAGAATCAGTATCATAAAAATGACGATCCTACCAAAGGCAATATACAGATTCAATACTAATACCAATCAAAATCCCAAAGCAATTCTCTAAAGAGGTTGACCAAACAATCTCAAAATTCATATGGAAGCACAAAAGACCCAGGATAGCAAAAACAATCCTGAGAAATAAAAACACTACTGGAGGTATCACCATACCAAACCTTAGTCTATACTACAAATCCATAGTTACAAAAACAGCCTGGTACTGTCTCCAAAATAGACACACAGATAAGGGTTGAAGACCCAGATATAAATCCACACAATTACAGCCATTTGATCTTTGACAAAGGGACCCAAAAAATCCAATGAAAAAAGAACAGCATTTTCAATAAATGGTTCTGGCAAAACTGGATATCCACATGCAGAAGATTAAAACTTGACCCATACTTGTCACCATGTATAAGACTTAATTCCAAATGGATCGAGGACCTCAAGATTAGGCCAGAGACTATAAAAACCTTAGTTGAAAGGATAGAGAACGCCCTCAAGCTGATTGGACTAAGCTAACAGTTCCTAAACGGAAATCCAATAGCATACTCACTACAACCAACAATCAACAGATGGGATCTTATGAAATTAAGGAGCTTCTGTTCAGATAAAGAGATTGTAAACTGAGCAAAAGGCAACCCACAGAATAGGAGAAAATCTTCACTAACCACATATCTGATAGAGCTCTATTATCCAGAGTGCACAAAGAACTTAGAAAATTAAACACCAAGAAAACAAATGGCCCAGTTAAAAAATGCCTTGGAATTTAAAAGAAACTTTACCAGGGAAGAAACTGAAATGTCTAACAAACATCTTAAAAAATGCTCCACATCCTCAGCCATCAGGGAAATGCAAATCAAAACTCCCTGAAATATCATCTCACTCCGGTCAGGATGGCAAAAATCCACAGTACAAACAGCACCAAATGCTGGAGAGAATGTGGTCAGAAGGGAACTCTCCTACATTGCTGGTGGGAATGCAGGCTTATATAACGACTATGGCGAGCTGTCTTGTGATTCTTAAAAAAAGTCAAAGATTGAGGTTTTTCCAGTTTTATAACATGTGTGATCAAAAAAGACACATGAAAAGAGGCTCAAGTAATGGCTCTGGTGGTAGGCTTCTGTCCTGCAAGCAGGAAGACCTGAGTTTCAATCCCGGATCCCACATAAAAATGCTAGGAAGAAATTGCAATGACTTGCACTTACAGCCTGGAACCCTGGGAAACCCCAAAGTAGCGTAAATAGGAAGTAGAACAATCTAGAATTATCCTTAAAGTCACTCTTTGTTCTCCCCGAACACATATAATGACTCTGTTATGCACATTCTCTCTCTCTCTCTCTCTCTCTCTCTCTCTCTCTCTCTCTCACACACACACACACACACACACACACAGATGTTTGTGCATTTTCAAAGAGTATTCTCTTGTCTTTGGTGCAATAGTCTATAAATGTCTGCTAGATAAGGTTAGAGTGCAAATTATAGTTTCTTTTCTTTTTGTGTGCACCAACAAGTGTGTGTGTGTGTGTGTGTGTGTGTGTGTGTGTGTGTGTGTAAGAGGACACTTGAGTGCATGCCTGTGGACGTCAAAGAGTGATACTGGGAATCCTCCTGTACTGTTGTACTTTCTTGTTGTTTTACTACTGGGTTTCCCAGACTCTGCCTTCCAGGGCAGGAAGTGCAGACCACCACACTTTCTGCTTGGCATTTTTACATGGGATCTAGGGTTCTGAACACAGTCATTTTGCTTGTGAGTCAAATGTTTAATCCCTGAGCCATCTCCCCAGACTTCAAGTTACATTTTCTTTGTTGATTTTTATTTCTTGACATTTCCAACACTGAAAGTAGGGCATTGAAATCTAGTAATTTTGTATTATGGTCTAGCTCTTCCTTTTGATTTGATATCTTCTTTTATGCTCCAGTGCTGAGTATACATATTTTCAATATTGTTTTATAAATATATATAATATATAATATCTAATCAACTGATATAAGTTCTTTGTGATTTCTGTTTACATGAAATATCTTTTCCTATGTTTTCATTTTTTCTCTGTGTGGTCTTTTTGGGGAAAAGTTAAGTTTCTTTAAATGGTATACAGTCAATCTTATATTTTATCCATTCAGTTGACTTTACATCTTTCAGCTGGAGGATTTAATCCACTTATCATTTAAGGTTGCTATTATATGTAAGGACTTGCTACTTCCATTTCGTGAATAGTTTTCTATTTTTTTTTATAGTGGTTATTTCTTTCTTCCTCTTCTATTGTTTGCTTTCATAGCTTTGTGGTTTTCTGAAGTGCTAGGCTTTGGTTCCTCTTTCTTTACTGGACTTGAGAAAATTCCTTTGTGGTTACCATAGAGCTTTGTAGATCTCATAGGTGTGATATATTTTTAACCCAATAGCAGATAAACTTTTTTTCTTGTAACAGAACTTTATTTTTTTACCAAGTTACACAAGCTCAGTGGGTACCCCCTTCCTTTCTCGTCCCTTCACCCCTACTCTCCATCTACTCTTTCCCCCCCTCACCCCTCTTTCTTCCCTCCTCCTCTCTTGGTGTTTTCTGCTTGCTTCCTCCCATCCTCCAGAACATCTGTTTATATGGGTGCTGAATTTCCCTCTGAGTCATCTACACTATTGAGGGTTCAGGACTCAGTGGCTTAGCTTGGGCCCCTTCTTGGGCCGCCCGCTAATATGAGAACTCTGTTATATCTGTTTAACCCCTTGCCTCTAAGGATCCTACTTACTGCCTGAAGCCGTCTCCCCTGAAATTTGTGCTAAACTTTGAGGGCTTGTTGACCTGTGAGCCATTTTGCAAGACAAGCAAGGTCTAATCACGTTGTAGCAATATCCTGGCTGCTGCAGCCCAGACTTGAGTGGAATATCTTGCCTATCAATGGTCCTCCCCATCTTTAGGCTCTTACCATCTTGCCACTCTCTCTTCTGCAAGGTTTCTTGAGTTTTAAGATGGGGAGAGATTTGGCTGGTCTAATTCACGATGAATATTATAGGGTCTTTGGCGTTCTGAATTATGGCAGGTCGTTTTCAATTTTGCTGTTCCTGCACTACTTTTGGCTGCATCCTGATTGGGTGTCAAGGTTATCTTCTAACCAGAGTTAAAATACTGTTTAAATAAAGGTATTAATATAAGAAGAGGCTTAAAGGTAGATGGAATAGGAATAGGATTCGGTAGTGAGTGGGGTCAGTCACTCCATCAGCCCCATCCCCTCCCTGCCTGGGGAGATCAGACTTGTTCAATCCCAAGTGAACAGGAAGAGAAGAGAGAGCTGCTTCAGATACCTTGCTACTTACATGCAGTTCATGACCATGTCCTAATTTCTCTATTGAAGTGTGTTCTTTTGTCTCCTTTCTTTGGAAGTTTTCTTTCCCTTTCTCTCTTAGTTTTAACCCTTTGCAGTTATAGTGGGTATTACAGAAATTTATCTTTGACTATGTCATTAAGTGGATTTGGAACTAGGATCCACTTATAAAAGAGAACATATGACATCTAACTTTCTGTGCCTGGAATATTTCACTCAGTATAATTTCTTCTAATTACAAAAGTTAAGGATTGAAATGTCATATGATCTTGCTATACCACTACTGGGAAAAATCTCCCAAAATGCACCAATCCATTCCAGTGACACTAGTATATTTGTGTTCATTACAACACTATTTACAATAGCAAAGTCATGAAATCATCACAAATGCCCAATAGATAATAAAAATGTGGCATATTTATATGATGGAATACTACTCAGCCAGTAAATTTGCTAGTAAATGGATGGAATTAGAAGAAATTATATTGTTTTTGTTTTTAAAATATTTTACTTGAGAGGAGAAAAAAGGCTATTCACTTGCCACAACACATGTAAGAGGACAATTTTCCAAAATTCGTTCTTTCATTTCACTGTGTGTGCTTCAGGAATTGAACTCAGGTCACTAAGTTTGCAAGCAGGTCCCTTTAGTTACTAAATCATCTTATTGGCCTGATGGTTTATGTATATCCATTTTACTATTGTAATAATTCACATACTTTTATATTATGTATTGCTTAACTTGTAACTATAGCAACTGTTGGTCATTTAGACTTTTAATCTTCATTCTAGAAGTTTAAAAATGCATATGTCACCATTTGAATGATGTAATATTCTGAATTTGAGTATAAAGTTCTATTTTTTGGCTAAATTGAAATATTTGTTCACATATTAATTCCTCATTGATGTTAAAGCATTCCAGAATTTCTGTTTGACATCACTGATATGTTTATTTGTGTTTTGCTTCCAATTTTTTAATAATTGCCATTTTTAGCTTAGTGCTTTTCCCCTTTTACTTCATAATGATAAAGTTTTTAAAAATTTCAGAGACATGTATAGGAAAGTCCCACATACTCTTTATCCACTTCAATAAATGTTAATGATATTTTACATGAATATAGTACATATCAAATCAAGGATACTGGCATTGTTACAACTATTAGATTCTAGACCTTCCAAGTGCCCATCAAAGAGCTTTTCAAATCAAGCCACATCCTCTTCCATGAGGTTGTTGCTTTGAAGTGCTGACAGGTCACCTACTGCTCTCTTGAACTAACTCTTTTCCCAATAACCACTTTTCTCCACTCCACCACATGCCTGGGAATCTTATTCAACCTGGCTGCAGACATACAGCATAAGGCACATATTAGTCAAGCCTACTGCATGGAGACACAGAGTTTAAAGATATTATCTTATTATACTCCAACTTCCTGTATTTGCAAAGTGATCATAATTCATCCATGATTAGACTCCGTGTGTTGTTCCAGATCTACCTGACTCTATGTCTAGAAAAAAGAAAGTGGTGGAAAGGAATTACTGTCAAATCCAGAGGGTATGCATGCAGAGTGCCTAATCTATATTCACAGATGTCAGGGAGATTCTGTTGAAATCATTTCCTTCCCAGGAAACAAATGTCTGTGTACAACTTCTGTGTTTCTGAATAAAACTGCTGAGGCTTCCCAGAAGGGAGAAAAAACATTCGTAGCTCAGAGAGGACCCCTCCACCTCTACTTCCTCCCTCTTTCCTGAGACAGAAATAGTATATGATAAGCTTAGAACAGGATTGACATATTTCCTTAGACGGCTGGTTGTCCAAGGACAGAAATCATCAGTTAGAAGTGATATTAATAACTGTGGTGGAAATTTGTTATGCCATTTCTTAGAGAAATACTCAGGCATTTATTACTACTTTGTTTTCAAAGAAAAATATTGATTAAATATTGAATGACACATATAGTCTCTGTGCTTGTAAATTCTTAAATTAAAAGATAAGGTTACTTGTACGTCCTACATTCAATTTTAAATGGAAAGGTTTAAAATATACCATGGAAATCATGGTTACAAAAATAGTGAAACCTAATGTTATAGAAATGATTAGATTATTATATATTCACAAAATGGAAAGGTATAGATTTTTATGTTGAAAGCATATGTAGCATAGAACTAAGTAAACAAAAATGAAGCTATAAAGTGGCATTGTAGTATGGTCCTTTTATACATGTCTGTGAAAAATTGCTATTTAAACTTCACTTTCAATTTATATAAATTAACTTAGAGATTAGAAACAAAGCTTATTGGAGTAAGAAAACTGTTCTTAATTATGTTTGCAGCTACCACTGCACTGCTACTGATTTCAGCCCTGCTTTTGAGTTTTCTAAGCTCCAGCAGAAGGGGGTATATAAGGAAGTCTCTACTGTGGATAGTTCTAAGCAGACTGCCAGCAATAAAACACCCAGAAACAACTGGCTACAAAAGCCACTCACAAAAGTGTGCTCTCTATTGAAGTCTTGAAGTCTTGAAGAAACTTCATGGTTACAAGCCCAATACTATTGAGCTCTGTGAAAAAGTCCACTGAACATCTAATTCTCAAACTTACTTTCTAGCATCTGGTGTGAGAATTTACTCGGAACTTCAAAAACGGATTTGTGTTTCCAAGGTGTTGGTGCTTTGTAGGAGGCAAGCGAGGCATATTTGGCTGGCCTTTTTGAAGATACCAACCTGTGTGTCATCCATATCAAATATGCAGCAACTTTGACAAAATATATCCAGCTAGCACACCACATATGCAGAGAATGTGCTTAAGAAATCCACTATGAGGACTGGAGAGATGGTTCAGGAGTTAAGACTCTGTCCCACAAGCAGACTTTGTCTGACAAGCAGACTCTGTTTCACAAGTGGTCTGCACTTCTGGCCCCAGTGGGCAGAGCCTGGGAAATCCCAGAGCTAAGCAAGAAGTAAGTAGAAGAAGCAATCCAGGATGATTCCCAAAGTCACACTTAGTCCTCCACAGAGACACACAGTCCCCTCTAATACACACACGCACAAATAAATAAACAAACAAATAATAAATAAATAAATAAATAAATAGATAAAGAAATAAATTTTTAAAAAAGAATCCGCTATGATGGGAAACATTTCATTCTCAAAAAAATTTTTTTTCCTCTTCTTCATGTAGTTCTGAATGTTAGATTTTTTTTCTCCCCATGGGGTCAAAAAATATCTAAGTATATGACTGTGATTGGAAAACTAGGGAACTGAAATCAGATATTGGCAGTGTTTCTGTTTTCATATGTGTGTAAATTTTTAATGTAAAGGTGGGATGTACTGCATTAATGTAAGTCAAAATGTTTCAGTGAACAAGTTTCAGCACTTCAACTTTATAACAATTATAAATAAACCTGCTATTTTTCTAGACAATGCCTGCATTTGTTTTTTTATTAATAACTCTATTATTACAAAAAAATTCAAAATAGGAGTAAGCTTCACAACTTTGTGTAGAAAGCACAATTCTCAAGACATAAACAGAAATGCAATATCACAATACATTACACAAACACATAAAGACAGAAATTCAGAGAGACCCTACTCCATCCAAAAACCCAACCAAATTCACAGTTCCTAGTTATAAGAACCATAGCACCACGCCAATACAGTAGAGGCAGAACCCATCACACGACTATGTGCAATATCATCTTCCACTAAATATTTGGCCATCCCACGCTACTGAATTTATCACCCAAGCCTCTCAGATCCCTAAGTAGCTGTAATAAACTGAAAGTGTACAAATCCCATAATCTCATCAGAATACTCCAGATAAAAGCTTAATGCCAGCATCCGCATATAAGAAAGAATATGTGGCATTTATCTTACTGTATCTGTGAAAACACACTTAATATTTTGTTTTCAAGATACATCTGTTTGCCAGCAAATTATACAATTTCATCTTTCTTGTTAGTCAAACAATATTTCATTGTGTATATATGTACCAGTTTCATTACCCATTCCTCTGTTGAAAGGCATGTTGGTTGATTCCATTTTCTTGCTATTGTAAACAGAGTTGCAATGAACATGAATGAACAAGTGTTTTGTGGTAAGATGTAGAATTCCTTGGCAATATTACAGTAATGATATAACAAGGTCATATGGAAGTTTCATTTTTAGCTTTCTGAGGAGCCTCCATATTGATTTTCAAAGTGGTTGTACCAGTTTACATTCCCATCAGTAATGAATAAGTGTTCCCTTTTCTCCACATCCTTGCCAACATTCATTTTTTATTTGTGTTTTTGATCTTAGCCAATTTAACTGGGTAAGATGATATTGCAAGGTAGTTTTAATTTGCATTTCCACAATGATTGGGGAAGTTGAGCATTTTCAAAGATATTTGTTTGACATTTGAATTTCTTTTTGTGAGAAGTCACTGTTTAGCCCCCAGGGCCCATTTTTCATACTCTAGAGATTATTCCTTTTGTCAGAGTTCTAGCTAACAAAGATCTTTTCCCTTTCTGTGGGTTGTCTTTTTTTGCACAATTGAAAGTAGAATAGAAACTTTTTAACTTCATGAAATTCCACTTGTTGATTATTGGTCTTAGATTCTGGATGTTTGGGGTTCTTTTCAGAAAATCTTTCCCTAAGCTTATCAACTCAATTGTACTTGCCACTCTGTCTTCTAAAAGTTTCTCATTTAAACATTGAGGCTTGGAATTAATTCACTTGGAACTAATTTTTGTGAAAGGTGAGAGACAACGGTCAACTTCCATTCTTCTACATATAAATATCCAATTTAACCAACACACCACTTGCTAAAGATGCTGTCCTTTCCCCAGTGTGTATCCTTGGAAACTTTGTAAACAAACATACAAACAAACAAACAAAAAACCAAGTGGCTGTAGGAGAGTGAGCTTATATCTGAGTCCTCCATTGTAATACATTGATCAATATATTTGTTTTTGTGCCAGTACCATGCTATTTTTATTACTATGGCTCTGTAATATAGTTGGAAATCTGGTATGGTGATACCTCCAGCAATGTTTTTCTTACTCAAGATTGTTTTGACCTATTTATGTGTTTATTCTTCATATGAATTCTGAGATTTTTTTCCCACTTCTGTGAGGAGTTGAGATTTTAATTAGGAGTACATTAAATCTGTATATTACCTTTGGTATTATGGCGTTTTCATAGTATTGATCCTACCAGTCCATAAACATGAAAGATCTTTTTACCATCTACTATACTCTTTAATTTCTCTCAGTAGTGTTTCATAGTTTTCACTAATCAGTTCTTTCACTTCATTAGTTCGGTTTATTCCAAGCTATTTTCTTTTGAAGCTATATAGATTATCTCATATCTTTTTTGGTTTGTTTGTCTGAAGTATATAGGAAGGCTAATGATTCTTATAAGTTGATTTTGTAGATTCACACTTTACTGAAATTATTAATTATTTCAAATAGTTTCTTGGTAGAAACATATGAATCTCTCAAGCATAAAATCATATAATCTCAAAATAGAAATACTTTTTTTTCTAATCTGTATCCCTTTCATCTCCCTCTCTTGCTGGAGTGGTGAAAATGGATAGTCTTGTCTTGTTCCAGATTTTAGTAGGCATGCTTCAGGTTTTTCCCCATTTAGAATGGTGTTTGCCTTAGTCTTGTTATTGATAGCTTTTATTATACTGGGGTATGTCCACTCCATTCTTGTTTTTGCCAGAATTTTTATCATGAAGGGATGTTCAGCATCTACTGAGATGACCAATGGTTTTTGTATTTAAGTCTGCTAATATGATGAATCATATTTATTGATTTACATATATTAAACCATCCTTATACTGCTGTAATAAACCTGACTTGCTCATGATGTATAATTTTTGAATGTTTCTGTATATGATTCACAACTATTGTAAGGATTTTTGCATCTGTGTTCATTAGTGAGATCGACCTATAAATCTTTTTTTGATTTATATTTGGCTTTGTACTATCTCATCCAAAGAATTTGGAAATATTCCTTCTTTTTCTATTTCATGAAATAATTTGGGGAGTAGTGGCATTAATTCTTCTATGAAAGTCTTTTTTTCTGCCCAGGACCCAGATCAGGGTGGACTCTCTGCTCCTCAAAATTGAACAGAGTACAGAGAAAACCCAAGCAAAGCTCTAGGGAACAAACACCGTTCATCTGAAACCCTCTAAAATCATCCCATCACATGGGAGAGAATATTCACATCCAGCTCAAAAATAAGTAAACCCTTTTTACCATCCTGTTACTCTCAATTATTAGTCACCTTAGTTTAACTTTTCCATCTAGCCACCCCAAAATGCATACAACTTCAGGGACTATACCATTCACCCTCACATATCGCCAAGGAAGTAAGCCTAAAAAGTGCACTACCATACTAATTTTCATTCTCTGTCTACTAAACCTGACTTAATTGATGTGCTTATAGTCCAACAGCCTCATCTAGGAAATAACACCAATACCAGACAAGTGTACCCAACTCCAAGGCAAACACTAGTAATAACTGCTCAAATTTAGTATTACTATCTAATTTCAGTTCAGTCAAAAACACAGAAGCAAAAAGAAGGTCATAAGAGATAAAACAAAAATGCCCAGGTCACAACACAAATCCATGAGAAACAAAAACCAAGACAATAAATCTCATTTCGAAAGAATTAACCCCATAATGACAGATTCCAACCACAACAAACTCACAGAAAATAGCCAAGAAAGCCATACCCAAGATACTGATTTTTAAAGCCTGATCTTTACTATGACCAAAACAATGAAAGAGGAAATCTGGGAGGAGTTAAATAACCACATCAACTACTTTGAACAGGAACACAACAGGCACGTGTAGGAGATGAGAAAAGCAGTTGAAGAAAGAAAAATAGGCATAGATCAGTTAAAACAATTTCAAGCAGAGTTTAAAATCGAACTAAAAGACAAGTCATCTTCAACCCAGAATTCAACAGAGTCTTAGCAGCAGAACTAATGAAGCAAAAAAAAAAAAAAAATAGAATATTAGATCCTGAAGACAAAGTGGAAGAACTAACCAGTTCAATGGAAGAGGTTGTTAAAGCCCAAAAGACACTTGAGTAGAATATTGTTATGGCATAACTTAAAGAAGCCTAACATGTACATTCATATAATACCACAGCAAGAATCCCAAAATACCACACCTGAAGAAATTTTTCAAATTATCATAAAGGAAAACTTTCCACATCTAAAGAAAGAGAGGCCCATCCACATGCGGGAGGCATTGTGTATCCCAGACAGATATGACCAAAATAGAAACTTGTCATGACAAATAATAGTCAAAACACTACACATACAAGACAAAGAAAATGTGCTAAGAGCTTCAAGAGAAAAAAAAAGTCACTTTTAAAGGTAAACCTATTAAAATAACAAATGATGGGCGCTGGAGAGGTGGCTCAGGGGTTAAGCCTCTGCCTTGCAGGCAGAAGGTCCTGAGTTCGGATCCTAGACCCCACTTATAGACGCCAGGTGGAAGCGAGGGCGGCTTGCATTTCCGGTCCTGGTAGGGCGGAGCCTGTGAATCCCCGGGCAGAGTAAACAAGGAGGTGGAGGCATCCATGGTGGTTCCCGAATTCGTCTGTGGTTCTACACACACATACACATACATACACATACACATACATACATATACACATACACATACACATACATACACACACACGCATACATGCATACACGCACAATTGAATAAATAAAAAAAAATAACAAATGACTTCTCAATGGAAACAGTAAAAGCCAGAAGAGCTTGGAGAGACATACTTCAAGTACTGAATGAGCAAAAATATTAACCCAGACTGATATACCCAGCAAAACTATCAGTCATGATTGAGGGTGAAAGAAAAATTTTCCACCGTAAAGAAAGCTTACATGACCACCAAACAAGGCCTTCAAAAGATGCTAGAAAAGATACTCAAGCTTGAAAAAAAGAACAAACATATCCAGGAGGACAGAAGGGAAGTATAATACCACCAAAACCTACAAGCTAAATGATACACTTATGAAAGCCACTAAACATAAAAAGTATCAGGAATTAAAAGCAATTTCTCCATTATAACACTAAATGTCAATGGAATTAACTCACCAATCAAAAGACAGAGATTACAAACATGGATCCCATCCATCTGCTACTTTCAGGAAACACACCTCACCACAAAAGACAGGCACATTCTAAAAGTAAAAGGCTGGTCAAAAATTCTGCAAGCTAATGGAGCCAGGAAACAAGCAGGGGTAGCAATTATGCTATCTGACAAAGTGGACTTCAAACCAAAAAAAAATCTTAGAGACACAGAAGGGTAATACATTTTAGTCACAGGAACAACTCACCAGGAAGACTTCACAATACTGAACATATACACACCTACTAAGGGCTCCTCCACATTCATTAAGCAAATGCTACAACATCTAAAACAAGAAATCAATCCCAGAATGATAATTCTTGGGGATTTCAATACCACCCTCTCAACTTGGGATAGATCAACAGGCCAAAAACTCAACAGGGACACTTTAGAATGTAATCACACCCTTACTGAAATGGACCTTGCAGATCTCTAATGAACTTTCCATCCATGTACCAAAGAATACACATTTTTCTCAGCAGCCCAGGGAACTTTCTTCAAAATAGATCACATATTGGGACACAAAACGAATCTCCACATTCACAGGAAAGTTGAAATTCTAGCCTGTACCCTATCAGACAACCATGGTCTAAAGTTTGACATCTGCAACACAACAAACAACAGAAAATACACTAACTCTTGGAAACTAAACACTATGATGTTGAATGAGAATTGGGTTCAAGAAGAAATCCTAAAGGAAATTCAAGATTTCCTAGAGGCAAATGATAATGAAAATACAACTTATCAAAATCTCTGGGACACAATGAAAACCATCCTAAGAGAGAAGTTTATAGATCTTAATGCCTATATCAAAAAAATGGAAACATCACAAGTAAATAACTTAGCACTTCAGCTTAAAGCTTTAGAGATACAAGAGCAATCCAATCCCAAAAGCAGTAGAAGAGAGATTAGCAAAATCAGGGAAGAAATATCAGAAATTGAAATAAAGAAAATATACAAAGAATCAATCAGTTGAAAAGCTGGTTCTTTGAAAAAAATCAATAAAACTGATACACCTCTAGCTAAATTAACCAAAATCAAGAGAAAGAACACCCAAATTAACAAAATTAGAAATGAAAATGGAGCTATCACAACTGATACCCAAGACATTCAGAGAATTATAAGGTCATATTTCAAAAACTTATACTCCATGAAATTTGATAACACAAAAGAAATGGATGAATTCCTAAGTAAGCACAACTCGCCTAAGTTGAATCAGGACGTTTTGAATTATTTAAATAGTCCTATAACAAATGAGGAAATTGATAAAGTAATCTCAAATCTTCTCACCAAAAAAAATGTCCTGGACCAGATGGATTCAGCACAGAGTTCTACCAGACATTTAAGGAACAACTGACACCAATACTCCTTAAATTGTTCCATCAAATTGGAAAGGAGAGAACACTGCCAAATTCTTTCTATGAAGCTAATATCATACTAATCCCAAAACCTAATAAAAACACACTTAAAAACAACCATAGGCCAATCTCTTTGATGAACACAGATGCAAAAATTCTCAACAAAATCTTAGCAAATCGGATTCAAAAACATTTCAAAAAGTTCATTCACATGGATCAAGTAGGCTTTATCCCAGGCACACAAGGTTGGTTCAACATACACAAATCAATAAATATAATCCATCATATAAACCAATCCAAAGTCCAAGACCACATTATACTCTTGATAGATGCATAAAAAGCTTTTGACAATATCCAATAGCCTTTTATGATCAAAACTGTAGAGACATTTGGAATGGAAGGAACCTTTATCAACATAATAAAAGCTGTATACGACAAGCCAACAGCAAGGATTATACTCAATGGGGAAAAATTGGAAGCATTCCCACTTTGATCAGGAACTAGACAAGGCTGTCCACTCTCACCACTTCTATTCAATATTGTACTTGAAGTCTTAACTGGAGCCATAAGACGGACAAGAGAGGGAGATAAAAGTGATTCAAATTGGCAAGGAAGAAGTCAAGATATCTGTATTTGTAGATGACATGATCATATACCTGTGATCTCAAAAACTCCACCAGGAAACTCTTGGAACTAATACAGAAATTCAGCAGGGTGGCAGGATACAAAATAAATGTACAAAAATCAGTGACCTTCTATCCCTAGGATGAAAGAAGTGAAAAAGCCCTAAGAGAAACAATCCCATTTTTTAAAAATGAAATACCTTGGTATAAACCTAACCAAGGAAATAAGAGACGTTTACAATGAAAACTTTAAAACCCTAAAGAAAGAAATTGCAGAAAACACCAGAAGATGGAAAGACCTCCCATGTTCCTGGATTGGCAGAATCAATATCATAAAATTGACCATCCTACTAAAGGCAATATACAGATTCAATGCTATACCAATCAAAATCCCCAAGCAATTCTTTAAAGAAATTGACCAAACAATCTCAAAATTCATATGGAAACACAAAAGGCCCAGGATAGCAAAAACAATCCAGAGTAACAAAAACACTGCTGGAGATATCATCATACCAAACCTTAGTCTATACTACAAATCCATAGTAATAAAACAGCCTGGTACTGGCTCAAAAGTAGACACATAGATCAGTGGATAAGAGTTGAAGACCCAGACTTAAGCCCACACAATTCCAGCCATTTGATCTTTGACAAAGGGGCCCAAAAAATTCAATGGAAAAAGAATAGTGTCTTCAACAAATGGTGTTGGCAAAACTGGATGTCCACATGCAGAAGATTAAAACTGGACCCGTACTTGTCACCATGCACAAAAATAAATTCCAAGTAGATCAAGGACCTCAATATAAGGCCAGAGACTATAAAAACCCTAGTTGAAAGGGTGGGGAACTCCCTCAAGCAGATTGGGCTAGACCACCCTTTCCTAAATAGAAATCCAATCGCACAAGCACTAGAACCAACACTCAACAGATGGGATCTTATGAAAGTAAAGAGCTTCTTTTCAGATAAAGAGATTGTAAACCAAGCCAAAAGAGAATAGGAGAAAATCTTCACTAACCACATATCTGATAGACCTCATAAATATGTATTATTTATTCCCTGTAGCCTCTTTGATGTATTTATCCTTCTTTTTTAAAATTTTTTTATTATTTATTCAATTGTGCGTGTGTGTACACATGTGTGTATGTATGTGTGTGTGTGTGTGTAGAACCACAGGCGAATTTGGGAACCACCATGGACGCTTCCACCTCCTCCTTGTTCACTCTGCCCCGGGATTCACAGGCTCCGCCCTACCAGGACCAGAAGTGCAGGGCACTCCCGCTTCTGTCTGGCATCTATACATGGGGTCTAGGATCTGAACTCAGGACCTTCTTCCTGCAAGGCAGAGGCTTAACCCCTGAGCCACCTCTCCAGCCCCGTATTTATCCTTCTTATTCATCTTGAGTATTGCTTCCAATATTCTTTGTAACCCTGGCTTAGTAGCCTGTTTCTGTCATGGAATATTTTTGTCATTTTTATCATGATCAACAGTTCTGCAGATACAATAGTCTGGGTTGGCATTTGTGTTCACTCATAACTTGTATTATGTCTCTCCAAGTCTTTCTCCCATCTTGTTTTCCAGTTTTGATACACTGTCTTCCATGTGATCAATTCTATTTTTGAGACTCTCTATTGAATTTTACTGGCACTGCTTGAATTTTCCAATTCAAGTGTTATTTCAATTTGAGTTTTTTGTCAGTGTTTCTAAATATGTTTTCAAATCTTTAACTGTTTCTCTAATTGTGTCTAGATGCTTATTTATGTTTTCTTGGTCTTCTTTCCTGCGTTTATTGTATTTTTCATATTTGTTTAAATGTTCATCTACATTCTCTTGGATCTGCTACATGATGTTTGCAATTGATCTTTAGATTTCAATGTTGAGATGATTTCTCTCTTGGTTTCCAGTAGAATTTAATTTGGATTGGTGATTCTGGGGGAGAAACATCTTTTTTTGGCTTCTTAAGTTGTTGTTGTTTTTCTTATTTAACATGGACATCTGGAATTAATGTGGGTCGCACAAACTTGCCTGGATAGCATGCAGTTGAAAGCTCCTGGTTCCTGGGTGCGCAGGTAACCCAGTAAGCACAGAGGGTGAGGGATTGAATGGTGTATAAGCTTGCTTCAGTACCACATGCTTGAAAGGCCTGGCCCCTGAATATATGGACTACTCCCAGTGAGAATAGAGAATAAGGGAGAAGACAGCCCATAAACTTGCCTGGGTCTTGATTTTTTTAAAAAATAATTAAATTTCTTATTGGTGGCAACTAGATGGTATTTATAGAGTTTCTGAGTTGTTCTACATGCAAATACATATTCTTAATGTTTTCTGTCTTCTGTACTGTTTCTGTAAGTTTGTTATTAAAATACATTAAACTAAAAAAAAAGAAAACTTTTTTATTAGAGGAAGTGATGTTTTCTTTAACTTCTTTCATCATTATTATACTTAGACAGCAATGGTAAAATGAAGAATGACAATTGGTAGACAAGGTTAAACAGCATGAAGAATTATTTTTAAAAATATTATATAGAGTCATCATTCTCAATGGTGGAGTCAAACACTGCACTCCAGGCTCAAACTGCTTTAGTTGGCAGCTGCCTTTCATAAACATTCTCACAACACCATCATGCATCATCTGGACTTCATAGGTAGCACAAACATTCACAGTATTTGATGCATTACATCCTATCTGTAAAGGAAAGGAAAGGGCTAGTGGAACAAGCTTAACAAATAAATAAGGCAAAGGGAAAGACTCTTACTTTTGTTAGATAAGGGATAAATCAGACCATGGCATTTCAATGTCATGCCCCAAATCTCAGAACAAGTAACTACTATAAAGACTATTTGTTTATGTTTTAGATTTAGCAACTCAATTTTATTGGAGTAAAAGTCGAACACCTACTACTGAGTTAATTCTTATCTTCTAGCTATGCCAAAGATTCGTTTATAGACCCAAAGATCAAATTTTGAGTTTATCATAGTTACAGGCATCAACTGAATGGTTGAGAATTTTGAGCTTTGGAAACATTTCTAAAGAATTGGTAGCTCAATTAAGTGCTGAGCAAGTCTGCAGGAGCTTGTCTTATTGGTGGGTTGGGCTAGTCTCTGGACAGGTGAATAAGATAGAGGGAACTGGTTGAAGAATGTGGTATCTTTCTGTATACTTGGCCACACATATTGGTCTGGTAAAGGAAGATTGTTCCTTTTAGCAATCCTGGATTTGGTATGCTTGGTTCCCTCTACCCTTGGTGTTGCTGTGAGCTTTTCTGCCAAGCTGGAGAAGGAATTATAACTGGAGTATTGTAAGGTAAAATAAAACCTTTTGCTCCCTTAATCCCCTTGGTCATGGAATTTATCAGCAAACATGCAGAGTAAATGCAACAAGTTTTATCTGCTGAACACATTTTTTTAGGGTTCAGCACCCTAGGATGAACTATACAAAATAATCCTTTCCTATAACAAGGCAACTGAAAAATATATATTTAATGACTATCTAAGTTTTGTTGAGTTCAAAGCTAGAGGCTGACTTTTGAGTGACATAGAACAAAAATATAAGTGCTTCATTCCTAGTGTTCATGGTTTAATTCAGAATTATGGACATTATAAATTATGATTCATGTCTCAAAGAAAAAATACAGGATACTATGAGTAGACAAGATAAAGTATTTTTTAACATTTTTTATTATTATTTCCGCTCATACAAACTTAATAGGTAGACCAGTTCCCTCTCCCCTCCTCCTCCCCCCGAACCCCCTGTTCCCCCTCCCTCTCTTCCCATCTCCCAGTGCCTCCCCCCCAATTCCCAGAGAGTCCTTTATTGTGTATGCCTAACTCTCCTCTTGGTCCTCCTTTCCGATGACGTACAAGGACCCAGTGGCATTTCCCTGAACCCTTTCTCCTGTTCCCCTTAAGCATAGGAACACTACTATGGCCATCAATCCCTTGCCTCCAAGGATCTTGGTGCCTTTAGCCGATGTTAGACTTTGTGAGGTCAATAGTGTGATGGACATGGCGCAGGGCATGCAAAGTCCTATTATGATTGCTTCAGCCCCATCTAGTGTGGAGACTCTTCAAATCATTACTCCCCCCATCCTTTTGCTCTTACAATCTTACCACTCCCTCTTCCGCAAATGTCCCTGAGCTTCAGGATGGGAGGAGATTAGGCTGGCTTAGTTCTATGTGGATGATATAGAGTCTCTGAAGTTCTGGATTGTGGTTTGTTAATTTTCTTTTGCAGTTTTGTTGCTCCTGCAATGCCCTTCACTCCATTCTGATGGGCACTGTATGTCACCCCCTGGTCAGAGACAAAAAACTGTTAAACTGGAGTCTTGTTATAATAGCACATTCAAGGGTAGATGTAATAAAAGCAGGAAACCTCGGTGAGGGAGGGATCAGTCACCCATTTGCAAAATGATCTCTTTTCATCTGCCAGACTATATGTCCTCCCCTTCTGGTGAGATCATACCCCCTCAGTTGTACATGATCAGGAATTGGAGGGCCATACCAGACACAAGGAGAGAGGGGACCATGTTACAGCAGAGAAAATCGACCTCCAAGGAATGCAAGTAAGTAATGTGACACCTGGTTAAGATAAAGTATTTATCAAATATTTATATCAACCTTACATAATTAGAATTGTTCATTGTAGTGATAGAAACCTAGGTTAATTAGGTTATTATATATCATAGTTAGATACAGGGGTCCACTTGATGGTTGAGGGTTAGAGCTCTGGGCATATTTGTAGATAATTAATCATTGAATTAAGCACAGAATAAACCTGCAGGAGCTTGTCTAGTTAATGGGGAAGGCCCAGCCCATGGTGGGTGGAATTAGGTCCTGGACAGATGAGTAAAATACAGGGAATTTGGTTGAGAAATTAGGCATTCTTCTGTATACTTGGCCAGACATGCTTGTCTGGCAAATCCTTCTCCAGCTCTTATGTGGACATGGTGTATCAGTTCTGCTGACTCTCGTGTTGGTGTGCGTGCTCCTGTCAAGCTGGACAAAGAACTGTATCCAGATTATCATAAGAGAATAAATCCCTTGTTCCCTTAAGCAGTTTTGTCATGATTTTATCAGCAACATACAGGCTAACTGCAACAGAAAAAGAGATGGAGAAAGAGAGAACACAAGAGAGAATGTAATAACTCTGGTAGTCTGAGTTTTCTAGAACTCAGATCCTGTGGTAAGGATTAAACTGCTAACACTTTTATTTGGGAAGCAGCAAGGGCAAAGAAGAAAGAAATGAGAGAAGAAGAGATTTGATCTTTGAGTAGTGTATTACCATGCTGATCTTGATCATATCAAGTGTTGCAGTTTGTCTTCATCTTGCTAATAAAGTCACAACCAAATAGCTCAAAGAAACAAGGGGGTTATTCTTGCATACAATTATCAGTTATAGTTCATAGTCCAACTTGGCAGGAGAGTTTACAGCAATATCAAGAGTCAAGGAAAACATCAGTGCTTGGTAGAGGAAATTTCAAAGCAACGTAGTCTTGACAATGTGATATGAATACTTTTTAGTTCTCTTGTTTGGAGTTATGAAAAAGAGTAAGGAACCAGACAGAAAGCAGTAAAGAACTGTGAGATCTGATGATAAAAATGCAATGGCAAATTTAAAATGTTAAACTAGTAGAGGCAGAGAACAAAATGTTGGCTGTTGTAAAGATTAGCTCCATTAGTAAATCAAAGCCTGCTCTCAATTTGGATAATAGAGAGACCTTACCTTGAGGGCAAGATTCTCAGAGAAAGATCCTACCCATAAGAATGCAAATCCTTTTGGAAGGAATGAGCTAAGGGGTAATTCCAAAGCAAGGGTCTGTTTCTCCCCTAAAACAACTGTCCAGGAGTGAAAGAGATTTTTCTTGCAGTCAGCACATAGAAACTGAATCAACTGTGATTTGAGGAGGCCAGTTTTGGCAAAGTTGTCCATGTGGTTCTGGTTTTAGAAACATCAAAGATGCAAGAGCGAGGAGGTCATGAATCTCTCTCCCAAGGTTTCAGAGAATGGCAGAATCCAGGTAGCATGTAGCAGAAAACCTGCAGTTTAGAGGCTCAAGAAGGGCAGTTTGTGCTGTGGAGTTAAAGCCTGGTTTGCCATTAAGAAGTAAACATTTTAGACATGCTAGAGACAATGTGGTACACCTTCCAAGGAGAGCTGTATACCCTGGGAGTAGACAGCCCAAGAGAATGATGTATTTTATGGGAAGCTACATTGGAGAAGTGGAGCCAAAGCCCTTTGGAACTGAGATGATTTCAATGAGAGGCTTACCTGTTGGACTTGGAGCTGCAGGACTTGGAGTTTGTCCTTCTGGTTTTCAGTCTTGTTATGAACTGATCTTTCCTAGATATGTCCCATTCTTTTCTTTTGGAATGGGAATGTTTATTCTGTGCCATTGTATGTTAAAAGCATTTAACTTGTCTTTGATTTTTTTTGATTTTACAGGAAGCTTTGAACTTTTGGACTGTGTTGGGACTACTGCTGTAGTCTGTGAGAACTTTTAAATTTGGATTGAGTATGGTTTACATAATGAGATGACAATGAGCCTGTAAGGGTCAGAGGTAGAGTATCATAGTTTGAGATGTGTCCCCCAGAGTCTCATGTTTGCAAAGGTCATGGCACCTTTGAGAGGTGGAACCTTGCTGCAGGAAGGTGGACATAGTGGTTAGACCTTGAGATGTACTAGTCCCACCCTACTTTCTTCTAGAGAAATCTGCTTTGGTAGCAAGCAGTCTTGCAGCTCTCATCTCCCATGATATTTGCAGTGACTTAGCTTCCTCTAGCTTCTGCCACCCAACAATGCCACATCCACCATGAAACACTGTATCTCCCCTCTGGAAGTGTAAGCTGAATAAATCTCCTTTCCCCCTTAAGTTGCTTGACTTTTGGGTTCTCTCACAGCAGCAGATAAACTAGCTACAATACCTACTCACCAGACTGCTAGTCTGAAAAAGAATGCCAAAGTATGCCAAACTACTTAACCAGCTTCCTCCTTCCTTTCCATCTAGCCAGTGAATTTTACCACACACCATGGACTGGGTCTTCTCAAATCAATTAGATACTCTCCTACAGACTGACTTAGCACTTGCCCTAATGTCACATATGTGCCCAGAGCTCAACCTTCAATTATCAAATTAAAATCTGCATCTAACTTGCACATCAAGTCATGAATAAAAACATCAAGGCCATAAAGGAATCCAGTGGGTCATCTGTACAACTTTCAGTGAAACCATCCTTTAGACCATTTCATGAGATTTAGAAGGAATGGAGAGGCTATGTGGTTCTGACCATATCTTATGCACTGGAATGCAGATTCTGAGTAAAGAGATCAGATCTTCCATGGGACATTGATTGGGGTGTGGGGTGATGCCTGAGGCAGCTGAAACCCCTAGATTAACCATGTTATACGCAGAAGCCTCCCCTGTGCCTTTAGATGTCTCAGTTTATACCAGATTGTTGCAAAAAATTACTACAATAGGATATGCTTAAGAAACATCCATTATAGATATACTTCTTGCATCTTTACTCCTGTAGACTAATGGGGGTTTATCAGTTGCATTTACATTCAGACCACAACCCAGTTCTTGAAGACAGAGGAAAATGAATTTTCTCTTTTCTGTTTTTGTCTTCAAAACACTGCTGAAACACACAACTAAATGATACAACCTCTCCAGTTTAGTGAGCTTCTGTTTCTTATGGGAGCATATGGTTGCCATAAGAGGGAGGAAAAATAGTTGAGAACTTTGATAGTCAGTCGTGACTTTTCAACTTACGCTTTTCAAGATTGCTACATTGCTAAATTTCTGAAACATATATAAATGATAGTTTTGGGAGGGTACCCAGATGCACTACTTCAACTGTGTGTTGCATTAGGCAGCTTTTCTGGCTGTGAATCAAGAATAGCATTTATGGCATCTTCATGTCACTGTGCACTATTTCAAACATATTTGTACATTGTGACATTTATTTTTCTCTTGAGGGCATCTTTCTAATATTGGATTACTGAATCGGAAAGAATTTGAAATTTTTTTTATACATGTGAACTAGAAAGCTATTTTTCAATGCTTCTAGCAATTCGGTATTCTTTTTTTTTTAAATGACTTGTTACCATGGCATTTTATACTCTACATAAATTTTGTTAGCTTAATAGCATAATGCTTTGCAAAATATTGAAATATAATTGTACATAAATATCCTCTTATTATTTTTTGTAAATAGCACTCTTTACTTATGCCATCAATTTCTGGACCTGAAATATGCCTAATTGCATTTCTGTTGCTATGATAAAACCATGAAAAAGGCTATTTAAGGGAGGAAAGATTTATTTTGGCTAATATTTTAAGGGTACTGTCCATCATGGCAGGGAAATCAAGACAGCAGGATCTTGAAACAGCAGCATCTGGTGACATTGCATCTGAAGTCAAGAAGAAAAGAACAATGACTGTTCAGTTAACTTTCTTCTCTTTATGAAATATAGGATTCATGTCCAGGGAATGGTACTGCCCACTTTTAAGAAGAGTCTTCCTACCTCAATTAACTTTATCTAAATAACCTCTCACAAGTGTTCAGGGCGGCTTTTTCCTAGGTGATTTCTGACTTTATCAAATGGATAATTAACATCAATTGTCACATGTCCACTCTTTGTGAACTTGATAACCAAACTCATTATCTCGTCATGATTTGAATGTGAGTTGTCCCTCACAGGCTCATGAGTCTGCATCTTTAGCTATTGTTAATATTTGTGAATGCTGTGGCACCTTTAGGAGGCTAAGCCTGCTAGAGGAAGGCATACCATTGTGAGAGAGCTTCAAGATTGGATGGCCAAGTCCTGCTTCCTCTTGTAGTTTGTGCTTGGTTTTTTTTTTTTTTTTTTTTGGCTCCATAATTATTGCTATGACTTAAATCAAACTCCAGCATCCATCTGCTGCCTGCTATGACTTTTCTGAAGTAATGGACTATATTTTCTCTCTGGAAATCATAACCCAGAAATCTTTCAGCTCTGTGTTTACTTTCTGGGCTTTGTAATCTGAGTTATAAAGGACTTTGATGAGTCTACCCCTTCAGATCTGTCACCTGCAGCACACATAGCCAGACTCTCTTTTAGGCTGAGTTCCTCCTTCATGCCTTCAGTTTTTCTCAGTGGATGTCCCATGGTCCTGGCACCTCAACATTCCAGGGTTTCCACTGAAGCTTTCACCTTCACAGCTTCATACATTGGCCTTCAGCATCTCATTTCAAAAATTTCAAGTCTCTCACACGTTGTCTCATCTTGGTTGCTCTCTAAACTGTGAAGTATGAGTCCATTACCCCTAAATAGTTTATCTTTCATGTCTGTAAAACCAGGACTTCATGGGAAATACAGCTAAGTTAGTATCACTGCCACCTTGAGATATAGTCTGGCTACCATGGATCAGAGTTATATCAGGTTCTCTGTTCTGACCCTGAGAAAACACTCTTTTAGAAGTTGCTTCAGTTACATTTATAATTCAGACTCTCTTCTCAAACAAGTTTGCATTTTTATAAGTTTTAGACTTTGGTGAGAGTGGTCTTTCTCTCAGGACATATTTTCTATTGTCCCAATACAGAGTAGAATGTCTCTCTACAATGTTTCCTGCCTCTTTGTCAGTATGTCTTGGCTACAAAGTTTTACTTGCTCAAACTTTTTCCTCCTTGACAAACTGTTCTGGTTTTTATGTCTTTCTGCCCAATATTTTGTTCTTTTTCACTGTAGTCCTTTATATAAGTGCAGTTAAAAATATCCATGCCAAAAAGCATTGAATGTCCCACTACTTTCAAAAAACAACTTTACTCAAGTTCTTGGGAAATGAGTAAAATAAATAAAAATTCTAGATAAAAATGTCATATTAAAGACTCTTAGACTGCTCCCTGACAGAGTCCAGTTCTTCCTGAAACTTCATGAGCCAGGCCTATATTGTCTGTATTTCTCTTAGCATTCTTGTCTTCCAAACTAGCACCAAAATAGTCTATAACATTCTGATTCCAGAATGCTAGGTTTTTCTAAACTGTTCCACATTCTATCTACAAAACTTCCAAAGGCCCAAGAACCACAAGATTAGATGTATCCAGCAACAGCCATACCTCTGGTGGTAATTTTTCTCTTTTTTTTGGTTGTTATTATTGCTATATAATAAAATACCCTGACAAAACTTTTTTAACTCTATTTTTTTATTTTTATAAGCATATTGAATACTTCCTGCTTCCCTTTACCCCTTCTTCCCATCCCCTCCTTTTACTTTATCAATCTCTTCCACTATCTCTCACCTTCATGCTTGTGTTCTTCTATGAACACCAGGGTTCCCTCTGGCTTGCCTATTCTTGTGGGGATTCAGGCTTCTGTGGCATACCAAGTTGCTTCTCTTTGGGCCACCCCACTGATATGGGCATTTCCCTTCACTCATCCAGCTTTAGTCCCTAAGGTTTCCACTGTATGTTCTTATCTTTCTTAAGTTCCTAGGTAGTCTATGGGGGCATGTTAGTATGTCGGTCATTATGCAGGTTTGGTAAGGACAAGTCTCACTGTGGTGAGTTCCTAGATGCAGCAGTCTTGCCTTGAGTGGAATGTCTTGTCCAATGGCGGACCTTCACATCTTTAGGTCTTACAATTTTACAACTCCCTTTTTGTGAGGTTCCAAAGCCTTAGGATAGGGAGAGATTAGGTTGGTCTGATTCTAGGTGAACCTTGATGAGTTGCTGGTACTTTGCATTATGGCTGTCCATTGCTGTCCATTTCATTGCTTTTCTATTGCTGTAGACTCCATTCTGTCAGGATGTTGAGATCCTCTACCTCCGTTGTAGAAGACTTCTTCTAGGCTGGATGTTAAGTGTTCTTCCAATGTATGGGTATAATAACAGCTATTTACAGAGCAGTTTGGTGTATTGTCTTCCTATCTATAGGTTCATTGTCTGTTTTTCCCTATTGATCTATTTCCTTCCCTTTTTTAAGGTTCTTGTTCTAGTTTACAGTAACAGGAATGTGTTCAATTCTGACAAGTGGGTCTGCAGTCCAATCAGAAAGCTGTTGGTTGTCTCCTTGACACTCATGCCACTATTACACTTGGTGGTCACCTGTTGCCATGGTGATTTTTATTACAACTTGCAGATCTCATGGGTTAATGAGGCCTATGATTATTTCTTTCTCCCAGCAGCTTCTACAGTATTCCTTGGTACTGTGTAAGCTATCCAGCAAGGAGGAAGTTCTCAGGCCAGTTCTAGTTGCTGTATTTTGCCCATGTTACGTGATCCATATGTGATGCATCTTCAGTAATAGGGTCTTACTGACAACTTTTTGGAGAGCACCAATAACAATGGCAAAAGCCTATAATGTTTGGGGGCCTTTGAGACCTCTTTGACCAACATTTTATCAGGAAGTGTCACATTCCTGTTACTTCTAGTATAATTTTCTCACTGGTTCTAAGTGGCAGTTCGCCTGCATGGTTGCTAGTAAATGACCATCAAATAGCTTAAGGAAACAAGGGTTTTTTTTCCTCTTATGATTGTTGGAGCTCAAGCCCTCAACTGTCAAGTTGACACCTGTGCCTAACTATGACATCATTCCTCTGTAGATGGGCCTGTTGGCTGATTCCTTTTTTTTTTTTTTTTTTTTTTTTTTTTTTTTTTTTGCTATTGTGAATAGAGCTGCAATGAACATAGATGAACAAGTGTCTTTGTAATAAGATATAGAGTCTTTTGGGAATATTCCTAGGAGTGGTATGGCTGGGTCACATGACAGTTCTATTTTTAACTTTCTGAGGAACCTTCACACAAATCTCCTTAGAGGCTGTACTAGTTATACTCCCATCAGTAGTAAATAAGTGTCCCTTTTTCTCTACATCATCATCAACATTCTCTGTTGTTTATGTTCTTGATCTCAGCCATTCTGACTGAGGTAAGATGGTATCACAGCGTAGTTTTAATTTGCAATTCTCTGATAATTAGAGAAGTTGAGCATCTTTTAAGGTATTTGTTTGATGTTTAAATTTCTTTTTAAGTTTAGTCCCTTTTTAGTTTCAGGGCCAATTTTTCAATTGAAATGTTTGCTCTCTTGGTATTGAGGGGATATATGGAAAAATACCCTCATAAAACAAAAAGTTAGCCAGGCCATAATCTACAACATGGGAACAAATAAAATTTTACAAAGGAACTATGGCTCAATCACGATTAGAACAGCCTGTAGGCAACTGTTTCCCACTATGTTCTAACAGGGAGTTCTTTCCCAAAGTCATGGTCTGTTAAACTGGTAAAAACAACCTATTAATCATAGCCTGGGAGTTCTGGCTCAACTGTTATGCTTTGTATGTAAGTTCTGCAGTTTTCACAAATAAATACTATTCTGCCTCCTCATTAAGGACTGCTCTCTAAGATCCTGAACTTGGAGAGTGGTCCTGGTGTGCCGGCCCACGTCTTCTAATAAAAACTTTTAAACTTCACCCGAATTGAGTCTGTGGTCTGAATTGTGTGAGTATTGGATCTCTCAATGGTGTTTAGTTTTTTGATCTCTTTATGTACTCTGGAGATTAATCCTTTGATCCTGACAAAACTTATTCCAACTCACAATTCAAGCATAGTCCATCATTGCAGGGAAGTCAAGGTAGTAGGATCTTCAACAGCCAGTCATATTGCAATGAGGTTGATCTTCTGGTTGTGGTTGCCAAATGTTATGGGGTCACTCTCCAGGAGTCTGTTATGTATCCAGGTTCTTGTGTTTGGAATCAAAGATTGAAACTAGAACACGAGTAGAGGAGGATCAAGGTAGAGTTTATTAGACCAGAGAAAGAATCAAACTCGCGGGCTCTAGACATAGAGTACCATGAGGGGTGGGTGCCAAAGATGGCTACCAGGGTCAGGCATTTTTATAAATGTAGGCAAGCCCAGGAAAAATGGCTTTTCCTCATTGGTTAGCTCATATTGAGGCCCAACCCTGTTGATCTTGTGCTCAAGGTGGGACCCTTCTTTTGATGGATTTATTTATCTACAATAAAGAACTAATCTCTATATCCTTTCATGAACAGAGGGTTGGGAGAAGTTGATGAAGGGCATGCTTCTTCAGGATAATCCCAGCAGTGGGGGAAAGCTTTCCAAAACCTTCAGAGACAGTCCCAGCATGGTTGCTCTAAAACTGCCTAAATAGTGCATCTTTAGTCAGAAAGAAGACAGCAAAGAATGCTAGTGCTCAACTAGCTTTCTCTTATATGCAGTCCAGGACCCAAACCCATGAGATTGTGCTGCCCACACATGGCACAGGTGGGTTTTCCCACCTCAATTAAACAAATCAGCATGATTCCCTCCACAGGCTTGTCCAATGTCAAATGATTTAAAAATCTCTCACAAGTCAGCCTGAATGCTTGTCTTTTAGATAACTCCAGACTTGGCAAAGTTGACAGTTAATACTAACCATCACAAGATAAAAGGAAGAGAATGAGAAGAACTATGATGAGTAAATGTCTTCTTTGAGGAAAAACACAAAACTAATATTAAAAGAAAAAAGTTCTAAGCCGAAGAGAGGAATTAACTATGTTGGGAGATATAGCAGAAATAAGTCATAGCTTCCTAGTGATCCCCTTAATAGCCTGGAGAGTTCCCCTAAATATTTAGGAACTTTGCCTCAGACTTAACTGGACTGTGACTTTGACATAGAAAAGAATTTCAAGACTGGCCAATAGCAGAGTTAGAATATAATAAAAATAGATTTAATTGTTTCATGATTCTTCTTCCGATGTTTTTATGTATCCAGGTTCTTGTTTTGGGAGTCGAACACTGAAACCAGAACATGCATAGAGGATTAAGGCAGAATTTATTAGAGGAGAGAATGGAACTCATGGACTGCAAACGTAGAGTGCCATGAGAGGGGCAAGGGCACCCTGGACAACTCATGGATTCCACGAGGGGCAAAGAGCAGAAAAAGAATTTACAGACTCCTTCCATGAGGGGCAGGTGCCAAAGATGGCTGCTAGGGTCAGGTAATTTATACACTTAGGCAAGAGTGGGGAGGGAATGGCTTTTTCTCATTGGTCTGTCCATATAAGGGTCCAATCCAGTTGATCTTGTGCCAGATTTGATGGTAGGGCTTATCTGTAATAGAGATCTAATCTACATATCCTTTCATTATCAGAGATATGGGGGAAATTGGTAAAGGGTGTGTTCCTTCAGGATAATCCAATGAGGGGGGATGACTTTCCAAGACCTTCAGAGACTGTCTCAGCATGGCTGCTCTAAAACTGCCTAATTACCATGAGGAATAGGAAAAGAGAAGCTCTCAGAAAGAAATACAAAACACTAGAGAGTGTGGATGTGGGCATCTCTAAGAAAGTGTTGCAGCTTTTTTTTTTTTTTTAACCATAGTCATATACAGGATTTTGGTGAGATTTGAAGTCATTAACATGAGACCAAAGTGTGGTTATTTTGCAGCACCTGAAAAAATTACAACTGATAAGGTTAAAGTCTATATCATAGAGATATAAGAAGATAGTATATATCGTAAACAAGCTCTGTACTTCTCAGACCCGTGAAAAGAATGAGGCCCTACCTAAGGTCATATACCTTTAGGCTTTAAGCTTATTTCATTGTTCTTTTAATAAAAATATTTACATATGAAAGAAATATTATCTCTATGCTTGAAAACTTTACAGCAGACATGTTAATTAAGCTGGAACTATTGCTTCTTGGCTTGTGAGAGGCCCCGTGGTGAGAGGCTTCAAAAGTTTTCTCATGTTTCCCTAATTTCTCTGCCTTTCTAACATGCTTCAGTTAGAATCTGAAGAGATGATGGAATGAAAGAGTCAGGGACTCTAGTATTGAATGTGATTTTTTAAAGTGCTGGAAGTAATAGATGCTATGCTGAGTGCAATTTTGAATTAGAGATAAAAGATACCAAGGAAATTTGGGTTTTATTATGCAATGAAATTTCATTTTAAAAAATGCAGTTAGAAAAGGTAATTTTCATTATGATGACCACAGTTCTGACTTAAGTATAAATATAGGACTACATCAAACTCCTTTTCAAAGTTGGAAGATATTGTGGAGAGTACACCTTTTCTTCGTAAATCCACTGAAGAATTAATGCACTTTGTAGTTTAGACCTGGATCTATTCATAAAGAGATAATTGTAGTGTTGGGTGAATGAATTGTTTTGAAGAGAAATAACTCCCTCTACAGGTAAAAGTCTTTAAATATCCTCAATGTATATTCAACATTCTAAAGAACTGCTATCTTTTCTTTTTTTTATTTTAATACATTTTTATTATTATTTCAGCTCATACAAACTTAATAGGTACACCAGTTCCCTCCCTCCCTCCTCCTCCCCCCCGAACCCCCTGCTTTCCCTCCCTCCCCATCCCCCTGTGCCTCCCGCCCCAATTCTCAGAGTCCTTTCTTGTGCATGCCTGACTCTCCTCTGGGCCCTCCTCTCTGATGACGTACAAGGACCCAGTGGCATTTCCCTGAACCCTTTCCTGTGTTCCCCTTAAGCATAGGAACACTACTGTGGCTGTCAATCCCTTGCCTCCAAGGATCTTGGTGCCTTTAGCAGATGCTAGACTTTGTGAGGTCAATAGTGTGTTGGACATTGCACAGGGCATGCAAAGTCCAATTATGATTGCTTCGGCCCTAACTTGTGTGGAGTATCTTGCAAATCATTGCTCCTCCCATCCTTTTGCTCTTACACTCTTACCGCCCCCCTCTTCCGCAAATGTCCCTGAGCTTCAGGATGGGGAGAGATTAGTCTGGCCTAGTTCTAGGTGGTTGATATAGAGTATCTGAAGTTCTGAATAGTGGTTCGTTGATTTTCTTTTGCAGTTTTGTTGCTCCTGCAATGCCCTTCACTGCATCGTGATGGGCACTGTATGTCACCCCCTGGCCAGAGACAAAAAGCTGTTAAACTGGAGTCTTATTATAAGAGCACATTCAAGGGTAGATGTAATACTTATACCCAAAAGTGGAATCAGAGGGTCATATGGCATTTGGCAATGGGAGGGGTCAAACACCCATTTGCAAAATGGTTACTTTTTAATCTGCCGGATTATATGCCCTCCCTTCTGGTGAGTTCATACTCCCTTAGTTGTAAATGATCAGGAACGAATGTCTGTGAACTTAACTAGGTGTAACATTACTTTCTTGCAGTCCTTGATGGAGGCTTATTTTCTCTACTGTAACATGGTCACTTCTCTCCTTGTTTCTGGTGTGGCCCTCCAACCCCATCCCTCCTGTTCATAATCCTTGCAATTGCTGTAGGTAATACATAGATTTACCTATGAGTGTCTCAAGATGGGCTGGGTGGGTTTGGTATTAGGAGCCACCTATTAGGGAGTAGGTACAGCACTTAATTTTCTGGGTCTGGGATACTTCGCTTAATATAATTGTTTCTAATGACATCCATTTCCCAGCAAATTCCAGTAATTCATCATTTTTGATGGCTGAGTAGTACTCCATTGTATAGATGTAACACTATTTCCTTATCCACTCGTCAACTGTTGGGCATTTGGGTTGATTCCATGTCTTTGCTATTGTAAACAGTGCTGCTATGAACATGGTCGTGCTTGTGCTATTGAGGTGAACCTCTGTTGTATGGGGGGTTATACCCAAAAGTGGAATTGCAGGGTCATATGGCATTTCAATCTTTAATTTCTTTAAGAATCTCCAGACGGCTCGCCAGAGTGGCTGTATGAGCCTGCACTCCCACCAGCAATGTAGGAGAGTTCCCCTCTTTCCACATCCTCTCCAGCATTTGTTGTTGTTTGTATTGTGGATTTTTGCCATCCTGACCGGGGTGAGATGATATTAAAGGGAAGTTTTGGTTTGCATTTCCCTGATGGCTAAAGAAGTGGAGCATTTTTTGAGATATTTGTTAGACATTTTAATTTCATCCCTGGTAAAATTTCTTTTAAGTTCCAGGGCCCATTTTGTAATTGGGCCATAGGTTTCCTTGATGTTTAGTTTTCTAAGTTCTTTGTGCACTCTGGACAGTAGAGCTCTATCAGATATGTGGTTAGTGAAGATTTTCTCCCATTCTGTGGGTTGCTTTTGAGCTCGTGTTACAATCTCTTTATCTGAACAGAAGCTCTTTAATTTCACAAGATCCCAACTGTTGAGAGTTGGTAGCAGTGACTGTGCCATTGGATGTCTGTTTACGAAATGTTGGCCTAGCCCAATCAGCTCGAGGGTGTTCCCTATCCTTTCAACTATGGTTTTTATAGTCTCTGGCCTTATATCAAGGTCCTTGATCCATTTAGAATTAAATCTTGTACATGGTGACAAGTATGGGTCCAGCTTTAATCTTCTGCATGTGGAGATCCAGTTTTCCCAGCATCATTTGTTGAAGATGCTGTTCTTTTTCCATTGGATTCTTTGGGCCCCTTTATCAAAGACCAAATGGCTGTAATTTTGTGGGCTTATATCTGGGTCTTCAGTCCTTATGCATTGATCTGTGTGTCTATTTTAGAGCCAGTACCATGCTGTTTTTATAAATATGGATTTGTAATATAGACTAAGGTTTGGTATGGCAATACCTCCAGCAGTGTTTTTGTTACTCAGGATTGTCTTTGCTATCCTGGGTCTTTTGTGCCTCCATCTGAATTTTGAGATTGTTTGGTCAACTTCTTTAAAGAATTGCTTTGGGATTTTAATTGGTATAGCATTGAATCTGTATATTGCCTTTGGTAGGATGGTCATTTTTACGATGTTGATTCTGCCAATCCAGGAACAAGGGAGGTCATTCCACCTTCTGGTGTCTTCTGCTATTTCTTTCTTTAGGGTTTTAAAGTTTTCATTGTAAAGGTCTTTTACCTCCTTGGTTAGGTTTATACCAAGGTATTTCATTTTTTTAGGGGCTATAGTAAATGGGATTGTTTCTCTCAAGGCTTTTTCACTTCTTTCATTCTGGGCATATAGGAAGGCCTCTGATTTTTGCACATTTATTTTGTATCCTGCCACCCTGCTGAACTTCTCAATTAGTTCCAGGAGCTTCCTGGTGGAGTTTTTGGGATCACTCAGGTATAAGATCATGTCATCTGCAAATAGGGATAGCTTGACTTCTTCCTTGCCGATTTGAATCTCTCTTATTTCCCTTTCTTGTCTTATGGCTTCAGCTAAGACTTCAAGTACAATATTGAATAGAAGTGGTGAGAGTGGACAGCCTTGTCTAGTTCCTGATCGAAGTGGGAATGCTTCCAATTGTTCCCCATTGAGCATAATCCTTCCTGTGGGCTTGTTGTATACAGCTTTTATTATATTGATAAAGGTTCCTTCCATTCCTACTGTCTCTAGCGTTTTGATCATAAAAGGCTGTTGGATCTTGTCAAAAGCTTTTTCTGCATCTATCGAGAGTATCATGTGGTCTTGGACTTTGGACTGGTTTACATGATGAATTACATTTATTGATTTGCGTATGTTGAACCAACCTTGTGTGCCGGGGATGAAGCCTACTTGGTCCCCATGAATGATCTTTTTAATATGTTTTTGAATCCGATTTGCTAAGACTTTGTTGAGAATCTTTGCGTCTGTGTTCATCAGGGAGATCGGCCTATAGTTTTCTTTTTTAAGCGAATCTTTATTAGGTTTTGGGATTAAAACGATATTAGCTTCATAGAAGGAATTTGGTAGTGTTCCTTCCTTTGCTATTTGATGGAACAGTTTAAGGAGTATTGGTGTTATTAACTCCTTAAATGTCTGGTAGAATTCTGTGCTGAATCCATCTGGTCCAGGACATTTTTTGGTGGGAAGATTCGAGATTACTTCCTCAATTTCCTTATATGTTATAGGACTATTTAAATAATTCACAACTTCCTGATTCAATTTAGGTAAGTTGTGTTTACTTAGAAATTCATCCATCTCTTTGTGTTGTCAAATTTCACAGAGTATAAGTTTTTGAAATATGATGTTATAATTCTCTGGATTTCTTGGGTATCAGTAGTGATAACTCCATGTTCATTTCTGATTTTGTTAATTTGGGTTTTCTCTCTCCTGCTTTTGGTTAATTTAGCTAGGGGTGTATCAAGCTGCATTGTTAAGTTGTTTATTTCTGATGTTTCCATTTTTTTGATGTAGGCATTAAGAGCTATGAACTTACCTCTTAGAACAGCTTTCATTGTGTCCCAGAGATTTTGGTAAGTTGTATTTTCGTTATCATTCACTTTCAGGAAATCTTGAATTTCCTTTTTAATTTCTTCCTGAATCCAGGTCTCATTCAGCATCATAGTGTTAAGTTTCCAGGAGTTAGCGTATTTTCTCTTGTTTGATGTGTTGTGGATGTCCAGCTTTAGGCCGTGGTGGTCTGATAGGGCACAGGTTAGAATTTCAACTTTTTTGTATATGTGTAGATTCGTTTTGTTGCCCACTATGTGATCTATTTTGTAGAAAGTTCCGTGTGCTGCTGAGAAAAATGTGTATTCTTTTGTGCGTGGGTGAAAAGTTCGATAGAGATCTGTAAGGCCCATTTCTTTCAGGGTTTGATTAAGTTCCAAAGTGCCTCTGTTAAGCTTTTGACCTGTTGATCTATCCCATGTTGAGAGGGCAGTGTTGAAGTCCCCAAGAATTATCGTTTGGGGGTTGATTTCTTGCTTTAGACGCTGTAGGGTTTTCTTAATGAATGTGGAGGGGCCCGTATTGGGTGCATATATGTTCAGTATTGTGAAATCTTCCTGGTGAATTGTACCTGTGACTAAAATGTAGTATCCATCCGTGTCTCTTATAATTTTCTTTGGTTTGAAATCCACTTTGTCTGATAGCATAATGGCTACCCCTGCCTGTTTTCTGCTTCCATTTGCTTGTCGAATTGTTGACCACCGTTTTATTTTTAGAGCGTGCCTATCTTTTGTGGTGAGATGGGTTTCCTGCAGGCAGCAGATTGATGGATTGTGATTTTTAATCCAAATTTGTAATCTGTGTCTCTTGATCGGTGAATTAATTCCATTAACATTTAGTGTTATAATGGAGAAACTATTTTTAATTCCAGACATTTATTATGTTAAGTAGTTTTTATAAGTATATTGCTTCGCTTTTAATGGTGTTATACTTGCCTTCTGTTCTCCTGGATATGCCTGTTTTTTTCTTCACGCTTGAGTATCATTTCTAGCATTTTTTGAAGGCCTGGTTTGGTGGCCATGTATCCCTTAAAGTTGTCTTTGTGCTGGAAAATTTTTCTTTCTCCCTCGATCATGACTGATAGTTTTGCAGGGTAAATCAGCCTGGGTTGACATTTTTGCTCATTCAATACTTGAAGTATGTCTCTCCAAGCTCTTCTTGCTTTTACTGTTTCGACTGAGAAGTCATTTGTTATTTTAATAGGTTTACCTTTAAAAGTGACTTGTTTTTTCTCCCTTGAAGCTCTCAGCACCAGTTCTTTATCTTGAATGTGGAGTGTTTTAACTATTATTTGTGGTGGGGTGCTTCTGTTTTGGTCGTATCTGTTTGGGGTGCGGAATGCCTCTTGTATATGGATGGGCCTCTCTTTTTTTAGATGAGGAAAGTTTTCCTTGATGATCATTTGAAAAATTTCCTCAGGGGTGGTATTTTGAGATTCTTGCTCTGGTATTCCATGAATACGCATGTTAGGGTTCTTCAGGGCATCCCATATCTCTTGGATATTTCTCTCAAGTATCTTTTTGGCTTTAACAACCTCTTCCATTGAGCTGGTTAGTACTCCCACTTTATCTTCAAGGTCTGAAATTCTGTTTTCTGCTTCCTTAGTTCTGTTGATAAGACTCTCTGTGGAGTTCTGGGTTGAAGATAACTTGTCTTGTAGCTCAGTTTTAAACTCTGCTTGAGTCTGTTTTAACTGCTCTATGCCAGTTTTTGTTTCTTGCACTGTTTTTCTCAACTCCTCCAAATGTCTGTTGTGTTCCTCTTCAAAGCGATTGATTCGATTATGTAATTCCTCCCGGATTTCCTCTTTCATAGTATTGAACATGGTAATGATCATATTTTGAAAGTCGTTATCCTGGGTCAGGCTTTCTTGGCCTTTTTCCATGGGTTTCTTCTGGTTGGAATCTAACATTATGGGATTAATTCCTTCAGTGGGAAATTTGTTTACTTGAGTGTTGCTTCTCATGGATTTGCACTTTGACTTTGGCATTGTCGTTTTAACTCTTAAGATCTTCCAATTTCACTAAACTGAATTATTTGGCCTGGCGTTCTGGGGGTGGGCAAGGACGGAGCTTACCTAGGTCGCAAATGAAGCCCAGCTGGACCGCGCACGTGTCCCGGCCGGCGGAGCGGAGTGGGGAAGGGAGGATGGGAGCGTTGGCGTGGAGCTATTTAACCCGAGGGGAGCTGGGGCGGGACCCGGGCGCAGGGGGAGGTTCTCCATGTCCCTAGGCCCTGCGCGCGGCTCCGGTTGGATGGATGGGGTAGGAGCTGGGTCCCTTTGGGCTGACCAAGAACTGCTATCTTTTCTAAGGAGAAAGATTCTGAGAACTGTGATCATGTGAAACCCATGTGCAGTCTTCTCCCCTATATTTTGATGGCCTACCATTACTTAAAATCTCTGAAATGACATTGTCTTTTTATATGCTAATAAATCGATAAGCTTAGAATGTTGAACATTCTACACTGAACATTAAGAAAGAGAGTGCTGAAATCTCAGCTGATCAGGGATACTTAGCAGTGAAGAAAGCATTGCAGTCCTGAAAACCTTTTCTCATACCTTGATTGTATTTCTTTTTTTTTTTTTTTCTTTTTTTTTTTTTTTATTAAAAATTTAATTATACATTTTAAAATTTTTTACCAGTTCCCTCCCTCCCCCCTCCCCTTCCCCCAGTGTCTCCCCCCCAATTCCCAGAGAGTCCTATATTGTGTGCGCCTAACTCTCCACTGGGTCCTCCTCTCCGATGACATATAAGGACCCAGTGGCATTTCCATAAGCCCTTTCTCTTGTTCCCCTTAATCATAAGATTACTACTATGGCTGTCAATCCCTTGCCTCCAGGGGTCTCGGTGCCCTTAACAGATGCTAGACTTTATGAGGGCAACAGTGCGCTGGACATTGCGCAGGGCATGCAAAGTTCCATTATGATTGCTTTGGCCCCAACTATTGTTGAGAATCTTGCAAATCGTTGCTCCTCCCATCCTTTTGCTCTTACAATCTTACCGCCCCCTCTTCCGCAAATGTCCCTGAGCTCCAGGATGGGGAGAGATTAGGCTGTCCTAGTTCTATGTGATTGATATAGAGTCTCTGAAGTTCTGGATTGTGGTTTGTTGATTTTCTTTTGCAGTTTTTCTGCTCCTGCAATTCCCTTCACTCCATTCTGCTGGGCACTGTATGTCACCCCCTGGCCAGAGACAAAAAGCTGTTAAACTGGAGTCTTGTTGTAATAGCACATTCAAGGGTAGATGTAATAAGAGTAGGAAACCTCACTGAGGGCGGGGTCCATTACCCATTTGCACAATGATTACTTTTTATCTGCTAGACTATATGCCCTCCCCTTCTGGTGAGATCAGGAAAGAACGTCTGTGAACTTAACCAGGTTTCTCATTACTTACTTGCAGACCTTGATGGAGGCCTATTTTCTCTGCTGTAACATGGTCTCCTCTCTCCTTGTTTCTGGTGTGGCCCTCCTAACCCATCTCTCTTGTTCATAATCCTTGCAATTACTGTGTTACATAGGTTTACTTTTGAGTGTCCCAATGTGGGCTGGGCGAGTTTGGTACTAGGAGCCACCTATTAGGGAGTACATACGGCGCTTAATTTTCTGGGTTTGGGATACTTCACTTAATATAATTCTTTCTAATGACATCCATTTCCCAGCAAATTCCAGTAATTCATCATTTTTGATGGCTGAGTAGTACTCCATTGTATAGATGTACCACAGTTTCCTTATCCACTCGTCAACTGTTGGACATTTAGGTTGATTCCATGACTTTGCTATTGTAAACAGTGCTGCTATGAACATGGTCGAGCTTGTGCTATCAAGGCGAACCTCTGCTGCTTGGGGGGTTATTCCCAAAAGTGGGATAGCAGGGTCATACGGCATTTCAATCTGTAATTTCTTTAAGAATCTCCAGACGGCTCGCCAGAGTGGCTGTATGAGCCTGCATTCCCACCAACAATGTAGGAGAGTTCCCCTCTCCCCACATCCTCTCCAGCATTTGTCGTTGTTTGTACTGTGGATTTTTGCCATCCTGACCGGGGTGAGATGATATCTCAGGGAAGTTTTGATTTGCATTTCCCTGATGGCGAAGGAAGTGGAGCATTTTTTAAGATAATTGTTAGACATTTTAATTTCATCCCTGGTAAAGTTTCTTTGAAGTTCCAGGGCCCATTTTTTAATTGGGCCAGTGTTTTCCTTGGAGTTTAATTTTCTAAGTTCTTTGTGCACTCTGGACAGTAGAGCTCTGTCAGATATGTGGTTAGTGAAGATTTTCTCCCATTCTGTGGGTTGCCTTTGAGCTCGTGCGACAATCTCTTTATCTGAACAGAAGCTCTTTAATTTCACAAGATCCCAACTGTTGAGAGTTGGTAGCAGTGACTGTGCCATTGGATGTCTGTTTAGGAAGTGTTGGCCTAGCCCAATCAGCTCGAGGGAGTTCCCTATCCTTTCAACTATGGCTTTTAAAGTCTCTGGCCTGATATCAAGGTCCTTGATCCATTTGGAATTAAGTCTTGTACATGGTGACAAGTACGGGTCCAGCTTTAATCTTCTGCATGTGGAGATCCAGTTTTGCCAACACCATTTGTTGAAGATGCTGTTCTTTTTCCATTGGATTCTTTGGGCCCCTTTGTCAAAGACCAAGTGGCTGTAACTTTGTGGGCTTATATCTGGGTCTTCAATCCTTATCCATTGATCTGTGTGTCTATTTTGGAGCCAGTACCAGGCTGTCTTTATAACTATGGATTTGTAGTATAGACTTAGGTTTGGTATGGTAATACCTCCAGCTGTGTTTTTGTTACTCAGGATTGTTTTTGCTATCCTGGGTCTTTTGTGCCTCCATATGAACTTTGAGATTGTTTGGTCAACTTCTTTGAAGAATTGCTTTGGGATTTTGATTGGTATAGCATTGAATCTGTATATTGCCTTTGGTAGGATGGTCATTTTTACAATGTTGATTCTGCCAATCCAGGAACAAGGGAGGTCTTTCCACCTTCTGGTGTCTTCTGCAATTTCTTTCTTTAGGGTTTTAAAGTTTTCATTGTAAAGGTCTTTTACCTCCTTAGTTAGGTTTATACCAAGGTATTTCATTTTTTTAGGGGTTATAGTAAATGGCATGGTTTCTCTCAAGGCTTTTTCACTTCTTTCATTCTGGGCATATAGGAAGGCCTCTGATTTTTGCACATTTATTTTGTATCCTGCCACCCTGCTGAACTTCTCAATTAGTTCCAGGAGCTTCCTGGTGGAGTTTTTGGGATCACTCAGGTATAAGATCATGTCATCTGCAAATAGAGATAGCTTGACTTCTTCCTTGCCAATTTGAATCCCTCTTATGTCCCTTTCTTGTCTTATGGCTTCGGCTAAGACTTCAAGTACAATATTGAATAGAAGTGGTGAGAGTGGACAGCCTTGTCTTGTTCCTGATCGAAGTGGGAATGCTTCCAATTGTTCCCCATTGAGCATAATCCTTGCTGTGGGCTTGTTGTATACAGCTTTTATTATATTGATAAAAGTTCCTTCCATTCCTACTGTCTCTAGCGTTTTGATCATAAAAGGCTGTTGGATCTTGTCAAAAGCTTTTTCTGCATCTATCGAGAGTATCATGTGGTCTTGGACTTTGGACTGGTTTACATGATGAATTACATTTATTGATTTGCGTATGTTGAACCAACCTTGTGTGCCGGGGATGAAGCCTACTTGGTCCCCATGAATGATCTTTTTAATATGTTTTTGAATCCGATTTGCTAAGACTTTGTTGAGAATCTTTGCATCTGTGTTCATCAGGGAGATCGGCCTATAGTTTTCTTTTTTAAGTGAATCTTTATTAGGTTTTGGGATTAAAACGATATTAGCTTCATAGAAGGAATTTGGTAGTGTTCCTTCCTTTGCTATTTGATGGAACAGTTTAAGGAGTATTGGTGTTATTAACTCCTTAAATGTCTTGTAGAACTCTGTGCTGAATCCATCTGGTCCAGGACATTTTTTGGTGGGAAGATTCGAGATTACTTCCTCAATTTCCTTATATGTTATAGGACTATTTAAGTAATTCACAACTTCCTGATTCAATTTAGGTAAGTTGTGTTTACTTAGAAATTCATCCATCTCTTTTGTGTTGTCAAACTTCACAGAGTATATGTTTTTGAAATATGATGTTATAATTCTCTGGATTTCTTGGGTATCCGTAGTGATAACTCCATGTTCATTTCTAATTTTGTTAATTTGGGTTTTCTCTCTCTTGCTTTTGGTTAGTTTAGCTAGGGGTGTATCAATCTTGTTGATTTTTTCAAAGAACCAGCTTTTCGATTTGTTGATTTTTTCTATCGTTTTCTTAGTCTCGATTTCAGATATTTCTCCCCTTATTTTGCTAATCTCTTCTCTTCTACTGCTTTTGGGATCAGATTGCTCTAGTTTCTCTAAAGCTTTAAGCTGCATTGTTAAGTTGTTTATTTCTGATGTTTCCATTTTTTTGATGTGGGCATTAAGAGCTATGAACTTACCTCTTAGAACAGCTTTCATTGTGTCCCAGAGATTTTGGTAAGTTGTATTTTCGTTATCATTCACTTTCAGGAAATCTTGAATTTCCTTTTTAATTTCTTCCTGAATCCAGTTCTCATTCAGCATCATAGTGTTAAGTTTCCAGGAGTTAGTGTATTTTCTCTTGTTTGATGTGTTGTGGATGTCCAGCTTTAGGCCGTGGTGGTCTGATAGGGCACAGGTTAGAATTTCAACTTTCTTGTACATGTGTAGATTCATTTTGTGGCCCAATATGTGATCTATTTTGGAGAAAGTTCCGTGTGCTGCTGAGAAAAATGTGTATTCTTTGGTGCGTGGGTGAAAAGTTCGATAGAGATCTGTGAGGTCCATTTCTTTCAGGGTTTGATTAAGTTCCAAAGTGTCTCTGTTAAGCTTTTGACCTGTTGATCTATCCCATGTAGAGAGGGCGGTGTTGAAGTCCCCAAGAATTATCGTTTGGGGGTTGATTTCTTGCTTTAGACGCTGTAGGGTTGATTGTATTTCTTACAAATATTCTTTGTAATATGCTTTAAAATAATCCCCCAAATGTGTTTTACTGAATTATTTGAAGGGCTTATACAAACCCAAAGAGGGAACTTTGACATAACTGCACATTAGTTAAACTATGGTTTTGTTTGGTATCTAAAGAGGGCAGGGGACAGTATTATGGACTGAGCCCTCAACTTGTGAGATATGATACTATCTTCAAATACACTGTTATGGGGTGACCTCCTGCCAGGAACAGAAGCTCCAGATGCAAACACTGATCAAAAAGTGATTTATACTCTAGTTCGAGCGCCCAGTTCTCTGATCAAAAACTGTGAGCCAGAATGCCAAAAGATGAGTCATATACATTAAATACACATCTTGCTTAAACAGAAGGAAAAAAAAGAGGAGCATTTTCTTGTCAATGATCTGCCTAAAGATTGTGACAGTCTCCTAGATGGCTATCTACTCTATTTGCTAAGGAAAGGAAGCAGGAATAGATACCGAGGTAATCAGATGCCGGAAGAACTGATGTTTGTCCATCCTTTGTGAACTTTCTCACAGCAGTCTCTTATCTCAGTCCCAGTGGAAGGGAGGGGGACTAAGATTGGCTTTCTATGGTATAGGCTTATATTAATATTTTGTCCTATTTCAGACAGTGCCAGAACTAGGTTAGATTAGAGGATACTCTGTTGATATCTATTATCATGGAACAGTTCACTTATTTGTTGATGGAGAGAAATCACTATCCTCTTTAGGTCATATTAATCTTCTGTGTTGATAGTGGTTGAGATGATTAATCTTGATTGTCAACTTGATAGGATTTAGAGTCATCATGGAAACAATTCTGTCTATGAGGAATTACCTAGATTTGGTTAATTAAGGTAAAAGAGCCATTTCACAGGAAGAAAATCATGCCTCGTGATCTTTTTGTGTTAATAATTGCTTTTTGTAATTCATTTATTTATTTACAAACAAACTGAGTTTGTGTCTTTGTGTCCCTAAGCCAATCACTTCCCTCCTCCATATCCTCCCCATCCACATTACCCTTCTCCCATCCTCCCCTCCCTTCATCCATTCTGTTCTGTCTAATCTCCCACCCCTTCTGTCCCACCTGTGTGTATTACAGGACTCCTTTTGTGGTGCCTATGTTAGTTAGGAAGTTAGATTCCTTTTGAACTTTATGTGAACTTACGTGGCTCTTCAGTAGGTGTAGTCGTTTATGGGGAGATTCTTTTCCCTTGTCCAAAATCTGTCCCTGAGACAATTTCTTTTTTTTTTTTTTTATTTCAGCTCATACAAACTTATTAGGTACACCAGTTCCCTCCCTCCCTCCTCCTCCCCCCGTACCCCCTGCTCCCCCTCCCCACCCCTCTCCCTCCCCATTCCCCAGTGCCTCCCACCCCAATTTCCAGAGAGTCCTTTCTTGTGCATGACTGATTTTCCTCTGGGCCCTCCTCTCCGATGACGTACAAGGACCCAGTGGCCTTTGCCGAACCCTTTCCCGTGTTCCCCTTAGGTATAGGAACACTGCTGTGGCTGCCAATCCTTTGCCTCCAAGGATCTTGGTGCCTTTAGCAGATGCTAGACTTTGTGAGGTCAACAGTGTGTTGGACAATGCACAGGGCATGCAAAGTCCAATTATGATTGCTTCAGCCCTAACTAGTATAGAGTATCTTACATATCATTGCTCCTCCCATCCTTATGCTCTTACACTCTTACCGCCCCCTCTTCCGCAAATTTCCCTGAGCTTCAAGATGGGGAGAGACTAAGCTGGCCTAGTTCTAGGTGGTTGATATAGAGTCTCTGAAGTTCTGGATTGTGGTTTGTTGATTTTCTTTTGCAGTTTTGCTGCTCCTGCAATGCCCTTCTTTCCATCCTGGTGGGCATTGTATGTTACCCCCTGGCCAGAGACAAAAAGCTGTTAAGAGTCTTGTGATAAAAGCACATTCAAAGGTAGATGTAATAAAAGTGGGAAACCACAGTGAGGGAGGGGTCTATCACCCATTTGCAAAATTGTTACTTTTTAATCTGCCAGACTATGTGCCCTCCTCTTCTGGTGAGATCACACCCCCTCAGTAGTAAATGATCAGGAACAAAAGTCTGTGAACTTAATCAGATGTCTCACTACTTATTTGGGTCCTTGGTGGAGGCCTATTTTCCCTGCTGTAACATGGTCCCTTCTCTCCTTCTTTCTGGTGTGGCCCTCCTACCCCATCCTTCCTGTTCATAATCCTTGGAATTCCTGTCTCTAGGTGGGCTGGGTGGGTTTGGTACTAGGAGCCACCTATTAGGGAGTACATACGGCGCTTAATTTTCTGGGTCTGGGATACTTCATTTAATACAATTGTTTCTAATGACATCCATTTCCCGGCAAATTCCAGTAATTCATCATTTTTGATGGCTGAGTAGTACTCCATTGTATAGATGTACCACAGTTTCCTTATCCACTCGTCAACTGTTGGACATTTGGGCTGATTCCATGACTTTGCTATTGTAAACAGTGCTGCTATGAACATGGTCGTGCTTGTGCTATCGAGGCGAACCTCTGCTGTATGGGGGGTTATTCCCAAAAGTGGAATAGCAGGGTCATATGGCATTTCAATCTTTAATTTCTTTTTTTTTTTATTAAAAATTTAATTATACATTTTAAAATTTTTTACCAGTTCCCTCCCTCCCCCCTCCCCTTCCCCCAGTGTCTCCCCCCCAATTCCCAGAGAGTCCTTTATTGTGTGCGCCTAACTCTCCACTGGGTCCTCCTCTCCGATGACATATAAGGACCCAGTGGCATTTCCATAAGCCCTTTCTCTTGTTCCCTTTAAGCATAAGATTACTACTATGGCTGTCAATCCCTTGCCTCCAGGGGTCTCGGTGCCCTTAACAGATACTAGACTTTATGAGGGCAACAGTGCGCTGGACATTGCGCAGGGCATGCAAAGTTCCATTATGATTGCTTTGGCCCCAACTATTGTTGAGAATCTTGCAAATCGTTGCTCCTCCCATCCTTTTGCTCTTACAATCTTACCGCCCCCTCTTCCGCAAATGTCCCTGAGCTCCAGGATGGGGAGAGATTAGGCTGTCCTAGTTCTATGTGATTGATATAGAGTCTCTGAAGTTCTGGATTGTGGTTTGTTGATTTTCTTTTGCAGTTTTGCTGCTCCTGCAATTCCCTTCACTCCATTCTGCTGGGCACTGTATGTCACCCCCTGGCCAGAGACAAAAAGCTGTTAAACTGGAGTCTTGTTGTAATAGCACATTCAAGGGTAGATGTAATAAGAGTAGGAAACCTCACTGAGGGAGGGGTCCATCACCCATTTGCAAAATGATTACTTTTTATCTGCTAGACTATATGCCCTCACCTTCTGGTGAGATCAGGAAAGAACGTCTGTGAACTTAACCAGGTTTCTCATTACTTACTTGCAGACCTTGATGGAGGCCTATTTTCTCTGCTGTAACATGGTCTCCTCTCTCCTTGTTTCTGGTGTGGCCCTCCTAACCCATCTCTCTTGTTCATAATCCTTGCAATTACTGTGTTACATAGGTTTACTTTTGAGTGTCCCAATGTGGGCTGGGCGAGTTTGGTACTAGGAGCCACCTATTAGGGAGTACATACGGCGCTTAATTTTCTGGGTTTGGGATACTTCACTTAATATAATTCTTTCTAATGACATCCATTTCCCAGCAAATTCCAGTAATTCATCATTTTTGATGGCTGAGTAGTACTCCATTGTATAGATGTACCACAGTTTCCTTATCCACTCGTCAACTGTTGGACATTTAGGTTGATTCCATGACTTTGCTATTGTAAACAGTGCTGCTATGAACATGGTCGAGCTTGTGCTATCGAGGCGAACCTCTGCTGCTTGGGGGGTTATTCCCAAAAGTGGGATAGCAGGGCCATATGGCATTTCAATCTTTAATTTCTTTAAGAATCTCCAGACGGCTCGCCAGAGTGGCTGTATGAGCCTGCATTCCCACTAACAATGTAGGAGAGTTCCCCTCTCCCCACATCCTCTCCAGCATTTGTCGTTGTTTGTACTGTGGATTTTTGCCATCCTGACCGGGGTGAGATGATATCTCAGGGAAGTTTTGATTTGCATTTCCCTGATGGCGAAGGAAGTGGAGCATTTTTTAAGATAATTGTTAGACATTTTAATTTCATCCCTGGTAAAGTTTCTTTGAAGTTCCAGGGCCCATTTTTTAATTGGGCCAGTGTTTTCCTTGGAGTTTAATTTTCTAAGTTCTTTGTGCACTCTGGACAGTAGAGCTCTGTCAGATATGTGGTTAGTGAAGATTTTCTCCCATTCTGTGGGTTGCCTTTGAGCTCGTGTGACAATCTCTTTATCTGAACAGAAGCTCTTTAATTTCACAAGATCCCAACTGTTGAGAGTTGGTAGCAGTGACTGTGCCATTGGATGTCTGTTTAGGAAGTGTTGGCCTAGCCCAATCAGCTCGAGGGAGTTCCCTATCCTTTCAACTATGGCTTTTAAAGTCTCTGGCCTGATATCAAGGTCCTTGATCCATTTGGAATTAAGTCTTGTACATGGTGACAAGTACGGGTCCAGCTTTAATCTTCTGCATGTGGAGATCCAGTTTTGCCAGCACCATTTGTTGAAGATGCTGTTCTTTTTCCATTGGATTCTTTGGGCCCCTTTGTCAAAGACCAAATGGCTGTAACTTTGTGGGCTTATATCTGGGTCTTCAATCCTTATCCATTGATCTGTGTGTCTATTTTGGAGCCAGTACCAGGCTGTCTTTATAACTATGGATTTGTAGTATAGACTTAGGTTTGGTATGGTAATACCTCCAGCTGTGTTTTTGTTACTCAGGATTGTTTTTGCTATCCTGGGTCTTTTGTGCCTCCATATGAACTTTGAGATTGTTTGGTCAACTTCTTTGAAGAATTGCTTTGGGATTTTGATTGGTATAGCATTGAATCTGTATATTGCCTTTGGTAGGATGGTCATTTTTACAATGTTGATTCTGCCAATCCAGGAACAAGGGAGGTCTTTCCACCTTCTGGTGTCTTCTGCAATTTCTTTCTTTAGGGTTTTAAAGTTTTCATTGTAAAGGTCTTTTACCTCCTTAGTTAGGTTTATACCAAGGTATTTCATTTTTTTAGGGGTTATAGTAAATGGCATGGTTTCTCTCAAGGCTTTTTCACTTCTTTCATTCTGGGCATATAGGAAGGCCTCTGATTTTTGCACATTTATTTTGTATCCTGCCACCCTGCGGAACTTCTCAATTAGTTCCAGGAGCTTCCTGGTGGAGTTTTTGGGATCACTCAGGTATAAGATCATGTCATCTGCAAATAGAGATAGCTTGACTTCTTCCTTGCCAATTTGAATCCCTCTTATGTCCCTTTCTTGTCTTATGGCTTCGGCTAAGACTTCAAGTACAATATTGAATAGAAGTGGTGAGAGTGGACAGCCTTGTCTTGTTCCTGATCGAAGTGGGAATGCTTCCAATTGTTCCCCATTGAGCATAATCCTTCCTGTGGGCTTGTTGTATACAGCTTTTATTATATTGATAAAGGTTCCTTCCATTCCTACTGTCTCTAGCGTTTTGATCATAAAAGGCTGTTGGATCTTGTCAAAAGCTTTTTCTGCATCTATCGAGAGTATCATGTGGTCTTGGACTTTGGACTGGTTTACATGATGAATTACATTTATTGATTTGCGTATGTTGAACCAACCTTGTGTGCCGGGGATGAAGCCTACTTGGTCCCCATGAATGATCTTTTTAATATGTTTTTGAATCCGATTTGCTAAGACTTTGTTGAGAATCTTTGCGTCTGTGTTCATCAGGGAGATCGGCCTATAGTTTTCTTTTTTAAGCGAATCTTTATTAGGTTTTGGGATTAAAACGATATTAGCTTCATAGAAGGAATTTGGTAGTGTTCCTTCCTTTGCTATTTGATGGAACAGTTTAAGGAGTATTGGTGTTATTAACTCCTTAAATGTCTGGTAGAACTCTGTGCTGAATCCATCTGGTCCAGGACATTTTTTGGTGGGAAGATTCGAGATTACTTCCTCAATTTCCTTATATGTTATAGGACTATTTAAATAATTCACAACTTCCTGATTCAATTTAGGTAAGTTCTGTTTACTTAGAAATTCATCCATCTCTTTTGTGTTGTCAAACTTCACAGAGTATAAGTTTTTGAAATATGATGTTATAATTCTCTGGATTTCTTGGATATCAGTAGTGATAACTCCATGTTCATTTCTAATTTTGTTAATTTGGGTTTTCTCTCTCTTGCTTTTGGTTAGTTTAGCTAGGGGTGTATCAATCTTATTTTTTCAAAGAACCAGCTTTTTGACTGGTTGATTTTTTCTATCGTTTTCTTAATCTCGATTTCAGATATTTCTCCCCTTATTTTGCTAATCTCCTCTCTTCTACTACTTTTGGGATCAGATTGCTCTAGCTTCTCTAAAGCTTTAAGCTGCATTGTTAAGTTGTTTATTTCTGACGTTTCCATTTTTTTGACGTGGGCATTAAGAGCTATGAACTTACCTCTTAGAACAGCTTTCATTGTGTCCCAGAGATTTTGGTAAGTTGTATTTTCGTTATCATTCACTTTCAGGAAATCTTGAATTTCCTTTTTAATTTCTTCCTGAATCCATGTCTCATTCAGCATCATAGTGTTAAGTTTCCAGGAGTTAGTGTATTTTCTCTTGTTTGATGTGTTGTGGATGTCCAGCTTTAGGCCGTGATGGTCTGATAGGGCACAGGTTAGAATTTCAACTTTCTTGTATATGTGTAGATTCATTTTGTGGCCCAATATGTGATCTATTTTGGAGAAAGTTCCGTGTGCTGCTGAGAAAAATGTGTATTCTTTGGTGCGTGGGTGAAAAGTTCGATAGAGATCTGTAAGGCCCATTTCTTTCAGGGTTTGATTAAGTTCCAAAGTGTCTCTGTTAAGTTTTTGACCTGTTGATCTATCCCATGTTGACAGGGCGGTTTTGAAGTCCCCAAGAATTATCGTTTGGGGATTGATTTCTTGCTTTAGACGCTGTAGGGTTTTGTTAATGAATGTGGAGGGGCCCGTATTGGGTGCATATATGTTCAGGATTGTGAAGTCTTCCTGGTGAATTGTACCTGTGACTAAAATGTAGTATCCATCCGTGTCTCTTATAATTTTCTTTGGTTTGAAATCCACTTTGTCTGATAGCATAATGGCTATCCCTGCCTGTTTTCTGCTTCCATTTGCTTGTAGAATCGTTGACCAGCCTTTTATTTTTAGAGCGTGCCTATCTTTTGTGGTGAGATGGGTTTCCTGCAGGCAGCAGATTGATGGATTGTGATTTTTAATCCATGTTTGTAATCTGTGTCTCTTGATCGGCGAATTAAGTCCATTAACATTTAGTGTTATAATGGAGAAACTATTGTTAATTCCAGACATTTATTATGTTTAGTAGCTTTTATAAGTATATTGCTTCGTTTTTAATGATGTTATACTTGCCTTCTGTTCTCCTGGATATGCCTGTTTTTTTCTTCACGCTTGAGTATCATTTCTAGCATTTTTTGAAGGCCTGGTTTGGTGGCCATGTATCCCTTCAAGTTGTCTTTGTGCTGGAAGATTTTCCTTTCTCCCTCGATCATGACTGATAGTTTTGCAGGGTAAATCAGCCTGGGTTGACATTTTTGCTCATTCAATACTTGAAGTATGTCTCTCCAAGCTCTTCTTGCTTTTACTGTTTCGACTGAGAAGTCATTTGTTATTTTAATAGGTTTGCCTTTAAAAGTGACTTGTTTTTTCTCCCTTGAAGCTCTCAGCACCAGTTCTTTATCTTGAATGTGGAGTGTTTTAACTATTATTTGCCGCGGCGTGCTTCTATTTTGGTCGTATCTGTTTGGGGTGCGGAATGCCTCTTGTATATGGATGGGCCTCTCTTTTTTTAGATGAGGAAAGTTTTCCTTGATGATTGTTTGAAAAATTTCCTCAGGGGTGGTATTTTGAGATTCTTGCTCTGGTATTCCATGAATACGCATGTTAGGCTTCTTCAGGGTGTCCCATATCTCTTGGATATTTCTCTCAAGTATCTTTTTGGCTTTAACAACCTCTTCCATTGAGCTGGTTAGTACTCCCACTTTATCTTCAAGGTCTGAAATTCTGTTTTCTGCTTCGTTAGTTCTGTTGGTAAGACTCTCTGTGGCGTTCTGGGTTGAAGATAACTTGTCTTTTAGCTCAGTTTTAAACTCTGCTTGAGTTTGTTTTAACTGCTCTATGCCACTTTTTGTTTCTTGCACTGTTTTTCTCAACTCCTCCAGATGTCTGTTGTGTTCTTCTTCAAAGAGATTGATTCGATTATTTAATTCTTCCCGGATTTCCTCTTTCATAGTATTGAACATGGTAATGATCATGTTTTGAAAGTCTTTATCCTGGGTGGGGCTTTCTTGGCCTTTTTCCGTGGGTTTGTTCTTGTTGGAGTCTAACATTATGGGATTAATTTCTTCAGTGGGAAATTTGTTTACTTGATTGTTGCTTCTCATGGATTTGCACTTTGACTTTGGCATTGTCATTTTAACTCTTAAGATCTCTCAATTTCACTAAACTGAATTATTTGGCCTGTGGTCCTGGTGGGCGGGGCGGGCGGAGACTTACCTAGGTCGGGGGGGGGGTGAGGCCCGGCTGGACCGCGCGCGCGTCCCGACCGGTGGAGCGGGGTGGGGTGCAAAGGGGGATGGGGGCGACGGCGTGGCGCTATTTAACCCGAGGGCAGCTGGGGCGGGGCCCGGGCGCAGGGGGAGGTCCTCCTGGTCCCTCGGTCCCGCGCGCGGCTCCGGCTGGATGGTGGGAGTCGGAGCCGGGTCCCTGTGGGCCGACCTGGGGTCCCGGTGGGCGGTGCGCGGGGGGCGGGGGTACTCACCAGCTAGGGCGCGGCGTCGAGGCCCGGCTGGAACGCGCGCGCGCGTCCCGACCGGCGCAGCGGGTTGGGGTGCAAAAAGGGGGGATGGGGGCGACGGCGTGGAGCTATTTAACCCGAGGGCAGCTGGGGCGGGCCCGGGCGCAGGGGGAGGTCCTCCTGGTCCCTCGGTCCCGCACGCGGTTCCGGCTGGATGGTGGGAGTCGGAGCCGGGTCCCTGTGGGCCGACCTGGGGTCCCGGTGGGCGGTGCGCGGGGGGCGGGGGAACTCACCAGCTAGGGCGCGGCGTTGGGGCCCGGCTGGAACGCGCGCGTGCGTCCCGACCGGCGGAGCGGGTTGGGGTGCAAAAAAAAAGCCCTGAGACAATTTCTGAGAGCACCTGCTTCTTCTAAGATTTAAGATAGTCTTTAGGGGGAAATGTTGTGTCAGCCATTGTGTAGGTGTGGTGGTAAAAGTTGTCATTGCAGGGACTTTCTGGGTACATCAGCCCTGTCTTGGTTGAAGTGTCTTGGTTGAAGTACTCTCAGGAGTACTTTATCCCTCTTTTAGGCTCTTACAATCTTACCGCCCCCTCTTCCCAACCATGACTGTACCAAGGGAAACTTGGTGTGGAATAAGATTTTTTTTAAGATAAAAAGAAAATATTTTATTTGTATATCAAAGATTCTAAAATTAACATTTGATGTCAAGACAAAAAAAATTATTTGAAAAACTTGCACTGAATTTCCCTTGATTATTTCAGAGAACATTGCTGATGCACTCCCTACTGAATCTAAAGCATGATGTGCATCCAAGTGAAAGTATTACGGTTGCTTTCCATTAGTCTTCATTGTCTTTCTCTTTTTTCTTTTTTCACTTTTTTCTTCTTTTTCTCTGGACTAGGAATTCCTGTGCTGGTGTATGGCTCTTCTTCAGAAATATTTTTTTTTATCCTTCTTCTTTATACTACTTTTTCTTTTTCCTCCTCTTCCTCTACTTAAACTTTAATTTTAGTGTTAGCTTGTTTTACTTTCTTTTTTGTAACTTCATCTTCTATATCTACTTCTATTTTGTGGTTCTTAGAATAAGTTGGAAGTGTCAAGTCACCACAAGAATTGTATGTCTTCACTTTACTTTTATGCTTGTATTTTTCTATTTTTGCTAATGCTTTTCCTATATCCACTTATCCCTCTGTCCTCCAAAGTTCTTAATCTGGCCTCTAATTTGGCTCTATTTTCAACACCCATTGAATAACTGGAATCCTTACCAAAAAGCATCATAGTGGATAGCCAAAGCAGTTTTGGCTCCCAGCATTTGAGAAATCTTTCCTTTGTATTTGGGATTCATATGATCTACAAGTGATGTGTGATAAATGAGGCCATATTTAGGTGTATCCCATCTAGATTTGAGGGCCCTAAAAGTGCCTTTTTTGCACCAAGAGTCTGAACTGTTGAAGTTGCATGTTTGGCTGAATTCAAAGAGATCCTGCATGGCAATGAGCTGTGCTCCAACTCATTTCCCAACCATGACTGTAGCATTAGGTGCAATGACCATCATTTGATTTTATAGATATTCATACAGCTGGGTTCTATATTTCAATCACCTGGGTACATAGATAGGATATTGCAGATATCTTCTTCAGAAACCTCTGTGCCCATAGATATCTCTGCGGCTGCTTTATTTCTGCTTTCACTCTCTCTGGCAGCAATTCACAAAGTGTGGCAGAGGTATAGTTCTTTCCATTGCCAACTGTCTCTAAACACTTGTAGCATGTCAATTATCTGAAATAATTTTTCCTAACTCAAGCAAATGCCAACCATACCACTCTCTACACTGCATAATATAATTCTTTAGTTCTTTATCCAAATCATCTAGTAAGGAAATTGCTTGAACAATCATTTGTGTCTACTTTATCAGCACTGAATTTCAATCTGTATTGAGATAGGCTATGAGCCAATACGAGACACATGGCTTCCATTTCTCATGGTTCAACTCCCAGAATTAAACCACCTGTTCATGATCAGATTCTTCTCATGAGTTCATTAACAACAAGACTGTGGATACAACTGAGATTCAACTTTTCTTTTATGACTCCTCCTAACAGCATCAGCCAGAGGTTCATGTGCTTCTTTTAGTATTTTCTTCAAAACTTTCTTCAGCTGCTTATTGATTTTGCCCTCCATCAGAGCTGTGAATGCTGCTAATGCTTCTGCTGTATCCTGAAATTTTTTCAAAATGTTTTAACTTCACTATTTTATTTGCTTTTTCTGGAGTTTCACATTCTTTCCACCAACTATCAATCTCTTGAAGTTTCTTCAAGAACCTTAAAGATGGTGTAGCCAACAGACATTTCAAACAGCACCAGCATGGTGAGGCCAGTTTAGGACATGGCGCTGCAGGCTGCCAGGTCTTAAGCCAGTGCCAAGAAACCACTCTACAGGCACAGCGGGCCACTGGGCCATGCTGTCAGAGCACCAAAGATTGATATCTCTGGAGAAAAGTCACACCATATGACAGACCTCTTCCACATCAGCCTGCACCTGAATAAGATTTTGATGGGCTGATTATGGCTGAGTAGTCCAGGTTTGCTGATAGTCTGTATTCTGACCTGGTATCGTTTCCTGTCTCACTAGTCTTCCATTGTAATGGGTCCAACTTGATTGAGCTCTAAGAGCTTCTCTAATTTGAGGGTTAACCCATCCAGTATTATTTGTTTAGGTTTTCAGTATCAGGAATGGTTTCCCTGCATTAAGGGGATAAGAAACCATTCAGAGAGTAATTGCTTTCCCATGGTTCTTACATACCTCTGTTGATTCTGTAGCTTCTTCTTATCAGAGTTCTAGTGGTTTATAGTGTTCACTATAGTGATAGACCCTTGGTCTCTTTTTTTTCTCTGAGCCATTCGCCTCTTCTTTTTCCTCCTTTAGCCCTTATAAGATCTCTCACCCTACGTCCCTTCTCTTATGGGATTATCTTCAATAGTGCCCTTATAAATCTATTTAGCTGTGCTCCTTTGTCTCCACTTTTTTGAGGTTTTCTGCCCCCTACCCTCAAAGTTATGTTCATTTGCAGTTATGATGGATATTATAGACATTTCCCTTTGAGAATGTCATTATGAGGTCTTAGTACTAGTTTCCACTTATAAGTGAGAACATTTGATATCGTTCTGTGACTGGGATACTTTGCTCAATGTAAGTTTTTCCAACTCCATCCATTTTCCAGCAAATTTCAATAATTCATCTTTAGAGGAGTGACCTGACTAGCAACAGAATGCTCCATTTTTAGGCTCTTTCAGTCTTACTGCCTCCCTCTTCTGCAAAGTTCCCTGGCCCTCCGGATTGGGAGAGATTTGACTAGCCTGGTACCAGGTGATCATTATAGGGTCGTTGATGTTCTGTATTCAAGTTGTTTGTTATTCTTCATTTTACTATTCTTACACTGCACATGGCTGTCTCTATCTGGGTGTTGAGATCCTCTCCTATCCAACAACACAGAAACTGTTGAAGAGAGGCCTTTATATAAGAGAAAGCTTGAAGGAGAGGGAGGATCAGGAGTAAGGCACAGTAGTGGATGGGGTCAACCAGCAAGGCATCATTTGGCTGTCAACTAATCATTAACATCCCCTGCCCCATGATAGGGAACACACGACCAGTGCTTCAAACTAATCCAAACACTAGTGATTAGGAAGAAGACTGACTGCAGATTGGATAAGGTATCTCATTAATTATGGGTCTTTCTGGACAGTGGCTTTGTTTCTCTATTGAACTTTGTTCCTTTGCCTTCATTCTCTTTGGGTCTTTTTCCCTTACCTTCCTATCTTGAATGCTTCATGGTTGTAAAGTGTAACCAAAAAGATTTTTCCTTAAATATGTCATTATGGACTTGGAATTAGGTTACACTTACAAGGGAGAACATGCAAAATCTGTTTTTTGTGCTTGAGGTACTTCACTGAATATGACTTCTTTCAGTTCTGTCCATTTAACAGCAAATTTCATTAAGTTCCATGGCCCATATTATTTTTTCTATTACACATTTTATTTTTGCCTAATCATACAAGTTTAATAGGTACCTCCCTCCTCTCCTTCTCCCCTTCCCCATTGCACTCTTCCTCCTTCCTCCCTCCCTTTCACAACCCCCCCACCTATAGTCTACCACTTCCTCCCTCTCATCCACCAAAGCATCCATTTATGTGGGTGCTGAACCTCCCTGTGAGTCCTCTACTCTAGTGAGGGTTCAGGACTCAGTGGCATAATTTGGGGCCGTTTCTTAGGCTGCCTATTAGCATGGGAACTCTAGTATGACTGTTTTACACCTTGCCTCTAAGGATCTTAGTGCCTGAAGCTTTTTCCCCTGTGATCCCTGCTAGACCTTTTTTGGGGGGGGCATATCAGGCAAAGTCTAATCACATTGTTGTTATATCCTGGCTGCTTCAGCCCTGACTTGTGTGGAGTTTCTTGCATATTGTTGGTCCTCCCCATCTTCAGGTGCAGCGTCCTTATCCGAACAACCTGGTAGAATATGTGTCAGTTTGGAAAAGATGGATTCAAAGAAACATCTTTTGGGATAAGGACATGGCTTTATTTAAGAGAAAAATATGGGAATTGTCAGGCCTTGGTGTTTCTTTCCAGTTCATGCCTAAAGCCTGTTCTCTGGGAAGGTCACAGTAACCCCATGGGCAGGTGCTAGGAATTTCTTTGAATGTCATAATACTGCCCATGGACAGGTGCTAAGAATTCCTCAGGTAATTTAAGTTGTGTCTCTGGCAGGAGGAATTCTTCTGGGAATTAGGAGTGCCTTTTACCTCCTCTTAGGTTTTTTGGAACTAGCTTCCTGCTCTCTGATCTAGAGAAGAAGCCTGCTTTTTAACTTTAAGTCAATTCTAAATAGAGATTTCATGTCTAGTCACTTACAATAACTAGTGCCAGAATGTGTGCACTGATTTTAAAGAAATTAGAGAATAACTTCTAGAGTCTTAAAACATAGGTTGGGTAAGATTCCTACCTATGTACTAACTCAGAAATTCCAGAAGTATAAGACTATGCTATCAATCCACTAGAACCTTAAAAGAAACTGTGATACCCTCTTGCCCTGGCTGCAGGCCAAGGAAAAGACCATCATGCCAGAAAGTCTAGATACCAAGACTACCCTAGAGATGGTATTTGCAGTCCAAACTGGGAGAATCCATGTCAGAAGCAAAGGGGGCCGTGTCTTTCCTATCTCAAACAGCACTCTTATGAGAAATCACAGAGATGGACCATTCGAGTGCACTCTCACCAATGATCACCTCCGCCCCGAAAGAGACACCTTTGGCATATGGAGCCTGACTGGACTCCAGGTTTGGAGAATGCATGGTTCACAGATGGGTCATCTAACTGATGGCAATATGCTTCTGGAATTCCTCAAAGGAAGACATAAGCAACCTTACTATTAAAGAAATAGAAGGATGCTATTATAGGAGGAATTATTCTTTTAATAATTATATTGCTTAAGTGTTTTCTTAGTACATATCTCAGTAGTGCTCCATTAACAAGACCACACTCTAGGCATGTATGGCACTTGAATATCCAAGCCATGGTCCCCCTAGAGAGGTGGTTCAAGCTTGGATTGCAGAGACTGCATGAGTTGCATGCGACTTCCCAAGCTAGAACCTGCTGCCATGCCTGGTGCCCATGTCAACCTGCCTGACTGAGAGGATCAACCTGGACAGGACAACAGCAAAAGCTCACGCTGGGACTTATGGGGTGTTGGGGACTTCTATAATTAATTGTTGAAATCAAAAGAAGATCATTCTGTTAAAAATGTCAACTATGTAGGCTCAGCCCCATGGCTATCTGGTGAAGCATTATAGATTAGACAGGTTTGGAAATACTGAGAGAATGTTTCTGTTAAGTGCCTTTACCCTCAAGCAATGGGTTAGGTTCTTGAAAAAATGTCCACCTTGAAGGTGATTTTTTGCTGACTAGAAAATTATATATCTACTGTAGGTGCAACATTCTTTACCCCAAAATTTTCTGTATAAAATCTGTCACAAAACTTTCAATAAATGGGTTCAGAATTCACTCAGCCTAGACAGTTGCATGTGTTCTGTGCTCCACCTGTTCCGGGGGATCCTTGGTTTTGAGGCCGCGACTCTGGTCTGCAGCATTCAGGCTCTTACAATCTTGCTGCCCCCTCTTCTGCAAGGTTCCCTGAGTTTCAGGATGGGGAGAGATTTGGCTGGTCTAGTTCCAGGTGAATAATGTAGGGTCTTTGGTGTTCCGAATTATGGTTTTTGGTTGTTTTCAGTTTTGCTGTTCCTGCACTGCCCTTGGCTGCATCGTGATTGGTATCAAAGGTCATCTCCTTTGAATATGTCATTAAGTGGGTATGGAACTAAAATCCACTTATTAGGGAGTACATAGGGCATCTAACTGTCTGTGTCTAAGACACTTCACTCAATTTAATTTCTTCTAATTCCATCATTTCCTGGCAAATTTCATTAATTTTTCTTTTTTTAATGGTTAAGTAATATTCCACTGTATAAATGTACCACATTTTCATTATCCACTTGTCAACTGTTGGACATTTTGGTTGATACCATGACTTTGCTATTGTAAATAGTGCTGCAGTGAACAAGCTGTGCTCATGTCACAAAATGCTACATTTTGGGGGATTATTCCCACTAGTGGTATAACAGCGTCATATGGCATTTCAACCCTTAACTCTTTGAGAAATTGTCATACTGATTGCCAGAGTGGTTGTATAAGCCTGTAATGTATGAAGAGTTCCTTCTCTTCAGTGCCACAGACCAGAGTCGCAGCCTCAAGACAAGGGCTCCCTCGGATCAGGTGAGGCAAGGCTTTGGTGAAGATGGAGAACAGAACACGCAATTCTCTAGGCTGAGTAAATCTGGACCCACTTTATTGAAACTTAGTGATAGCTTTATACTAGAAAATTTTAGGGCAAAGAATGTGTCCCTGCATCTGCAAACAGAGGAAAACAAACATAGAGAAAATAGACCACCATCAAGTAATGCAAGTAAGTAGTGAGACATTTGGTTAAGCTCACAGACTGTCCTGGTCACTTGCAACTGATGGGGTTTATGTCATCAGTCAGGGAGGTCATAGAGTCTGGCAGATAGATGGTAACTATCCTGCAAATGGGAGACTGCCCCCCGCACCTAGGTCTCCTACTCTTATTCCATCTACCTTTGAATCTACTCTTATAATAAGACTCTATTTTAACAACCTTTTATTTCTGGCTAGGAGGTGACATCCATTACCCATCAGGATGGAGACAAGGGCGGTGCAAAAACAGCAAAACTGAAAAAAAAAGATAATTCAGAACATCAGAGACCCTGCATTAATCACCAGGAACCCCGCCAGCCTAATCTCTCCCCATCCTAAAGCTCAGGGAAATTTGTGGAAGAGGGGGTGGTAAGATTGTAAGAGCCTAAAGATGTGGAGGAACAATGATATGCAAGATACTCCACACAATTTAGGGTCAAAGTAATCATAATAGGATTTTGCATGACCTGCACAATGACTGACATATCATTGACCCCCCCAAAGTCTAGCATGGATCATAGGCACTAGGATCCTTAGAGGCAAGGGATTAACAGCCACAATAGTGTTGCTATACTAAAGGGGAACACAAGAAAGAGCTCTAGGCAATGCTACTGAGTCTTTACACTTCATTAGAGAGGAAGACCTAGAGAGAAGTTTGACATGCACACTAAAGGATGATCCAGGGATGGGAGAGGAAGGGGCACTGGAAGAAAGGGAGGGGGGGGAAGGAAGGGAAAAAGGGGGGAGGGAGCAAGGGGATCCAGGGAGGGTGGAAGGAGGGAGGGGGCCGGGGTACCTATTAACTTGGTATGACAGAAAAAACAATTAAAAAAAAGATAAACTTCCTCATTCAATTTAGGTAAGTTGTACTTAGGAATTCATCCATTTCTTTTGTGTTATCAAATTTCACAGAATACAAGTTTTTGATTCTCTGAATTTCTTGGGCATCAATAGTGATAACTCCATTCTCATTTCTAATTTTGTTAATTTGTATTTTCTCTCTCTTGCTTTTGTTTAATTTAGCTAGGGGTGTATCAATCTTATTGATTTCTTAAAGAACCAGCTTTTTGACAGGATGATTCTCTGTATCATTTTCCTTATCTCACTTTCGGATATTTCTCCCCTGATATCGCTAATCTCCTCTCTTCTACTGCTTTTGGGATCGGATTGCTCTTGTGTCTCTAAAGCTTTAAGCTGTATTGTTATTTATTTGTGATATTTCTATTTTTTTGATATAGGCATTAAGAGCCATGGACTTACTTCTTAGGACAGCTTTCATTGTGTCCCAAAGATTGTGATAAATTGTATTTTCATTATCATTTGCTTCCAGAAAATCTTGAATTTTCTTTTTACTTTCTTCCTGAACCCAATTCTCTGTCAGCATCATAGTGTTTAATTTCCAGGAGTTAGTATATTTCCTGCTGTTTGTTGTGTTGCAGATGTCAAGTTCTAGATCATTGTGGTCTGATAGGGTACAGGCTAGAATTTCAACTTTCCTGTATCTTTGAAGATTTGTTTTGTGGCCCAATATGTGGTCTTTTTGGAGAAAGTTCCCTGGGCTGCTGAGAAAAATGTGTATTCTTTGGTGCATGGATGAAAAGTTCGATAGAGATCTGTAAGGTCCATTTCAGTAAGAATTTGATGAAGTTGCAATGTGTCTCTGTTTAGTTTTTGGCCTGTTGATCTATCCCATGTTGAGAGGGCAATATTGAAATCCCCAAGAATTATCATTTGAGGGTTGATTTCTTGCTTTAGACCCTGTAGTGTTTGCTTAATGAGTGTGGAGGAGCCCAAATTAGGTGCATATATGTTCAGTATTGTGAAGTCTTCCTGGTGAATTGTACCTGTGATTAAAATGTAGTATCCATCGATGTCTCTTATGATTTTTTTTATTTGAAGTCCACTTTGTCAGATAGCATAATAGCTACCTCTGCCTGTTTCCTGGTTCCATTAACTTGCAAAATTTTTTTTTCTTTTTATTATTATTATTATTATTATTTACTCTCATACAAACTTAACAGATACACTGGTCCCCTCCCTCCCTCTACCTCCCTCCGACTGCCCGGAGCATCCTTCAATGTGCATAACAAACTCTCCTCTGGGTCCTCCTCTCTGATGAGGTGCAAGGACCCAGGGGCATTTCCCAGAACCCTTTCCTGTGTTCCCCTTCAGCTTAGGAACACTACTGTGACTGTCAGTCCTTAGCCTCCAAGGATCCTAATGCCTTTAGTCCATGCTAGACTTTGTGGGGTCAATAATGTATTGGACATAGCGCAGGTCATGCAAAGTCCTACTATGATTGCTTCGGCCCTAACTTGTGTGGAGTATGTTGCATATCATTACTCCTCCTATCCTTGTGCTCTTAAAATCTTACTGCCCCCTCTTCTGCAAATTTCCCTGAGCTTCAGGATGGGGAGTGATTAGGCTGGCCCAGTTCCATGTGGTTGATATAGAGTCCCTGATGTTCTGAATTATAGTTTGTTGATTTTTTTTTCCGGTTTTGCTCCTCCTGCAATGCTCTTGTCTCCATCCTGATGGGTATTGGATGTCACCCCCTGGCCAGAGATAAAAACCTGTTAAATTAGAGTCTTGTTATAAGAGTATATTCAAAGGTAGATGGAATAAAAGTAGGAAACCGCGGTGAGAGAGGGGTCAATCACCCATTTGCAAAATGGTTACCTTCTATCTGGCAGCCTATATGCCCTCCCTTTCTGGTGAGATCATACCCCATCCGTTGTAAATAATTGGGAAGGAAAGTCTGTGAACTTAACCAGATGTCTCATTACTTACTTACAGTCCTTGATGGTGGCCTATTTTCTCTGCTGTAACATCGTCCCCTCTCTCCTTGTTTCTGGTGGGGCCCTCCTTCCCCATCCCTCCTGTTTATTTTTTATTTTATTTTATTTTAATACATTTTTTATTATTTCCGCTCATACAAACTTAATAGGTAGACCAGTTTCCTCCCTCCCTCCTTCTCATCCCTCCTGTTTATAATCTTTACAATTACTGTAGATATTACAGAGATTTGTCTTTGAGTGCCTCTAAGTGGGTTTGGTACTAGGATCCACTTTTTAGGGAGTACATACAGCACTTAATTTTCTATATCTGGGATACTTCACTCAATATAATTGTTTCTAATACCATCCATTTCCCAGCAAATTGCATTAAGTCATCATTTTTGATGGCTAAGTAGTATTCCATTGTATAAATGTGCAACATTTTCCTTATGCACTTGTCAACTGTTGGACATTTGGGCTGATTCCATGACTTTGCTATTGTAAACAGTGCTGCTATGAACATGGTCGTGCTTGTGCTATCGAGGTGAAGTTTTGCTGTATTGGAGGTTATTCCCAAAAGTGGGATAGCAGGGTCATATGGCAGTTCAATGTTTAACTTCTTTAAGAATCTCCAGATGGCTCGCCAGAATGGTTGTATGAGCCTGCATTCCCACCAGCAATGGAGCAGAGTTCCCCTCTCTCCACATCCTCTCCAGCATTTGTTGTTGTTTGTATTGTGGACTTTTGTCATCCTGACCGGGGTGAGATGATATCTCAGGGAAGTTTTGATTTGCATTTCCCTGAAGGCTAAGGATGTGGAGCATTTTTAAAAATATTTGTTAGACATTTTAATTTCATCCTTGGTAAAGTTTCTTTTAAGTTACAAGGCCCATTTTTAAATTGGCCCATTTGTTTCCTTAGTGTTTAGTTTTCTAAGTTCTTTGTGTACTCTGGATAATAGAGCTCTATCAGATATGTGGTTAGTGAAGATTTTCTCCCATTCTGTGGGTTGTCTTTGTGCTGAGTTACAATCTCTTTATCTGAACAGAAGCTCTTTAATTTCACAAGACCCCATCTGTTGAGTGTTGGTTGTAGTTACTGTGCTATTGGATGTCCATTTAGGAACTGTTGGCCTAGCCCAATCAGCTTGAGAGAGTTCCCTACCCTTTCAACTATGGTTTTTATAGTCTCTGGCCTTATATCAAGGTCTTTGATCCATTTGGAATTAAGTCTTGTACATGGTGACAAGTACGGATCCAGCTTTCATCTTCTGCATGTGGATATCCAATTTTGCTAGCAACATTTGTTGAAGATGCTGTTCTTTTTCCACTGGAATTTTTGGGCCCCTTAACATCAAATGGCTGTAGTTGCGTGGACTTATATCTAGGTCTTCAACCCATATCCATTGATCTGTGTGTCTATTTTGGAGCCAATACCAGGCTGATTTTATAACTATGGATCTATAGTAATGACTAAGGTTTGGTGTGGTGATACCTCTAGCTGTGTTTTTGTTACTCAGGATTGTTTTTGCTATCCTGGGTCTTTTGTGCCTCCATATGAATTTTAAGATTGTTTGGTCAACTTCTTTAAAGAATTGCTTTGGGATTTTAATTGGTATAGCATTGAATTTGTAGATTGCCTTTGGTAGGATGATCATTTTTATGATGTTGATTCAGCTTGCAGAATTTTTGACCAGCATTTTATTTGTATTCTTTTATTTCTTTCACTTGCCTAATAGTTCTAGCTGAGACTTCCAGTATGATATTTAATAAAAGTAGTTAGAGTGGACAACCTTGTACAGTCCCTTATCTAAGAGGGAATTCTTCAAAATTTCACCATTTAAAATAATCCTTCTTTTATATACCCTTTATTATATTGGTGTATGTTCCTTCTATTCTAATTATATCCAGAACATTGATCATAAAAGGATGTTGGATCTTGTCAAAAGCTTTTTCTCCACCTGTCAAGGGTATCGTGTGGTCTTGGTTCTTGGATTTTTTAATATGATTTATTTATTTATTTATCTGTATGTGTTGATCCAACCTTGTGTGTTTAGAATAAATCTTACTTAATCATAGTGAATGATCTTTTTGATATGTTTTTTCATTTGGTTTGCAAAAATTTTTAAGGATCTTTGCATCAATGGGATTAGCCTATGGCTTTCTTTTTTTATATCTTTATTTTGTTTTGGGATTAGTGTAATATTAGCTTCATAGAAAGAATTTGACAGTGTTCTTTCCTTTGCTATTTTATGAAACAGTTTAAGGAGCAAAGGTGTTAGTCGCTGTTCAAATGTTTGGAAGAATTATGCAGTGAATCCATCTGGTCCTGAAATTTTTTGGTGGGGAGATTTGTAATTACTTTTTAAATTTTATCACTTGATATAGGACTGTTTAAATAATTCAACTCATTCTGATTCAATTTTGGTAAGTTGTACATATTAAAAAATTCAACCATTTCTATTTGATTGTCAAACTTTGTAGAATATAAATTTTTAAATGTGACCTTATAATTTTCTGAATTTCCTTGGTTATCAATTGTAATGACTCCATTTTCATCTCTACTTTTATTAATTTGTGTTTTCTCTCTTTTGGCTTTGGTTAATTTGTCAATCTTATTTTTTCAAAGAACTGGCTCTTTCGTTGTTTCTTTGGTTGTATCTCAATTTTGCATATTTCTCTCTTGATTTCATTAATTTGTGCTCGCCTGGTGCTTTTGGGATTGGATTGTTCTTATCTCTCTAAAGCTTTAGGTTGGATTGTTAAATTGTTTACTTGTGCTGTTTCCATTTTTTTGATCTATGCATTGAGTGCTATAAACTTTCCTCTTAGGGCTACCTTCATCATATCCCAAAGATTTTGATAGGTTGTATCTTCATTATCATTTATTTCTAGGAATTTTTGAATTTCCCTTTTGATTCCTATCTGAACCCATTCCTCATTCAGTATCCTGGTGTTTAATTTTCAAGAATTTGTGTATTTTCTGATGTTTGCTTTGTTGTGGATATCTAGATTTCGTCCAAGATGGTCAGATAAGGTACAGGATATCATTTCAACTTTCCTGTATATGTGGAGGTTTGCTTTGTGCCCCAATATGTGGCCTATTTTGGAGAAGATTCCAAGGGCCACTGATACATTCCTTATTGTTGGGATGGAAGGTTTGGTAGAGGTCAGTCAGATCCATTTGGATGGTTTGATTAAGCTCCAGTGTATCTCTGCTCAGTTTTTGGCTTGTTGACATACCAATGGTGAGAGAGTTTGTTGTGTTTGGATTAATTTGTCATTTTAAATGTTGTAACATGTGTTTAATGAATGTAGCTTAGCCTATATTATGTATGTATATATTCAGTATTATGAAGCATTCCTGATGAATTGTTCCTTTTACTAATATGTAGTATCCTTCTGTGTCTCTTATGATTTCTTTTGGTTTGAAGTATATTTTGTCAGATATCAGAATTGTTACTCCTGCTTGTTTCCTTTTTCTATTAGCTTGAAGTGCATTTGACCAGCCTTTTGTCCTGAAAATGTGCCTATCTCTCATGGTGAGATGTGTTTCCTGAAGGCAGCAGATTGCTGGGTCTTTGTCTTTTGATTGGAGAGTTAATTCCACTAATATATAGGGTTATAATTGAGACATATTTGTTGCTGTGTTTTGTGGTTTTTGTGGGGGGGTGCTAGGAATTTGTGTTATTTTTTTCCCTTCTGTGCTCTGAGATATGTTTGTCCTTTTTTTTTTTTGAGCTTGAGTATATTTTCTAACATCTTTTGTAAGCCTGGCCTGGTGTTTATGAAAGATTTTTCTTTTACCCTCAATCATGACAGTTTTGATGGATATATTAGTCTGGGTTGTTGTGATAGTTAATCCTAGGTGTCAACTTGATACACCTGATATTAACTATGATCAGCTGAGACCACCCGAAGAGATTATCTGGATAATACAAGACCAGCTCTAGATCCCATGGAAATGCCATAGATCTCATAGGAACCTCCCAGTAGTGGACCATATTAAAAGGAACCACAGAAGAGAAGAGATGCTCTGTAACTGTGCTAGGAATCACTATTCCTTCTGGCTGTCTGGTTTCTTCTACCCTCTAGTCCTCCAACCCTCTAAATCTTCAATGAGACTAAAGATTCTCTAGGAATCCTCCAGTCTTCAGCTTTCAGCCATCACCCACTGGACTACTGAACTGAGCAGTCACTGGCAGCCATTGTTGGACTACCTTGGCCATATCTGTAAGCCAGCTCAATACATTCCCTATTTATATATTCATCTTGTTAATTCTGTAACTCCAGAGAACCTGACTAATACAGTTAGCATTTGATGTCATTCATGACTTGAAGTATATCTTTCCAAGCTCTTCTGATGTTTACTGTTTGCATTGAAAAATCAACTCTTTTTTTGTTTTGTTTTGTTTTTAAATAGGTAAATAGGTTTACCTTTAAATGTGACTTGGTGTAGCAGTCTTGGGGTCCCATGGAAACCCGAAGTCAGGTGAGTGGCAAAGCAGGCTCACAGGCAGGCTCATTTATTATAAGTATGATGCAGCCTATATACCCCACCCAACATCCCGTAAGTCCCAGCGTGAGATTTTTGCTATGTTGTCCTGTCTGGGTTGGTCCTCTCAGCCAGGCGGTTTGACATCAGCACCAGGCACAGCAGCAGGTTCTAGCTTGGGGAAGTTGCATTCATGCATGTTGCCCACACAGACAATACAAGCCTGCCTGGTCCGTTCCTCCTATATATCCATCCTTTTTATTTATTTTGACAGCCAGTGGGAGCCAGAGTTCTTTGCTCTGACCTTGTTGACCCTGCCTCAGAGGGGGTCCAGCATAATGGTCTGGTGCCTGTCTTAGGTTGAAGACCACGCTCATGTGAACCCTTACCCGTCATTGGCTGCCAGCCCTCGAAGGACCTCTCCTCTGGAAGGCATGTCAGGATATGTGGATAGTAGATTAGAACAAGGCCTCACAAACCTCTGCAATCCAAGCTCAAATCACATCTCCAGGGGGGCCATGGCTTGGATATTCAAAGGTCATAAGTGCCTGTAGTGTAGTCTTGTTGATGGAGAACTGCTGAGAGATGTCCTGAAGGAAGCACTTAGGCAGTATAATTAATAAAAGAACAATTCCTCCTATGATAGCATAAATTAAAATCCAAGAGGGATCAACCAGCCTTTTAAAATTGTTCCAGATTCTGGTTACAAACCCAGTATCTATAAGCAGGGGAACCACATGCATCATGTTAATATGTTCTATCTATTGACTCAAAGTCAATGAGTAATTTAAAAAGGCCTAAAACTAAGGCCCCTTGATGTACTGAGAAAGTTGTTCATGAGCCTTGGAAATGTTGGAGATCCAATAAACAAGAAAAAGGACAAAAACTAACTTTTCAGTACATCACACCCAGGAGGATAAATGTATGGCACTTCTGTAAACCAGTATTGTAACTGTTGATTTAAGCTGAGAATGACTTGAAAACATTAAAGCCACATGAGCAAAAACTGGTAAATCAAAATGTTTAAGATGACAGAGACCACACTTTTTCTCTTTGGAAAAGAACTAAAAATACTCATTAATTATGACAACTCACTCAAAACTTTTCCCATTTCATTTGTCCCCATTGTAGTGTGTTAAATTATTCTTTATTACACTACTAGTTATAACAGTCTAATTTTTAAGGTCTGTACAATCTTGACTACACTATTTTATATGTGTTAATAACAATTCTATAAAGAAAGCTTTTATAAATCATAAAATAAACCCCCCCAAAACAAAAATTATACATATTCCAAACTTGCAAGAAATAAATTATATCACAATATATCAATCAATATTATATCAGTATTAACTAACATCTATGGTAGATTTTTCCCCTAATATAATTAAGCAGTGCACAACATGGCTTAAGCTACAGTTAATCACATTTGTTTTTTCTTAAAAACACAAATTTATTCACTATAAACAATTACAAGGCAGTTTTCTTCCTCCATAACAGACATTAAAAATAAATTTTTTTATCAACTACTTGAATGACTTTTTTAGACAATATGCAATCATTTATAAATGTATACTTTGAAATCTAAGATATTGTAGCTCTCAATTTACTTATCTACTTTAGCATTAAGCAACCACAAAATTTCTATCTTTAAAATACATGAAATTAATAAAAGACAATCTTTTAGAGCCAAATGTATAGATTAAGTATAACACAAGTAAGTAAAACCTTTTTAAATTTTGTAGAAACCAGGACAGTATTAAATATGGAATAAGCATGCAGCACATGGTCATAGGAGAATACCTGTATGTCTGTTTAGATAAGCAATATTTAAAAAATAAAACCTCTGCAGTTACCAATGCTGAGTAGAGCCTTTACTGGTCCATTAATGTTTTTAACCTTCCAACTTCTGTCACAAGAAAGTCCCCAATATCTGTAGGTTATCTTCAAAAATTTGTCTTTAAAGAATTTTTGAACTACTTCAAAAAATTATTAACTAACTTATGAGAAGCAGGCAGCTAGAAAAAACTTGTGGAATCCATAAGAAACAGGCATGGAACTAAAATTGGACTCATAGCACTAGAGGGCCATGAGGGGCTAAGGTGCAAGGTATATCTGTACACCTAATCAAGCCCAGGAAAACTGTCTTTTTTTCTCTTTGCTTAACTCCCATTGGGCCCAACCCAGTTGCCCTTAGGCCCACGTGCAGCTAGAGATCAAGTTGTTTGTGGGATATGAGAGCTCATCTCTATAATCCCTACATGGGGAAGTTGGCCATCTTATCTCTGAAAGGATTCAAGTCAGTTCCTCAGCAGGAGTGTTCCCTCAGGATGATTCCAGCAGTGGGGGATGACCTTCAGGAATTCCAAAGACCTTGAGAGACCCATCCCAGCATGGCTGCTCTGATTCTGCCTTATTCCCCCATAAACCTATTTGAGAACTGCTCTGGGGATAAAGGGTGATGATTTCTCTGGCTGCTTCCTGCTGAGTTGGGGGCAAAGGAAGCAAAAGCAGTCTGATGTCCTCATCTAAGAAATACTGGGATAGTCTAGAGGTCTTACATAGATGGTTTTATTACTTCAAGGTTCGTCTAAAAGAGACAAAACGGATAAATTAAGTCTAAAAGATCTACCTGTTATCTTGCCTGAAATAGGCACTACCTTTGCCTGGTGTAAAAGCCAAGAACTGTAAGTAATTTACATATTAGAGACCTTTCTCCTCTGGCATTGTAAACCTCCAAGATCACATTTTAAAACTTGTCCAAAACAATGTGAACTGTCTATTCTTTGTACAGAACAATCTGAATCAGTCCTCCTTTTATTTGGGGAGAGATTGCCCATTTTTCTAAAGAACAGAGACAAGATTAAAGAGGAACAGATGAGACAAGGAATGTATGGGACCCAAATGTCTTGTGCTTAGTGGGGAACTTCCGTGATTCGTTAGGCCACAGCCTTATGCCCACATGGTGTCTCAGGAGGAGGAGGGTCAATCAGGAGACCACTCCTGGATTCCCTCTCTTGGGGGGTCAACCCTCATGTGGAGAAGCCAGGCGAACCAGAATCAAAAATGTGTACCTCCCTATCCGTGGACAGACAACACAGAGAAAACGAAAGAAGACTTCGCTCTCACCTCTCGTGAAGGTAAAGAACATTAAACACAAAAAGGCCAGCTTACTGAAAACCTGCCGAAGGGGGCACAGTACTCCACACTGGTGTCCCAAGGAGAAAAGGGCTGCCATGGAAGCCCCACATTGGGTGCCAGATATAGCAGTCTCGGGATCCCACAGAGACCCTTGGGGGTGGGGATAAGCAGGCCCAAAGTCAACAACACAGACTCCAGAAGTCAGGTGAGTGGCAAAGCAGGCTTGCAGGCTTGCAGGCAGGCTTGTTTATTATAAGTACGGCACAGCCTATATACCCCACCCAACATCCCATAAGTCCCAGCATGAGGTTTTTGCTGTGTTGTCCTGTCCGGCTTGGTCCTCTTAGCCAGGCAGTTTGACGTCAGCACCAGGCACAGCGGCTGGTTCTAGCTTGGGGAAGTTGCATTCACGCATGCGGCCCACACAGACAATACAGACCTGCCTGGTCCATTCCTCTTACAACTTGGTTTTCTTAGCTCATTGTCTTTGTCATGTATCTGTGTTGTTTTGACTATAATTTGTCATGACAAGTTTCTATTTTGGTCATATCTGAATAGTGTGTGATATGCCTCTTGTTAGTGTGAAAAAAATCTCTTCTGGGGTGGCTTTATGGATTTCTTTTTCTGATATTCTATGAATGCACAGGTTTGGTTTCTTCAAGGAGTCTCATAACTCTTCAATATTTCTTTCGAGTATTTTTTGGCCCTTTCAACCTCTTTAATGGAACCAATTTGTTCTGCTATCTTATCTTCTAGTTCTGATATTCTATTTTCTGCTTCATTGGTTTTGCTGGTACCACTTTCTGTTGAATTTTGTATTATAGCTAGCTTATTTTTAATTTAAAGGTTAATCTCTGTATGAGTTTTTTCAACTCCTGTATGTCTACTTTTGTTTCTTCAACTGCCTTTTTCATCTAGGTGCCTGTTGTGCTTCTGTTCATATTGACTAATGCGGTTTTTAAACTCTTACCAGATTTCCAGTTTCATTGTTTTTATCATGGTAAAGATCATGCTTTCAAAATCCTTGTATTTATTATTAAATTCTTGACTAATAGCCAAGGAGTTATTCTGGTAGGGATTCATTGTTATGTGGTCAACTTTTTGTGGGGAAGTTTTTGTCATGGATTTGTTGTTTCTTGTGGATTTACAGTATGACTTGGTTATTTTGCGTTTGATTTCTAGATTGTCCTTTAATTTCTTGATGCATATTTATGACTTTATGAGTCAGAATTGCTACACTTGGATTGTTATTGCTACTGTTTACCTAACTGTTTAAGGTCTCAGTCTAGGGTTCCTTGCTGTTATTTTATGGGTAAGACAATATGCTACCAAAAAAAAGTGTGAGGATGCTATTTTGGTTTTGGGAGTGCCAGAATTTAGGTATAGGTTTGCTTGGCTGTTTGGGATTGGTTGTCATAGGTTGTTATATTTGGTTTGTGTTAAATATTAGATCAGCTTTATATTGTGAAATAAGGTGGGTTTAATAGTAGCTTAGAGTATTATGGCAGCTATTACTTCCTTCCAGGTTTATGAGGGTGAATAGTTAATTTCCTAAGTGGTGTGTGTGTGAGGTTTTAGATGAGCTGCACAGAAGTCTGGAGCAGAGGTGACAATCAACTGTGAGGAGAAAGAAAGAAAGAAAGAAAAAGGTTATTTAGCTTAGGGTTAGATGTGAAGATTTCCTTCTGTTCAGTGGAAGGAACTATAGGGTCATCAGTAGCAAAGTGTTGGTGCTCTGGTCCCAGGTTTGTAGTGCCTGTGGAAACCTGTCCCCAGGGAGGAAATCTGATTTACCAATATTTACTGGTATTTCAGAATGTTGGGAAGTGTCCAGAGGCAGGCCAGAGCCCAAAACCTCCAACAGGGTTTTTAGTACTTAGGACCTTTTGTACTCCCATATGAATTTTGAGAGAGTGTTTGGTCAATTTCTGGTACTATTTGCCTTGGAATTTTGATTGTTATTGCCTTAAATCTGTATATTGCTTTTTAATAGGATAGTCATTTTTATGATGCCAATTCTATAGGCTTTTTATGTATATGGTTTATTATGTTGTCATAATTTCCTTCCATTCCTGATATCCCCAGAGTTTTTATTATAAAGGGATGTTGAATTTTCTTAAAAGCTTTTTCTGCATCTATCAAGTGTATTTTGTGCTTTGGGTGCTTGGATTTTCTTTATATGATTTATTTATTGATTCGTATATGTTGAACCAACCATATGTATGGAATAAGTTCTATTTGGCCATAGTGAGTGATCTTTTTTCAATTAGCAATAATCGTGCCTTGGATAAACCTCATTCATTGGCTACGATACTGCCACTGTGCAAAGCTATGAGTGATCTTTTTTGATATGGTTTTTCATCTAGTTTGTTAAAAAAATTTTTTTGAGGCTCTTTGTATCTGTGTTCATCAATGACATTGGCTTATAGTTTTCTTTCTTTATTGTGTCTTTATTTGGTTTTGGAATCCATGTAATCTTAGCTTTGTAGAAAGAGTTTGGAAGTGTTCCATCCTTTGCTATTTTGTGGAGTAGTTTGAAGAGTAGTGGTGTCAGTTGTTCATTAAGTATCTGATAGGATGTCTGCACTGAATCCATCTGGTCCTAGTCTTTTTTTTGGAGGTCAGATTTGTAATTACTTCTTAACTGTCACTTGATATAGGAATATTTAAATAATTCAATTCATCTTAATTTGATTGTTGGTAGGTTGTGTGTACTAATAAATTAATCCATTTCTTTCTGATTATCATTTTTTGTAGATTATAGATTTTTTTCCATTTTTATTTATTTTTTTCTACATTTACAAGCATATTAAGTATTCATCTCAGCTTCCCTTCCCTTCCCCTCCCCCTTTCTCCAATTTCCTCCATTCCCTTCACCATTCCCTCCCATTCCATCACACCTTTCTTCCTGTGTGGACTTCAGGGTTTACTCTGGCTTGTCTTCTCCTCTGGGGGCTCAGGCCTCTATAGCATAATAAGGTACCCCTCTTCAGGCCACCCCACTGATCTGTGCATTTCCCTTAATTCATCCAGCTTAAGACTGAAAGGTTTCCACTGTGAGTTCCCATTCTATGGATATAATAAAAGCTGCCTACAGAGAAGTTTGATATGTTGTCTTGTTTATTGGCTGTCTTCCCTATTGATCTATTTCTTTCCCTTTTTTTTAGGTTCTTGTTCTAGTTTACAGTAATAATGATGGGTACAAGTGGGTCTTGACTCTAATCAAAAAGCTGTTGGTTGTCTCCTTGGTGCTCATGCCACTATTACACTGATGGTCACTTGTTGCTATGGTGATTATGTTGCAACTTACAGATCTCATGCCATTGATGGGACTTGTGTTTATTTCTCTCTCCCAGCAGCTTCTGCAGTATTCCTTGGTTAGAGTATAAATTTTTTATAAATTTTTTAAGTAAGACTTTATGATTCTCTGAAATTTCCTTAACATTAGTTGTTATAACTGTTATAACAACTCTATTTTCATATCTAATTTTTAAAACATTTTTATTATTATTTCCGCTCATACAAACTTAATAGGTACACCAGTTCCCTCCCTCCCTCCCTCCTCCTCCCCCCAACCCCCCTGCTCCCCCTCCCCTCACCCCGCCCTCCCCATCCCCCAGTGCCTCCCCCCGAATCCCCAGAGAATCCTTTAATGTGCATGGCTGTGCATATCAAAAAGATCATTCACGGGGACCAAGTAGGCTTTATCCCCAGCATACAAGGTTGGTTCAACATACGCAAATCAATAAATGTAATTCATCATATAAACCAGTCCAAAGTCCAAGACCACATGATACTCTCGATAGATGCAGAAAAAGCTTTTGACAAGATCCAACAGCCTTTTATGATCAAAACACTAGAGACAGTAGGAATGGAAGGAACCTTTATCAATATAATAAAACCTGTATACGCAAGCCCACAGCAAGGATTATGCTCAATGGGGAAAAACTTGAAGCATTCCCACTTCAATCAGGAACTAGATAAGGCTGTCCACTCTCACCACTTCTATTCAATATTGTACTTGAAGTCTTAGCTGAAGCCATAAGACAAGAAAGGGGCATAAAAGGGATTCAAATCGGCAAAGAAGAAGTCAAGCTATCTCTATTTGCAGATGACATGATCTTATACCTGAGGGATCCCAAAAACTCCACCAGGAAGCTCCTGGAACTAATTGAGAAGTTCAGCAGGGTGGCAGGATACAAAATAAATGTGCAAAAATCAGTGGCCTTCCTATATGCCCAGAATGAAAGAAGTGAAAAAGCCTTGAGAGAAACAATCCCATTTACTATAGCCCCTAAAAAAATGAAATACCTTGGTATAAACCTAACCAAGGAGGTAAAAGACCTTTACAATGAAAACTTTAAAACCCTCAAGAAAGATATTGCAGAAGACACCAGAAGATGGAAAGACCTCCCATGTTCCTGGATTGGCAGAATCAACATTGTAAAAATGACCATCCTACAAAGGCAATATACAAATTCAATGCTATACCAATTAAAATCCCAAAGCAATTCTTTTTTTTTGTGAAAACATTTGTATTTCTTTTTTAAATTTTTAAATTTTTTTTAACATTTTTTTTATTATTTCTGCTCATACAAACATAATAGGTACACTGGTTCCCACCCTCCCTCCTCCTCCCCCTGCTCCCCCTCCCCTCACCCCTCCCTCCCCATCTCCCAGGGCCTCCCCTCCCAAACCCCAGAGAATGCTTTAATTTGCATGCCAGATTCTCCTCTGAGCCCTCCTCTCCGATGACGTACAAGGACCCAGTGGCATTTCCCTGAACCCTTTCCTGTGTTCCCCTTAAGCATAGGAACACTACTATGGCTTCAATCCCTTGCCTCCAAGGATCTTTGGTGCCTTTAGCAAATGCTAGACTTTGTGGGGTCAATAGTGTGTTGGACATTGCGCCGGGCATGCAAAGTCCAATTATGATTGCTTCAGTCCTAACTTGTGTGGAGTATCTTGCATATCATTGCTCCTCCCATCCTTGTGCTCTTACAATCTTACTGCCCCCTCTTCCGTAAATTTCCCTGAGCTTCAGGATGGGGAGAGATTAGGCTGGCCTAGTTCTTGGTGGTTGATATAGAGTCTCTGAAGTTCTGGATTATGGAGACCAAAGCAATTCTTTAAAGAAGTTGACCAAACAATCTCAAAATTCATATAGAGGTACAAAAGACCCAGGATAGCAAAGATAATCCTGAGTAACAAAAACACTACTGGAGGTATCACCATACTAAACCTTAGTCTATAGTACAAATCCATAGTTGTAAAAACAACCTGGTGTGGGGGCCTCAGTCTAGGTGACCTGGGTGGTCTGGCAAGCTTAGACAAAGATGTTTTGATGGAAGAAGACAATAGGAGGCGTAGCTCAGGAGGAAGACAATAGGGGGGCGTAGTTGGCTTGACATTTAAGATGATTGGTTGCCCGTTTCCCCACCCTAGAATTCCCCTTGCAGATTCTGTCTTTATAAGAGGGCTATGGACTTGCAATAAAGGAGTTCCTGCTTGACTAGACTCCCTGTCGCATCTGATTGTCCTTGTGAAGGAGGGCTGGGAGCGTACCGACAGCGCACTCACCTTTCCCCGGTCCCCCTTGTGGAGGACCCGTGGGACCAGCCCGCAGGACAGAGCTGCAATCCCTGGGGACCCCCACACCTGGTACAGGTTCGAAAATAGGCATACAGATCAATGGATAAGGGTTGAAGACCCAGATATAAGCCCACAAAATTACAGCCATTTGATCTTTGACAAAGGGGCCCAAAAAATTCAATGGAAAAAGAACAGTATCTTCAACAAATGGTGCTGGCAAAACTGGATCTCCACAGGCAGTAGATTAAAACTGGACCCGTACTTCATATCTAATTTTATTAATTTGGATTTTCTGTCTTTTGGTTTTGGTTAATTGGCTAAGGGTTTATCAATCTTTTTTTTGTTTGTTTGTTTACACAGATTTACTTTCTTTTTTTTAACATTTATTATTATTATTTCTGCTCATACAAACTTAATAGGTAGACCAGTTCCCTCCCCCCTCCTCCTCCCCCCCGAACCCCCTGATCCCCCTCCCTCCCTCCCCATCTCCCAGTGCCTCCCCCCCCCAATTCCCAGAGAGTCCTTTATTGTGTATGCCTAACTCTCCTCTTGGTCCTCCTTTCCAGTGACGTACAAGGACCCAGTGGCATTTCCCTGAACCCTTTCTCCTGTTCCCCTTAAGCATAGGAACACTACTATGGCCATCAATCCCTTGCCTCCAAGGATCTTGGTGCTTTTAGCCGATGTTAGACTTTGTGAGGTCAATAGTGTGATGGACATGGCGCAGGGCATGCAAAGTCCTATTATGATTGCTTCAGCCCTATCTAGTGTGGAGATTCTTCAAATCATTGCTCCCCCCATCCTTTTGCTCTTACAATCTTACCGCCCCCTCTTCCGCAAATGTCCCTGAGCTTCAGGATGAGGGGAGATTAGGCTGGTTTAGTTCTATGTGGATGATATAGAGTCTCTGAAGTTCTGGATTGTGGTTTGTTGATTTTCTTTTGCAGTTTTGCTGCTTCTGCACTGCCCTTCACTCCATCCTGCTGGGCACTGTATGTCACCCCCTGGTCAGAGACAAAAAACTGTTAAACTGAAGTCTTGTTATAATAGCACATTCAAGGGTAGATGTAATAAAAGCAGGAAACCTCGGTGAGGGAGGGATCAGTCACCCATTTGCAAAATGATCACTTTTCATCTGCCAGACTATGTGCCCTCCCCTTCTGGTGAGATCATACCCCCTCAGTTGTACATGATCAGGAACGAATGTCTGTGAACTTAACCAGGTGTCACATTACTCACTTGCATTCCTTGGAGGCCGATTTTCTCTGCTGTAACATGGTCCCCTCTCTCCTTGTGTCTGGTGTGGCCCTCCAACCCCATCCCTCCTGTTCACAATCCTTGCAATTACCGTATTACATAGATTTACCCTTGAGTGTCTCAATGTGGGCTGGGTGAGTTTGGTACTAGGAGCCACCTATTAGGGAGTACACACGGCGCTTAACTTTCTGGGATTGGGATACTTCACTTAATATAATTGTTTCTAATGACATCCATTGCCCAGCAAATTCCAGTAATTCATCATTTTTGATGGCTGAGTAGTACTCCATTGTATAGATGTACCACAGTTTCCTTATCCACTCGTCAACTGTTGGACATTTAGGTTGATTCCATGACTTTGCTATTGTAAACAGTGCTACTATGAACATAGTCGTGCTTGTGCTATCGAGGCGAACCTCTGCTGCATGGGGGGTTATTCCCAAAAGTGGAATAGCAGGGTCATATGGCATTTCAATCTTTAATTTCTTTAAGAATCTCCAGACGGCTCCCCAGAGTGGCTGTATGAGCCTGCATTCCCACCAGCAATGTAGCAGAGTTCCCCTCTCTCCACATCCTCTTCAGCATTTGTTGTTGTTTGTATTGTGGATTTTTGCCATCCTGACCGGGGTGAGATGATATCTCAGGGAAGTTTTGATTTGCATTTCCCTGATGGCTAAAGAAGTGGAGCATTTTTAAAGATATTTGTTAGACATTTTAATTTCATCTCTGGTAAAATTTCTTTTAAGTTCCAGGGCCCATTTTTTAATTGGGCCATTGGTTTCCTTGGTGTTTAATTTTATAAGTTCTTTGTGCACTCTGGACAGTAGAGCTCTATCAGATATGGGTTAGTGAAGATTTTCTCCCATTCTGTGGGTTGCCTTTGAGCTCGTGTGATAATCTCTTTATCTGAACAGAAGCTCTTTAATTTCGCAAGATCCCAACTGTTGAGAGTTGGTAGCAGTGACTGTGCCATTGGATGTCTGTTTAGGAAATGTTGGCCTAGCCCAATCAGCTCGAGGGAGTTGCCTATCCGTTCAGTTATGATTTTTATAGTCTCTGGCCTGATATCAAGGTCCTTGATCCATTTGGAATTAAGTCTTGTACATGGTGACAAGTACGGGTCCAGCTTTAATCTTCTGCATGTGGAGATCCAGTTTTGCCAGCACCATTTGTTGAAGATGCTGTTTTTTTTCCATTGGATACTTTGGGTCCCTTTGTCAAAGATCAAATGGCTGTATTTTTGTGGGCTTATATCTGGGTCCTCAACCCTTATCCATTGATCTGTGTGTCTGTTTTGGAGCCAGTACCAGGCTGTTTTTATAACTATGGATTTGTAGTATAGACTAAGGTTCGGTATGGTAATACCTCCAGCAATGTTTTTGTTACTCAGGATTGTCTTTGCTATCCTGGGTCTTTTGTGCCTCCATATGAATTTTGAGATTAATTGGTCAACTTCTTTAAAGAATTGCTTTGGGATTTTAATTGGTATAGCATTGAATTTGTATATTGCCTTAGGTAGAATGGTCTTTTTTACAATGTTGATTCTGCCAATCCAGGAGCATGGGAGGTCTTTCCACCTTCTGATGTCTTCAGCAATTTCTTTCTTTAGGGTTTTAAAGTTTTCATTGTAAAGGTCTTTTACCTCCTTGGTTAGGTTTATACCAAGGTATTTCATTTTTTTAGGGGCTACAGTAAATGGGATTGTTTCTCTCAAGGCTTTTTCACTTCTTTCATTCAGGGCACACAGGAAGGCCTCTGATTTTTGCACATTTATTTTGTATCCTGCCACCCTGCGGAACTTCTCAATTAGTTCCAGGAGCTTCCTGGTGGAGTTTTTGGGATCCCTCAGGTATAAGATCATGTCATCTGCAAATAGGGATAGCTTGACTTCTTCCTTGCCGATTTGAATCCCTCTTATGTCCCTTTCTTGTCTTATGGCTTCAGCTAAGACTTCAAGTACAATATTGAATAGAAGTGGTGAGAGTGGACAGCCTTGTCTAGTTCCTGATCGAAGTGGGAATGCTTCCAATTGTTCCCCATTGAGCATAATCCTTGCTGTGGGCTTGTTGTATACAGCTTTTATTATATTGATAAAGGTTCCTTCCATTCCTACTGTCTCTAGCATTTTGATCATAAAAGGCTGTTGGATCTTGTCAAAGGCTTTTTCTGCGTCTATCGAGAGTATCATGTGGTCTTGGACTTTGGACTGGTTTACATGATGAATTACATTTATTGATTTGCGTATGTTGAACCAACCTTGCATGCCAGGGATGAAGCCTACTTGGTCCCTGTGAATGATCTTTTTGATATGTTTTTGAATCCGATTTGCTAAGACTTTGTTGAGAATCTTTGCGTCTGTGTTCATCAGCGAGATCGGCCTATAGTTTTCTTTTTTAAGTGAATCTTTATTAGGTTTTGGGATTAAGAGGATATTAGCTTCATAGAAGGAATTTGGTAGTGTTCCTTCCTTTGCTATTTGATGGAACAGTTTAAGGAGTATTGGTGTTATTGACTCCTTAAATGTCTGGTAGAATTCTGTGCTGAATTCATCTGGTCCAGGACATTTTTTGATGGGAAGATTCGAGATTACTTCTTCAATTTCCTTAAATGTTATAGGGCCATTTAAGTAGTTGACAACTTCCTGATCCAATTTAGGTAAGTTGTGTTTACTTAGAAATTCATCCATCTCTTGTGTGTTGTCAAACTTCACTGAGTATAAATTTTTGAAATATGATGTTATAATTCTCTGGATTTCTTGGGTATCAGTAGTGATTACTCCATGTTCATTTCTAATTTTGTTAATTTGGGTTTTCTCTCTCCTGCTTTTGGTTAATTTAGCTAGGGGTGTATCTATCTTATTGATTTTTTCAAAGAACCAACTTTTTGACTGGTTGATTTTTTCTATTGTTTTCTTAGTCTCGATTTCAGCTATTTCTCCCCTTATTTTGCTAATCTCCTCTCTTCTACGACTTTTGGGATCAGATTGCTCTAGTTTCTCTAAAGCCTTAAGCTGCATCGTTAAGTTATTTATTTCTGATTTCCATTTTTTTGATGTAGGCATTAAGAACAGCTTTCATTGTGTCCCAGAGATTTTGGTAAGTTGTATTTTCGTTATCGTTCACTTTCAGGAAATCTTGAATTTCCTTTTTAATTTCTTCCTGAATCCAGTTCTCATTCAGCATCATATTGTTAAGTTTCCAGGAGTTAGTGTATTTTCTCTTGTTTGTTGTGTTGTGGATGTCCAGCTTTAGGCCATGGTGGTCTGATAGGGCACAGGTTAGAATTTCAACTTTTTTATATATGTGTAGATTCGTTTTGTGGCCCAATATGTGATCTATTTTGGAAAAAGTTCCGTGTGCTGCTGAGAAAAATGTGTATTCTTTAGTACATGGGTGAAAAGTTCGATAGAGATCTGTAAGGTCCATTTCTTTCAGGGTTTGATTAAGTTCCAAAGTGTCTCTGTTAAGCTTTTGACCTGTTGATCTATCCCATGTTGAGAGGGCGGTGGTGAAGTCCCCAAGGAGTATTGTTTGGGGATTGATTTCTTGCTTTAGACGCTGTAGGGTTTTCTTAATGAATGTGGAGGGGCCTGTATTGGGTGCATAAATGTTCAGGATTGTGAAGTCTTCCTGGTGAATTGTACCTGTGACTAAAATGTAGTATCCATCTGTGTCTCTTATGATTTTCTTTGGTTTGAAGTCCACTTTGTCTGAAAGCATAATTGCTATCCCTGCCTGTTTCCTGGTTCCATTAGCTTGTAAGATTTTGGACCAGCCTTTCATTCTTACGATGTGCCTATCTTTTGTGGTGAGATGAGTTTCCTGAAGGCAGCAGATTGTTGGATTGTGGTTTTTAATCCAAGTTTGTAGTCTGTGTCTCTTAATTGGTGAGTTAAGCCCATTGACATTTAATGTTATAATGGAGAAATTATTTTTAATTCTGGACATTTTTTATGGTTAGTAGTTTTTGTAAGCATGTTGTTTGATATTTATGTTTTGGTGGTATTATACTTCCCTTCTGTCCTCCTGGATACGCTTGTTCTTTTCTTCAAGCTTGAGTATCATTTCTAGTATTTTTTTAAGGCCTGGTTTGGTAGACATGTATCCCTTCAAGTTGTCTTTGTGTTGGAAAACTTTTCTTTCTCCCTCAATCATGACAGATAGTTTTGCCGGGTATATCAGTCTGGGTTGGCATTTTTGCTCATTTAATACTTGAAGTATGTCTCTCCAAGCTCTTCTTGCTTTTACTGTTTCCATTGAGTAGACATTTGTTATTCTAATAGGTTTACCTTTAAAAGTGACTTGCTTTTTTTCTCTTGAAGCTCTCAGCACCTTTTCTTTGTCTTGAATGTGGAGTGTTTTGACTATTATTTGCCGTAGCGATTTTCTATTTTGGTCGTATCTGTTTGGAGTGCTAAATGCCTCTTTTATTTGGATAGGCCTCTCATTCTTTAGTTGTGGGAAGTTTTCATTTATGATGAATTGAAATATTTCCTCCGGTGTGGTATTTTGGGATTCTTGTTCTGGTATTCCATGAATGTGCATGTTAGGCTTCTTCAGGGTGTCCCATATCTCTTGAATGTTCCTCTCCAGTATCTTTTTGGCTTTAACAATCTCTTCCATTGAGCTGGTTAATTTGTCTTCAAGATCTGAAATTCTATTTTCTGCCTCATTTGTTCTGCTGATAAGACTCTCTGTTCAACAGAGTTTTGGGTTGAAGATAACTTGTCTTTTAGTTCAATTTTAAACTCTGCCTGAGACTGTTTTAACTGCTCTATACCTATTTTTGTTTCTTGAACTGTTTTTCTCAATTCCTCCAAGTGCCTGTTGTGTTCCTGTTCAAAGTGGTTGATACGGTTGTTTAACTCTTCTCGGATTTCTTCTTTCATAGTATTAATCATGGTAAGGATCATACTCTGAAAATCATTATGTTGGGTCTGGCTTTCATGGCTATTTTCTGTGGATTTGTTCTGGTCGGAATCCCTCATTATGGGATTGATTCTTTCGGCAGGAGATTGGTCTTCTTGGGTTTTGTTTCTCGTGGATCTGCACTTTGACTTGTACATTGTTGTTTTGTTTTTTAGGACCTTTCAGTTTCTGTGTGTTTTTCACTGAGTGGATGTAGTTCATATTGTTACACTTGCCAGTTATTACTAGTGCTTGACTTGGATTGGGTATGTTTGTATGTTGTTATTATTATATCCTAGATGAGGCTACTAGGCTGTTAGTATGTCAGTTAACTCAGGTTATGTTACCAGGGGGTGAATATTAGTTTGGTAGTGCACTTTTACGATTAAGTTTCTTGATGAAATGTGAGGGTGAGTGGTGTACTCACTGGAGTTGTATGTTGTTGGGGTGGCTGTATGAGAAAGTTGATCTACAGCATTGATATTTTAAAGGATCAGTAAGGCAAAAAGAAAAAGTTTACTTATCTTTGGGCTGGATGAGAAGAAACTCGCCCACGTGATATAATGATTGTAGTGGAGTCCAGATGTATGGCCTGTGCTCCCTTTGTTCCTTAGAATTTTGCTTGAGTTTTCTTTGGGCTCTATTGAATTCTGAGTAGCAGTGTGTCTTCCGTGGACCACGTGCGTAGGTCCCCGGTGGGCCAGAGAGGCAGAGGGTCTGATGTTGATGGCAGAGTTCTTCACCTGCGATCTGGGAAGGTGGGCGCAGAGAGGGGCGGGGCCCGGGGCAAAGCCGGAGGCTGGGCAACCCGGTGCTGCTGGCCGGGTGGCTCCCGGGTGGGGGGCCGGGCTGGGCTGGGCTCTTTCGCTCCCTGGCTCAATGGCAGAATTCTTCACCTGGGATCCAGGGGGGTGGCTAGGCGCACGGGGTGGGAGGGTGCAAGGGGCTTGGGGTCCGGGCCGGGGGCGCAGGTCAAGCTGCAGCCGGCCTGGGTGCTCCTCACCGCCGGGACGCGTGGGGCTCCGGGGTGGTTGGGGGCTGGGCTGGGCTCGCTCTCTCTCTCTCTCTCTCACTCACTCACCTTGGGCGGGGGCGGGGCGGTGCGGTGGAGGGGACTGGGGTCGTCCGGGCCGGGGGCGCAGGCCAAGCCACCGCCGGCCTGGGTGCTCCTCGCGGCCGGGACGTGTGGGGCTCCCGGGTTTATCAATCTTGTTGATGTTTTTTTCAAAGATCCGGCTCTTTATTTGCTTGATTCTTTGTATTGTTTTCTTTTTCTCAGTTTTGTATATTCTCCCCTGATTTTACTCATCTCTGTTCTCCTATTGCTTTGTGGATTTGATTACTATTGTTTCTCTAAAGTTTAAAGCTGCATTTGTAGGTTATTTATTGGTGATATTTTCATTTTTTTAAATATAGGCATTGAATGCTGTATACTTTCTTCTTAGAGCAACCTTCATTGTTTTCCAGAGATTTTGCTATGTTGTGTTTTCATTGTCATTTACTTCTAGGAATTTTTAAAAATATTTGGTTTGTTTATTTATTTATTTATCTATTTATTTATTTATTTATTTAGTGTGTGTGTGTGTGTGTGTGTGTGTGTGTGTGTGTGTGCGCGCGCGCGTGTGTGTATCAGAGGGCACTGTGTGTCCCTGCAGAAGACCAAGGGTAACTTGGGGAATTATCTTGGATTGCTTCCACCTCCTTCTTGTTTCACTTTGGATTTCCCAGGATCTACACACCAGGGCCAGAAGTCCATGCCACCACTGTTTCCACCTGTAGTTTTTATGTGGAACTTGGGATCCAAACTCAGGACCTTATGCTTTCAAGATAGAGTCTTAACCACTGAGCCATCTCTCTAGTCCTACTTCTAGGATTTTCAAAAATTATTTATTTTTCTAGTTTTACAAACATAATGATTAGTCATTCCTGTCCCCCTTCCTTCCCTTCTCTTCCTTCCCTTTTCCCTTTCTATCCTCCCCTCTCTTCATGAATCTGTGCCTCTCCCTTCCACCCTCCTGCCTGTCTGCTTATGTGGACTCCAGTGGTCTCTTTGGTTTGTCTGCATTAATATGGGCTCAGGACTCAGTTATAGATTATGTGGCCCTTCTTTGGATAGACCCATTGACAGGGGTACTCTCCTTAGCCCATCTAGCTCTGACTCTAAGTTTCCACCTTCATTAAATTATTTCTCCTGAGTTCCTCACTAATCTATGGGGGAATGTTGACATGTCAGTCATAGTACATATAGGTTTAGTGAAGATAAGTCTCTTTGTAGTTAAATTGCTAGATGCAGCAGCCCTGTCTTGAGTGGAATGTCCTGACCACAGAGCACCTTCCCAACTTTAGGGTCTTACAATCTTACCATCATCTCTTCTACAAGATCCCCAGAACCATAAGATAGGAAATAATTTGGTTGGCCTGACTCCAGCTGAGCATTTTAGAGTCACTGATACTCTGCATTCTGGTTACTTGTTGCTGCCTTGTTCACTGTTCTTCCATTGTATTAGGCTGTGTCTTGTTTGGGTGTTGAAATCTTTTCTTTTCTAATGATAAAATGAGAGGCAATAAGAAGGAAGTTTACCATCTTGTGCTTGTGACTAGTATTGCAGCATCTAATCCTGACTGTTGTCAGTCTTCTCCCTATCCACTGTTGTTTACAATGGCTTACATTTCTGGGCTTGTGTTCCCTATCATTGAGGGGGAAGGGATTAAGGATTAGTAAGCAGGTGGTTAGTTACTTGGAGACGATCCTCACTCTTTACTATGTCCTATTCCTATCCTTCTTCCCCCTTAAAGATTTTTGTTACATAAAAGCCTTTTTTAAAAAAAAAAAAAACAAAAACTGTTTATCCCTGTTCTTTTGTTTGTTCTTTTGGGGTGTCCATCTACTCCACTACCTCATTTGTGTTCCTTTACATTTTTAGGTGTTGTAAGGTTTCTGTTTTATTCCATCAAACTGAATGTTGAATATTAGGATCCACTTATAAGAGAGAGTGCATGGAATCTGTCTTTCTGCACTTAGGATATTTCACTCATTAAGATTTCTTCCAGTTCCATCTATTTGCTGACAAAATTCATTAGTTCATCTTTCCTGACAGCTGAATAGTATTTCATTGTATATATGTATTAAATTGTTATTAACCATTTGTGAACTCTTGGACATCTTGGTTGGTTTCATTTCTTTGCTATTTTGAAAAGAGCTGCTATGAATATGGTTGTACACCTGACTCTGTTGCAGGATGCAATATCTTTGGGGGATATTCCCAGAAGAAGTATAGCTGGGTCATATAGAAACTTCCAAATTGAATTGCTAAATAGTTATATGAGATTGGAACACTACCAGCAATGTATGAGGGTTCCCTTCTCACCATATCCATTTGCTGTTTGTGTTTGGGATCTTAGCCATTCTGAGTGGAGTGAATGATTAGTTTTCCCTATTAGCTAAGGAGGTAGAATTTTTAAAAAGTGTTTGTTAGGCATTTGGATTTTGTCTTGTGAGAAGTTTCTTTTCAGTTCTATAGCCCATTTTTAAATGGGGTTGTTTACTTCCTTGGTATTTAATTTTTGAAGTCCTTCGTGTATTCTGGAAATTAATTCTCTATCATTCCTGTGGTTTGTGAAGATCCTCTCACATTATGTAGGTTGCCTTTTTCTCAATTAACAGTTTCTTTTGCTGAGCAAAAGTTTTTTAATTTCATTAAGTCACACTTGTTTAGTGTCGAACTTATTCTTTTTGCTTTTGGGGTCTTATCGAGGAAATGCTAGCCAAGGCAGTCGATTCGAGGGTATTCTGTATTTTTTCTTCTAGGAGTTTTATAGTCTCTTGTCTAACATTGAAATATTTCATCTGTTTTGAGTTGATTTTCATGCAGGGAGACAAATAAAGGTCCAGTTTCATTCTTCTGCATGTAGATATCCAATTTGCCAGTACCATTTATTGAAAATGCTATCATTTTTCCAGTGGGCTTTCTTGGCATCTATGACTATGAGTGAGAACACTTATGTTTGTGTCTTCAGTTCTAATTCATTGGTCTATTTGTCTCATTATTTTGGAGCCAGTACTAGCTTTTTATTATTATTATTGTTATTATGGCTTTATAGTATAGTTTAAGGCCTGGTACGGTGATATCTCCTGCAGAGTTTTTATTACTCAGGATTGTTTTTCTATCCTGGATATTTCATGTTTCCATATGAAATTTGAGATTGTTTTGCCAATTTCTGTGAAGAATTGGGTTGGTATTTCGATTGGTATTGCATTGAATCTGAATATTGCTTTTGGTAGAATGGTCATTTTAACAATGTTAATTCTCCTAATTCAGGAGCATGAGTTCAGGGGCTGTTGCTGGCCTTCCCAGAACTCCTTGAGCATAGGGCCAGCCTGGTGTGACTCAGCAGTTGAAAGTTGATTTCTGCTCTTTGGCCATTTCCAATGACTTTATTTGTCCTGTTTCTAATCTTGGAATGGGAAGATGATACCACATAACTAAACATGCTTTTTCCCCTAAAATGATATTATGATAAGGTCCAAATTGTTCCCAGCATTGCAGCAAAAAACATTTTTCTTGATACTGCTAATTACATACAATTGCTGACTGAGAAGGCAGTAAATCACACATGTCTTTATGTACTTCCTTGCATGCTTTCCTGTTTATAACTGTTGACTGTTTACAATTTATGATATCTTTATATATTTCTTTGCATATTTTTCCAGCTATTCACTTTTGTGCTTCTTCTTTTTACAAGATTTTGCCATTCTTCATTGTTGTCTTTGTGGTTACTGATTCCAGATGATTCCCTGTTTAACATTTATGTCTAATCCAAATAGATTAGTTTCAGTACACTTTTAGTCTTGCTAAAAACTCTCCAACCTAGGCTTGGTTTAAATTCCTGCTTATCCCAATCAGAAGCCCATGTTGATTTTTAAGTACTGGCACTTACACATGGGGGTCTTCCCATCTTCTAGTGTTTTTTTGTAATCTCTCTTTTTTTAGGGTTTTAAAGTTTTCTTTCTTTTCTTTTTAAAAAATTTTTAACATTTTTTATTATTATTTCCGCTCATACAAACTTAATAGGTAGACCAGTTCCCTCCCCCCTCCTCCTCCCCCCCGAACCCCCTGCTCCCCCTCCCTCCCTCCCCATCTCCCAGTGCCTCCTCCCCAATTTCCAGAGAGTCCTTTATTGTGTATGCCTAAGTCTCCTCTTGGTCCTCCTTTCCGATGACGTACAAGGACCAGTGGCATTTCCCTGAACCCTTTCTCCTGTTCCCCTTAAGCATAGGAACACTACTGTGGCCATCAATCCCTTGCCTCCAAGGATCTTGGTGCCTTTAGCCGATGTTAGACTTTGTGAGGTCAATAGTGTGATGGACATGGCGCAGGGCATGCAAAGTCCTATTATGATTGCTTCAGCCCTAACTAGTGTGGAGACTCTTCACATCATTGCTCCCCCCATCCTTTTGCTCTTACAATCTTACCGCCCCCTCTTCCGCAAATGTCCCTGAGCTTCAGGATGAGGGGAGATTAGGCTGCCTTAGTTCTACGTGGATGATATAGAGTCTCTGAAGTTCTGGATTGTGGTTTGTTGATTTTCTTTTGCAGTTTTGCTGCTTCTGCACTGCCCTTCACTCCATCCTGCTGGGCACTGTATGTCACCCCCTGGTCAGAGACAAAAAACTGTTAAACTGGAGTCTTGTTATAATAGCACATTCAAGGGTAGATGTAACAAAAGCAGGAAACCTCGGTGAGGGAGGGATCAGTCACCCATTTGCAAAATGATCACTTTTCATCTGCCAGACTATATGCCCTCCCCTTCTGGTGAGATCATACCCCCTCAGTTGTACATGATCAGGAACGAATGTCTGTGAACTTAACCAGGTGTCACATTACTCACTTGCATTCCTTGGAGGCTGATTTTCTCTGCTGTAACATGGTCCCCTCTCTCCTTGTGTCTGGTGTGGCCCTCCAACCCCATCCCTCCTGTTCACAATCCTTGCAATTACCATATTACATAGGTTTACCCTTGAGTGTCTCAATGTGGGCTGGGTGAGTTTGGTACTAGGAGCCACCTATTAGGGACTACATACGGCACTTAACTTTCTGGGTTTGGGATACCTTACTTAATATAATTGTTTCTAATGATATCCAATTCCCAGCAAATTCCAGTAATTCATCATTTTTGATGGCTGAGTAGTACTCCATTGTGTAGATGTACCACGGTTTCCTTATCCACTCGTCAACTGTTGGACATTTAGGTTGATTCCATGACTTTGCTATTGTAAACAGTGCTGCTATGAACATGGTCGTGCTGGTACTATCGAGGCGAACCTCTGCTGCATGGGGGGTTATTCCCAAAAGTGGAATAGCAGGGTCATATGGCATTTCAATCTTTAATTTCTTTAAGAATTGACAGATGGCTCGCCAGAATGGCTGTATGAGCCTGCATTCCCACCAGCAATGTAGGAGAGTTCCCCTCTCTCCACATCCTCTCCAGCACTTGTTGTTGTTTGTATTGTGGATTTTTGCCATCCTGACCGGGGAGAGGTGATATCTCAGGGAGGTTTTGATTTGCATTTCCCTGATGCCTAAAGGAGTGGAGCATTTTTTCAGATATTTGTTAGACATTTTAATTTCATCTCTGGTAAAATTTCTTTTAAGTTCCAGGGCCCATTTTTTAATTTGGCCATTGGTTTCCTTGGTGTTTAATTTTCTAAGTTCTTTGTGCACTCTGGACAGTAGAGCTCTACCAGATATAAGCCCACAAAAATACAGCCATTTGATCTTTGACAAAGGGGCCCAAAGAATCCAATGGAAAAAGAACAGGATCTTCAACAAATGGTGCTGGCAAAACTGGATGTCCACATGCAGAAGATTAAAGTTGGACCCGTACTTGTCACCATGTACAAGACTTAATTCCAAATGGATCAAGGACCTTGATATCAGGCCAGAGACTATAAAAATCAAAACTGAACGGATGGGGAACTCCCTTGAGCTGATTGGGCTAGGCCAACATTTCCTAAACAGACATCCAATGGCACAGTCACTGCTACCAACTCTCAACAGTTGGGATCTTGTGAAATTAAAGAGCTTCTGTTCAGATAAAGAGATTGTAACACGAGCTCAAAGGCAACCCACAGAATGGGAGAAAATCTTCACGAACCACATATCTGATAGAGCTCTACTGTCCAGAATGCATAAATTTTCTTTTTAAAATTTATTTATTATCTTTTATCTAGTTATACAAGCTCAATAAGTAGGTACCTTCACCCCCTTTTCTCTTTCCCCCCTTTCTCCTTTTTGTCCCCCCATCCCACTCTCCCCCCTTCCCTCTTTCTCTCCCCTCTTTCCTCCCTCCTCCTGTCTTGGCATTTTCTGCCTGCTCCCTCCTACCTTCTAGAACATCTGTTTATATGAGCTTTGAATTTCCCTTTGAGTCTCTACACTAGTGAGGGTTCAGAATTCAGTGGCATACCTTGGGGCTCCTTCTTAGGCCACTCACTAATATGGAAACTCTGTTATACCTGTCTAACCTTTTGCTTCTAAGTATCCTACTGCCTGAAGCCTTCTCCCCTGAGATCTGTGCTAATCTTTGAGGGCTCATTGACATGTCAGCCATTATATAAGTCAGGCAAGGTCAAATCACATTGTAGCAGTATCCTGGATGCCACAGCTCAAGCTAAAGTAGAGTATCTTCTTGTCAGTGGTTCTCCCTATCTTTAGACTCTTATAATCTTGCCACTCCCCTCTTGATTTTTTCATAGGCTTGTTGTATATGGTCTTTATTATGTTGAATAATGTTCCTTCCAACCCTATTTTCTCCAAAGTCTCTATAATAAAGGAGTGTTGGATTATGTCAAAAGCTTTTTCAGCATCAATTGAGAAAATCATGTGATTTTTTTGTGCTTCATTTGTTTATATGGTGAATGTCATAGTTAGATACAGGTTTCAACTTCATGGTTGAGGGTTCAAACTCTGGGCACATTTGTACATAATTAATAGTTGAGTTAAGCCCAGAGAGAACCTGTTGGTGATTGTCTAGTTGATGGAGAGGACCCAATCCATTGTGTGTGGGGAGTAGGCCCTGAATAGGTGAATAAAATAAAGAGAGCTGGTTAAGGATGATGGCATCCTTGTTTATACTTGGTCAGACATTCTGGTCTGGCAAGTAAAGATAATACCTTTTTTAGTAATTATATGGAAATTATGTGGCCAATTCCCTCAGTCCTTTAATGATGGTGCATGATCTCATGCCAAATGGACTAAGAACTGTAACTAGACTATCATAAGAAAATAAACCCCTTGTTCTCTTAAGCTGTTTGGTGGTAGTTCAGCAGCAGCAATGCAGGTAAACTGCAACAGTGAATTATATTTATAGATTTACATATATTAAACCAACTGTGGAATAAACCCAACCTGATCATAATGGATGATCTTTTTGGTGTGTTTTTGTTTCTGGCTTACTAGAATTTTGTTGAGGATCTTTGCATCTGTGTTCCTCATGGAAATTGGCTGATAGTTTTTTTTGTTGTGTCTTTATTTGGTTTTGGACTCAGTGCAATGTTGGCTTCATAGTAAGAGTTTTCAAGAACACCTTCCTTTTCTATTTTGTGGGATGAGTTAAGGACTTGTGGGGGTTGGCTCCTGGCCACAAGGAAGGAGAAAGGTGAGTGCACTGCCTGCCTATCTGCCTCCCAGGTCCTGGGAGACAATCAGGCATGGCAGGGAGTTAAGTCGAAGCATGAACTCACTTTATTATATGCAGCGCAGCAGTTTGTAAAGGCAAAAACTGTGAGGCACAAATGGGCAGCCAATCATATTAAAGGTCGGTGCAGCACACAGGCTTCAGGGGTGAGGGTCAGCATTACAGAACTCTTATGAACCAATCAGGGTTCCTGTGATGCAAACAAGGTTATGCCCCACTCACTAGCTCCCAGCACCATCTTAGGCCCCATGTGCTGGGCTACTCCTTGTTCCTCCCAGTGCCATCTTGCCTGGGCTAGCCCAACATCTCCCTCTTTTTTTTTTTATGAGTCAATGTGTTCACCTAGATGTTAGGTCAAACCCAGATTGACTCCACCTTGGATTAGGCAAGGTGTCGATCAGGCCACCTTGGGTTAGGTCAGGTCTTTGGCCCTGTCCACCTTGGCGTAGGTAGGACTGTTGGGGGCAAGTGGACAGCCTGTCATAATGGCACCTTGATGGGGTTGCAATGCCAAGACACACATCTATCATGTAGAAGGTTTGTTGCCAGATGGCTTTGATGCACTTGGTTCACCATGATCAACCCTTGGCGGTGAACCCAATGCCCTGTCCCTGTCTTTTTGCATCCCCAATTTTTACAATAAAAGTCCAGGGCAGACATTTAACACGTGCAAGCATCCCTGGTCATTAGGTGACCCGGTGAGGGATAGGATACAGCCATTCTTCTCTCTTCATTCAGGCTGGCCAGCATGTCCTTCAGTCCAGTCCGGTACATCCCATGAGCCCCTGGCCAGATCATATAAGTCAAAAAGAAGGTCAGAGAACCAGGTGGTTGGCAGTTGGGTACTAGTAGTCTGGTTGACGATGTTGCCCATCTGAGAATTGATAATCATCCACGTGACCTGCTGAGGCTGATGGGTGCTGTGTGGTGTTGCTTTCGTTGAGTCTATGAGGATCAGAAGGAAGAGTAGTGCTAGTAACCCTTTGGCCATTGTAGGTACTGAGATCCTTGGTGAGTTCTGAAACAGAAAGCATAGAAAATATTTTCTCGGGGCTGGAGAGGTGGCTCAGGGGTTAAGCCTCCGCCTTGCAGGCGGAAGGTCCTGAGTTCGGATCCCAGATCCCACGTATAGACGCCAGGCGGAAGCGGGGGCAGCCTGCGCTTCTGGTCCTGGTAGGGCGGAGCCTGTGAATCCCGGGGCAGAAGGAGGTGGAAGCGTCCACGGTGGTTCGCGAATTCGTCCGTGGTTCTACACACACACACACACACACACACGCACGCGCACATATACACACGCATATGCACACAGTTGAATTAATAATAAAAAAAATTAAAAAAATATTTAAAAAAAAAAAAGAAAAGATTTTCTCAAGGGCGGTGTGCCCTTGTTTTTTTTTATGGCATAATCTTTATTCTTACGCTTGCTTTTTGTCATTTATTGTGATGTTTTCTTTTTATTTTTGATCAGTTAACCATATGGGCGATCCACCATTCCTTTTAGGAAGGCCCTTCTTGGTCACATCATGAAGGTTCTCCTGGAGACAAAATTTAAGGCACCTAGCTGGTACCCAAATTGGAGAGGACTCCCCAATGGGGAAAAGACATCCAAACCCCCATCCTGTAGTTATTAAGGAGTCTGGTCCCCTCCAATGACCAGTAAGGGGATCCTTCCAGTGCACCCTGATAGAAGTTTTGGTGGATAGGTGACCCCAATGCCTTTGAAATCTTAACTCTGGTTGTTCCTTTTGAAAATTTAAAATATTGATTGTAAATAATGCTCGCCCTAATTGCTGATGTGGGCTTATTCCCCCCCCCCTTTTTTTTTGTAATTGAGCCTTTCAGTACTTGTGGTTTCTTTCAATAATAGCTTGTCCTTGGAGATTATATAGGATTCCTGTGGTGTGAGTAATATGTCAAGTCTGAAAAAAGTTTTGTAAAGTCTGACTAATAAAACAAGGGCCATTATCTGTCTTAATTTGTTTAGGTAACCCTAAGGTGGCAAAGCATTGTAAAAAATGTGATTGTGCATGTTTGGCCTTTTCCCCTGTATGTGAAGATGCCCAACATGCTTGAGAGAATGTATTTATGGAAACAAAGACATATTTAAGTTTACCAAACAGCGCATAATGAGTAACATCTGTTTGCCACAGCATATTAGGTTTTAACCCTTGGGGATTAACCCCTGGTCCCTGTAAGGGTGGGAATTGGCAAAAGGGTTGACATCATTTGCAGGTTTGAATAATCTTTTTTAAGTCCTTTATAGGAACTTGAGGGAACCTATGGAATAAACCCTTCCAATTAAGGTGAGTTAGGCCATGTAAATCAGAGGCTTCTTGAACATTAAGAGCCCACATCTCTTGTGAAGCTAATTCATCAGCTAAAGCATTGCCCTGGGTTAGGAATCTGCGGAGGCCAGAATGACTCCTTAAATGTTATAAATATATAGGTGTCTCTCATCCTTCTAATGTAGATTTTAGTTCCAACATAAGGGGCAATATAGAATTGTTATCTAATCTTATATGAGTGTTTATTACCCCTGGGAATAAATTTACAATGTATAGACTGTCAGAGAATAAGTTAATAGACTCTTTATTATCTCTTAATGCCATTATAACTGCCAACAGCTCTTTATATTGAGCTGATCTTTGGGCAGGTTGGTATTTTTGTCTGTATGGCTGAATCAAATTTCCTGAGGCAAAGGTAGCATAAGCAGATCCTGTTTTTCCCCCATCTGTGGATACATGTTGGTATAAGTGTTTTAACAAAGAGTTTGGGCTCGGCGAGTGGTAAGCGTTGAAGAGGTATGACCCATTTAGATGGGCCAAAATGACAACTTATCACCCCTAAGTATCCTTCTAATGCCAAAGCCAATTGGGGATGATATTTAGTCAGCCATTCTACATCAGCCAGCCAAAAGGAAAAACAAAAGAATCTGGATCTCTACCATAGTGTCTACATGTCTGTTCACATCCCTTTTTTATCATATCTGCTAATTGATCTGTGGGGGTATAAACTGTAGGGGCATTTCCCAGGGATGTGTGGATCCATTGTAGGATTTCTCCAACCTGTGATACAGCTGCTGTAAGGAGCCCCCTTCCTGAAATCAGCCATAGGGCAATGGGTTTCCCAGGATTATATCTAGCCAATTGAGCATCCCTAAGGGCATCCTGAAACTGTTCAATTATCTGACAGTGACTTTCCTGTAAAGTAATTATATCTCCAGGTTGTCTGCTGGACAATAGGTTAAAAAGAGGGGTGAGGGCCTTGGTGGAGATCCCCACCCATGGCCTGAGCCAATTTATTTCTCCTAATAATTGTTGTAAACTAGTGATAGTGATATAATTAGACACATTTATATGGTCTGAGAGGTGATACCCATGTAAGTGTTAAATGGGTTCCTAAAACCTTAAAAGGAGGCACTTGCTGGACCTTATCGGGGGCAATATGTAAGTTTCCCCTTTTTAATTATTTAATCGCTTCTTGCATAAGGGATTGTAATTTGGTTGGATCTCTATGTCCAATGATAATATCATCCATATAAACATATATAAGAATATCTTTATTTCATATCAATGATTCAATCAGTTTATATACATAAGTTTGACAAAAGGCTGGACTATTTGCCATTCCTTGTGGGAGCACCAACCATTCATATCTCTGATCGGGCCCTGAAAAGTTCATAGATGGGACAGAAAAGGCAAACTTTTCATGGTCCACAGGGCGTAGAGGAATGGGAAAAAAATCAACAAACCATAATTCAGAACTTCAGAGACTCTATATCAACCACCAGGAACTAAGCCAGCCTAATCTCTCCCCATCCTGAAGCTCAGGGAAATTTGCAGAAGAGGGGGCGGTGAGATTGTAAGAGCACAAGGATGGGAGCAGTAATGATATGCAAGATACTCCACACAAGTTAGGGCTGAAGCAATCATAATAGGACTTTGCATGACCTGCACTATGTCCAACACATTATTGACCCCACAAAGTCTAGCATGGACTAAAGGCACTAGGATCCTTGGAAGCCAGGGACTGACAGTCACAATAGTGTTTCTAAGCTTAAGAGGAATACAGGAAAGTGTTCTGGGAAATGCCCCTGGGTCCTTGCACCTCATTGGAGAGGAGGACCTAGAGGAGAGTTTGGCATGCGCATTAAAGGGGGAGGCACTGTGGGGGGAGTACTAGGGGATGGGGAAGGAGGGGAGAGGGGAGGGGGAGGAGGGGGGTTGGGGGAGGTGAAGGGACGGTGGGGACTGGTGTACCCATTAAGTTTGTATAAGCAGAAATAATAATAATAATAATAATAATAAAGTCTTTAAGATCAATGACCAGAAGGGATGGCCGTCACCCAGGGCATTCCCATAAGGGGGGTGCCCACTAGCTTCATTCATACGCCATTTCCCAGAGGACTTCCTGATAACAAACCCTGGTGTATTCCACACGGATATGGCCTTGCTTTGATTGCTGATCCACTATTTCCCTTAGGGCCCTCAGTTTTTCTTGGGGCAGAGGCTACTGCTCCATCCAGGCCTGGTTGCCCGGTTTGCCTGGTTCCCATTTGATCTAGGGGCTGCAAGGGGCAGTGGGCCTTAGAATTGGGGGTGAACCCGAGGAACTTTTGGAGTTTCTCCCCAATAGTTATGAAAGCTAGAAAACTTGCTTTCAGGTACTGTCTCTATTGGCTCAGGAAACCCAGAGGCTTCTTCATGATCTAAAAGGTCCTCATAGAAAGTCTTGTTATCAGTGGTTAAAACTGCTTGCATCTGTCCCATGATGTCTTGTCCTATTAAATTGGCAGTGAGCCCTGCAGCCACAAGGAGTCACACTTCTCCTTTGGAACCATCAGCATCTTGTCACATCACCCAGGAGGCCATTTCCTCTGATTGGGTATTCCCCCTACCCCAAGAACTTTTGTTCCGGCCTTTAGACCCCAAGTAGGGGGAATTTCCTCTTTTCTTAGGACCATACGATCAGCCCCAGTATCTATAAGGCAATGGAAGCATTTGCCATTGATGAAAATACTCATTTTGGGATGGAGACCCTCCACCAGGGGAACAGTCCAATGAGCTTGGGGTTCTCCCTTTTTAGGTTTTCCTAATTCAAGGCTCCCATGGGTTCCCTTTTGTGAGTTCCTATTTATTCCTCCTTTGGTTGACGAGGCTGGAGCCTGCCCTGAATCAGTTTAAAGATTTGCCCTCTAGGTCAAACTGCCCTACAGTCCTTTTTCCAATGGAAGTCTTTAGGACATCTCAGACATGGAGTGGGGGTGGTTGTTTCCCCCCCACCTCCTTTTGATCTTATTTATTTTTGTAAGGGCAGTCTCTTTTAAAGTGTCCCATTCATCCACACCAAAAACAAGACCCTTTTATAACTTCCGCATGGGGACTCCCCTGTGGTCCCGTTTGGGATCTCATGGTTAGGACTCCAGTCATAGCTTCAGTAATAGTATCTGTCTGTGTTTGAAGGGCAGCTGTAAGTGTCTGGACTTGATGCCATTGGGTCCCAACGTCCTGAGAGGCAATAATCCAAGTACTCACAGATCTCTCTTTTGAGTCCCACACACGCTATTTTGTGGTCCCCGTTCATCCCTTCCCATATCAGTAATTTAATAAATTGCTCTCTCAGGGGGCCTAGGGGAAGCTTGCGCCAAAGGCTGTTTTCAACCTGGTCAATAAATTCAGGGAGAGGCTCACTAGGCTTTTGTACAATGCCCGCTATAGGTGCTTCAGAGGGACCTTTCTCTAGTTTTTTTCCATGCCGCCAACCCTATCAAGCAAACCCGATCCTAGTAAGGAGCTCCTATAGCAGCCTGTTGGATCCCAGTGGAAAATTGGCCTGCTGTCCTTGATAACATCCCAAAGGTATTTGGAACTGGGGGGTGGGTGTTTTGATTGCGCTCAGCCTGGACTCTGCATTCCTCCCTAAACAGTGCCATCCATTTAATGAATGTGGGGCTGGGAAGCACCACTTTGGCCATATCTGTCCAATCTTTAGCAGTGCAGAGTTGGTGAGCTAAATCTTGAAGAAGGGTCTCAACCCAAGGGGAATTCGGGCCATCCTCTAGAACTGCCCTATTTAATTCCTTTAAATCTGTAGCCTCCCAGGGATACTATATTGCGGGGTGATTACTCCCCAGGATTGATGTTGACAGGATAGGCTTGCACCCGATATGTCTCAGCACATGTGAGCTTCAGCTCCAGATTCCCTGCTCTAGCCTAATGGGGATCAACGTGCCCATGCATGGAGTCAGGAGCGGTCTTTATGAGATGGGCATATGGGGGGCCTCATCTAGGTTACCCCCATCCCCTTCTCCCTTAAACAAGGTTAGGTCCAGATAAAGGGGGCTGGGTGCAGCTGCCCCAAGATCTCTATCTTTCTGTAGTGCTTCAGGCGAGATCACAATTTCACTTTTGCTTTCAACCCAAGTGTGTCTGGGTTCTTTTCTCACTGAATTTGACCCAGTCCATCTTATCCTCCTCTAGTTTGGGGGATGTAAGTCCCTCCTTTTCTTTTTTCCCTGGTATTCTCTCTGATTTCCATCAATCATTATTTTTGGAGGGGGCTGAAGAGCATCTGAGTGAAAGGACACCTTGAGAGTGGATATTGTGGGGTAGAACCCTAAAGGAGGTTGCATGTTAAAATGGAGTTCCCTCTTTCTTGCTAAATTTTCTACTCTGGCCCATGTGGTCCAGGAAAAGAGATTGGAAGACGGGACCCAAGGGGCCAAATCAAGGACTGTTTGCCAGACCTTATCAGCACTAGAGTCTGAAATCTCTAAACCATGGCTTTCAACATGAATCTCAGCGCTTCAAGCATTGGGTTAGGTGTGCTCATTGTGTTACCCATACTGAGGGTCTCACTCACCTCGATAGACCACTTGGCTCCAACCGTTCCTGGAAGAAGATGTCCTCACAAGGGGCACCAGATGTGCAGGTTGGCTCCTGGATGCTGAGAAGGAAAGAGGTGAGCGTGCTGCCTGCCCCTCTATCTCCCAAGTCCTGGGAGACAATCAGGCATGGCTAGGGTCAGCATTATGGAACTCTTATGAACCAATCAGGGTTCCTTGTGATGCAAACAGGATTACGCCCTGCACACTACCTCCCAGCACCATCTTAGGCACCATGTGCTCGGCTACACTTTGTTCACTTCCTCCCAGCGCCATCTTAGGCTCATGTGCTCGGCTATGTCTTGTTCCTCCCAGAGCCATCTTGCCTGGGCCAGCCCAACAAGGAGTGTTATGGTGTTATTTGTTTCTAAATATCTGGTAGAATTCTGCACTGAATCCATCTGGTCCTGGGCTTTTCTTGGCAGGAATATTCATTATTACGCTGCAACTCTGTCTCTTGTTATAGAACTATGTAAATCATTCAGTTCCCCATGGTTTAACTTTCGTATGTGTTTAGTGTGTACTTGGTATGATTTTAGAAATTTGTCCATTTCTTTATGATTGTACATAAATTAAAAACAATTTTTATTATTATTTTATTCAATTGTGCATGTGTGTGTGTGTGTGTGTGTGTGTGTGTGTGTGTAGAACCATGGGTGAATTCGGGAACCACCATGGACCACCTCCACCTCCTTCTTGTTTACTCTGCCCCAGGATTCACAGGCTCCATCCTACCAGAACCAGAAATGCAGGCCACCCCCGCTTCCACCCAACATCTATACGTGGGGTCTAGGAACCAAACTCAGGACCTTCTGCCTGCAAGGCAGAGACTTAACTCCTGAGCCACCTCTCTAGCCCTGATTGTACATGAATTTTAAAGTATTACTTCATGAGTATTAGAATTTCCTTGACATATGTTGTGTTAGCTCCATTTTCATCTTGAATTTTATTAATTTTGGTTTGCTCTCTTAGTTTTGGTTACTTTGGCTAAGGGTTTCTCAATTTTGTTAAGGTTTTCGAGAACCAGCTTTTCATTTGATTGATTCTTTGTATTGTTTTCTTTGTCTTCGATTATTTCTCCTCTGAATCTACTAATCTGCATGTCTAATTCTTTTGGGGTTGATTTATTCTTGTTTCTTTAAAGTTTTAAGCTGTATTCTTAGATTGTTCATTTGGTGATGTTTCCATTTTTTATTTTAGGCTCTTTTATTCACTTAGCAATATATACTTCTGCATATTCTATGTAATGAGGATATTTTTCATTATTCCAGCAGCTCCAAACGGTATTACATAATATGTTATCTTGAATAAAACCATTAACATGGAAAACTAAGCTACTTTACTTCAACTTTTCTTTTCAAAATAATGATTCAACAAACAATCATGCTTCTGGGTTTTTTATGAGTATACTTGCAGAATTAACTGCTAGATAAAAACATATTCATATGTTTTTAATATTATTAGGGAAGGGAGAACAGAAATAGGACCCAGTAAAGAGTGGGATTAACTTCCAGACAACCAACCCACCCTTTTAATACCCAAATCTCTCCCATGATGGGGAACGCTTGCTCAGCACTGCTAAATAGATCAATCACCAATGGCCAAGACTGACAATGGACAGGATCAGATGTCTAAATACTTACAGGTTTTTCTTGACAGTGTGTTAATTATCTAATTATCTGTGTTCCTTTGTCTCCACTCTCTTAGGATCTTTTTCCCCCATCCTCATAGTTAAGTTCCTTTGTGGTTATAATCAGTATTATAGAGATTTGGTCCATGGTGGTTCCCGAATTCACCCGTGGTTCTACACACACACACACACACACACGCACAATTGAATAAAATAATAATAAAAATTGTTTTTAATTTATGTACAATCATAAACTTAAATATGCCATTATGAGGACTTGGTACTAGGTTCCACTTATAAGGGAGAACATGTGACATCTGTCTATGTCCGGGATACTTTCCTTAGGAAAACTTCTTCTAACTCCATCCATTTATCAGCAAAATTTCATTAATTAATTTTTTATGGCTGAGTAGTATTCCACTGTGTATATATACACTATATTTTCATTATCCATTGATACTCTTTAGGGAATTTTGGTTGATTCCATGACTTAGCTATTGTGAATAATGCTGCAATGAACATGTGTCACTACAGTAAAGTGAAACAATCTTTAAAAATCTTCCCAGTAGTGGCACATCTGGGTCATGCCACATTTCAGTTTTTTACTTTTTTGGAAATCACTATTCTCATCTCCATAGTAGTTGTACTAGGCTGCATTGCCACCAGCAATATATGAGGGTTCTCTTCTCCCTTGTGGGGCTCCATGACCAGCATGCTTACCTTGAAATCCTGATAAGTACCAGAGTGGGATAAGCAAGAATTGAATCGGGTTGGATCAAGAGATGATCTTGGAAGAGCTGAAATCAAGTCAACTTTATTATGGAATCTAATCCCTTATATACCATGAAATAGAATGGTGATGCCTGTACACTGTACAGAGTGATGACATCAATAGTGGCAGACAGATTACATGTACAAGGTCAACAACAGGTGAGACCACCACCAACAATATAGTCCTGCTAATCCTTAGACATGTTAATATGCTCTAATGGCCCCATTCATTGTGGGGAAAGAACACATTGCTAATACATCAGGAACATGGTGATACAATTACAGTGATAAAGCTCTGTGCCCAGACGGTTCCAAAGAACAGGGAGAAATATGTAAAAAACACCTCTGCCCTTGATTCCAATTCAAGATGGGACAAGATCCATCCCTCCCCCCTCAGGGAAAGTCAACAGGAGTCAGCCTACAACTATGCTGGCATAGGAAGCAACTACAACTGAGACTGAGGAATGCCTGTTGTGGTTGCGTTTTGGTGTCAACTTGACGGTTGCAGACTGTTTGGATGGAGGGTGGAGAGTGAGTGGTTGGAATGGCCCCTGAACAAGTCTGCAGCTCATAATAGGTGGTACTTTCCAGTGGTGGACCAGACAATAGGAAGTGCAAGGAAGAGGGATTTGCTCTTCCCTTATCTTTGCTATGGAGTTCATTCTGCAAGCATCGTGCACTTTTAGAACATCTTGGCCTTCTCTGTTGCTGCTGCTGCTGCCTCTATCCTTGGCTGACTTGGAGCTTCATCTTTTCTACCATGTTATGGCTGCTCCCACTGCCTTTGGAGCCTGGCCTCTAAGTTTTGCTGTTCATCACTGATGTCAGAGTCCAGCTGTTCTTCACCAATGTTGGAACTCAGCATGTTCAACCCTCCAGAGAAGTAAAGGCTTGAGATCTTGGGATCTTTTGGCTTTGTGCAACATTCTGGTCATGAGTGAGGTAGCTGTGGGTGGCTACTTCGAAGGACACTATTTTTTATTGTGAGTTACTTTAATAAACTTATTTATATATGTATTATTTCTGTGGATTCTGTTTCTTCAGAGAATCTTGACTAGTACAATGCCCTTGGCATCTGTCTTCAAGAAATGGAGATCTTGAGCTTGAGCATTCCCCACACTCCCTGCATCCTCTCCAACATTAGTTGTTGTATGTGTTTTGGCTTTGCCATTCTGATCATGGTGAGATGATATCTCAGTGTGGTTTTGAGTTGCATTTTCCTAAAAGATGGGGAGGTGGAACATTTTTTAAGGTATTTGTTGGACATTCCCATTTCATCTTCGGAAAAGTTTCTTTTGAGTTCCAAAGCCCATTTTTCTACTTGGGCAGTTAACTTCCTTGGTGTTTAATTTTTTAAGTTCTTTGTATACTCTTGATATCAGTCCTCTATCAGTTGTGTGGTTAGTAAATATTTTCTCCCATTCTGTTGTTGTCTTTTTGCTAAGTTAACAATTTCCTTAGCTGAATATAAGGTCTTTAATTTCCTAAGATCTCATTTGTTGAGTATTGGCTCTATTTCCTGTGCAATTGAAGTCTTGTTTTGAAAATGTTGGCGTAGGCCAATCAGTTTGAGGGAATTCTCTCCTCTTTCTTCTTTATAGTCTCTGGATTAATATTAAGTCCTTGATCCATCTGGTGTTGATTTTTATACATGGTGACAAGTAAGGGTCCAATTTCAACCTTCTACATATAGATATCCAGCTTTGCCAAAATCATTTTTTGAAGATGCTGTACTTTTTCCTTTGGGTTTTCTGAGCCCCTATGTCAGAATCAGATGATTGTATTTGTATAAGCTTATGTCTTGTTCTTCAACCTTCATCCATTGATCTATGTGTCTATTTTGGAGCCAGTACCACATTATCTTTATCACTATGGATTTCAAGTCTAAATTAGGGTCTCATATGGTGATAACTCCAATAGAGGCTTTATTACTCAGAATTGTTTGTGCCATCCTTGGTCTTTTTTGTTTCCATATGAATGTGGAGATTGTCAATTTCTATAAAGAATTTCCTTGGAATTTAGATTGGCATTGGATTGCATCTGTATATTGCTTTTGGTAGGATGATCATTTTTATGATGTTGATTCTGTCAATCCAGGAGCATGGGAGGTCTTTCCACCTTCTGATGTCTTCTGAAATTTCTTTCTTTATGGTTTTAAAATTTTCATTGTATAGGTCTCTCACATCATTGGTTATATTTATACCAAGATATTTCATTTTTTATGGATTATGATGAATTAATATTGTTTCTCTTAGGACTTTCTCTCATTTTTCATCCTTGGTGTACAAGAAAGCCACTGTGTTTTGAATACTAATTTTGTAACCTGCCACTATGCTGAACTTATGCATCAGCTCCAGAAGTTTCTGGTGGAGTTTTTAGGGTTTCTCAAATATAGAATAATGTCATCTGCAAATAGGAATAACTTCACTTCTTTTCATATTTGCATTCATTTTGTCTCCCTCTCTTTCTTGTCTTATGGCTCTAGCTAAGAGGTCAGGTACAATATTGAATAGAAATGGTAAGAGTGGACAGCCCTGCTGAGTTCCTGATTGAAGTACAAATGTGTCAAATTTTTCATCATTTAGGATTATCCTCGAGATAAGCTTGTCATATATGGCCTTTATTATGTTGATACAAGTTCCTTCCATTCCAGTTGTCTCCTAGGCTTTTATCATAAAGGTCTTATCAAAAACTTTTTCTGGTCCCTTCCCCACCCGCTCCGCCTGCCCGGTCCGGTGAGCGAGGTCCAGCCGGGCCTCATCCGCGACCTAGGTAAGCTCTGCCCGTGCCCGCCCACCAGAACCCCAGGTCAGCCCAAGGGACCCAGCTTCTATCCCACCATCCAGCCGGAGCACCACGCAGGGCTGAGGGACGAGGAGGACCTCCCCCTGCGCCCGGGCCCCACCCCAGCTCCCCTCGGGTTACATAGCTCCACGCCAATGCCCCCATCCTCCCTTCCCCACCCCACTCTGCCGGCCGGGATGCGCGCACGCGGTCCAGCCGGGCTTCATCCGCGACCTACGTAAGCTCTGCCCGCACCCACCCCCAGAACCCCAGGTCAGCTCAAGGGACCCAGCTCCTACCCCACCATCCAGCCGGAGCCGTGTGCAGGGCCGAGGGATGAGGAGGACCTCCCCCTGCACCCGGCCCTGCCCCAGCTCCCCTCGGGTTAAATAGCTCCACGCCGACGCCCCCATCTTCCCTTCCCCACTCCGCTCCGCCCGCCAGGACCTAGGTAAGCTCCCTCCCTGCCCACCCCCAGAACCCCAGGCCAAATAATTCAGTTTAGTGAAATTGCAAGATCTTAAGAATTAAAACAACAATGCCAAAGTCAAAGTGCAAATCCATGAGAAACAACACTCAAGTAAACAAATTTCCCATTGAAGGAATTAATCCCATAATGTTAGACTCCAACCAGAACAAACCCACGGAAAATGGCCAAGAAAGCCTGACCCATGATAACGACTTTCAAAATATGATCGTTACCATGTTCAATATTATGAAAGAGGAAATCCGGGAGGAATTACATAATCGAATCAATCGCTTTGAAGAGGAACACAACAGACATTTGGAGGAGTTGAGAAAAACAGTGCAAGAAACAAAAACTGGCATAGAGCAGTTGAAACAGACTCAAGCAGAGTTTAAAACTGAGCTACAAGACAAGTTATCTTCAACCCAGAACTCCACAGTCTTATCAACAGAACTAAGGAAGCAGAAAACAGAATTTCAGACCTTGAAGATAAAGTGGGAGTACTAACCAGCTCAATGGAAGAGGTTGTTAAAGCCAAAAAGATACTTGAGAGAAATATCCAAGAGATATGGGATACCCTGAAGAAGCCTAACATGCGTATTCATGGAATACCAGAGCAAGAATCTCAAAATACCACCCCTGAGGAAATTTTTCAAACGATCATCAAGGAAAACTTTCCTCATCTAAAAAAAGAGAGGCCCGGGCTGGAGAGGTGGCTCAGGGGTTAGGCCTCCGCCTTGCAGGCGGAGGGTCCTGAGTTTGGATCCCAGATCCCACGTATAGACGCCAGGCGGAAGAGGAGGCGGCCTGCGCTTCTGGTCCTGGTAGGGCGGAACCTGTGAATCCCAGGGCAGAAGGAGGTGGAGGCGTCCGTGGTTCTACACATACACAGACACACACACACAGAAACACGTGCGCGTGCACATACACACGCATATGCACACAGTTGAATAAGTAATAATGATAATAATAAAAAAAGAGAGGCCCATCCATATACAAGAGGCATTCCGCACCCCAAACAGATATGACCAAAATAGAAGAACGCCACCGCAAATAATAGTTAAAACACTCCACATTCAAAATAAAGAACTGGTGCTGAGAGCTTCAAGGGAGAAAAAAACAAGTCACTTTTAAAGGTAAACCTATTAAAATAACAAATGACTTCTCAGTCAAAACAGTAAAAGCAAGAAGAGCTTGGAGAGACATACTTCAGGTATTGAATGAGCAAAAATGTCAACCCAAGCTGATTTACCCTGCAAAACTATCAGTCATGATCGAGGGAGAAAGAAAAATTTTCCAGCACAAAGACAACTTGAAGGGATACATGTCCACCAAACCAGGCCTTCAAAAAATGCTAGAAATGATACTCAAGCATAAAGAAAAAAACAGGCATATCCAGGAGAACAGAAGGCAAATATAACACCATTAAAAGCGAAGCAATATACTTATAAAAATTACTAAACATAATAAATGTCTGGAATTAAAAATAGTTTCTCCATTATAACACTAAATGTTAATGGAATTAATTCATCAATCAAGAGACAGATTACAAACTTGGATTAAAAATCACAATCCATCAATCTGCTGCCTGCAGAAAACCCATCTCACCACAAAAGATAGGCATGCCCTAAAAATAAAAGGCTGGTCAACAATTCTACAAGTAAATGGAAGCAGAAAACAGGCAGGGGTAGCCATTATGCTATCAGACAAAGTGGACTTCAAATCAAAGAAAATTATAAGAGACACGGATGGATACTACATTTTAGTCACAGGTACAATTCACCAGGAAGACTTCACAATACTGAACATATGTGCACCCAATACGGGCCCCTCCACATTCATTAAGAAAACCCTACAGCGTCTAAAGCAAGAAATCAACCCCCAAACGATAATTCTTGGGGACTTCAACACCGCCCTCTCAACATGGGATAGATCAACAGGTCAAAACCTTAACAGAGACACTTTGGAACTTAATCAAACCCTGAAAGAAATGGACCTTACAGATCTCTATCGAACTTTTCACCCACGTACCAAAGAATACACATTTTTCTCAGCAGCACACGGAACTTTTTCCAAAATAGATCCCATATTGGGCCACAAAACGAATCTACACATATACAAAAAAGTTGAAATTCTAACCTGTGCCCTATCAGACCACCACGGCCTAAAGCTGGACATCCACAACACATCAAACAAGAGAAAATACACTAACTCCTGAAAACTTAACAATATGATGCTGAATGAGAACTGGATTCAGGAAGAAATTGAAAAGGAAATTCAAGATTTCCTGAAAGTGAATGATAATGAAAATACAACTTACCAAAATCTCTGGGACACAATGAAAGCTGTTCTAAGAGGTAAGTTCATAGTTCTTAATGCCTACATCAAAAAAATGGAAACATCAGAAATAAACAACTTAACAATCCAGCTTAAGGCTTTAGAGAAACTTGAGCAATCTGATCCCAAAAGCAGTAGAAGAGAGGAGATTAGCAAAATAAGGGGAGAAATATCTGAAATCGAGATTAAGAAAACGATAGAAAAAATCAACCAGTCAAAAAGCTGGTTCGTTGAAAAAATCAATAAGATTGATACACCCCTAGCTAAATTAACCAAAAGCGGGAGAGAGAAAACCCAAATTAACAAAATTAGAAATGAACATGGAGTAATCACTACTGATACCCAAGAAATCCAGAGAATTATAACATCATATTTCAAAAACTTATACTCTGTGAAGTTTGACAACACAAAAGAGATGGATGAATTTCTAAGTAAACACAACCTACCTAAATTTAATCAGGAAGTTGTGAATTATTTAAATAGTCCTATAACATATAAGGAAATTGAAGAAGTAATCTCGAATCTTCCCACCAAAAAATGCCCTGGACCAGATGTATTCAGCACAGAGATCTACCAGACATTTAAGGAGTTAATAATACCAATACTCCTTAAACTGTTCCATCAAGTAGCAAAGGAAGGAACACTACCAAATTCATTCTATGAAGCTAATATCGTTTTAATCCCAAAACCTAATAAAGACTCACTTAAAAAAGAAAACTATAAGCCGATCTCTCTGATGAACACAGATGCAAAGATTCTCAACAAAGTTTTAGCAAATCGGATTCAAAAACATATTAAAAAGATTTTTCACGGGGACAAAGTAGGCTTCATCCTAGGCACACACGGTTGGTTCAACATACGCAAATCAATAAATGTAATTCATTATGTAAACCAGTCCAAAATCCAAGACCACATGATACTCTCGATAGATGCAGAAAAAGCTTTTGACAAGATCCAACAGCCTTTTATGATCAAAACGCTAGAGACAGTAGGAATGGAAGGAACCTTTATCAATATAATAAAAGCTGTATACAACAAGCCCACAGCAAGGATTATGCTCAATGGGAAACAATTGGAAGCATTCCGACTTCGATCAGGAACTAGACAAGGCTGTCCACTCTCACCACTTCTATTCAATATTGTACTTGAAGTCTTAGCTGAAGCCATAAGACAAGAAAGGGACATAAGAGGGATTCAAATCGGCAAGGAAGAGGTCAAGCTATCCCTATTTGCAGGTAACATGATCTTATACCTGAGGGATCCCAAAAACTCCACCAGGAAGCTCCTGGAACTAATTGAGAAGTTCAGCAGGGTGGCAGGATACAAAATAAATGTGCAAAAATCAGAGGCCTTCCTATATGCCCAGAATGAAAGAAGTGAAAAAGCCTTGAGAGAAACAATCCCATTTACTATTGCCCCTAAAAAAATGAAATACCTAGGTATAAACCTAACCAAGGAGGTAAAAGACCTTTACAATGAAAACTTTAAAACCCTAAAGAAAGAAATTGCAGAAGAAACCAGAAGGTGGAAAGATCTCCCTTGTTCCTGGATTGGCAGAATCAACATCGTAAAAATGAGCATCCTACCAAAGGCAATATACAGATTCAATGCTATACCAATTAAAATCCCAAAGCAATTCTTTAAAGAAGTTGACCAAACAATCTCAAAATTCATATGGAGGCACAAAGACCCAGGATAGCAAAGACAATCCTGAGTAACAAAAACACTGCTGGATGTATTACCATACTGAACCTTAGTCTATATTACAAATCCATAGTTATAAAAACAGCCTGGTACTGGCTCCAAAATAGACACACAGATCAATGGATAAGGATTGAAGACTCAGATATAAGCCCACAAAATTACAGCCATTTGGGCTTTGACAAAGGGGCCCAAAGAATCCAATGGAAAAAGAACAGCATCTTCAACAAATGGTGCTGGCAAAACTGGATCTCCACATGCAGAAGACTAAAGCTGGACCCATACTTGTCACCATGTACAAGATTTAATTCCAAATGGATCAAGGACCTTGATATCAGGCCAGAGACTATAAAAACCATAGTTGAAAGGATAGGGAACTCCCTTGAGCTGAATGGGCTAGGCCAACATTTCCTAAACAGACATCCAATGGCACAGTCGCTGCTACCAACTCTCAACAGTTGGGATCTTGTGAAATTAAAGAGCTTCTGTTCAGATAAAGGGATTGTAACACGAGCTCAAAGGCAACCCACAGAATGGGAGAAAATCTTCACTAACCACATATCTGACAGAGCTCTACTGTCCAGAGTGCACAAAGAACTTAGAAAACTAAACATCAAGGAAACCAATGGCCCAATTAAAAAATGGGCCCGGGAACTTAAAAGAAATTTTACCAGGGATGACATTAAAATGTCTAACAAATATCTTAAAAAATGCTCCACTTCTTTAGTCATCAGGGAAATGCAAATCAAAACTTCCCTGAGATATCATCTCACCCCGGTCAAGATGGCAAAAATCCACAATACAAACAACAAATGCTGGAGAGGATGTGAAGAGAGGGGAACTCTCCTACATTGCTGGTGGGAATGCAGGCTCATACAGCCACTCTGGCGAGCCGTCTGGAGATTCTTAAAGAAATTAAAGATTGAAATGCCATATGTCCCTGCGATTCCACTTTTGGGTATAACCCCCCATACAGCAGAGGTTCACCTCGATAGCATAAGCACAACCATGTTCATAGCAGTGCTGTTTACAATAGCAAAGACATGGAATCAACCCAAATGTCCAACAGATGATCAGTGGATAAGGAAACTGTGGTACATCTATACAATGAAGTACTACTCAGCCATCAAAAATGATGAATTACTGGAATTTGCCAGGAAATGGATGTCATTAGAAACAATTATATTAAGTGAAGTATCCCAGACCCAGAAAATTAAGCGCTGTATGTACTCCCTAATAGGTGGCTCCTAATACCAAACCCTCCTAGCCCATCTTGAGACACTCATAGGTAAATCTATGTATTACCTTCAGTAATTGCAAGGATTATGAACAGGAGTAATGGGGTTGGAGGGCCACACCAGAAACAAGGAGAGAAGTGACCATGTTACAGTAGAGAAAATAGGCCTCCATCAAGGACTGGAAGAAAGTAATGTTACACCTAGTTAAGTTTACAGACATTCGTTCCTGATCATTTACAACTAAGGGAGTATGAACTCACCAGAAGGGGAGGGCATATAGTCCAGCAGATTAAAAAGTAACCATTTTGCAAATGGGTGATTGACCCCTCCTATTGCCAAATGCCATATGACCCTGTGATTCCACTTTTGGATATAAGTATTACATCTACCCTTGAATGTGCTCTTAAGACTCCAGTTTAACAGCTTTCTGTCTGTGGCCAGGGGATGACATACAGTGCCCATCATGATGGAGTGAAGGGCATTTCAGGAGCAACAGAACTGCAAAAGAAAATCAACAAACCACTATGCAGAACTTCAGAGACTCTATATCAACCACCTAGAACTAGGCCAGCCTAATCTCCCCCCATCCTGAAGCTCAGGGACATTTGCGGAAGAGGGGGTGGTAAGAGTGTAAGAGCGTAAGAGCAAAAGGATGGGAGGAGCAATGATTTGCAAGATACTCCACACAAGTTAGGGCCGAAGCAATCATAATTGGACATTGCATGCCCAGCGCAATGTCCAACACACTATTGACCTCACAAAGTCTAGCATCTGCTAAAGGCACCAGGATCCTTGGAGGCAAGGGATTGACAGCCACAGTAGTGTTCCTATGCTTAAGGGGAACACAGGAAAGGGTTCAGGGAAATGCCACTGGGTCCTTGTACGTCATCGAAGAGGAGGGCCCAGATGAGAGTCAGGCATGCACAAGAAAGGACTCTGGGAATTGGGGCGGGAGGCACGGGGAAATGGGGAGGGAGGGGTGAGGGGGGGAGCATGGGTTTGGGGGGGAGGAAGATGGAGGGAGGGAACTGGTGTACCTATTAATTTTGTGTGAGCTGAAATAATGATAAAAATTTATTAAGAAATATACAATAAAAAATGCACAACATCAAAAAAAACTTTTTCTGCATCTGTTGCATCATGTGGTTTTGATCCTTGGATTTGTTTATGTGATGGATCATATTTATTGATTTGGATATGTTCAGCCAACCTTGTGTGCCTGGAATAAATTCAACTTGGCCATAGCAAAGGATCGTTTTTTTTAATTTCTTCCACTCATACAAAGTCGATAAGTACCCCATTCCCCTCCCTCACTCCATCCCTCCCTGGATCCCCTTGATCCCTCCCCACCTTTTCCCTTTCCTTTCCACCCTCCATTCCTTTCTCCCAGTTGTGGGCCCCCCATTCCTGGAGTATCTTATAGTGTGCATGTCAAACTTCCCTCTGGGTCCTCCTCTCTAATGAGTTGTGAGGACTCAGTGGCATGGCCTAGAGCTCTTTTTTGTTTGTGTGTGTTCCCCTTTAGTATAGGAACATTATTGTGGCTGTTAATCCCTTGCCTCTTAGGATCATAGTGCCTGTGGTCCATGCTAGACTTTGGGGGGTTCAACGACATGTCAGTCAAGCAAATGATCTTTTTGATATGTTTCTGAATCTGGTTTCCTAAAAATTTGTTGAGGATCTTTGCATCTATATTCATCAATGATATTGGTCTATAATATTCTTTTTTGTAGTTATCTTTATTTGATTTTGGGATATAATGTAATAACATTGTATTTGTAGAAAGAGTATGGAACTGTTCCCATCCTTTGCAATTTTTTGGAATAGTTTAAGGAGTACTGGTGCTAATTGTTCTTTAAATGTCTGGTAGAATGCTGTACTGAATCCATCTGGTCCTTGTCTTTTTATGGTGGGAAGGTTTGTAATTACTTCTTTAATTTTGTCACTGGTTATAGACTATTTAAATAATTCAGTTCATCTTGATTCATTTTTGGTAAATTGTATGTACTTAGAAATTTATTGGGGCTGGAGAGGTGGCTCAGGGGTTAAGCCTCTGCCTTGCAGGCCGAAGGGCCTGAGTTCTGATCCTGGACCCACGTATAGACGCAGGGTGGAAGCGGGGGTGGTCTGCGTTTCCGGTCCTGTTAGGGTGGAGCCTGTGAATCCTGGGGCAGAGTTAACAAGGAGCAGGTGGAGGCGGCCCGTGGTTCTACACACACACACACACACACACACACACACACGCACATGCACAATTGAATAAATAATAAAAAAAATTTAAAAAAAAGAAAGTTAAAAAAAAGGAAATTTATCCATTTCTTTCTGGTTATCAAACTTTATGTAACTTAAGTTTTGGAAATATGACATGATAATTCTCTGAATTTCCTTCATATCTGTTATAATAGCTCAATTTTCATGTTTAATTTTATTAATTTGGATTTTTTCCCTTTTGATTTTGGTTAATTTGATTAAGGGTTTATAAATCATGTTTATTTTTTAAAGAACCAGCTCTTTGTTTGGTTGATTTTTTTGTATGGTTTTCCTTATCTCAATTTTGGTTATTTCTTCCCTGATTTTGCTAATTTCTGCTCATGTTTTGCTTTTTTTTTTTTTACTATTATTATTATTATTATTTATTCAACTGTGTGCATGTGTGTGTGTATGTGTGCGCGCGCATGTGTGTATGTGTGTCTGTGTATGTGTAGAACCACGGATGAATTCGCGAACCACCATGGACGCCTCCACCTCCTTCTGCCCCGGGATTCACAAGCCCCGCCCTTCCAGGACCAGAAGCGCAGGCCGCCCCCGCTTCCGCCTGGCGTCTATACGTGGGATCTGGGTTCCGAACTCAGGACCTTCCGCCTGCAAGGCAAAGGCTTAACCCCTGAGCCACCTCTCCAGCCCTCATGTTTTGCTTTTAAGCTTGGATTATTCTTGTTTCTCTAAAGCTTTAAGTTCCATTGTTAAGTTATTTATTTGTGATGTTTCCATTTTTTAAAATATATTCATTGAGTGCTGTAAACTTTCCTCTTAGGACAGTCTTCATCATATTCCAGAGATTTTTGATTTTTTTCATTGTCATTCATTTCTAGGAATTTTTGAATTTCCATTTTTAACTTCTGCATGAACCCATTCATCATTCAGTATCACTTTGTTTAATTTCTTTTTTTCATTTTGTTTAATTTCTGAGAATTCATATATTTTATGTCACTTGCTTTGTTGTGGATGTCTACTTTTATTCCATGGTGGTCTGATAACTTACATATGGAAGCTTGTTGTGTGACTGAATATGTGATCTCTTTTGGAGAAAGTTCCATAGGTTGTTGAAAAAATTTGTATTCCTTGATTTTAGGATGCAAAGTTTGGTAGAGGTCAATCACCTCAATTTTGGTTATAGTTTAATTCAGTTCCAGGATGTCTCTCTGCTCAGTTTTTGGTCTGTAAGAATGGGGTGTTGAAGTCCCGTACTATTTTTGTTTTGGGGTTGATTTGTTATTTAGATGTTGTAGGTTTTTGCTTAATGAATGTGGATGAGCCTATGTTAGGTGTATATACATTCAGAATTGTGAAGTTTTCCTGATGAACTTTTCCTTTGACTAACATATAATAAAACCCTTCTATGTCTCTTATGATTTGTATTGATTTTATGTCTCTTTTGCCTGGTATCAAAATTATTATTCCTGCTTGTTTCCTTATTCCATCAACTTGGAGTTCCTTTGACCAACCTTTATGTTTCCTAAAGATTGATTAATCGTTGTTTTTAACCCATGTTTGTAGCCTCTGTCTCTTGATTGGAGAGTTAATTCCATTGAGAAATGTCTGTTGAATCCTGACATTTTCTATTTTGTGTTTTATATATTATATATTATATATTATTATAAATATTAATATATTATTGTATATATTATATAATATATGATATATCCATGTAAATTTTATGTATTTATATATAAATTTATATAAATTAAATTTATATATTATATATAAAAATATAAAAATAATATATATATTATATATGTATATATTTGCTTAGAAGTCATGTTGGTATTATTTTTCCCTTATGTCCTCTCAGATATGATTGTCCTTTTCTTTGAGCTTGAGTATTTCTATCATCTTTTTAAATTTTTATTTATTATTACGTTTTTTGCCTAGTTACACAAGCTCAATAGGTACCACTCTCCCCCCCCTCTTCCCTTCCTCCTGTTGTCCCCCCATTACACTCTCTCCCCCTTCCTACTCTCCCCCCACCCCTGTTCTTCCCTTCTCCTCTCTTGGTGATTTCTGCCTTCTCTTTCCCATTCTCCAGAACATCTGTTTGTGTGGGCACTGAATTTCCCTCTGAGTCATCTACACTAGTGAGGGTTCAGGACTCAGTGGCATACCTTGGGGCCCATTCTTGGGTTGCCTGCTAGTATTGGAACTCTATTATGTCTGTTTAACCCCTCACCTTTAGGGATGCTACTGCCCGAAGCCTTCTCCCCTGCGATTGGTGTCTAGCATCTTTTTTTTTTTTTTTCGTGGAAACAGCTTCCCTTTTTATTCCACACACACTGTACACACAACCGGAGAAGGGCAACAGCTACTCCATTGTCATGTTTGTTGTTCAGTGATGTAAGCAGCACTTATAAATGTTACAAGAAAAACCCTGTAAGCATCCAATCCAACCGATGAAGAAACTGAAATGTAGGGTTTTTCTTCATCTCGTCTTCTCACCCTCCCTTCCCCCACCGAAAAAAGGCTAACGTATTTAAAACAATTTACAAGAGTATATACAAAAGGGATGGGACTCTTTTTTTTTCTTTTTTCCTTTTTGTTAAAACATGAAGAGAAAAAATAGACAAGATGAGTGCAAATGCGTTTCACATTCAAGAACTGCAGGCCTAGCGGCTCTACTGTGATGGAAGGGACCAGGCTGGAAGGAGGTTAATGTTGGCATATGAAACGTGGTGAGATGGAGATGGAATGTTAGACACATGGGGCTTGCCGGGCTTCACTCTCCATTTTTCCTCTGTTCTCTAAGGGATGCTATGGAAGGGTTTCTGATAAAGTAGCCAACAGCACCAAAAATAACAATGGGTTTCCTAATGAAATGAGGCCCAGGTCTCCTCATGACCCTCCGAGGCAGGCAGTCTCTGTCTCCGTCCTCTTCCGCAAGCAGATGCATGGTGATGTGCTGGTACTGAGAACCTGGTCACTTGGATCACCTCAGCTGCCGTGACTGTCCAACCTCACCAGGGGCTCTCCAGTTCCAAAGGACAAACTCATCTCGCGCGTGACTTCAGAAGGAAAGACAGCCAAAGTAAAGCCATTTTTTTCAAGTTCGTTTTTTCTAGCATCTTTTGTAGGCCAGATTTGGTGGTAATGTAAGCCTTCAGCTTGTCCTTATGGGGGAAGACCTTTTACCTTCAATCATGACTTGTTTTTTTCTAAACAAGAAATTAAATATTTACTAGGTAATTTACTTGAAATTAATCACAGTAAATTTTCCTTTTAAAATATGTAAAACATCCTTTGGATCTAAAGCTGGATGAGTGAAGGGAAATACACATATCAGCAAGGTGGCCTGAAGAGAGGTAACTTGTCACACTATGGAGGCCTGGACCTCCACAGCAGTAGAAAATGAGAGTGAACCTTGAGGTCCATAGAAGCATACAAGCAGAAGGGTAAGAGGGTGTGAGTGGGAATGGTAAAGGGAAGGAGAGAATGGTAAGGAAGGAGAGGGAAGTAAACTGGGATGAATACTCATATGCTTGTAAAAGTAGAAAAAAAATTTAAAAAATACAAAAGGAAAAAAAGATGTAAACCATAAGACAATGCAAAAAGGGAAAACAGCAAAATGGCACTGCACTGAACAAGTAACATTGGAATCTTTGCCTTAAATTACACAATGTGACAGAAAAGTATGACTGATAGTTTTGATGGGTATATCAACTGGATTGGCATTTGGGTTCATTCATGGCTTGAAGTACATCTCTCCAAGCTCTTCTATCTTTTGCTGTTTCCATTGAAAAATCAACTGTGACTTTGAATGTGACTGTTTTTTTTTCTTTCTGGAAGCTCTCAAAGAGTTCTCTTTGTCTTGTACCTGCAGTGGTTTTACTACAGTTTCTGTTTTGATCACATCTGTTTGGTGTGCAATATGCCTCTTGTACTTGGATGGGATTCTCTTTGCTTAGATGTGAGACATTTTAATTAAGGACAGTGTGAAAAGTCTCTTCCAATATGACTTTTTGGGTGTTTTGTGCTGGGATTACTTGAATATGCAGGTTTGTCTTCTTCAAAATGTCCTATAGCTCTTGCATATTCCTCTCAAGTGCTTTTTTATCTTTTTCAATCTCTTTGATTGAACAAATTTGTTCTGCCATCCTGTGTTCTAGTTCTGATATTCTATTTTCTGCTTCATTGTTTGTTGATAAGGCTCTCTCTTAAGTTTTGTATTATAATTAGCTTACTTTTAATTCCAAGTTTAATCTTTTTTTAACATTTTTTATTATTATTTCCGCTCATACAAACTTAATAGGTAGACTAGTTCCTTCCCCCTCCCTCCCTCCCCATCTCCCAGTGCCTCCCCCCCCAATTCCCAGAGAGTCCTTTATTGTGTATGCCTAACTCTCCTCTTGGTCCTCCTTTCCGATGACGTACAAGGACCCAGTGGCATTTCCCTGAACCCTTTCTCCTGTTCCCCTTAAGCATAGGAACACTACTGTGGCCATCAATCCCTTGCCTCCAAGGATCTTGGTGCCTTTAGCCGATGTTAGACTTTGTGAGGTCAATAGTGTGACAGACATGGCGCAGGGCATGCAAAGTCCTATTATGATTGCTTCAGCCCCATCTAGTGTGGAGACTCCTCAAATCATTGCTCCCCCCATCCTTTTGCTCTTACAATCTTACCGCTCCCTCTTCCGCAAATGTCCCTGAGCTTCAGGATGGGGGGAGATTAGTCTGGCTTAGTTCTATGTGGATGATATAGAGTCTCTGAAGTTCTGGATTGTGGTTTGTTGATTTTCTTTTGCAGTTTTGTTGCTCCTGCAATGCCCTTCACTCCATCCTGATGGGCATTGTATGTCACCCCCTGGTCAGAGACAAAAAGCTGTTAAACTGGAGTCTTGTTATAATAGCACATTCAAGGGTAAATGTAATAAAAGCAGGAAACCTCGGTGAGGGAGGGATCAGTCACCGATTTGCAAAATGATCTCTTTTCATCTGCCAGACTATATGCCCTCCCCTTCTGGTGAGATCATACCCCCTCAGTTGTACATGATCAGGAACGAACATCTGTAAACTTAACCAGGTGTCATTTTACTCACTTGCATTCCTTGGAGGTCGATTTTCTCTGCTGTAACATGGTCCCCTCTCTCCTTGTGTCTGGTGTGGCCCTCCAACCCCATCCCTCCTGTTCACAATCCTTGCAATTACCGTATTACATTGGCAGAATCAACATCGTAAAAATGACCATCCTACCAAAGGCAATGTACAAATTCAATGCTATACCAAAGCATTAAAATCCCAAAGCAATTGTTTAAAGAAGTTGACCAATTAATCTCAAAATTCATATGGAGGCACAAAAGACCCAGGATAGCAAAGACAATCCTGAGTAACAAAAACACTGCTGGAGGTATTACCATACTGAACCTTAGTCTATACCACAAATCCACAAATCCATAGATATATAAACAGCCTGGTACTGGCTCCAAAATAGACACACAGATCAATGGATAAGGGTTGAAGACCCAGATATAAGTCCACAAAAATACAGCCATTTGATCTTCGACAACGGGGCCCAAAGAATCCAATGGAAAAAGAACAGCATCTTCAACAAATGGTGCTGGCAAAACTGGATCTCGACATGCAGAAGATTAAAGCTGGACCCGTACTTGTCACCATGTACAAGACTTAATTCCAAATGGATCAAGGACCTTGATATCAGACCAGAGACTATAAAAATCATAACTGAACGGATAGGGAACTGCCTTGAGCTGATTGGGCTAGGCCAACATTTCTTAAACAGACATCCAATGGCACAGTCACTGTTACCAACTCTCAACAGTTGGGATCTTGTGAAATTAAAGAGCTTCTGTTCAGATAAAGAGATTGTAACACGAGCTCAAACGCAACCCACAGAATGGGAGAAAGTCTTCACTAACCACATATCTGATAGAGCTCTATTGTCCAGAGTGCACAAACAACTTAGAAAATTAAACACCAAGGAAACCAATGGCCCAATTAAAAAATGGGCCCTGGAACTTAAAAGAAATTTTACCAGAGATGAAATTAAAATGTCTAACAAATATCTTAAAAAATGCTCCACTTCTTTAGCCATCAGGGAAATGCAAATCAAAACCTCCCTGAGATATCATCTCACCCCGGTCAGGATGGCAAAAATCCACAATACAAACAACAACAAGTGCTGGAGAGGATGTGGAGAGAGGGGAACTCTGCTACATTGCTGGTGGGAATGCAGGCTCATACAGTCATTCTGGGGAGCCGTCTGGAGATTCTTAAAGAAATTAAAGATTGAAATGCCATATGGCCCTGCTATTCCACTTTTGGGAATAACCCCCCATGCAGCAGAGGTTCGCCTCGATAGCACAAGCACGACTATGTTCATAGCAGCACTGTTTACAATAGCAAAGTCATGGAATCAACCTAAATGTCCAACAGTTGACGAGTGGATAAGGAAACTGTGGTACATCTATACAATGGAGTACTACTCAGCCATCAAAAATGATGAATTACTGGAATTTGCTGGGACATGGATGTCATTAGAAACAATTATATTAAGTGAAGTATCCCAATCCCAGAAAGTTAAGCACCGTATGTAGTCCCTAATAGGTGGCTCCTAGTACCAAACTCACCCAGCCCACATTGAGACACTCAAGGGTAAACCAAGTTTAATCTTTGGATGAGATTTTTTTCAACTGCTGTATGCCTAGTTTTGTTTTTTCAACCACCTTTTTCATCTCATCCAGGCGCCTTCTATGGTCCTGTTCTTATTGGCTTATGTGTTTATTCAATTTTTCTCAGATTTCCTCTTTCATTAATTTGTTCATATTAATAATCAAGCTTCAAAAATCACTATTTTGGTTTTTGAATTCTTAGCTAATATCCAAGAAGTTATTCTTATTGCAATCCATCATTATGAGGTAAATATTTCTGCAGGAGATTTTTTATCTTCATTTGCATTGTATCTCATGGATTTATGGTGTGACTTGTTTGATCTTTGTAATCTTTCTTTCATGTGTGTTTTTTACTTTTTTGAGTCAGCCAGAATTATCATACTAGACAGTTATTGTAACTGTCTGGGTATTAAAGGTGCCAGTCTGGGGTTCTTTGGTGCTGTTGTTTGGATAGTGTTTTTAGAATACCTGAAGAGTGTATAAACCCTACTCTAGTTAAGAGGGTGATGGAGTTTTGGTCTAGTTGTGACTGAGAGCTTTAAGATTTGGTCTCAAGATTTGTTATGAGAGGTTTGGGTTAATTATCAAAGTAGCTTTACATTATAAAATAGGGTGGTTTCAGCAGACAAAGATTAGAGATGAGTGTGATATGGCTACTCTTAGTTCTAATGTCCTTCTTAGTGTGTGTTTTTTACTCTTCTGGGCCACTTTTAGTTCTAATATGTTTTTAAGTATGTGTGTTTTTGACTCTTTTAGTCAGACAGAATTACCACACTTGTACAGTTGTAACTGTTTGGGTATTGAAGGGGTCAGTGTGGGTTTGCTTGTTGCTGTTTTGTGGGAAAGGTTAGTGTGGTGTCAAGGGAGTATTTGAGCTCCATTGTGGTAAAGAGGGGTTACAGAATTTTGGTCTAGCTTGAATTGAGAGGTTTGAGATTTGGTTATTAAGGTTTGTTAGCGCAGTCATATTAAGTAACAGAGCAGCTTTAAGATGATAAAATAGTGTGGGTTTAATTGCCAAGGGTTAAAGATAGGTGGATAGGACAGCATTTAGATTCTTAGGGGCATGTAAGGGTGAATGGTTAAGACCCTAAGGGGTGGGTGTATCGGGCTTTGTATAGAAGTCTTACAGCATGGTGGTGACTATTGAGGTTAAAAGAAAAATAAATGTGAAGATTCTTTTCTGTTAGATGGTAAGATTTTTGGGGTCATAATTTGTATGGTGTTGGTCTATTGGTTCCTGACCTGTGGTTTCTGTGGACTCTATTAAATTCTTGGAGGCTTTTTTAATGATTAGTGGGGTGTGTGGATAAAAAAGGTTAGGTAGTATGGAGGCTGCTAGTGCTTGGGTTTTGGGGCAGAACAAGGTGCATGAGAGGGAATCCAGACAAAAACCTTCTCCTTAATAAGGCATCAGACTACTGGCAGAGCTGTGACCATGGACCTAGGTGCTCAAAAGGGAATCCAGGCAGAAACCCTCTCCTTAAGAGGGTACCAGCCTAAGGCAAGAGGGGACTACTAGTCTTGGGGCAGATCCAGGCATTCAAAAGGGAACCCAGACAGAAACCTTCTCCTTAAGAGGTCACTAGCCTAGTGGCAGAGCTGTGGCCTCGAACCAATGCCTGGTATTCTTGACCTGGTCAAAAGCTCATGGTTGGGAAGGTGAAAGCCCTAGTGGAATCTACTAGAGTTATTTTGATAAACATCAAAGTGCCTTCTAAATATCTATATTTAAACACATAAATTAGTTCTACTCTTGTTCTTGGTCAGAGAAGTTTCATTTCCCACTGGGCAGTGGCTAATAAAAGTGCTAAAAGTAATTTCTGAGTGTTTAACATTAATTGGAACATTTGTATAACCAAGGACCAGGGAACATTACAGAAGACAGGATAGGAAGAATGTGAAAGGGATGATTTAAAATGCTGTATTTTGTATTTGACATCCTTAAGTATTTGACCAATCGAGTTCATTACATGTTGCTATGACAAAATATCTAACCAACACAACCTAGAGGTGAAAGGGTTTAATCAACTCACTTAATCTTGATTGTAGTCCATTACTGAGATGCAATTACAATGGAAGGAGCTTAAAGAAGCTGGTCACATCATGTTCAAGACAAGAACAGAGGACAATAATCGATGTATTCTTGATAGTGCTGAGCTTACTTTCATCATTTTGTACAGTCCAAGATCACAAGCACCAAGGAATTGTGTCACCCACTTTTAGACTGATAATCCCTTATAGGCTTATCTGGGGGCCAATCTTAGAAAATGATGAGCCTGGAGGCCTGCTTTCTTAATATATGTTTGACAATTCTAACCATCAAATGAACTCTCAGTTCCTGTTGCAAGTCCTTCATAAGAACAGGCCTATCAAAATTCTATCATTGATAGTGTGCTAATTAGATATAGTTGTCACCTTGGCAATTGAAGCAATTAAAGCAAGTTCTAGGCAAGTGGGAGAGTGTCTAGTTGATGTAGGAAGAACCAACCCATGGTGGGTTGGGCCATCCCCTAGACATGTGGATAAAATAGAGAGAACAGATTTAGTACTTTGGCATATGGACATGCAGTTGCTCTGGCAAGTAAGAAAGTTTTGCTTTACTTTCAGCAATTCCTGAGGATATTTTGTGATTAGTTCCCTTGGCTCCTGATGTTGGTATGAACTCTCCTACCACCTCGACTATAAACTGTAACAAGAATAATAAGCAATAATAAAACCCTGTGTTCCCCTGAATTGTTTGGTTGTATATTTATCAGCAACTTGAAGAGAAACATCCACATATAGAGAGAGACTCATGAGGTCCTATTCCTCTTTGGAGAGATAGTATTGGCAGTTAATAATTTTCCTCAGTGGTATATCCACTGATAAGTTGCCCAAACTCTATTAAATAGTCTCTAATCTATGCTCAGGAAAATTTCCTAATTAAACTCAGTTGGTCATAAAAAAGGGCAGGAAGTAAGAAGGAGATTAGCTGAAAGAAGATGGCATTGAACCTCAAATGGAAATGTACAAGAGTCATGGATATGATAAAAATATATTGCATAGATATATAAAAATTTTAAAAAGAAAAAATGTAGGTAGCTTTCTATCCTCAAGCACTTGCCTATGTGGCCAAAGTATGCTAAACAATGAAAGTTTCCAAAAGTAGCTTAGGCTGGTATCAAGCTTATGATACTTCTGCCGCAGCTACTACGTTCTGAGATTACAGACCACTGCACCTAGACCAAATATTGAATCCTTTCAATAACTTTGAAATTATAATTGCATAATACCTCTACTATAAGGCACTTTGTAATATCTTCCTCTGAATGCACTTGACATCTGTTTTCAATGTTTGAACCATTTTTAGATTACACTTTAGTGTCATTTTCAGCACATGACTTTACACTAATGGTTGCAGCCACAACATTTTCATTTTAGACAAAGAAGGAAGAACAGAAGAACTTCCCAGTTGAGTCAGCTTCCCCCCCCTTTCATGAGGTTCCCAGAAGTGCTACCCAGCATTTTCTATCTACACAACATTGCTGAGAGTGCACATACAGACACCCTATGTGTAAAGGGAAGAAGAGAAATCACATGACATTTTTACCCACTACTGTACTAAGAAGGAGAAACCCATCACAGAACAATCAGCAGTCGTCTGTCACACTCTCAAAGACCTTGGCCTTTGCCTTTTGGTGGACCAGTGTTAAGCACAGGCTAGAAATTTTGGCTGAAGTGTCAGAGCCAGTCCACAGATCTCTCGAGTATCTGTCTTCAAAATAAAGAATAAGTCCCCTCCACACCAGAACCACCCAGCCAGCAGCACCCCGCCCTGCGGCCCCTGGCTTTGCCCCCAGGGCCTCACTCCCCTCCGCACCAACCTTCCGAGGTCGCAGGTGAAGAATTCTCCCATCAACATCAGACCCTCTGCCTCTCTGGCCCACCGGGGACTTACGCACATGGTCCATGAAAGACACACTGCTACTCAGAATTCAATAGAGTCCAAAGGAAAATCAAGCAAAATTCTAAGGAACAAAGGGAACACAAGCCATACATCTGGACTCCACTATAATCATTATATCACCTGGGCGAGATTCTTGTTATCCAGCCCAAAGATAAGTAAACTTTTTCTTTTCACCTTACTGATCCTTTAAAGTATTAAAGCTGTAGATTGACTTTCTCATACAGCCACTCCAAAACATACAACTCCAGGGAGTACACCACTCACCCGAATATTTCACCAAGATACTAAATCATAAAAGTGCACTACCAAACTAATATTCACCCCCTGGTAACATAACCTGACTTAACTGATGTACTAACAGCCTAGTAGCCTCATCTAGGATATAACAATAACAATACACAAACATACCCAATCCAAGGCAAGCACTAGTAATAACTGGCAAGTGTAACAATACCAACTACGTCCATTCAGTGAAAAACACACAGAAACTGAAAGGTCCTAAAAAACAAAACAACAATGTACAAGTCAAAGTGCAGATCCACGAGAAACAAAACCCAAGAAGACCAATATCCCACCGAAAGAATCAATCCCATAATGAGGGATTCCAACCAGAACAAATCCACAGAAAATAGCCATGAAAGCCAGACCCAACATAATGACTTTCAGAGTATGATCATTACCATGATTAATACTATGAAAGAGGAAATCCGAGAAGAGTAAAACAACCGTATCAACCACTTTGAACAGGAACACAACAGGCACTTGGAGGAGTTGAGAAAAACAGTTCAAGAAACAAAAATAGGTATAGAGCAGGTAAAACAGTCTCAGGCAGAGTTTAAAATTGAACTAAAAGACAAGTTATCTTCGACCCAAAACTCTGTTGAACAGAGAGTCTTATCAGCAGAACAAATGAGGCAGAAAATAGAATTTCAGATCTTGAAGACAAAGTGGGAGAATTAACCAGCTCAATGGAAGAGATTGTTAAAGCCAAAAAGATACTAGAGAGGAACATTCAAGAGATATGGGACACCCTGAAGAAGCCTAACATGCGCATTCATGGAATACCAGAACAAGACTCCCAAAATACCACACCGGAGGAAATATTTCAATTCATCATAAATGAAAACTTCCCACAACTAAAGAATGAGAGACCTATCCAAATACAAGAGGCATTTCGCACTCCAACAGATATGACCAAAATAGAAAATCGCCATGGCAAATAATAGTCAAAACACTCCACATTGAAGACAAAGAAAAGGTGCTGAGAGCTTCAAGAGAAAAAAAGCAACTCACTTTTAAAAGCAAACCTATTAAATAACAAATGACTTCTCAATGGAAACAGTTAAAGCAAAAAGAGCTTGAAGAGACATACTTTAAGTATTAAATGAGCAAAAATGCCAACCCAGACTGATATACCCGGCAAAACTATCTGTCATGATTGAGGGAGAAAGAAAAGTTTTCCAGCACAAAGACAACTTGAAGGGATACATGTCTACCAAACCAGGCCTTCAAAAAATGCTAGAAATGATACTCAAGCTTGAAGAAAAGAACAAGCGTATCCAGGAGGATAGAAGGGAAGTATAACACCATTAAAAGCGAAGCAATGTACTTATAAAAACCACTAAACATAATAAATGTCTGGAATTAAAAATAGTTTCTCCATTATAACACTAAATGTTAATGGAATTAACTCACCGATCAAGAGACACAGATTACAAACTTGGATTAAAAATCACAATCCATCAATCTGCTGCCTGCAGGAAACCCATCTCACCACAAAAGATAGGCATGCCCTAAAAATAAAAGGCTGGTCAACAATTCTACAAGCGAATGGAAGCAGAAAACAGGCAGGGGTAGCCATTATGATATCAGACAAAGTGGCCTTCAAACCAAAAAAAATCATAAGAGACACAGATGGATACTACATTTTAGTCACAGGTACAATTCACCAGGAAGACTTCACAATACTGAACATATATGCACCCAATACGCCCCCCCCATTCATTAAGCAAACCCTACAGCATCTAAAGCAAGAAATCAACCCCCAAACGATAATTCTTGGGGACTTCAACACCACCCTCTCAACATGGGATAGGTCAACAGGTCAAAAGCTTAACAGAGACACTTTGGAACTTAATCAAACCCTGAAAGAAATGGACCTTACAGATCTCTATCGAACTTTTCACCCACGTACCAAAGAATACACATTTTTCTCAGCAGCACATGGAACTTTCTCCAAAATAGAGCACATATTGGGCCACAAAACGAATCTACACATAAACAAAAAAGTTGAAATTCTAACCTGTGCCCTATCAGACCACCATGGCCTAAAGCTGGACATCCACAACACATCAAACAAGAGAAAATACACTAACTCCTGGAAACTTAACAATATGATGCTGAATGAGAACTGGATTCAGGAAGAAATTGAAAAGGAAATTCAAGATTTCCTGAAAGTGAACGATAACGAAAATACAACTTACCAAAATCTCTGGGACACAATGAAAGCTGTCCTAAGAGGTAAGTTCATAGCTCTTAATGCCTACATCAAAAAAATGGAAACATCAGAAATGAACAACTTAACGATGCAGCTTAAGGCTTTAGAGAAACTAGAGCAATCTGATCCCAAAAGTAATAGAAGAGAGGAGATTAGCAAAATAAGGGGAGAAATATCTGAAATCGAGACTAAGAAAACGATAGAAAAAATCAACCAGTCAAAAGGCTGGTTCTTTGAAAAAAATCAATAAGATTGATACACCCCTAGCTAAATTAACCAAAAGCAGGAGAGAGAAAACCCAAATTAACAAAATTAGAAATGAACATGGTGTTATCACTACTGATATCCAAGAAATCCAGAGAATTATAACATCATATTTCAAAAACTTATACTCTGTGAAGTTTGACAACACAAAGAGATGGATGAATTTCTAAGTAAACACAACCAACCTAAATTGAATCAGGAAGTTGTGAATTATTTAAACAGTCCTATAACATATAAGGAAATTGAAGAAGAAATCTTGAATCTTCCAACCAAAAAATGTCCTGGACCAGATGGATTCAGCACAGAATTCTACCAGACATTTAAGGAGTTAATAACACCAATACTCCTTAAACTGTTCCATCAAATAGCAAAGGAAGGAACACTACCAAATTCCTTCTATGAAGCTAATATCGTTTTAATCCCAAAACCTAATAAAGACTCACTTAAAAAAGAAAACTATAGGCCGATCTCTCTGATGAACACAGACGCAAAGATTCTCAACAAAGTTTTAGCAAATCAGATTCAAAAACATATCAAAAAGATCATTCACAGGGACCAAGTAGGCTTCATCCCCGGCACACAAGGTTGGTTCAACATATGCAAATAAATAAATGTAATTCATCATGTAAATGAGTCCAAAGTCCAAGACCACATGATACTCTCAATAGATGCAGAAAAAGCTTTTGACAAGATCCAACAGTCTTTTATAATCAAAACGCTAGAGACAGTAGGAATGGAAGGAACCTTTATCAATATAATAAAAGCTGTATACAACAAGCCCACAGCAAGGATTATGCTCAATGGGGAACAATTGGAAGCATTCCCACTTCGATCAGGAACTAGACAAGGCTGTCCACTCTCACCACTTCTATTCAATATTGTACTTGAAGTGTTAGCTGAAGCCATAAGACAAGAAAGGGACATAAGAGGGATTCAAATCGGCAAGGAAGAAGTCAAGCTATCCCTATTTGCAGATGACATGATCTTATACCTGAGGAATCCCAAAAACTTCACCAGGAAGCTCCTGGAACTAATTGAGAAGTTCCACAGGGTGGCAGGATACAAAATAAATGTGCAAAAATCAGAGGCCTTCCTATATGCCCAGAATGAAAGAAGTGAAAAAGCCCTAAGAGAAACAATTCCATTTATTATAGCCCCTAAAAAAATGAAATACCTTGGTATAAACCTAACCAAGGAGGTAAAAGACCTTTACAATGAAAACTTTAAAACCCTAAAGAAAAAAATTGCTGAAGACATCAGAAGGTGGAAAGACGTCCCATGTTCCTGGATTGGCAGAATCAATATCGTAAAAATGACCATCCTACCAAAGGCAATATACAAATTCAATGCTATACCAATCAAAATCCCAAAGCAATTCTTTAAAGAAGTTGACCAAATAATCTCAAAATTCATATGGAGGCACAAAAGACCCAGGATAGCAAAGACAATCCTGAGTAACAAAAACACTGCTGGAGGTATTACCATACTGAACCTTAGTCTATCCTACAAATCCATAGTTATAAAAACAGCCTGGTACTGGCTCCAAAATAGACACACAGATCAATGGATAAGGGTTGAAGACCCAGATATAAGCCCACAAAATTACTGCTATTTGATCTTTGTCAAAGGGGCCCAAAGAATCCAATGGAAAAAGAACAGCATGTTTAACAAATGGTGCTGGCAAAACTGGATCTCGACATGCAGAAGATTAAAGCTGGACCCGTACTTGTCACCATGTACAAGACTTAATTCCAAATGGATCAAGGACCTTGATATCAGGCCAGAGACTATAAAAACCATAGTTGAAAGAATAAGGAACTCCCTCGAGCTAAGTAGGCTAGGCCAACATTTCCTAAACAGACATCCAATGGCACAGTCACTGCTACCAACTCTCAACAGTTGGGGTCTTATGAAATTAAAGAGCTTCTGTTCAGATAAAGAGATTGTAACACGAGCTCAAAGGCAACCCACAGAATGGGAGAAAATCTTCACTAACCACATATCTGATAGAGCTCTACTGTCCAGAGTGCACAAAGAATTTAGAAAATTAAACAGCAAGGAAACCAATGGCCTAATTAAAAAATGTGCCCGGGAACTTAAAACAAATTTTACCAGGGATGAAATTAAAATGTCTAACAAATATCTGAAAAAATGCTCCACTTCTTTAGCCATCAGGGAAATGCAAATCAAAACTTCCCTGAGATATCATCTCACTTCGGTCAGGATGGCAAAATCCACAATACAAACAACAACAAATGCTGGAGAGGATGTGGAGAGAGGGGAACTCTGCTACATTGCTGGTGGGAATGCAGGCTCATACAGCCACTCTGGCGAGCCATCTGGAGATTCTTAAAGAAATTAAAGATTGAAATGCCATATGACCCTGCTATTCCACTTTTGGGAATAACCCCCATGCAGCAGAGGTTCACCTCGATAGCACAAGCACGACCATGTTCATAGCAGCACTGTTTACAATAGCAAGGTCATGGAATCAACCCAAATGTCCAACAGATGACGAGTGGATAAGGAAACTGTGGTACATCTATACAATGGAGTACTACTCAGCCATCAAAAATGATGAATTACTGGAATGTGCTGGGACATGGATGTCATTAGAAACAATTATATTAAGTGAAGTATCCCAAATCCAGAAAGTTAAGTGCCGTGTGTACTCCCTAACAGGTGGCTCCTAGTACCAAACTCACCCAGTCCACGTTGAGACACTCAAAGGTAAACCTATGTAATACAGTAATTGCAAGGATTATGAACTGGAGGGATGGGGTTGGAGGGCCACACCAGACACAAGGAGGGAGGGGACCATGTTGCAGCAGAGAAAATAGGCCTCCAAGGAATGCAAGTGAGTAATGTGACACCTGGTTAAGTTCACAGACGTTCATTCCTGATCATGTACAACTGAGCGGGTGTGATCTCACCAGAAGGGGAGGGCATATAGTCTGGCTGATGAAAGGTGATCATTTTGCAAATGGGTGACTGACCCCTCCCTCACCGAGGTTCCCTGCTTTTATTACATCTACCCTTGAATGTGCTATTATAACAAGACTCCAGTTTAACAGCTTTTTGTCTCTGACCAAGGGGTGACATATAGTGCCCATCAGGATGGAGCGAAGGGCTTTGCAGGAGCAGCAAAACTGCAAAAGAAAATCAACAAACCACAATCCAGAACTTCAGAGACTCTATATCAACCACATAGAACTAGGCCAGCCTAATCTCCCCCCATCCTGAAGCTCAGGGACATTTGCGGAAGAGATGGCGATAAGATTGTAAGAGCAAAAGGATGGGAGGAGCAATGATTTGCAAGATTCTCCACACTAGTTAGGGCCGAAGCAATCATAATAGGACTTTGCATGCCCTATGCAATGTCCAACACACTATTGACCTCACAAAGTCCAGCATCAGCTAAAGGCACCAAGATCCTTGGAGGCAAGGGATTGACAGCCACAGTAGTGTTCCTATGCTTAAGGGGAACACAGGAAAGGGTTTAGGGAAATGCCACTGGGTCCTTGTACGTCATCGGAAAGGAGGACCAAGAGAAGAGTTAGGCATACACAATAAAGGACTCTCTGGGAATTGGGGGGGAGGCACTGGGAGATGGGGAGGGAGGGAGGGGGAGCAGGAGGTTCGGGGGGAGGAGGAGGGAGGGAGGGATCTGGTCTACCTATTAAGTTTGTATGAGCAGAAATAATAAAAAATGTATTATTTAAAAAAAAAGAATAAGTCAAGTCCTGACTTACAGTTTCCATGCTAATAGGGATGCCTATAAATGAGATTCTTTTAGCTGATTGTCCTCAGATTAAAATACACCTTAACTAAATGTTAAATATGATCAAAGACCATGGCCATCTTTTCCAGTTCTCCACCAGACTTTGCCATAGATTTGGGTCTTGATTAAGTAGATTCTAAATTTTCTTCATATTTTAGTTGTCAGTAGCATAGCCCTCACAGAAATTACCAAAGCATATAATTGTAGTCTTTAGCTTTGAAGTTTTGGCATCTGGAAGTTTTTAATGAAGAGAGGACACTCAAAGGTACATAAGGAGAAGATGTTTGAAAAAGTTTCTGAAAGATAGGAAAGGATCAGGGAAGAAAGAGAATGAGCTAGGAAATCTAGATGAGATCAGTGTTCCATGTCATTTTCTTCTGAGGACAACCTGGTACCATCTTAAACTTTGCTTTATCTAGGCTAAGGAAAAAATGTATAAAAATGAAAGCATCCAATTCTGGAGGATGTCTGAGCAAATAAATGCCAGGCTAGACTGAGGACACTCCAGAAACTAGCAAACTTTAGGGAGTCTCCTTGTAGGATGGGAGAAGAAAAGCAGTAAACAACTGCTTGGAAAGGAGAGTTTTCTGCCAGTTAAGCAGTCAAAAAGAGACTGCCGAGAAGCCAGTGAGTGGGAGAGAGATTCCAGAGCACTTAAGAAGTTGGAAACAGGCCCTGGAGCAGTGGAGAAGTCTGGGAAAGATCCCAGAGCAGTAAAGATATCTGGAAGAGATTGCTGACAACCAATCAATCTAAAAGAGACCTGCAACCAGTCTGGAAGAAACACAGAGTGGTCCAGAAGCCTGGAGAACCCTCTCGTGGGAAGTCGTGTGGCACAGACTCTAGGGCTGAGGCTTCTATGAGTCTCATCTATGCTGAAGTGAGTTTTCTGGTGAGGTAGCTGACCTTTGCGTTGTCTCCACTCCTATAAATAACCTTCACCTTTACTCGTGTAAGTAACCCAATAAACTTGTTGGATTGTCAAAATGGACCTTGGTGTAATTATTACTTTGGTTTGTCATTGAACTCCTATCATGGGCCAAAAGACAGTTATATGGTATCTCCTGAACAAAAGTGTTCACATAACAATCAAGAAACTGAAGACTTGGGAACAGGTGCTTCAATGAATGATTTTGGGAATCTCCTGAGGGAAATTTCAGGCCTTGCTATATGTTGTGCACCATACCATTCATCACATTTTATCAATTGTTCTTTTTGCTACTTCTTTAAGAGCCAGATTATAAAGGCCTCTTACTGATCACACTTCTGAGGGTCATTTCTTTTTTTTTTTCAAGGTTTTTTTTCAACTCTGTGTCTGACCTAACATACTATTAACTAAGCAATATGTTAGGAATATAAATAGTATGTTTGGAACATAGTAATTTAATAAACTACTGACTTCCACTAACCAAAAAGCTAAGAATGTTATCAGATAGCATCCTGTATTTCTGTCAGAGATTTCCTTACTCTGCTGCAATCCACTTACCTGGTGCTCTCATTGATTTATTTGAAAAAGTTCATGACTTATGACTTTCTTTTGTTCTGCAGCTACAAAAACATCATGAAAGATTTTCCACATGGGAATAAATTCTCTGGGACAATCCATGTCAATAGCTACTCATATTTGGCTCAAGAATAAACTATTTCTTATTTCTTTTGAGGTGAGGCCAAGTTACATTACAACTTGTGATATCTAACATCCACCTCAAAAACTTAAGTGAGGATACATTTGTGGTTTCTGGACTTTGCATAATCTTTAGGTAAATTGTCGAAAAGATAAGATTCTGGCCTGCTCCAAGTCTAGAGTTTTGGGTAGCAAAAGACTGGCATACATTTTCCATTCCATGAAAGATGGGCTTAGAGATGGCTGGGTGGAGCCAATCAAGAGCAAACAGTTACTCATAAAACATTCATCTACTGGTAATGTATTCCATTCTAGGAAAAGTTGTGATCAGAACAGACACCATTACGCCCATCAGAAGTTTATGTTTAGTGAACCTCAGGTATCCCTAGCGGGTCTACTGCAGGACTATAGTGTGAAGAAAGAATAAAATTCTATGGAACGTGATCTGAGATTTTCTAGCATAGAGAAATGTTCTTACCTATAGGGCAAACTGTATGTACAGAATGCTACTCCTAAGAACCAGTTAGTTCCCAAAGTTGTGCCCTTTTGCATTGCACAAGTGATCTTGATTATGGAATCATTCTCAAAGTTAAGTGGGAGGGAAACTATTGGGTCAGAAAAGAAAACTGACACAACTGCAATTAACCTGACTTGAAAATACTAATGTTAGTATTTTGTTAGTCATTGATGGTAGAAAAAATATAAGTCAAAATGAATTATCTTTTATATTCTACTAGAATATGTTTTCTGTGTCTTGTGTTAGGGCTTGGCATGTAATATGCAAAACAATGAATGCATGGACATACTGGCAGGCAAAGAACATCATCAGATGGTTACAAGAACTGGGAATATAACATTACAGCTCTACTCCATGTATGTTATCTGTACAGTGCCTTCTATGGCTAGGGATAGAGACAGTAGGGTCTCTAGGAGAAATATTGGAAGGAAATTACTTCTTTGTTAATGTTGAGTTTTTATCATAAGAAGAACTAAAAGACTTATAGAACCCAGGTTGGTCAAAAGGGCCACCACTGTCATGCTACCAAGGTCATTCGTCAGGAAGACTCATTCTAGGCACTCCATGTTTTGCATAGAACTCATCTGTTGCTTTCATTTCTTATCTGTCTCTCTCTCCCATAGTGACCCAGAGGAAGAAGAAGTTGATAATTACAACATATTAGGAGAAGCTTTAGTACTTGTGGTTGCTGAGGCACAGACATAGTCTTCAGACACTTAGAAAATTGGTTTGTGAACTGAGAAGAAATCACATGTTTGGAAATTACAGAGATGAAAATGTTTTAACTCATTGTGAGAAGAAACAAACAAAACAAAATACTATACTTCTTGTTTGACACACAGTGGGGAGGCCATGATGAATGAAGTCATAGTGTCCACAGTCAGAAAGCAAAGAAAGAGAAAAGCTGGTTCTCAGCTTACTTTCTCCTTTTTATTAAGCCTGGGACTCCAGGCACATTTAGAATGTGTCATTCCACCTCAATCAAGCCAGTCTAGAAACTCTCACACACATTCTGAGGGTTCTCCCAGGTGATTCTTGACCTTGTCAAGTTGATGTTCAGTATTAAACAGGGCAGCTCAACTAATTATTTTTGAAATCACTAATCATGAGAGTTGTTTTTTTGAGAAAAACATCTGATCAATCACAAGAAAAAGGCTCAACTGTCTTACAACTGCAACAGTAACCCTGTCATTCTGCGTCCTATGACTTGTTGGCAAATAATAAGGACATCAGCGAACCACAACCTCTCTCAGCAAACTTGCATGGTTCTCAATCTGCAGGTACCTGCAATGAGGTGCTCAAAAGCAAGGAGGACAGGTGATGGCATCTGAAAGCATGGTATCCACAAGGAGGAACTTGTCCACATGGCTGCCTAGCTACATCACATTAACTGGCTGCATCTTGGCTCCAGCACTGGGCATCTCCATCCTCATGTCCTGGGCATGCTCTGCCTGCTTTTTCCCAGAACTGTCCTTAGCAAGAGTCTTTGGATCAGAAACTAAAAGCCTGGGCTTGTAGACTGGAAGTTCTCCATTCACTTTCAGTTCAGCCACATGTTGGTGGTGCAGCCAAGAGTAATATGCTGGGGCCTTTCTCAGCAGTTTTGTGGACCAGACATTATACTGCTTTTTGCTAGGATACTCAGTTTTTCATTTCTGCCTTTCATTAAGTGGATATTTATGTAATTTCATCTTGATTAACCCATGTTCCTGTTCCTTTTTGCAGTGGGAGCAGCAAAGCAAAGGGTTCATGTGGTGACGCCTCAGAGAAGTCCTGAGTAGGGAGCTTCCTTACCTAAGACTGGTAGTTCTTAATTGGGCCATGGAACCCACAGCTATCCTGGATATCTCTAACCCTAAACTTGGGCTCTATGAGGTCTAAAAATACTCACTGCAAAAGCCCCTAACTTTGGGCCGAAGAAGACTCCTGAGAAGAGGGAGAGAAGAGCTGTCTAAGGAATGGCACTAGAGTGGGAAAGGTCCCCAGAGTTGCTGAACATCATTTCCCTGGGCTGCCCTGTAGGGAAGACAGTTTCCCAGTGAAGAAACAAGAGCTCCCTCTGCAGTCACATGCCTGGTTTCTTCTTGGGCACTTCCCACTTGCCTTGGGAATGTTGTGCTGTGAGATCCCAACCCTCACTTAGGGAGTTGATGGTGTGACTTAACCAAGAGAAACATACTTATTCCCCCAGCCCCAGTGTCCTTCACTGTGTGAATGTGACCTGTGCAGAAGAGTAGTATTCCATTTAGTCATTTCTTTTATAGCTAGAGCATGTCACCTATTTCTGGTAAGAGATTAGAAATGGGATGATTGTTCCTAATCTATCACCAGTACTGGAAGTTCTTTAGTCGATTAAATAATGTATTTTGTACAATTTCCCCTTCCTGGGCCCAGTGGGAAATGTAGTCTATACAGTCATTTAGTTTTTAGTGTTCTTTAATCTTGGACCTTTCCACATTTTTTTTTTTTTTTTGTATTTCACTAGAAGCCTTTAAGGTATTTTCCTAATCCCTTGCTTCATCTTTTTGTTTTTAATTTTTTTTTTACATTGACTTTTCCCAGTTGATTTCCCAGCAACATGTTGAGAGGTTCCTGAACCCATCTGCTCCTCATTGTTCACATCAATTGTCACCATCTAATTTTGGTTAGCAATCTGTTTATGTTCATCTGATCTTTAATTGTGCTAGGTCAGTTGGAGGAATATAAGTTTTAAGATATGTTATAATTTTGTGAATTTTAGTTATCTGTGGTAATGTCTCCTTTTTAAATCTGATTTTCTTAATTTGGATCTGTCATGTCATTAGTACAGTTAAGGGTTTGCCCATCTCATTTGTCTTTTCTAGGAACCAACATGCCACTTCATTTATTCTTTGTATTTTTTATTTCCATTGAATTAATTTCTGATCTGTTCTTTTTTTTAATTTTTTTTAACATTTTTTATTATCTCCTCTCATACAAACTTAATAGGTACACTGGTTCCCTCCCTCCCTCCTCCTTCCCCCACCCCTCTGCTCGCCCTCCCCTCACCCTTCCCTTCTTACCCCCCAGTGCCTCCCCTCCCCCAATCCTCAGAGAATCCTTTAATGTGCATGCCTGACTGTCCTCTGGGTCCTCCTCTCCGATAACATACAAGGACCCAGCGGCATTTCCCTGAACCCTTTCCTGTGTTCCCCTTAAGTATAGGAACACTATTTTGGCTGTCAATCCCTTGCCTCCAAAGATCTTGGTGCTTTTAGCAAATGCTAGACTTTGTGGGGTCAATAGTGTGTTGGACATTGCACAGGGCATGTAAAGTCCAATTATGATTGCTTCGGCCCTAACTTGTGTGGAGTATCTTGCATATCATTGCTCCTGCCATCCTTGTGCTCTTACAATATTACCGCCCCCTCTTCTGCAAATTTCCCTGAGCTTCAGGATGGGGAGAGATTAGTCTGGCCTAGTTCTAGGTGGTTGATATAGAGTCTCTGAAGTTCTGGATTATGGTTTGTTGATTTTATTTTGTGGTTTTGCTGCTCCTGCAATGCCCTTCACTCCATCCTGATGGGTATTGGATATCACCCCCTGGCCAGAGATAAAAAGCTGTTAAACTAGAGTCTTGTTATAAGAGTGTATTCAAAGGTAGATGCAATAAAAGTAGGAAACCACAGTGAGGGAGGGGTCAAACACCCATTTGCAAAATGGTTACTTATTATCTGCCAGACTATACACCCTCCCCTTCTGGTGAGATCACACCACTCAGTTGTAGATGATCAGAAACGAAAAGTCTGTGAACTTAACCAGATGTCTCATTGCTTACTTGCAGTCCTTCATGGAGGCCTATTTTATCTGCTGTTATATGGTCCCCTCTCTCCTTGTTTCTGGTGTGGCCCTCCTACCCCATCCTGCCTGTTCATACTCCTTGAAATTACTGTATTACAGAGATTTATCGTTGAGTGTCTCTAGGTAGGCTGGGTGGGTTTGGTGCTAGGAGCCACCTATTAGGGAGTGCATACGGCCCTTAATTTTCTGGGTCTGGGACACTTCACTTAATATAATTGTTTCTAATGACATCCATTTCCCGGCAAATTCCAGTAATTCATCATTTTTGATGGATGAGTAGTAAGTACTCCATTGTATAGATGTACCACGGTTTCCTTATCCACTCATCAACTGTTGGACATTTGGGTTGATTCCATGACCTTGCTATTGTAAACAGTGCTGCTATGAACATGGTCGTGCTTGTGCTATCGAGGTGAACCTCTGCTGTATGGGGAGTTATACCCAAAAGTGGAATTGCAGGGTCATATGGCATTTCAATCTTTAATTTCTTTAAGAATCTCCAGACGGCTCGCCAGAGTGGCTGTATGAGCCTGTATTCCCACCAGCAATGTAGCAGAGTTCCCCTCTCTCCACATCCTCTCCAGCATTTGTTGTTGTTTGTATTGTGGATTTTTGCCATCCTGACCGGGGTGAGATGATATCTCAGGGAAGTTTTGATTTGCATTTCCCTGATGGCTAAAGAAGTGGAGCATTTTTTAAGATATTTGTTAGACATTTTAATTTCATCCCTGGTAAAATTTCTTTTAAGTTCCAGGGCCCATTTTTTAATTGGGTCATTGGTTTCCTTGATGTTTAGTTTTCTAAGTTCTTTGTGCACTCTGGACAGTAGAGCTCTATCAGATATGTGGTTAGTGAAGATTTTCTCCCATTCTGTGGGTTGCCTTTGAGTTCGTGTTACAATCTCTTTATCTGAACAGAAGCTCTTTAATTTCACAAGATCCCAGCTGTTGAGAGTTGGTAGCAGTGACTGTGCCATTGGATGTCTGTTTAGGAAATGTTGGCCCAGCCCAATCAGCTCGAGGGAGTTCCCTATCCTTTCAACTATGGTTTTTATAGTCTCTGGCCTGATATCAAGGTCCTTGATCTGTTTGGAATTAAGTCTTGTACATGGTGACAAGTATGGGTCCAGTTTTAATCTTCTACATGTGGAGATCCAGTTTTGCCAGCACCATTTGTTGAAGATGCTGTTCTTTTTCCATTGGATTTTTTGGGCCCCTTTGTCAAAGACCAAATGGCTGTAATTTTGTGGGCTTATATCTGGGTCTTCAATCCTTATCCATTGATCTGTGTGTCTATTTTGGAGCCAGTACCAGGCTGTTTTTACAACTATGGATTTGTAGTATAGACTAAGATTTGGTATGGTGATACCTCCAGCAATGTTTTTGTTACTCAGGATTGTCTTTGCTATCCTGGGTCTTTTGTGCCTCCATATGAATTTTGAGATTGTTTGGTCAACTTCTTTAAAGAATTGCTTTGGGATCTTAATTGGTATAGCATTGAATTTGTATGTTGCCTTAGGTAGAATGGTCATTTTTACAATGTTGATACTGCCAATCCAGGAGCATGGGAGGTCTTTCCACCTTCTGATGTCTTCAGCAATTTCTTTCTTTAGGGTTTTAAAGTTTTCATTGTAAAGGTCTTTTACCTCCTTGGTTAGGTTTATACCAAGGTATTTCATTTTTTTAGGGGCTATAGTAAATGGGATTGTTTCTCTTAGGGCTTTTTCACTTCTTTCATTCTGGGCATATAGGAAAGCCTCTGATTTTTGCACATTTATTTTGTATCCTGCCACCCTGCTGAATTTCTCAATTAGTTCCAGGAGCTTCCTGGTGGATTTTTTGGGATTCCTCAGGTATAAGATCATGTCATCTGCAAATAGGGATAGCTTGACTTTTTCTTTGCCAATTCTAATCCCTTTTATGTCCCTTTCTTGTCTTATGGCTTCAGCTAAGACTTCAAGTACAATATTGAATAGAAGTGGTGAGAGTGGACAGCCTTGTCTAGTTCCTGATCGAAGTGGGAATGCTTCCAGTTTTTCCCCATTGAGTATAATTCTTGCTGTAGGCTTGTTGTATACTGCTTTTATTATATTGATAAAGGTTCCTTCCATTCCCACTGTCTCTAGTGTTCTGATCATAAAAGGCTGTTGGATCTTGTCAAAAGCTTTTTCTGCATCTATTGAGTGTATCATGTGGTCTTGGGCTTTGGACTGCTTTATATTATGAATTACATGTATTGATTTGCGTATGTTGAACCAACCTTGTGTGCCGGGGATAAAGCCTACTTGGTCCCCGTGAATGATCTTTTTGATATGTTTTTGAATCTGATTTGCTAAGACTTTGTTGAGAATCTTTGCGTCTGTGTTCATCAGAGAGATCGGCCTATAGTTTTCTTTTTTAAGTGAGTCTTTATTAGGTTTTGGGATTAAGTCAATGTTAGCTTCATAGAAGGAATTTGGTAGTGTTCCTTCCTTTGCTATTTGATGGAACAGTTTAAGGAGTATTGGTGTTATTAACTCCTTAAATGTCTGGTAGAACTATGCTGAATCCATCTGGTCCAGAACATTTTTTGGTGGGAAGATTCGCGATTACTTCCTCAATTTCCTTATATGTTATAGGACTATTTAAATAATTCACAACTTCCTGATTCAATTTAGGTAAGTTGTGTTTACTTAGGAATTCATCCATCTCTTTTGTTTTGTCATATTTCACAGAGTACAAGTTTTTGAAATATGATGTTATAATTCTCTGGATTTCTTAGATATCAGTAGTGATAACTCCATGTTCATTTCTAATTTTGTTAATTTGGGTTTTCTCTCTCTTGCTTTTGGTTAGTTTAGCTAGGGGTGTATCAATATTATTGATTTTTTCAAAGAACCAGCTTTTTGACTGGTTAATTTTCTATATCATTTTCCTAATCTCGTTTTCAGATATTTCTCTCCTTATTTTGCTAATCTCCTCTCTTCTACTACTTTTGGGATCATATTGCTCTAGTTTTTCTAAAGCTTTAAGCTGCATTGTTAAGTCGTTTATTTCTGATGTTTCCATTTTTTTGATATAGGCATTAAGAGCTATGAACTTACCCCTTAGAACAGCTTTCATTGTGTCCCAGAGATTTTGGTAAGTTGTATTTTCGTTATCATTCACTTTCAGAAAATCTTGAATTTCCTTTTTAATTTCTTCCTGAATCCAGTTCTCATTCAGCATCATATTGTTAAGTTTCCAGGAGTTAGTGTATTTTCTGTCTTTTGTTGTGTTGTGAATGTCCAGCTTTAGGCTGTGGTGGTCTGATAGGGCACAGGCTAGAATTTCAACTTTCCTGTATATGTGTAGATTCGTTTTGTGGCCCAATATGTGATCTATTTTGGAGAAAGTTCCATGTGCTGCTGAGAAAAATGTGTATTCTTTGGTGCCTGGATGAAAAGTTCGATAGAGATCTGTAAGGTCCATTTCTTTCAGGGTTTGATTAAGTTCCAAAGTGTCTCTGTTAAGCTTTTGACCTGTTGATCTATCCCATGTTGAGAGGGCGGTGTTGAAATCCCCAGGAATTATCGTTTGGGGGTTGATTTCTCCCTTTAGACGCTGTAGGATTTTCTTAATGAATGTGGAGGGGCTCGTATTGGGTGCATACATGTTTAGTATTGTGAAGTCTTCCTGTTGAATTGTACCTGTGACTAAAATGTAGTATCCATCTGTGTCTCTTATGATTTTTTTGGATTTGAAGTCCACGTTGTCTGACAGCATAATGGCTACCCCTGCCTGTTTCCTAGTTCCATTAGCTTGCAGAATTTTGGACCAGCCTTTCATTTTTAGGATGTGCCTATCTTTTGTGGTGAAATGAGTTTCCTGAAGGCAGCAGATTGATGACTTGTGATTTTTAATCCAAGTTTGTAATCTGTGTCTCTTGACCGGTGAGTTAATTCCATTAACATTTAGTGTTATAATGGAGAAACTATTTTTAATTCCAGACATTTATTATGTTTAGTGGATTTTGTAAGCTTATTGTTTTACACTTATATTGTGTGGTATTATACTTCCCTTCTGTCCTCCTGGATACGCTTGTTCTTTTCTTCAAGCTTGAGTATCATTTCTAGCATTTTTTGAAGGCCTGGTTTGGTAGACATGTATCCCTTCAAGTTGTCTTTGTGCTGGAAAATTTTTCTTTCTCCCTCAATCATGACAGATAGTTTTGCCGGGTATATCAGTCTGGGTTGGCATTTTTGCTCATTTAATACTTGAAGTACATCTCTCCAAGCTCTTCTTGCTTTTAATGTTTCCATTGAGAAGTCATTTGTTATTTTAATAGGTTTGCCTTTAAAAGTGACTTGCTTTTTTTCTCTTAAAGCTCTCAGCACCTTTTCTTTGTCTTGAATGTGGAGTGTTTTTTTACTATTATTTGCCATGGCGATTTTCTATTTTGGTCATATCTGTTTGGAGTGTGAAATACCTCTTGTATTTGGATGAGCCTGTCATTCTTCAGTTGAGGGAAGTTTTCATTTATGATAATTTGAAAAATTTCCTCAGGTGTGGTATTTTGAGATTCTTGTTCTGGTATTCCATGAATGCGCATGTTAGGCTTCCTCAGGGTGTCCCATATCTCTTGAATGTTCCTCTCCAGTATCTTTTTGGCTTTAACAATCTCTTCCATTGAGCTGGTTAATTCTCCCACTTTGTCTTCAAGATCTGAAATTCTATTTTCTGCCTCATTTGTTCTGCTGATAAGACTCTCTGTTGAGCTTTGGGTTTAAGATAGCTTGTCTTTTAGTTCAGTTTTAAACTCTGCTTCAGTCTGTTTTAACTGCTCTATGCCTATTTTTGTTTCTTGAACTGTTTTTCTCAACTCCTCTGAATGCCTGTTGTGTTCCTGTTCAAAGTGGTTGATTCTGTTGTTTAACTCCTCTTGGATTTCCTCTTTCATAGTATTAATCATGGTAATGATCATACTCTGAAAGTCGTTATATTGGGTCTGGCTTTCTTGGCTGTTTTCTGTGAATTTGTTCTGGTTGGAATCCATCATTAAGGGTTTAATTCTTTCAGTGGGAGTTTGGTCTTCTTGGGTTTTGTTTCTCATGGATCTGCACTTTGACTTGGGCATTGTTGTTTTGTCTTCTAGGGCTTTCTGTTTCTGCGTGTTTTTGACTGATTTAGTTGGTATTCCTACACTTGGGCAGTTATTACTAGTGCTTGCCTTGGGGTTGGGTATGTTTGTCTTTTATTATTGTTATTTCCTAGTTGAGGCTGTTAGGCTGTGAGTTCATCAATTAAGTCAGGTTAAGTAGACAAGGAGTGAATATTAGTATGATAGTGCACTTTTACGATGTAGTATCTTGGTGATATGTGAGGGTGAGTGGTATGATCCCTGGAGTTGTGTTTTTGGGGTGGCTTTATGGAAAAGTTAATCTATAGTCATTAATATTAGAAAGGAACAGTAAGGTGAAAAAAAGGAGGTTTACTTATCTTTGGGCTGGATGTGAAGAATCTCTCCCATGTGATAGGATGATTGTAGAGGTTTACAGATGTATGGGCTTTGACCCTTGGAACTTTGCTTGAGTTTTCTTTGGATTCTATTGAAATCTGAGTAGCAGTGTGTCTTCTGTAGACCACGTGTGTGGGTCCCCAGTGGGCCAGAGAGGCAGAGGGGCTGATGTTGATGGCAGAATTCTTCACTCTGGACCTGGGACTTGGCTTAGTGCCCCACCCAAGCTCCAGGGATGGAGGAAAGTGAGCATGTCCTGTCCAGTTGGGCGGACAGGCAGGCGGGAGGGAGAAAGGGGCCTGGGGCCTGGGGCCTGGGGCGTGGCCCAGGTCAAAACCAGACAGTGGGCGACCTGGGCGGGGCTGGGCAGGGACTCACCTGGGGGCCTGGTGGAGAGGGGAGCGGGCTGCGCGGTAGAGCGATCAAAGGCGGCGCAGGAGGGAGAAGGGGTCCCGGAGTCCCGAGGCATGGTCCAGGCCAAAGCCCGAGGCAGCCTGGGTGCTGGCGGGATGCGGGGCGACCTGGGCGGGGCGGGGCTGGGCGGGGACTCACCTGGTGGCCTGGCGGAGCAGGGAGCAGGCGGCAAAGTAGGGCAGACAAAGGCGGCGCGGGAGGGAGAAGGGGTCCCGGGGTCCCGGGGTCCCGAGGCGTGGCCCAAGCCAAAGCAGGAGGCAGCCTGGGTGCCACCGGGACACGGGGCAACCTGGGCAGGGCGGGGCTGGGCGGGGACTCACCTGGGGGCCTTGCGGAGCAGGGAGTGGGTGGCATGTTCTGGCGAACAAAGGCTGCGAGGGAGGGAGAAATTGATCTGTTCTTGATAATTTCTTTCCTTCTCCTAAATTTGAGTGTTGTTTTTTTTTTCTTGTTTCTTTTTAAGGCCCCAAGTTCCTCATTGTTATTTGTTTGAGATCTTTGGCTACTTAAGCATAGGCACCTGCAGCTGTGGGCTTCAGCACCACTTTCAGCATATCCTGTAGATTTAATTATTATGCTTTCATTTTCATTCAGCTTTACGAATTTTTAAATTTCTTTCTCAGTATCTTTAATGACTCTTTCATCATTCAACAGTGGGCTCAATGTATGCTGCTCAGTTCCCATGGGTTTGTGTATAATATACTACTTTCTTATTGTTGATTTCCAACTTTGTTCCATTGTTATGAGATAAAATATAAGAAATTATTTAAATTTTTCTGCATGCTGTGTTTGTTTTGTATACTGTTATATGGCCTATTTTGGAGAAAGTTCTAGGAGCTGCTAAGAATAATGTATATTCTTCAGTATTTGAATGGAAGATTCTGTAGATGTCTACAGACCATTTGCTTTATGATGTCATGTAATAAAGGTGGGTATTGAATCACCCACTATTATTATTAATGTTAATCTCTGTTCTTTTATCAGCAGTGCTCATTCTATGATATTATGTCTATCAATGTTGTATGCACATATTTTTTTAAACATTTTTTATTATTATTTCCGCTTATACAAACTTAGTAGGTACACCGGTTTCCTCCCTCTTCCTCCCCCCAACCCCCCTGCTCCCCCTCCCCTCATCCCTTCCTCCCCATCCCCCAGTGCCTCCCCCCCATCCCTGGAGAATCCTTTAATGTGCCTGCCAGTCTCTCCTCTGGGCTCTCCTCTCCCATGACGTACAAAGACCCAGTGGCATTCTTCTGAATCCTATCCTGTGTTCCCCTTAAGCATAAGAATACTACTGTGGCTGTCAATCCCTTGCCTTCAAGGATCTTGGTTACTTTAGCAAATGCTAGACTTTGTGGGGTCAATAGTGTGTTGGACATTGCACAGAGTATGCAAAGTCCAATTATGATTGCTTCGGCCCTAACTTGTGTGGAGTATCTTGCATATCATTGCTCCTCCCGTCCTTGTGCTCTTACACTCTTACCACCGCCTCTTCCGCAAATGTCCCTGAGCTTCAGGATGGGGAGAGATTAGGCTGGCCTAGTTCTAGGTGGTTGATATAGAGTCTCTGAAGTTCTGGATTATGGTTTGTTGATTTTCTTTTGCAGTTTTGCTGCTCTTGCAATGCCCTTCACTCCATCCTGCTGGGCACTGTATGTCAGTGCCTGGCCAGAGACAAAAAGCTGTTAAACTGGAGTCTTGTTATAATAGCACATTCAAGGGTAGATGTAATAAAAGTTGGAAACCTCAGTAAGGGAGAGGTCAATCACCCATTTGCAAAATGGTTACTTTTTATCTGCCAGACTATATGCCCTCCCCTTCTGGTGAGATCATATCCCATCAGTTGTAAATGATCAGGAAGGAAAGTCTGTGAACTTAACCAGATGTCTCATTACTTACTTGCAGTCCTTGATGGAGGCCTATTTTCTCTGCTGTAACATGATCCCCTCTCTCTTTGTTTCTAGTGTGGCCCTCCTACCCCATCCCTCCCGTTCATAATCCTTGTATGCACATATTTTAGACTTGTAGTTTCTTCTTGAGGAATTGTCTTTTGATCAATATGATGGGACTCACTTTATCTCTTATAATTTTGGTTTAAAGTATATTTCATCATATATTACTGTGGTGGCTGGTCTCTGCTTGATTTTAATGCCTCTTTTATTCTTCACTCTAAGCATGCATTTTTTTTCTTTTATGGTAAAGTTTGTTTCTCGGAGGCATTAAAGAGATGGATATCATTTTTTAAATACAATCTAGTAATCTATGGTTTAGAGCTCTGAAATTTGATTGGTTAATTTTCAAAGTTATACTTGCAACTATGTATTAGTTCCTCTCATTTTGTTAATTTTTACAGTACTATGTATCTTTCTGTTCCTATTTCTTTTTTTAAAATATTTTTAATTATTATTTATTCAATTGTGGGCATTTATGTGTGTGTGCGCGTAGAACCACAGAAAAACTCGGGAACCGCCATGGACCGCCTCCTTATTTACTCTGCCTGGGGATTCACAGGCTCTGCCCTACCAGGACCAGAAACGCAGACTGCCCCGGCTTCTACCTGGCATCTATACGTGGGGTCTAGGATCCGAACTCGGGATCTTCTGCCTGCAAGGCAGAGTCTTAACCCCTGAACCACCTCTCCAGCCCCCTGTTCCTATTTCTTAACTACTATTCTCATGTATTTTACTCTTTCCTGTAGTGTCCTGGAAGTTTTATCTTTATCCTCAGTCTTCAGGATACCTTCGAGTATTTTCCATAGTGATGGTTTAATGGCCATGAATTCCTTCTTGTTATTTTGGAAAGTTCTTTTTTTCTCCTTTAATTATACAAGTTTTTCTGAATGTACATTAGGCTGGCAATTATTGTCTTTTACTTCAGCTCTTTCCGTAATCATCTGGCCTTTAGAATTTCTTTTTTTAAATTTTTTTATTATTTATTACTTATTCAATTGTGCATATATGTATATGTGTGCGTGTGTGTTTGTATGTGTGTGTGTTTGTAGAACCACGGACGAATTCGGGAACCACCATGAACCGACTCCGCGTCCTGTTTACTCTGCCTCAGGATTCAAAGGCTCCGCCCTACCAGGACCAGAAACGCAGGCCGCCCCTGCTTCTGCCCCGCGTCTATACATGGGGTCTAGGATCCGAACTCAGGATCTTCTGCCTACAAGGCAGAGGCTTAACTCCTGAGCCACCTCTCCAGCCCCCTGGCCTTTAGAATTTCTGAAGAGAAAGGGACTGTGAATCTAATAAATTTGCCTTTGTATGTGATTCCATGTTTCTCTCTTGTAACTTCTAATTTTTTTCTTTGTTTCTGTGTTTAGTGTTTTAAGTATAACATGATATAGCAAGTTTTTTGTTCTGATTGTATCCATTGGGTTTGTGCCTCCTGAGTCTGAATGGCTACCTCTTTCTCTAAATATGGAAAATTTCTGCTATTGTTCTATTGAATATATTGTTTATGCCTTTTCCCAAAAGCTCAAATTCTTCTATTTGATCTTTCCTATCTCCAAGAACTCACATTTTGTCTGTGTCTTATTATTTTATTTTTGTTGCTATCTGAATGCTCCAATTCATCTCTTGTCATAAATTCTTTATTCCATTATACTGATAAGGTTCTCTTTGTTTATTTAAATTGCTGAATTTTACATTTTTAGAATCTCAGTTTGATTTTTTTCAGTATTTCTTTTTACTAAATTCCTACTACATATCTTGTCTTATTATTTCATTCAGATGCTTATTCAGATTATCGTTGACCTTATTTAGAAGTTTATTTGTATCCTCCTTGATTTCATTAAACATTCTTATAGTTATTCTTTCTAATTCCTTTATGGTATTTTGTCAAATTAATTTTCATTGAGATCCATTCCTGTACAATTAGTGGTTTGTTTGTTTGTTTTTTTAATGGAGGAAGTTGTGCCTCCTTGATTTTTTTCATGTTTTTTATATTGTTCTGTTGAGTAACTCATCATTCATCTGGAATTATTTTGTTGATTCAACTTTAGAATCAGCTGTATACTTTTAGTTGAGGTATTGACAATATTCAAGGGTCTAGGCTGAAGTAGAGCTGAGCTACAGGGTTCAGAAGTTCAACCTCAAATGATGTACTCGCCGTGATAGGTACAGCAGTTCCCAGAGTAGAATATTAGCTGCAGAAACAATCTTACATAGACTCACTGTGCAAATTTGGTCACTTAAATTTCAATAACAACTGCAGGGTCAATAAGCAAAAATTAAATGGTGCATATCAGGATAGTAGCTATCATGATTAGTTACTACTATGAGGGAATATAGGCCAGATAAGGATAGGATGTAATATTAGATCAGTTAAGAGAAAAATCAAGGTGAGAAAATTATCTGGGAGTGAAGAGTTAGGAACTTAGGACACAGAGTTTAGAGACTTTAACTTTTGGAAGATTCTCATTTGGAAGTAGAAATAGGAGAGGATGGAAAAGAGAAAGAGGAAAAGAGGCAGAAGTGATTGGGAAAGTACATTAGTATTGTAGAGAAAGCATAGCACAGAGAGCACAAACTAGACTGTGTGAAGCATAAAAAACAATCATGTCCTGCAACCTAGCTAAACTGCGTATAAGCTGAGGAAAGACCATCATCAGAATATTAAGAAATGAAAAAGTTAGCAAATAAAGATTTAGCAATAACAACAACAAAACACAAAGTACTAACAGAACACCAGGCTTAAAAATCACTTGTCAGTATTTCTTCCTTGGTGGGATGGGTTTTTAATGCTTTCTCCCTGGAATTATAATTTGCAATTCCAATTTAAATTTACTGAATCAAATCTGAGGTATGTATCACCCCATGGACTCTAGACCAATTTCCTTTTGGACTGAATTTCTGACACAACTCAGTTGAGTTGAGAAAGGTAGTTTCTTTGATCATATTCCCATGTGATGAAGTTGGAAGCCATTGCTGAAGGTTTACACTGACCTCAGTGGCAACCTCTATGGGAAAGGCTGTCTAACACTTTGTTCCTCAGCCTTCCAGAATCACACTTTAGACCACTTGCTTTCTGGTTATTAATGATTGGGGACCTTGGACCTGTCTAGTCCCAGGCTCTTCAGGAGCTTATGGTGTTTCCAGTGTGTTGGGAAGAAAAGAGTCCTTACTGAATGTTCCCTGTTGACCTCAGCAACAACTTCAGGAGACAGACTGCAACTGTCTCCCAGAATTATACTTCAGCTGTCTTGCTCTCTGTCTACAGAAGTGTGTGGGACCTTGGACTGTCCAGCTCTGGACTACATGGAGACTTATCCCTTGCCTATTTGGCAGTACTATATAAGGAAAAAAAGGTTAGGAGTCCTTATTGATGGTTGCTGATGCTCTCAGTGGAAGTGTCAGGAGGGGTCCAGTTACCATAAAATGGAACACACCTCAGCCCCTCCCTTGCTTTTTGTTCAGGCCAGGTCCCAACTCAGCAGAAAGTCTTCCCTCATCTATTGCTCAGTGCAGGAGGGTTAGGAAGGGGAGTATTTAAGGCATTGTATGGTGGTTTCAACCGACTGATCTCATATGAATCCTGCATTTTGCTGATGGACACCACCTTTAATAATATTCAGTTCTTAATCCAGAGAGCACCTGGAATTCCAACTTCCAACTTCATCACATGGGAATATGATCAAAGAAACTACATTTCTCAACTCAACTGATTTGTGTCAGAAATTCGGTCCAAAAGGAAACTGGTCTAGAGTCCATGGGGTGATACATACCTCACATTTGATTCAGTAAATTTAAACTGGAATTGCCAATTATAATTCCAGGGAGAATTCCTACAGCACCAACCTATATCAGGAAAATTACTTCCTGTTAGTTTTCACTGAGTTTATTGAGTAACTCCTTGCAGCTGGGTACAATGTAGCTGTTTCCACTTGTTGCCTATTGGGATTTCACCTATCCAGATAAATTCATTACACAAGAGTGGAGATTTTGTGTGTTATCCTGGCTATTCTTTTTCCCTGAGTCACATGAGGTTTCTACATCTGCCATCTTACCTGAAAATCTTCTTATTCTTTTTATTCTTAAGTATTTACCTTCTTGTTGCTGCTTAAACTTTTTCCATTGGTTGCATCTTCCAACTGAATTCCAATAGCAATTTTCCTTATTTTAGAAAACACATTGGTTGCAAGTTTATTTTACATCTTGTCACAATAAATAATCTTGAATTATTTGTTTATTTTTTCATTTATTCTTTAGTATTTTTCAGATACACTTATTTGTAAATATCCATTTTACTTTGTATTTTTTCTTGTACATTTGTTTTTCAGTGTTGGACTGAAATTTACTATTTTAACTGTAAATATGATATTCTTTTTATTTGCTAAAAGGTTCTGTTACTTAAATAGCAATAGTATTTTTCAGCATCTAATAGGTTTTTCTTAACTCAATATCAGATCTCCCATTGAATAAACATATTTTAATTATATAAAACAATGGACTTTCTTATGACATTTCACATGTATATAATAATGCTTCAGTCATATTAACCCCTATTACCATGATTATCTCCTGTTTTTCTTGTACCCCCTACCAAATTGTTCCCCTTACATTTTCTTGTCTTTTTTAAATATAAAAGAAAATGTGATATGTGCCTTTCTGAGTCTAACTTATTTCTTTCAACACAAGGATCCTCAGATTCATATTTTTCTTCAAAGAACATATTCTTGCTCTTTTAGGTGCTGAATATTTCATTGTGTGTGCATAATGGATTATCTTTACTGGTTTCTCTTGTATGGGTAGCTGAACTGATGTTATAGCTTGGCTAATGTGAATAGTATTCTAATGAACATGAGTGTGCAGATATCGCTAGTGTTGCTGATTTAGAGTCCTTTGAGTATATTCCCAGGAATGATATATCTGCATCATATGTTAGTATTTGATAGTTCCAATTTTAGGTTTGAAAGGAATCATGATGCATGATGCATGATGGTTTCCATAGTGGCTGCATTACTTTATATCCCCACCAATATTTGTTGTTTATTTGATAATAACTATTTTTATTAGGGAGAAATAGAGTATCAATATAATTTAAATTTCCATTTCTCCAATGGTTAAATGTTATTTTGGGGCTGGAGAGGTGGCTCAGGGGTTAAGCCTCCGCCTTGCAGGTGGAAAGTCCTGAGTTTGGATCCCAGATCCCACGTATAGACACCAGGCGGAAGCGGGGGCGGCGTGCACTTCTGGTCCTGGTAAGGCGGAGTCTGTGATCCAGGAGCAGAAGGAGGTGGAGGCGTCCATGGTGGTTCCTGATTCGTCTGTGGTTCTACACACACACATACACACATGCGCACGCACATACATACATACGCATACACACACAATTGAATAAATAATAATAAAAAATGTTGTTTTGAATTGTAGTGAGGTGATATCTCCTGAATAATGCTCAAACAGTGGAAATTCTTGTGTTATTATTCTTGACTTTCATGGTATTCCTTCTAATGTTTACTCATTAAATATATTCCTGACTTTAAGATGTGTGTAAATATATGTTTGTATAGTAAGTAAGTGTCTGGTAGTGGAAGAACTGGACCTGGAGAGATGGGAGTGGTGTACACCAGACTTAGAGGTGTGGAGCATGTGGCAGTGGGGTCTTGAGCACATGACAGCAAACTGAGAATGAGTGGCTGGAAGCAGGACCTACCTCAATGGTAACTACTAAAGTACAGGAAGTTGGTGCTATAGTGACCAGGGAAATTTTGGCTTTCTTTTGTTAGCTCTTAGTTTTGTTAATAAAAATAATTTAAAAACTGACCCAGAAAGAAGCTCAAGAACCATTTTATTTAAATTTGAAAAAGCACCAGGGCAAGAAAGTTGTACATTTTAACAGCTGCCAGGAGGAGGGAGATGGCAAAGACCAAAAACAAAACAAAGCAAAAAATTATGGCCTTTTGATTAAGTGTACAAGGAAGCAGGCATGTTTAACAACAGAGATCACCAAGTAGCTGGATCATGGAAGAGGATATTCAGAGAAACAGTGAGAAAAACTGAAAAGTTACCAATTCCAGGTTCTTTTCTCCAAGACAATGGAATGTACTAGGGATACATCATTACAAACAGAAATAGAGAAAGTTTACTAAGAAAGAGAAACACTCTACCCATACAAGGGGGTTAATGAACTGAGGGAAAAAAGTGCTCAAAAGCTGTGGGTCAAGAGATTGTTTCTTGTTGCAATCAGCCTGCATGGTTGCTGATAAATGACCATCAAACGGCTTAAGGGAACAAGGGGTTTATTCTCTTAAGATTTCTGGTTACAGTTCTTGGTCCAGCTTGATAGGAGAGCATGCACCAATACCAGGGCCGAGGGAACTGGTCACACCATCAAGGCATAACAGTTGAGAAATGGACAATTCTTACTTGCCAGACCAGCATGTCTGGCCAAGTAAACAGAAGGATGCCAACTCCCTCAACCAGCTCTCCATGATTTATCCAGGGCCTAATCCCACCCACCATGAGCTGGGTCTTCCCCATCAGCTAGACAATCTCCTTCAGATTTGATCTGGGCTTAACTCAACCATCAACTCTCTATAACTGTGCCCAGATTTCAAACCCTCAAGAGTCAAGTTGACTCCCTGTGCTTAACTATGACATTTCTGCATATCAAAAAGATCATTCACAGGGATCAAGTAGGCTTTATCCCAGGCGCACAAGGTTGGTTCAACATAGGCAAATCAATAAACGTAATTCACCATATAAGCCAGTCCAAAATTCAAGACCACATGATACTCTCGATAGATGCAGAAAAAGTATTTGACAAGATCCAACAGCCCTTTATGATCAAAACCCTAGAGAAGGTTGAAATGGAAGGAACTTTTATCAATATAATAAGAACTGTATACTGCCACGTCCTTATCCGACCAATCTGGTAGAATATGTCTCAATTTGAAAAAGATAGATTCAAAGAAACATCTTTTGGGATAAGGACATGGCTTTATTTAAGAGAAATAAGGAAAAATATGGGAATTGTCAGGCCTTGGTGTTTCTTTGCCTAAAGTCTGTTCCCTGGGAAGGTCACAGTAATGCCCATGAACAGGGGCTGGACACTCTCTCCTAGATAATTCGGGTTTTGCCTCGGGCAGGAAGAATTCTGGGAATTAGGAGTGCCCTTTGCCTTCTCTTAGGGTTTTTTTGGGGACTAGTTTCCTGCTCTCTGATCTAGAGAAGAAGCCTACTTTTTAACTTTAAGTCAAATTCTAAATAGAGATTTCATGTCTAGTCACATAAATAAGTAGACTTGTTAGCCAGAATGTGTGCACTGATTTTTAAGGAAATTAGGGAATAACTTCTAGAATCTTAAAACATAGGTGGGTAAAATTCCCACCTATGTACTACTCAGAAATTGCAGAAGTATAAGACTATGCTATCAGTCCACTAGAATCTTAAAAGAAATTGTGATACCCTCTTACCCTGGTTGAAGGCCAAGGAAGAGACTATCATGCCAGAAAGTCTAGATACCAAGACTGCCCCTGGAGATGGTATTTGCAATCCAAACTGGGACAATCCATGTCAGAAGCAAAGGGGGCCATGTCTTTCCTATCCCAAATAGCACTCTTATGAGAAATCACAGAGATAGACCATTTGAGTGCACCCCCACCAATGATCGTCTCCACCCTGAAACAGACACCCATGGCAGGCATATGGGGCCTGACAGATTGGACTCCAGGTTTGGAGAATGCATGGTTCACAGATGGGTCATCTAACTGATGGCAATATGCTTCTGGAATTCCTCAAAGGAAGATATAAGCAACCTTACTATTAAAGGAATAGAAGGATCCTATTATAGGAGGAATTATCCTTTTAATGATTATATTGCTTAAATGTTCTGTCCGGGCCCACGAACCAGCATGAACCCGAACCTACAAATGTGGGAATCTGAAGTGGGAGCAGAAGGAATTAAAAGTTTCAGGCTTGGGTCAGAGGGGGTCTTGGATGTCCACCATCATCCAAGCCAACTTTATTGAAAAAGTACAAGGTTTTTATAATCAAGAAGGAGGGGCAAATTCTTTACAGGATTATGTAAAATGCATGCATTTTGGTTAACAAAAAGAAGACAGGAGTGACACCCAATTGCCTTGGGGCAGACATATTGTCAGGTATGCTAAACATGCATGCCACCTTGTTGCTAGAAGGGAATGGACAATGGTCCCTGTATTAACATCTCTTTTGATAGGCAGGAAAGAACTGATAGGGAGGGAGAACACCCAGCCAGTTTCTTAGAGAAACAAAAGCTTTCCAAACAACCTGGGAGTTTTCTCAACTTCCAAGGAGGGAGCTCAACCTATCATTGTCTTGTAGACAAGAGGCAAACTCAACCACAAGAGGCAAACTCAACCACCCAAGGGAGGAGTCACTCAATGGCCTGTTCAGTTGCTAATGTATCATCCAGAGTGCAGGCTTCTGGGTATAGCAACCCCCACAGTGTTCTCTTCAGTGCATATCTCAGTAGTGTTTCCATTGACAAAATCACGCTATAAGCGCTTATGGCCCTTGAGTATCCAAGCCATGGCCCCCTTGGAGATGTGGTTCAAGCTTTTGGATAGTAGAGACTGCATGAGCTGCATACATCTTCCCAAGTTAGAACCTGCTGCCATGCCTGGTGCCCATGTCGACCTGCCTGATTGAGAGTATCAAACTGGAGAGGACAACAGCAAAAGCTCATGCTGGGACTTATGGGGTATTGGGGACTCCTATAGTTAATTGTAAAATATGTTCCTTGCTGAAATCAAAAGGAGATCATTCTGCCTCTGTGTATTTTAAAAAAGCAGTCTCTGTTAAAATGTGGGCACAGTCCCATAGCTATCCTGTGAAGCATTATAGATTAGATAAGAGAATGATTCCTTTAAGTGCCTTTACCCTCAGGCAATGGGTTGGGTTCTTGAAAAAAGGTCCACCCTGAAAGTGATTTTGCTGATTAGAAAATTATACATTTATTGTAGGTGCAACATTTTTCACCCCAAAATTTTCTGTATAAAAGCTGTCACGAGTGGGGAGGGAGGGATGAGGGGAGGGGGAGCAGGGATTCGGGGGGGAGGAGGAGGGAGGGAGGGACTGGTGTACCTATTAAGTTTGTATGAGCGGAAATAATAATAAAAAATGTAAAAAAAAAGTTGAACTTTTTCACATGCTTTTTCTACATCACTTGAAGTAGTTATGTGGTCTTTTTTCTTTGACCCAATAACATGGAACATTACCTTCATATTTTTATATTGAACTATGCATATATCTTGGCAATAAAACTCATTTGGTCTAACAAAAAAAAAAAAAAAAAGCTGTCATGAAAGTTTCAATAAACGGGTTCAGAATTCACTCGGCCTAAAGAGAGTTGCATGTGTTCTGTTGAACGTGATCCAGGGGAGCCCTGGTCTCGAGGCCGTGACTCTGGTCTGCGGCAGTATACAACAAGCCAACAGCAAGGATTATATTCAATGGGGAAAAACTCGAAGCATTCCTGCTTCGATCAGGAACTAGACAAGGCTGTACACTCTCACCATTTCTATTCAATATTGTACTTGAAGTCTTAGCTGAAGCCATAAGACAAGAAAGGGACAAATCGGCAAGGAAGAAGTCAAGCTATCTCTGTTTGCAGATGACATGATCTTATACCTGAGTGATCCCAAAAACTCTACCAGGAAGCTCCTGGAACTAATACAGCAGTTCAGCAAGGTGGTCGGATACAAAATAAACATACAAAAATCAGTGGCCTTCCTATATGCCCAGAATAAAAGAAGTGAAAAAGCCCTGAGAAAAACAATCCCATTTACTATAGCCCCTAAAAAAATGAAATACCTTGGTATAAACCTAACCAAGGAAGTAAGAGACCTTTACAATGAAAACTTTAAAACCCTAAAGAAAGAAAACACCAGAAAGTGGAAAGACGTCCCATGTTCCTGGATTGGCAGAATCAATATCATAAAAATGACCATCCTACCAAAGGCAATATACAGATTTAATCAAAATCCCAGGGCAATTCTTCAAAGAGATTGATCAAATAATCTAAAAATTCCCATAGAGGCACAAAAGACCCAGGATAGCAAAAGAAATCCTGAGAAACAAAAACACTGCTGGAGGTATCACCATACCAAAAAAATCCATAGTTATAAAAACAGCCTGGTTCTAGCTCCAAAATAGACACACAGATCAATGGATAAGGGTTGATATAAGCCCACACAATTACAGCCATTTGATCTTCGACAAAAGGGCCCAAAAAATCCAATGGAAAAAGAACAGCATCTTCAACAAATGGTGCTGGCAAAACTGGATGTCCACATGCAGAAGATTAAAACTGCACCCGTACTTGTCACCATGTACAAAACTTAATTCCATATGGATCAAGGACCTCAATATAAGACCAGAGACTATAAAAACCTTAGTTGAAAAGGTAGGGAATTCCCTTGAGCTGATAGGACAGGCCAACAGCTCCTAATTGGAAATCCAATAGCACAGTCAATACAACCAACACTCAACAGATAGGATCTTATGAAATTAAAGAGCTTCTGTTCAGATAAAGAGATTGTAACTCAACACAAATGTAACCCACAAAATGGGAGAAAATCTTCACTAACCACATATCTGATAGAGTTCTATTATCCAGAGTGCACAAAGAACTTAGGAAACTAAACCACAAAGAAACAAATGGCCCAATTAAAAAATGGACTTTGGAACTTAAAAGAAATTTTACCAGGAAAGAAAGTGAAATGTCTAACAAATATCTTTAAAAATGCTCCACTTCCTTAGCCATCAGGGAAATGCAAATCAAAACTTCCCTGAGATACCATCTCACCCCCGGTCAGGATGGCAAAAATCCACAATACAAACAACAACAAATGCTGGAGAGGATGTGGAGAGAGGGGAACTCTGCTACATTGCTGGTGGGAATGCAGGCTCATACAGCCACTCTGGCGAGCCGTCTGGAGATTCTTAAAGAAATTAAAGATTGAAATGCCATATGACCCTGCTATTCCACTTTTGGGAATAACCCCCCATGCAGCAGAGGTTCACCTCGATAGCACAAGCACAACCATGTTCATAGTAGCATTGTTTACAATAGCAAAGTCATGGAATCAACTCAAATGCCCAACAGTTGACAAGTGGATAAGGAAAATGTGCTACATTTTTACAATGGAATACTACTCAGCTATCAAAAATGATGAATTAATGAAATTTGCCAGAAATGGATGGAATTAGAAAAAATTATATTGAGTGAAGTATCCCAAACACAGAAAATTAAGCACCGTATGTAATCCCTAATAGGTGGATCCTAGTACCAAACCCACTTAGTGACACACCCAAAGATAAATCTCTGCAATACCTACAGTAATTGCAAAGATTATAAGCAGGGAGAGAAGGGGAAGGAGGGCCCCGCTGGAAGCAAGGAGAGAGGGGATCATGCTACAGCAGAGAAAATAGGCCACCATCAAGGACTGCAAATAAGTAATGAGACATCTAGTTGGGCTCGCAGACTCTCCTTACTGGTCACTTGCATCTGATGGGGTATGATCTCACCAGAAAGAGAGGGCATAGAGTCTGGCAAATAGAAGGTAACCATCCTGTAAATGGGAGACTGTTTAACCCCTTGCCTCTAAGGATCCTACAGGGGAGCCTTCTCCCCTGTGATCCATGTTAAACTTTGGGGTGGGGGGATCATTGACATGTCAGCCATCATGCAGGTCAGGCAAAGTCCACTTCTGGCTGCTGTAGCCCTAACTTGTATCTTGCATATTGTTGGTCCTCCCCATCTTTAGGCTCTTACAATCTTGTTACTCCCTCTTCTGCAAGGTTCCCTGAGCTTCAGGATGGGGAGAGATTTGGCTGGTCTGGTTTCAGGTGAATAATGTAGGGTCTTTAGTGTTCTGAATTATGGTTTGTTGTTTTCAGTTTTGCTTTTCCTGCACTTCCCTTGGCTGTATCCTGATTGGTTGTCAAGATCATCTCCTAACCAAAGATGAAACACTGTTTAAATGAACATCTTAATGTAAGAAGATGGTAGATGGAAGAATAGGAGTAAGACACAGCCGTGAGAAGGGTCAGTCTTCCATTTGCTGGTTGGTTATCATCTAACTGCCAGTCACTATACCCTTCCTGGCTAGGGAGATCAAATCTGTCAGTCCCAGGTGAACAGGAAAGGAAGTGAGTGTGAGCTTCACCAGATGTCTTGTACTTCCATGCAGTACATGGTGGTGGGCTAATTTGTCTATTGAAGTATGTTCTTTTGTCTCCTTTCTTTTGAAGTCTTCTTTCCCTTTCTCTTCTATTTACAACCCTTTGCGACTACAGTGGATATTACAGAGATTTACTTTTGAATATGTCATTAAGTGGGTTTGCAACTAGAATCTACCTACAAGGGGGTACATATGGCATCTAACTTTCTGTGTCTGAGATACTTCACTCAATGTAATTTCTTCTGATTCCATCCATTTCCCAGCAAATTTCATTAATTCATCTTCTTCGATGGCTAAGTAGTATTCCGTTGTATAAATGTACCACATTTTCATTATCCATTCTTTAACTGTTGGGCATTTGGGTTGATTCCATGACTTTGCTATTGTAAATAGTGCTGCTATAAACATGGTTGTACTTATGTCATTGTACTGAATTTTTGCATTTGAGAGGATTATTTTTAGTAGTGGTATCGCAGGGTCATATGGCATTTCATTCCTTAACTTTTTGAGAAATCAACATACTGATAGCTAGAGTGGTTGTATAAGCTTACATTTCCACCAGCAATGTATGAGAATTCCCTTCTCTCCACATCCTCTCCAGTATTTGGTGTTGTTTGTATTGAGGATTTTCACCATCCTAGCTGGGGTGAGATGATATCTCAGGGTAGTTTTGATTTGTATTTCCCTAATGGCTAAGGATGTGGAGCATTTTTAGATATTTGTTAGACATTTCAATTTTGTCTCTGAAAAAGATTCTTTTGAGTTCCAAAGCCCATTTTCTAATTGGGCTATTTATGTCCTTGGGGTTTAATTTTTTAAGTTTTTTGTATACTCTGGATAATAGAGCTCTATTAGATGTGTGGCTAAAAAAGACTTTCTCCCATTATGTGGGGTGCCTTTTTGCTGTTTACAATCTCTTTATCTGAATAGAAGCTCTTTAATTTCATAAGATCCCATTTGTTGAATGTTGGTTCTAATGCTTATGCTGTTGGGCTTCTGTTTAGGAATTGGTCTAGCTCAATTTGCTCAAGGGAGTTCCCTCCTCTTTCAACTAGGGTTTTTATAGTCCCTGGCCCAATTTAAGGTCTCAATATCAAAAAAAATGGAAACGCCACAAGTAAATAACTTAGCACTGCAGCTTAAAGCTTTAGAGACACAAGAGCAATCCAATCCCAAAAGCAACAGAAGAGAGGAGATTAGTAAAATCAGAGGAGAAATATCCGAAATTAAGATAAGGGAAATGATGCAAAGATCAACCAGACAAAAAGCTGGTTCTTAAAAAAAATCAATAAAATTGATACACCCTAGCTAAATTAGCCAAAAACAAGAGAGAGAAAATCCCAATTAACAAAATTAGAGATGAAAATAGAATTATCACAACTGATACTCAATAAATTCAAAGAATTATAAGATATTTCAAAAATTTATAATCCATGAAATTTGATAACCTGAAAGATATGGATGAATTTCTGAATAAACACAATTTACCTAAATTGAATCAGGAAGTTTTGAATTATTTAAATAGTCCTTTAACAAATGAGGAAATTAATGAAATAATGTCAAATCTTCACAACAAAGAATGTCATCGACCAAATGGATTTAGCACAGAATTCTATCAGACATTTAAGGAATAACTAATGTCACTACTCCTTAAAATATTCCATAAAATAGTGAAGGAAGGAACCCTTCCAAGTTCTTTCTACAAAACTAATATTATACTAAACCCCAAAAATGATAAAAACACACTTAAAAAGTAAACTATAGTCCAATCTCTTTGATGAACACAGATGCAAAGATTCTCGACAAAGCCTTAGCAAATTGGCTTCAAAAATGTATCAAAAAAATCATTTATCCCAGGCACATAAGGGTGGTTCAACATATGCATGTAATCCATCATATAAACCAATCCCAAATTCAAGACATATGATACTCTTGATAGATGCAGAAAAAGCTTTTGACAAGATCCAACATCCTTTTATGATCAAAACCCTAGAGACAGTTGGAATGGAAGGAACCTATATCAACATATAAAAGCCATATACAACAAGCCAATAGTAAGGATTATACTCAATGGAGAAAAACTTGAAGCATTCACACTTTGATCAGGAACTAGACAAGACTGTCCACACTCACCACTTCTATTCAATATTGTACTTGAAGTCTTAGCTAGAGCCATAAGACAAGAGAGGGAGATAAAAGGGATTCGAATCAGAAAGGAAGAAGTCAAGATATCTCTATTTTCAGATAATATGATTGTATAGCTGAGAGATCCTAAAAACTCCACCAGAAAGTACCTGGAACTAATACATAAGTTCAGCAGAGTGACAGGTTACAAAAAAATGTGCAAAACTCAATAGCTTTCCTATACACCAAGGATGAAAAAAGTGAAAAAAATCCTAAAAGAAACAATCTTATTTACTATAGCCCTTAAAAAATGTGAAATACCTTGTTATAAATCTAACCAAAGATGTGAGAGACCTTTATAATGAAAACTTTAAAACCCTAAAGAAAGAAATTACAGAAGACACCAGAAAATGGAAAGACCTCCCATGCTCCTGAATTGGCAGAATTAACATAATAAAAGATAATCCTACCAAAAGCAATATACAGATTTAATGCTATACCAATCAAAATCCCAAAGCAATTCTTTAAAGAAATTGACCAAACAATCTCAAAATTTATATGGAGGGTAAAAATGGCCCAGGATAGCAAAACTAATCCTGAGTCACAAAAACATTGCTGGAGGTATTACCATACCAAACCTTTGCAGTCTTTTCAAATGACTATTTTTCAAACTTTTTAAACATAAATTCTTTTTTTTAAAACATTTTTTATTATCTCCGCTCATACAAACTTAATAGGTACACCGGTTCCCTCCCTCCCTCCTCCTGCCCCTGACCTCTCTGCTCACCCTCTCCTCACCCCTTCTTCCCCACCCCCCAGTGCCTTCCCTCCCCAATCCTTTAATGTGCATGCCAAACTCTCCTCTGGGTCCTCCTCTCCTGACGTACAAGGACCCAGCGGCTTTTCCCTGAACCCTTTCCTTTGTTCCCCTTAAGCATAGGAACACTATTTTGGCTTTAAACATAAATTCTTATAAATTATCCTGAGAAATTTCCCTTTAAGAACATTGATTCCTTAGGTGTATTTTTTTCAGTTATTAGACAAGTATTGTTGTTACTTGCAAGCCATGTTTTATCTGAGATTAGAAAGGGTCTGTGCATAAAAGTTTGAATGGATTAATGAGATGTTTTTAAGGCCAGTCTTTTTGGTATGTTTAGGTCATGTGGGACAATGGTCTCATTATTCAATTTGGGTATCAGTTCTAACTTTGTAAGTCTCCAAATACCAGATTAGCTCTCTTAATATTTATTCCTTAATCTAATTATTGCTTTTGATTGTTTACATAATAATTCGAAGAGGTAATCACAAAAAAGATATCTTGATTCTGACCTAATGAAAAACAATCAACCACCACAGATTTAAACATAGTTTATAAAAACCATGTGCAAAAGGATAAATAATTATACTTAATAAATTACATAATACACAGTACCTCAGCTGACAATGAGATGTGAAAATTTTTTATGTATTTGTTATTTATTTATTTATTTATTATTATTGCACAGAAGATCTAAGGGCTACTTGATCTTGTTTCTAAATAAGCAAGGGCACTTATCTAAACAGGAATGTACTTTTCCCTCTTGTCAGGAACATTTACGATTCTTTTTTTTTTTCTCATTTCTTTCTTTTTCTTTTTATTTATTTATTTATTTGTTTGTTTGTTTATTTATTTATTTATTTTCTCCTCAATCATACCCCAGTCCTCTCTCTCCACCCTTCCTCATTCCTCCTTGCACCCTCCTCCCTTTTCCCCTTCCTTTCACCCCCCCTTCCCCTTCGTTCAGTGCCTTCTTCCCCTTTCTCCATCCATCCCTTAGAGCATTCTTTCGTGTGAATGCCATACTTCTCTCTGAGTCTTCCAGGCTGGTGAGGTGTAAGGACTCAGTGGCATAGCCCAGAGCCCTTTCTTGTGCTCCCCTTTAGTATGGGAATACTATTGTGACTGTTAATCCCTTGCCTCTAAGGATCCTAGTGTCTGTGATCTACGCTAGACTTTGTGGGGTCAATAATGTGTTGGACATAGCACAGGTCATGCAAAGTCCTATTATGATTCTTCGGCCCTAACTTGTGTGGAGTATCTTGCATATCGTTGCTCCTCCCCATTTTTAGGCTCGTACAATCTTGCCACCCCCTTTCCGCAAATTTCCCTTAGCTTTAGGATGGAAAGAAATTTGGCTGGCCTGGTTCTAGGTGATTAATGTAAGGTCTTTGGTGTTCTGAATTATGGTTTGTTGTCATTTCCGTTTTGCTGAGGAACATCTATGATTCTTAATAAGGGGTAAGCCTCTGCATAAGGTTCTTGGATATAAATAGATAAAAAAACTCTGCCTTTTATTTAAAATAAGCATATTCCTCTAAACAGGAGCTCATTAGTAATCCTCAGTTGAGCTTTTCCCAAATACATAAAAAATTCAAATAAAAATATGACGTGTTCAAAGATAGAATAATTTTGATTTTAAATCAGGAAGAAAAATAGGAAAATGGAGAAGCAGAGCTTCTGCTAGCAAAAGGGCTACCAGAAAATAAATAGCAGTGTGCTGATAACCAAGCTTGATTGGCACCTGATTCTGGCCTGCAGTGAATAGAACAGACATATTATGAGGTCACTGACAAACTTCCATTATAATACAGTGCACATAGAACATCTGTGATACAAAACATAATATACCATGCCAAAGGAAAAACAATGAAAATATATGACTTAAAACCACCTTGGTAATTCATTAACCTCACAGTAAAATCCAGGCCAAGCAACATTTTATAAGCAATTAGACAAACTTAGTTTTACAGAAAAGTTAACTGAAAAGCTCTATGTGAGAATATTTTAACATGATCATGATAGTATCTTTTATGAATGTCTCTATATTTTTTAGTAGTTCATGTATATTTTAGAAGGAGAAAGCCATTTGTAAAATGTAATACTTAATGGCACATATCATAAAACCCCTAAAGCCAAAAATGTTTGAGTTATTCTAATAAAGAAACTATTGGAATTTAAGCACTATGGAATTTCTTTTACCTTTAAAGATAATCACCAGCTGGAAGATGAACTGAAGTTATCAATAATCATCTTCATTTTTAATTTTCAAAGCTATTAGTCTTTCATTAGCATGTTGACATTTTTATGATAAGACTTTGTTAAGGTTAATTTTTCAAGTATTCCAGGGGTAAACATAAAATTAGCAAAAACTGTAAGAAATTTTTCTTTAACAAACATAAAATCATTAGTTTTAATAATCCAAGCAAAAAAAGTTAATTAACATGTAAGGATGCTATCAGTATTTTATATTTACATGGTATATTTTTTTCAGGTTATTAGAGACAATTCCCTTTTTTAAAATGTTGTTCAATGAAAAGGAAACTGCAGTGATTTCTTGGGTTAGTGCATGGTTTAAGTCTTTGATAAAGAGCAGACAAGCTTAAAAATCACTGCTGAACTTAGAAAAAAAAAGGAACAAACCAATCCCCAAAGTAGCACACAGGAAGAAATATCTAAGATCCAAGCAGAAATCAGTGAATTAGAACTGAAAAAAAAAATCAATGAAACAAAGAGCTGGTTTTTTTGAAAAAATAAACAAGATTGACCAGCTCCTAGTTTCACTAACCAAAAGAAGAAGAGAGAACACTCAAATCCACAAAATCAGAAATGGAAAGGCAGAAATTACAACAGACACTAGAGAAATCCAGAGAACATACTTTCAAAATTTATACTTTCTTAATTGGACAATCTAAAGAAAAAAGATGAATTCCTAAACACATTAAATAGCCCAATAACAAGAGATGAAATTGAAACATTAATTATAAGTCTTCCAGCTAAAACAACCCCGGGACCGGATGGGTTTAGTGCAGAATTCTACCAGGCCTTCAGAGGAGAACTAATACCATGACTCCTCAAGTTATTCTTTAAGATAGAGAAGGAAGGAATACTCCCAAACTCTTTCTATGAAGCCAATATCGCTCTGATTCCAAAGTCAAACAAAGACACATCAAAATGGAAGTTATGACCAAACTCACTAATGAACATAGATACAAAATCCTCAATAAAATACTAGCAAACCAAATCAAAAAATATATCCAAAGCATCACACACCATGATCAAGTCGGGTTCATACCAGGAATGCAAAGATAATTTAATATACATAAATCAATAATCGTGATTAATCATATTAACAGACTCAAAAACCAAAAGTATATGAGAAAAGGCATTTGAGAAAATCCAACATCCCTTCATGATAAAAGCTTTGGAGAAAACAGGAATAGAGGGGACCTATCTCAACTCAATAAAGGCTATCTATTCTATGACAAAACCTAAAGCACGCATCATCCTAAATAGGGAAAAAATTGAAACATTCCAACTTAGATCTGGAACAAGATAAGGTCATCCACTGTCACCTGTTCAGTATTGTGCTTGAAGTCCTAGCTAGAGCAATAAGATAAGAGAAGGAAATAAAAGTGATACAGATAGGCAAGGAAGAAGTCAAAATATCCCTATTTGCAGACAACATGAGTCTATGCTTCAGAAATCCACATGACTTCACCAAAAAACTACTCCAATTAACAAACAATTTCAACCAAGTGTCAGGCTACAAAGTCAACATACAAAAATCAGTAGCATTCCTGTATAACAGAGATAAACAAGCTGAGAAAGAAATGAAAGACTGAATCCCATTCACCATAACTACTAAGAAAATAAAATACCTTGGAATACATTTAACCAAGGAAATAAAAGACCATACAATGGAAACTACAAAACATTGCTGAAAGAAATTAAAGAAGATACCAGAAGATGGAAAGACCTTCCTTCTCACGAATTGGTAGGATCAGTATTGTGAAAATGACCATCCTACCTCCCTAAAGAAATGCATAGATTCGATGCAGTTCCAATTAAAATCCCAGTGCAATTCTTCACAGAACTGGAAAAAAAAAATCTAAAAATCCATATGGAAGAACAAAAAAACCACGATTATCCAAAACAATTTTGAATAATAAGAAGACTGCAGGAGGTCTCACCATAACAGATTCAAACTCTATTACAGAGATGTAGTAATAAAAACAGCTTGGTGCTGGCACAAAACAGATACATCGACCAATGGATCAGAAAAGAGAACCCAGATATAAGCTCCCACACAAACAGCACTTAATTTTTAACAAAGGTGCCAAACATGCATGCAGGGGAAAAATCAGCATCTTCAACAAGCGGTGTTGGGAAATTTGGACATTTACATGTAGAAAAATAAAAATCAACTGTAGCCTCTCTCCTTACACAAAAGTCAACTCCAAATGGATCAAAGACCTCGATATTAAGCCCAAAACTCTGAAATTGTTAGAAGAAAGAGTAGGAAGTACACTTGAATTGATAGGCCCAGGTAAAGATTTTCTAAGCAGAACAACAAATGCCCAGGAACTAAACCCCATATTCAACAAATGGGACCTCATGGAATTAAAGGGCTTCTGTTCTGCAAAAGAAACTGTTAATTGTGCAAAAAGACCACACACAGAATGGGAGAAAAATCTTTGCTGGCTGTGAATCTGACAAAAGATTAATCTCCAGAGTATACAAAGAGCTCAGAAAATTAAACACCAAGACAGCAAACATTTCCATTTAAAAATGGGCCCTGGAACTAAACAGGGACTTCACTCAAGAAGAAATTGAAATGTCAGACATGTTCCTTAAGAGATCCTGAGCTTCCCTGATTATCACAGAAATGCAAATCAAAGCAACTCTGCATTACCATCTTACCCAAGTCAGAATAGCTAAGATGAAGAACACAAACAGCAGAGATTGCTGGTGAGGTTGTGGAGAAGAAGGGACACTTACTCACTGCTGATGGGAATGTAAACTGGTACAGCCTCTGTGGAGATCAGCATGGAGGTTCCTCAGGAACTGCCATATGACCCAGCTATACCACTCTTCGGAATATTCCAAAAAGACACTACATATTATTACAATGACACTTGTTCATTTATGTTCACGGCAGTTCTATTCACAATAGCAAAAAAGTGGAATCAGCCAATGTGCCCATCAATGGAGTAATGGACAATGAAAATGTGGTACATATACAGAATGGAATATTACTCAGCCATCAGAAAGGATGAGATTATGGAATAATCTGTCAAATGAATGAAATTGGAAACTTTAATATTGAGCGAGGTATCGCAGACATAGAAAGTTAAACACCATATGCACTTTCTAATATGCAGATAACTGAACTGATATCTTAATCAGTGTATTTGAATTGGAAGCAGTGTTAAGAGCTAGAAAACTCAAAAAGACCAATGAGTGGGAGGTGAGAAGGAATGATTAGGGTGAAACCATTTCAAGGGGAGACTTAGGATCCCAAAAAGGAGACCTGTCTGATATCCACAGAGAGGGAGGGAATAATTGAGAAAAATCCATAGCAGGGAATGAGGGGGGCGGGAGACAGGAAAGACATGGGAGAAAGGAGGGACAGAGGGACTTATAGACAAATACAATATGGTGGAAAGCAACCCCAAAGGAACATCCTATGTTAGTAATATGTCAAAAAATGTCTTTTAAAGAAAGGATAAAGAATTAGCAGTCTCTATTCAGAGGGGCAAGGAATGAGGAAAACAGGAGAAAAAAAATTAAGAAAAGCCTTGAGTTGATCCACTTAGAACCCAAGGAAAAAATTATACTAGATGTAACAGGAATGTGACACTTCCAGATAAAAATGTTGGTCAGAGAGGTCTTAAAGACCCTGAAACATCATAAGTTTTTTGCCATTGCTCTTGGTAGCTCTCCAAAAACTGTCAGTAAGACCCTAATACTGAAGATGCACTACAAATGGTTCACAGAACATGACAAAATGTATCAACTGGAACTGGTCTGTGGACTTCTCCTTACTGGATAATTTATGCAGTACCAAGGAATACTGTAGAAGCTTCTGGTGGAGAGAAATAATCACAAGCCCCATCAACAGCATGAGATCTGTAAGTTGCAACATAAATCATCATGGCAACAAGTAGCCACTAGTGTAATAGTGGCATGAGTGCCAAGGAGACAACCAATAGTTTTCAGACTAAATTCAAGACCTCTTGTCAGAAGGGTACCCATCCCTGTTACTGCAAACCAGAATAAGAACCTAAAAAAAGGGAAGGAAAAAGATCAATAGGGAAGACAGCTAATAAACCTATAGGTAGGAAGATAGTACATCAAATTGCTCTGTAGGCAGCTGTTATTATACTCATATAATCAGAACTCACAGTGGAAAACCTTTGGGTCTAAAACTGGATGAGTGAAGGGAAATGCACATATCAGTGGGGTAGCCTGAAGGGAGGTAACTTGTTACACTATGGAAGCCTGAGCTCCCACAGGAGTAGATAAGCCAGAGTGAACCCTGAAGTCCATAGAAGCATACAGGTGAAAGGGTGGGAGGATGAGAAAGGGAATAGTGAAGGGAAAGGAGAGATTGTGAGGGAGAGAGGAGGGAAGGAAGCTGGGATGAATACTCAATATGCTTGTAAAAGTAGAAAAAAAGTAATAAAACAATCACTGCTAAAGTAGTCACAGAGTTAATAACTCTAATAATAGTTGGAATTATTCTAATTATCAATTGAATACTAACCCTGTAGTATATAGTTGCTAGAATTCTAAAAACAACATTTTGTAAAAATCTTTATCTTTAAATGAAAACTCAGAAAACCAGCTTTGAAATAGAAAACACGTAAAGCTGAGTTATCATAGCAAATGATTACAAAGAAGACTTATAACTGGTTGTAGTTAAAATCCTTGTTTATATAAATTTTCTGTATACTCTTTAAAACACATCAATATTATTTAGTTTTTATTTAACATTAGATGACATAAACCACGTAAAACACACACATTACATAAAATGGATTACATAAGGCACTGGCCAGCACTGATGCACGTGTAACAACTCACATTTAAGAGAGGGTCTGAAGCGTGTACATTTTCGGTGAGGACAAGGACCCCCTGGGTAGCATGGAGTGGAAGCAAAAGTAGACAGGGAGTGTGGGGGAAACCAGGACCCTACAAAGTCAAACGTGGAGCTGAGCCCGGAGCCTATTGGTTGCTTGTGTTCAAGGTACTGAGCCTGTGGCTTTTCCAGAACTTGTGTACAGCGAGAGGGGGAAAGGGAAGGGAGGGGAAGAGTTTTTCTCCTAGCAGCTGTTTTGTAAGAATGAGCAAGGGAGGGATTTGGTCTGGGTTAAGGTAGGAGAAAGGGAAGACTAGGACATTTAAAAGCTGTTAATTTAGTTTTGGCTGAAAAGGAAGTGAAAGCAGTTTGGAGAAAATTGAGAGGAAAGCAGAAGGCAGCCCAAGGTGAAGCAGGGAGACAAGAGAACCAAGACAGAGAATTTCCATTGGTTGGAGAAAGATTTCAGTCAGATCTGATTGCCAAATAGTATTAGACTGAGAGGGGACTGAGAGGTTTGAGCCCTGAGAAATCAATGGTTTTATGCTGCATTAGAAAATGGGGACCACTGGAGTCCAATGGGAATTGATTTTTTTCCTCAGGGTATTTATTAGCCAGGCCAAAAGTGTGTCATTTGAGATAGAGAAAGAATTTTGTTCCCATAATTTTGAGTGGGAAGGGTCAGAGCTGGGATTAATCTGTCTAGAAGGCATCTTTAGAGATGAGAAAGAATGTCAGGAAAGACCCTGGAGCAAACATTTGCATGAACCTTTCAAGTTTCCTTAAGAGGCTAGTTGAAAAAAATGGGGACCTCTAGGGTATTTGAAGTTGATCTTTCAAGGTACCTATGAAAGATCTACTGAGACTCTTACCTGTCACTGTTAAATATTCTGAATGTGGTTATTGGTGTTTGCAGTTCCAGAAAAATGAGAAGCTAATGAAAACATCAGGAAGATCTTTGCACTGCCTAAGTAGGCAATGAGAGTTAGAGAGAAGACAGAACAGGTAGAAGCCTGGAGGGTTCTTATTTCAGGCTTCTGTCCCGGGTCTTCAGCACTAAAACTAGTTTAGTTTAAAAGAGTGAATATGAGTAGTTGGGAAGTGACCCTGACAATGTGTGAGATCAACATGGGAGCCATGAATAAAGAGAAGCCAACTTGAAGAAGAGACTTAAGAAATACAAGTTTTATTAGAGTTAAAGGGCTGGTGGAGGGTGTTAGAATAGGAAAAATACTTAACATCTGAGAGGACAGGGAGAGCACAAAAGGGAAGACATGGGCAGCATAACAGAGGAGAGGGTGCCAGAGGATTGAGAGAGCAGAAAAGAGAATAGGGAGAGGTGGTGAGAGAAGGTGAGGAAGAAGGAGGGGATAAAGAAGGAGAAGGAAAGACTACAGGCAGGACTTTTATTGACTCAGAAGCTGCCAAGAATTGGTGGGAATTGCTATAGAATGCATTCTTTAATGTGCATGTCAAACTTCCCTCTGGGTCCTCTTCTCTGATGAGGTGCAAGGACTCAGTAGCATTTCCTAGAGTTCTTTTTTGTGTTCCCCTTTAGTATAGGAACACTATTGTGGCTGTTAATCCCTTGCCTTTAAGAATCCTAGTGCCTGTGATCCATGCTAGACTTTGGGGGTTCAATGATATGTTGTTAATTGTACAGGTCATGCAAAGTCCTATTATGATTACTTCAGCCCTAACTTGTATGGAGTATCTTGCATATCGTTGCTCATCCCCATCTTTAGGCTCTTACAATCTTACCCCCCACCCCTTCTGCAAATTTCCCTGAGCTTTAGGATGGGGAGAGATTAAGCTGGCCTGGTTCCAGGTGGTTGATGTAGAGTCTCTGATTTTCTGAATTATGGTTTGTTGATTTTTTTTCAGTTTGGCTCCATCCTGATGGGTATTGGATATCACTACCTGGCCAGAGATAAAATGCTGTTAAAATAGAGTCTTCTTATAATAGTAGATTCAAAGGGAGATGGAATAAGAGTAGGAGACCGCTGGGGGGGGGTCAGTCTCCCATTTGCAGGATGGTTACCTTCTATCTACCAGACTGTATGCCTTCCCTTTCTGGTGAGATCATACCCCATCAGACGCAAGTGACCAGGAAGGAGAGTCTGTGAGCTCAACCAGATGTCTCACTACTAACTTGCAGCCTTTGATGGTGGCCTATTTTCTCTGCTGTAGCATGATCCCCTCTCTCCTTGTTTCTGGCGGGGCCCTCCTTACTCTTCCCTCCCTCTTTATAGTCTTTGCAATTACTGTAGGTATTACAGAGATTTATCATTGAGTGTGTCACTAAGTGGTTTGGTACTGGGATCCACCTATTAGGTAGTACATATGGCGCTTAATTTTCTGTGTCTGGGATACTTTACTTAATATAATTTTTTCTAATTCCATCCATTTCCAGCAAATTTCAATAATTCATCGTTTTTGATGGCTGAGTAGTATTCCATTGTATAAATGTACCACATTTTCCTTATCCACTCATCAACTGTTGGGCATTTGGGTTGATTCCATGACTTTGCTATTGTAAACAGTGCTGCGATGAACATGGTTGTGCTTGTGTTATCAAGGTGAATTTTTGCTGCATGGGGGATTATTCCCAATAGTGGAATAGCAGGGTCATATGGCATTTCAATCTTCAACTTTTTAAGAATTGCCAGACGGCTTGCCAGAGTGGTTGTATAAGCCTGCATTCCCACCAGCAATGTAGGAGAGTTCCCTTCTCTCCACATCCCCTCCAGCATTTGGTGTTGTTTGTATTGTGGATTTTTGCCATCCTGACAGGGGTGAGATGGTATCTGAGGGAGGTTTTGATTTGCATTTCCCTGATGGCTAAGGATGCAGAGCATTTTTAAGGATATTTGTTAGAAATTTCAATTTCTTTCCTGGTAAAATTTCTTTTAAGTTTCAAGGCCCATTTTTTAATTGGGCCATTCATCTCCTTGGTGTTTAGTTTTCTAAGTTCTTTGTGCACTATGGATAATAAAGCTCTATCAGATATGTGGTTAGTGAAGATTTTCTCCCATTCTGTGAGTTGTCTTGTGCTATTGGATTTCTGATTCGGAACTATTGGCCTAGTCCAATCAGCTCGAGGGAGTTCCCTACCCTTTCAACTAAAACTTTTATAGTCTCAGGCCTTATATGGAGGTCATTGATCCATTTGGGATTAATTATTGTACATGGTGACAAGTATGGGTCCAGTTTTAATCTTCTGCATGTAGACAACCAGTTTTTTAAATACATTTTTTATTATTTCCGCTCATACAAACTTAATAGGTAGACCAGTTCCCTCCCTCCCTCCCTCCCTCCTCCTCCCCCCAACTCCCTGCTCCCCCACCTCTCCCTCCCTATCCCCCAGTGCCTCCCCCCCAATTCCCAGAGAGTCCTTTATTGTGTATGCCTAACTCTTCTCTGAGTCTTCCTCTCCGATGACATACAAGGACCCAGTGGTATTACCCTGAACCCTTTCTCGTGTTCCCCTTAAGCATAGGAACACTACTGTGGCTGTCAATCCCTTGCCTCCAAGGATCTTGGTGCCTTTAGCAGATGCTAGACTTTGTGAGGTCAACAGTGTGTTGGACATTGCGCAGAGTATGCAAAGTCCTATTATGATTTCTTCGACCCTAACTAGTGTGGAGAATCTTGCAAATCATTGCTCCTCCTTTTGCTGTTACAATCTTACCGCCCCCTCTTCCGCAAATGTCCCTGAGCTTCAGGATGGGGAGAGATTAGGCCGGCCTAGTTCTAGGTGGTTGATATAGAGTCTCTGAAGTTCTGGATTGTGGTTTGTTGATTTTCTTTTGCAGTTTTGCTGCTCCTGCAATGCCCTTCACTCCATCGTGATGGGCACTGTATGTCACCCCCTGGTCAGAGACAAAAAGCTGTTAAACTGGAGTCTTGTTATAATAGCACATTCAAGGGTAGATGAAATAAAAGTTGGAAACTTCAGTAAGGGAGAGGTCAATCACCCATTTGCAAAATGATTACTTTTTATTTGCCAGACTATATGCCCTCTCCTTCTGGTGAGATCATATCCCCTCAGTTGTACATGATGAGGAACGAATGTCTGTGAACTTAACCAGGTGTCACATTACTTACTTGCATTCTTTGATGGAGGCCTATTTTCTCTGCTGTAACAAGGTCCCTTCTCTCCTTGTGTCTGGTGTGGCCCTCCAACCCCATCCCTCCTGTTCATAATCCTTGCAATTACTGTATTACATACGTTTACCTTTGAGTATCTCAATGTGGGCTGGGTGAGTTTGGTACTAGGAGCCACCTATTAGGGAGTACATACAGCGCTTAATTTTCTGGGTCTGGGATACTTCACTTAATATAATTGTTTTTTTGTTTTGTTTTGTTTTGTTTTGTTTTTTGCTTTGTGTTTACCATTAACTGTTTATTTTCCATTTTTATTCCTTTCACATACTTATTTCCAATGCGTACCTTTTATTCAGGAACCTATAATCTGTCTAATTATCTGTCTATCTTTTTTTTTTTATTTCAGCTCATACAAACTTATTAGGTACACCAGTTCCCTCCCTCCCTCCTCCTCCCCCCGTACCCCCTACTCCCCCTCCCCACCCCTCTCCCTCCCCATCCCCCAGTGCCTCCCACCCCAATTCCCAGAGAGTCCTTTCTTGTGCATGTCTGATTTTCCTCTGGGCCCTCCTCTCCGATGACGTACAAGGACCCAGTGGCATTTCCCTGAACCCTTTCCTGTGTTCCCCTTAGGTATAGGAACACTGCTGTGGCTGCCAATCCTTTGCCTCCAAGGATCTTGGTGCCTTTAGCAGATGCTAGACTTTGTGAGGTCAACAGTGTGTTGGACAATGCGCAGGGCATGCAAAGTCCAATTATGATTGCTTCAGACCTAACTAGTATAGAGTATCTTACATATCATTGCTCCTCCCATCCTTTTGCTCTTACACTCTTACCGCCCCCTCTTCCGCAAATTTCCCTGAGCTTCAAGATGGGGAGAGACTAAGCTGGCCTAGTTCTAGGTGGTTGATATAGAGTCTCTGAAGTTCTGGATTGTGGTTTGTTGATTTTCTTTTGCAGTTTTGATGCTCCTGCAATGCCCTTCACTCCATCCTGGTGGGCATTGTATGTTACCCCCTGGCCAGAGACAAAAAGCTGTTAGAGTCTTGTGATAAAAGCACATTCAAAGGTAGATGTAATAAAAGTGGGAAACCACAGTAAGGGAGGGGTCTATCACCCATTTGCAAAATGGTTACTTTTTATCTGCCAGACTATATGCCCTCCTCTTCTGGTGAGATCATACCCCCCCAGTAGGAACAAAAGTCTGTGAACTTAATCAGATGTCTCATTACTTATTTGGGTCCTTGGTGGAGGCCTATTTTCCCTGCTGTAACATGGTCCCTTCTCTCCTTGTGTCTGGTGTGGCCCTCCTACCCCATCCCTCCTGTTCATAATCCTTGGAATTACTGTCTCTAGGTGGGCTGGGTTGGTTTGGTACTAGGAGCCACCTATTAGGGAGTACATACGGCGCTTAATTTTCTGAGTCTGGGATACTTCACTTAATATAATTGTTTCTAATGACATCCATTTCCTGGCAAATTCCAGTAATTCATCATTTTTGATGGCTGAGTAGTACTCCATTGTATAGATGTACATTTTCCTTATCCACTCGTCAACTGTTGGACATTTAGGTTGATTCCATGTCTTTGCTATTGTAAACAGTGCTGCTATGAACATGGTCGTGCTAGTGCTATCGAGGTGAACCTCTACTGCATGGGGGGTTATTCCCAAAAGTGGAATAGCAGGGTCATATGGCATTTCAATCTTTAATTTCTTTAAGAATCTCCAGACGGCTCGCCAGAGTGGCTGTATGAGCCTGCATTCCCACCAGCAATGTAGCAGAGTTCCCCTCTCTCCACATCCTCTCCAGCATTTGTTGTTGTTTGTATTGTGGATTTTTGCCATCCTGACCGGGGGTGAGATGGTATCTCAGGGAAGTTTTGATTTGCATTTCCCTGATGGCTAAGGAAGTGGAGCATTTTTTAAGATATTTGTTAGACATTTTAATTTCATCCCTGGTAAAATTTCTTTTAAGTTCCAGGGCCCATTGTTTAGTTGGGCCACTGTTTTCCTTGGAGTTTAGTTTTCTAAGTTGTTTGTGCACTCTGGACAATAGAGCTTTATCAGATATGTGGTTAGTGAAGATTTTCTCCCATTCTGTGGGTTGCCTTTGAGCTTGTGTTACAATCTCTTTATCTGAACAGAAGCTCTTTAATTTCACAAGATCCCAACTGTTGAGAGTTGGTAGCAGTGACTGTGCCATTGGATGTCTGTCTAGGAAATGTTGGCCTAGCCCAATCAGTTCGAGGGAGTTCCCTATCCTTTCAACTATGGTTTTTATAGTCTCTGGCCTGATATCAAGGTCCTTGATCCATTTGGAATTAAGTCTTGTACATGGTGACAAGTACGGGTCCAGCTTTAATCTTCTGCATGTGGAGATCCAGTTTTGCCAGCACCATTTGTTGAAGATGCTGTTCTTTTTCCATTGGATTCTTTGGGCCCCTTTGTCAAAGACCAAATGGCTGTACTTTTGTGGACTTACATCTGGGTCTTCAAGCCTTATCCATTGATCTGTGTGTCTATTTTGGAGCCAGTACCAGGCTGTTTTTATAACTATGGATTTGTGGTATAGACTAAGGTTTGGTATGGTAATACCTCCAGCAGTGTTTTTGTTACTCAGGATTGTCTTTGCTATCCTGGGTCTTTTGTGCCTCCATATGAATTTTGACATTGTTTGGTCAACTTCTTTAAAGAATTGCTTTGGGATTTTAATTGGTATAGCATGGAATTTGTATATTGCCTTTGGTAGGATGGTCATTTTTATGATGTTGATTCTGCCAATCCAGGAACATGGGAGGTCTTTCCACCTTCTGATGCCTTCTGCAATTTTTTTCTTTAGGGTTTTAAAGTTTTCATTGTAAAGGTCTTTTACCTCCTTGGTTAGGTTTATACCTAGGTATTTCATTTTTTTAGGGCTATAGTAAATGGGACTATTTCTCTCTAGGCTTCTTCACTTCTTTCATTCTGGGCATATAGGAAGGCCTCTGATTTTTGCACATTTATTTTGTATCCTGCCACCCTGTGGAACTTCTCAATTAGTTCCAGGAGCTTCCTGGTGGAGTTTTTGGGATCACTCAGGTATAAGATCATGTCATCTGCAAATAGGGATAGCTTGACTTCTTCCTTGCCGATTTGAATCCCTCTTATGTCCCTTTCTTGTCTTATGGCTTCAGCTAAGACTTCAAGTACAATATTGAATAGAAGTGGTGAGAGTGGACAGCCTTGTCTAGTTCCTGATCGAAGTGGGAATGCTTCCAATTGTTCCCCATTGAGGCATAATCCTTGCTGTGGGCTTGTTGTATACAGCTTTTATTATATTGATAAAGGTTCCTTCCATTCCTACTGTCTCTAGCGTTTTGATTATAAAAGGCTGTTGGATCTTGTCAAAAGCTTTTTCTGCATCTATCGAGAATATCATGTGGTCTTGGACTTTGGACTGGTTTACATAATGAATTACATTTATTGATTTGCGTATGTTGAAGCAACCTTGTGTGCCAGGGATGAAGCCTACTTGGTCCTTGTGAGTGATCTTTTTGATATGTTTTTGAATCCGATTTGTTAAACTTTGTTGAGAATCTTTACGTCTGTGTTCATCAGCGAGATTGGCCTATAGTTTTCTTTTTTAAGTGAGTCTTTATTAGGTTTTGGGATTAAAACGATATTAGCTTCATAGAAGGAATTTGGTAGTGTTCCTTCCTTTGATATTTGATGGAACAGTTTAAGGAGTATTGGTGTTATTAACTCCTTAAATGTCTGGTAGAATTCTGTGCTGAATCCATCTGGTCCAGGACATTTTTTGGTGGGAAGATTCAAGATTATTTCTTCAATTTCCTTATATGTTATAGGACTATTTAAATAATTCACAACTTCCTGATTCAATCTAGGTAAGTTGTGTTTACTTAGAAATTCATCCATCTCTTGCGTGTTGTCAAACTTCACAGAGTATAAGTTTTTGAAATATGATGTTATAATTCTCTGGATTTCTTGGGTATCAGTAGTGATAACTCCATGTTCATTTCTAATTTTGTTAATTTAGGTTTTCTCTCTCCTGCTTTTGGTTAATTTAGCTAGGGGTGTATCAATCTTATTGATTTTTTCAAAGAACCAGCTTTTTGACTGGTTGATTTTTTCTATCGTTTTCTTAATGTTGATTTCAGATATTTCTCCCCTTATTTTGCTAATCTCCTCTCTTCTACTACTTTTGGGATCAGATTGCTCTAGTTTCTCTAAAGCTCTAAGCTGCATTGTTAAGTTGTTTATTTCTGATGTTTCCATTTTTTTGATGTAGGCATTAAGAGCTATGAACTTACCTCTTAGAACAGCTTTCATTGTGTCCCAGAGATTTTGGTAAGTTGTATTTTTATTATTGTTCACTTTCAGGAAATCTTGAATTTCCTTTTTAATTTCTTCCTGAATCTAGTTCTCATTCAGCATCATAGTGTTAAGTTTCCAGGAGTTAGTGTATTTTCTCTTGTTTGATGTGTTGTGGATGTCCAGCTTTAGGCCGTGGTGGTCTGATAGGGCACAGGTTAGAATTTCAACTTTTTTGTTTATATGTAGATTCGTTTTGTGACCCAATATGTGATCTATTTTGGAAAAAGTTCCGTGTACTGCTGAGAAAAATGTGTATTCTTTGGTGCGTGCGTGAAAAATTCGATAGAGATCTGTAAGGTCCATTTCTTTCAGGGTTTGATTAAGTTCCAAAGTGTCTCTGTTAAGCTTTTGACCTGTTGATCTATCCCATGTTGAGAGGGTGGTGTTGAAGTCCCCAAGAATTATCGTTTGGGGGTCGATTTCTTGCTTTAGATGCTGTAGGGTTTGCTTAATGAATGGGGGGGGCATATTGGGTGCATATATGTTCAGTATTGTGAAATCTTCCTGGTGAATTTTATCCGTGACTAAAATGTAGTATCCATCTATGTCTCTTATGATTTTTTTTTGGTTTGAAGTCCACTTTGTCTGATATCATAATAGCTACCCCTGCCTGTTTTCCGCTTCCATTTGCTTGTAGAATTGTTGACCAGCCTTTTATTTTTAGGGCATGCCTATCTTTTGTGGTGAGATGGATTTCCTGCAGGCAGCAGATTGATGGGTTGTGATTTTTAATCCAAATTTTTAATCTGTGTCTCTTGATCGGTGAGTTAATTCCATTAATATTTAGTGTTATAATGGAGAAACTATTTTTAATTCCAGACATTTATTATGTTTAGTGGTTTTTATAAGTATATTGCTTCGCTTTTAATGGTGTTATACTTGCCTTCTGTTCTCCTGGATATGCCTGTTTTTTTCTTCAAGCTTGAGTATCATTTCTAGTATTTTTTGAAGGCCTGGTTTGGTGGACATGTATCCCTTCAAGTTGTCTTTGTTCTGGAAGATTTTTCTTTCTCCCTCGATCATTACGGATAGTTTTGCAGGGTAAATCAACCTAGGTTGACATTTTTGCTCATTCAATACTTGAAGTATGTCTCTCCAAGCTCTTCTTGCTTTTACTGTTTCGGCTGAGAAGTCATTTGTTATTTTAATAGGTTTACCTTTAAAAGTGACTTGTTTTTTCTCCCTTGAAGCTCTCAGTACCAGTTCTTTATCTTGAATGTGGAGTGTTTTAACTATTATTTGCTGTGGCGAGCTTCTGTTTTGGTCTGTTCTGTTCTGTTTGGGGGTGCGGAATGTCTTTTGTATATGGATGGGCCTCTCTTTTTTTATATGAGGAAAGTTTTCCTTGATGATCGTTTGAAAAGTTTCCTCAGGGGTGGTATTTTGAGATTCTTGCTCTGGTATTCCATGAATATGCATGTTAGACTTCTTCAGGGTGTCCCATATCTCCTGGATATTTCTCTCAAGTATTTTTTTGTCTTTAATAACCTCTTCCATTGAGCTGGTTAATACTCCTACTTTATCTTCAAGGTCTGAAGTTCTATTTTCTGCCTCATTAGTTCTGCTGATAAGACTCTCTGTTGAGTTCTGAGTTGAGGATAACTTTTCTTTTAGTTCAATTTTAAATTCTGCCTGAGACTGTTTTTACCACTCTATGCCTATTTTTGTTTCTTGAACTGTTTTTCTCAACTCCCCCAGGTGTCTGTTGTGTTCCCGTTCAAAGTCGTTGATGCGGTTATTTATCTTCCCGGATTCCCTCTTTCGTAGTGTTGATCATGGTAATTAACATGCTTTGAAAGTCGTTGTCTTGGGCCTGGCTTTCTTGGCTATTTTCTGTGAATTTGTTCTTGTTGGAATCTGTCACTATGGGGTTAATTCTTTCAGTAGGAGATTTGTTTTCTTGGGTTTTGTTTCTCATGGATCTTCACTTTGACTTGGGCATTGTTGTTTTGTCTCTTGAGTCCTTACAGTTTCTATGTGTTTTTGACTGTTCTGATTTAGTTGGTATAACTGCTCTCGGGCAGTTATATAACTAGTGATTGCCTTGGAGTTGGGTGTATTTGTCTATTGTTATTGTTTTTTCCAAGATGAGGCTATTAGACTCAGTACATCAATTAAATCAGGTTAATAGACAGGGGGTGCCTTACCTAGTCTGAGAGGGAGCCTGCATACGTTGCCGGCAGGCAGAAGTGGGGAAGAGCTAAGGATGTTCGGTGGGCTTGACCTGTGACCTGGGGCATGGCCAATAGTCCACCCATGCCCTGGGCTGCTTTGGCGCTGCTAAGGCTGGATGGTGGGAGGGCCTGGGAAGAGTGGGTGACCTGGGTTCTGGTGGGCAGTATCTGGGAAGCAGGATGCCTTACCTGGACCATGCAAGCAAGTATGTGTGGTAGTTCTACTTTTAACTTTTCAAGAAAACAGCATACTAATTTCTATAATGAATAGACATATATACATAATTTAAAATCATGCAAAATCTATAATTTCTCATTCTAAGCACTTTGTAGTAAAGAATGTTAAACATGCTTGTCAACTTTAAATGAGAATTTAAAGAGCTCATGCAATTGCTTCCAGCTTCTGTTACGGGCTCTGTAGATGTTAGTTATTTATATCATAGTTTGTTTCATTGTCAGAGAAATTTGTTGATTTGGCTAGCATTGCTCTAGATTAAACATCAATATGGAGATAGAGACTCAGAATATAGACATATACAGGAATTGATAAGAGTTCAGGCAGTCCTTGAAGATACAGAGTTCTGGGCCAGAGCTTCCACAGCTGAATCCAGCCCTAGCCCCACACAGTCCCACAATCTGGGTATGTCTAAGATCTGAAACATACACTGGAAACTCTAGCTACTATAGTCAGAGCCTCCACATTTGCACAGAACTTGGTCAAATCTGAAGTCTGATTTCAGGTAGCTCAGAGCCTTAGAAACTGTCTTGATACAAATGGGGAACTGTCTCTGTTCTGTTATCACATAAATACTGTTTTTCTTGTATTTACAATTCAAATCCTTTGTGCCCTAATAATGAGATGAACATGTTTCATTTCTTTGAATATAAAATTCCCCAGTATTTCCCCAGTACTTCATTGCTTTGTTTAATTGCAGGAACAGGTAAATTGTGTTGCTATTCTTATTTATCCAATCAAGAACACAGTGTTCACTGTTTTCTTATTAGATGACTTTGAATTGAATCTTCTAAGAGTAAAGGGAATTATAAGTTTTCTTTGATGAATACATGATTTGGACAGTCCCAACTGCTAGATGCAAGCTGAAAAAAATAAGTGTATTGTCAGATAACTCTACTTTGTAGATCCCCATTGCTATGAGTTACCTATCCCAATAAAAATCATTGAAGTTCTGACTCATAGTACTTGTTAGTATAACAGTATTTATAGAGGTAAGCAAGTTAAGACCATTGGGGAAGATTTCTTCAATATGACTGATGAGGATGGAGATTGTTGTGGGAATGATGCCACCGAATGTTCCCTACCATCATGGGCTGTATCTCCTTTGAACTGTATCTCCTTTGAACTCCTAAGTCAAAATAATAAGCCCTCTTTATCTTATGGTGCTGGTCATAGTGTTTTATCACAGCAACTGGAAAGTAACCAGGGCAAACTTAACTGGACGTGTCCCACTTTCCTATTTCCCCCTGTTCTCTAAGCCATGCTTTGAAGATATTCCTTCCTTCCTCATAACTCAAGACTCCCTCCCTTTCCCCTACTGCCCAGGAAGCACAGACAGACTTAACAGCCATTAACAAGCATTTGGCATGGGATCTTCCCCTTTGTTGAAAATTCATAAGGGAGCCCCACTCCACCTAGTAGGCCTGAACTGTACTCAGAAAATCCAACCATGCTGATTCTCCATGGCTTTGATATATCTTCTAATAAACCCCTTACCAAAGAGGACAATCAGAGTGCCACTGACGTCCCCAGAGCTGAGACTTTTCAGGTAATATGCATTTTCCCAGTCTATGTCCCAGTCCAGCAGATTCTTGTCTCTTACAGTCTTACTCAGAAAGAAGACCAGATTCCATCTGCAAGGAAGTATATCAGAAAGGGTGCTCACTAAATGGGCTAAAACAAGCAAATCAGAGATTTGGGACTTCTGGGACTCCAACATAATGAGGCTGGAAAGCTCTATCCATGAGGGGAGGGCTGGAATTTAGATGAAAAGTCTATAAGAGTACAATGCAAAAAAATAGTAATTTTGGGTAAAAGCACCTATCACAGTACGAAGGTAAATTTCTGGAAAGAAGTCACACCAGCAAGGGTAATGGATTGATTACAGCTGAATAATATGGAGAGATTAGAATGTTGGAAGTCCAGAGCCAGATCGTCTTTAGCAATCTTTAGTCTCCTAATTAATAACTAATTACCCACCTCTAACCTAAGATCTTTGTGACAACCAGGTAAATCATTTGTAATATACAATCAGACCCATGTTTTCCATCAACCAAAAGTCTAAGAACATCAGTAAGGAGCACATGAGGTCTATAGCAAAAATTTTCCCACTTTTCTATAACCTATCTATCTGATGTTTCTATCAGTGTATTAGAAACATGTCTTATTTTATAATTTTCTTTGTTTTGTGATTATAAATCTTCAAAAAACTATTATGACACTGAAGTACATGGGATCTGGGTTATCTGAATATATACTTCTAGGCCATAGTCACTCATATTTGGCTCCATGATAAACTACTATTTATTCTTTTGAGGTGAGAGATGTGATTTTGTATCTACAACAGAAATAGAAGTGCTTGCAAACCACTCCAGATCACTATACATAACTATCCACAACTTACCAAGTACCAGCCCAGGCTGCCTAGGGATAAGACCAGAACAACAGAGAGGAAATTCATTGTCCACAAGCCCCTCATCAGTCATCCACAGATGTCTTCCTTGTTCTCCTTGCTCTCTCAAGTCTCTTTCCTCTACATATAGAGCCACACTAACAGCCTTGGGGCAGTTATAGTGGAAATAAAAGGGAGAAAGCAAGAAAATTTCCTTTTTTAGCCTGTATTCAGTCATTGCTAATAGTAAAGGGATAAGGAGTGAAAGGATATCTGGTAACCAGCAGTCAGTGTTTGTGACCAGACTTTGGGGAGGTTGACTTTGGAATTCGTTGAATAAGATTGCATAACATGTTGTAGCGAGAGGAAAGGAGCCACATAAAATCATCCAAGTCTAAGGTTGCATTAGTCAGGCTTCTCTGGAGGAACTGAACTGATAGAATGGATATATAAAATTAACTCACAAAATAAAATCAATGTCCTCTAGTAGTAGCCACATGTATGTAGCTGCTCAGTTCTTGAGCTGAATGATCATGCTGGAGGGCTGAAGAGGCTGGGCTCTAATGTCAGCAACAAACAGCTGCAAGGCCCATTAGCTACGACGGCAGTAAGAACAGTGGTAAGGTCAAACGGGCCAAGCTCTGATGTTAGCAAAGAACAGCAGCAACAGTGGCAGCAGCATGGAAGAAGGCAGTAACACAACAGAGCAAAAGAAGAGCAAGTCACTCCCCTTGCACTCCCTTATATCTGGTCCACCAGTGAAAAGCACCACCCACTCTGGATTAGGTCTTCCATATCAATTAAGCACTCACCTACATGCTTGTTCAAGGACTTGCCCTAGTCATCAGTTCTTCACAGCTGTGTCCCCAAACAGCCTGCAGCTGTCACAAAAGTATATTTTTATTTTTGTATATTTAATTGATATACAAGACTCAAAACAGTATTATTTATTAAGATAAAATTAAACAGTATGCCCTTTGCACATCTCCATGGTGAGTAATCAATATGCATATTTTATTCAATCACATATTTTTAACTTTTCTGATAGTAGAGGAGCTATTTCAATTTTAGTTATTTATTATTATTATTATTATTAGTGTGTGTGTGTGTGTGTGTGTGTGTGTGTGTGTGTGTATTTGTGAATGTTTCAGAAGGCACTGTGTGTCCCTGTAGAAGACCAAGGTGATTTTAGGAATCATCCTGTATTGCTTCTACCTCCTTTTTGCTTTGCTTTGGATTTCCCAGAATCCACCTTCTAGGCCAGACATACAGGCTGCCTCATTTCCGCCTGAACTCAGGACGTGCTGCTTGTGAAGCAGAATCCTAACTTCTGGGCCATCTCTACAGCCACAAAAGGAGCTATTTTAAAAAGAAACAATTGTGCACTTGACGCTGGAGAATTGAAACTTCACTAAGAATCCCAGGCTGCAAAGGAGGAAAGGCTTGAAAACCTGGTGCCATGCAGAAGAGGAACTTGCCACACCTACCCTCCTCACCCCATAAAATTTCACAGTTCTGATAACCCTTAAGACCACCTTGCAGGAGAGAATAGACTCAAAAAAAAATCATGTGTCAGTGGTGAGTGGGACCATACCTTGACTGTGATTGCCTAGTTTTACACACACACACACACACACACACACACACACACACACGCGCGCGCGTGCACACACACCTCTTGCCTTCTATTTAAATCTAAACCTTATATCATTACCTGAATAAGTGCTTAAAGGGTCACTGAGCCACAATGTATTTCCCATCCTTTCTACCTGTGCAGACTGGAAGGGTAGCTTTTTCTGCTGAAAATTTTGGTCTCATATTTACTCAGCACAGGACTTGCTTATCATTTAAAAAATGATCCTTATTATACATTCCTTATCACTTAATAAATTCTTGTATTTGTGATAGATACAAATCCCAGATTTTTGAGAAAGGATAGTATTGATGTCATTAACTCACTTCATAATTTAAAAAATATGCTACACAAAACTTCTAGTATTTATTTTACCATGTCTCATGCTTCTGTTCTTGGAAAGTAATAGATACATATAAAAGAAATGCTACTAAATACCTTAATGTGTGACATTGGATGCAGTGGCAATATAAGAGAGTTTCAGGAATTTACATTAGTCCCTTGCAGGAACCAAAAGCAAGCAAATTCCCATCAAATATTCTAATTCACTCCAGAATATCTCTTCTCAGAAATCTGAATTTTTTCCTTCAATATATAAGGTTTAAGTATTTATGCCATCATTTCTTTTTTCCAAAAATTATTATTTTTAATTATTTAAAACAGGAGGACACTTTACAAAAAGTTGTGTAGGAAGCAAATTTCCTAAACTATTAGTAAAAAAGTAACATTACAGAATATCTTGTAAAATACAAAGAAAGAAATATAAAGGGACTATATACTGTCCAAAAATTTAACCAAATTTACTCATGGTTCATAATTATGCAGACCATGTTACCATGCAAATCTTCCAACCCAGTAGGTACTATTTTTCAATTAATTATGCATATGTATTATCTTCTACAAAATATTTGGCAATCTCTGCTGAGATTTCATCAATGTAACTAACCTTTTGTTCTAAATTTTTCACCATAGAATTTGTCAGCTAACTCATTCAGTTCAGGCTTAAAAGTAGTTGCAATAAATTAAGTATGTATGGCAAGTTCCATAATTATGTCAGCATTCCAAACAAAATGCTTAGTCAGTAGTTTAGTGCTAGAATTTCTATATAAGAGAATATGTGGCATCTGTCTTTTCATGCCTGTCATAGTTAGGCACAGTTGTCAACTTGACAGTTGAGGGTTTTGAGCACTGGGCACATTTTTGGAGAATTAGTAGTTGGGTTAAGCCCAGAGCAAACTTGCAAGAGATTGTATAACTGATGGGGGGAAGGCCCAGCCCATTCATGGTGGATGTGTCTAGGCCTTGAACAGATGAATAAAATACTGGGAGCCGGTTGAGGAAATTGGCATCCTTGTATACACTTGGCCAGACATGTTGGTCTGACAAGTAAGGATCGTCCCTCTCTCAGCCATTATGTGGTGATGGTGTGGCCAGTTCTCTCGGCCCTCGTGTTGGTGCATGTTCTCTTGTCAAGCTGTACTGAGAACTGTAACCAGTAATCATAAGAGAAAATAAACCCCTTGTTCCCTTAAGCTGTTTGATGGTGATTTATCAGCAATCATGCAGGCTAAATGCAACAGTGTCTATGATGCCTTTGCTTAATATTAAAGTTTCTAGTTCCATCCATTTACCAGCAATGCTATAATTTCATCCTTCTTGATAGCCTAACAGTATTCCTTTTTTGTGTATATGTTATGTACTATAGTTTTATTACCCATTCATCTGTTAATGGGCATTTTCTTGCTATTGTAAACAGAGATGCAATGAACATGGATGAACAAGTGTCTCAGCAGTAAAATGAAGAGTCTTTTGGGAATCATATGGTACTTCCATTTTTTAAATTATTTTAATTTATTTTGTGTGTGTGTGTGTGTGTGTGTGTGTGTGTGTGTGTGTGCGTGTATATGTGTGTGGAGAGAGAGAGGACACTGTGTATCCCTGTGGAGGACTAAGGATGACTTCATTTATCCTTGATTGCTTCAATCTCCTTTTTGCATCCACACAAGCAACACGAAGTGCTAGAGAGGATGTGGAGAGAGGGAACTCTCCTACATTGCTGGTGAGAGTGCAGGCTCATACAACCACTCTGGAGAGACGTCTGGCGATTCTTAAAGAAGTTAAAGATTGAAATGCAATATGACCCTGCTATTCCATTTTTGGCAATAAACCTCCATACAGCAAAAATTGATAGCACAAGCACGACCACGTTCATAGCAGCAATGTTTTTTTTTTGCTTGTTTGTTTTTTATAATACATTTTTTATTATTTCAGCTCATACAAACTTAATAGGTACACCAGTTCCCTTCCCCCTTCCCCTCCCTCGCCATCCCCCCGTGCCTCCCGCCCCAATTCCCAGAGTCCTTTTTTGTGCATGCCTGACTCTCCTCTGGGCCCTCCTCTCCGATGAAGTACAAGGACCCAGTGGCCTTTCCCTGAACCCTTTCCTGTGTTCCCCTTAAGTATAGGAACACTACTGTGGCTGCCAATCCCTTGCCTCCAAGGATCTTGGTGCCTTTAGCAGATACTAGACTTTGTGAGGTCAATAGTGTGTTGGACATTGCGCCGGGCATGCAATGTCCAATTATGATTGTTTCGGCCCTAACTTGTGTGGAGTATCTTGCAAATCATTGCTCCTCCCATCCTTTTGCTCTTACACTCTTACTGCCCCCTCTTCCGCAAATGTCCCTGAGCTTCAGGATGGGGAGAGATTAGTCTGGCCTAGTTCTAGGTGGTTGATATAGAGTGTTTGAAGTTCTGGATAGTGGTTTGTTGATTTTATTTTGCAGTTTTGTTGCTCCTGTAATGCCCTTCACTTCATCGTGATGGGCACTGTATGTCACCCCCTGGTCAGAGACAAAAAGCTGTTAAACTGGAGTCTTATTATAAGAGCACATTCAAGGGTAGATGTAATACTTATACCAAAAAGTGGAATCACAGGGTCATATGGCATTTGCCAATGGGAGGGGTCAATCACCCATTTGCAAAATGGTTACTTTTTAGTCTGCCGGACTATATGCCTTCCCCTTTTATTGTAAATGATCAGGAACAAATGTCTGTGAACTTAACTAGGTGTCACATTACTTTCTTGCAGTCCTTGATGGAGGTCTATTTTCTCTACTGCAACATGGTCACTTCTCTCCTTGTTTCTGGTGTGGCCCTCTAACCCCATCCCTCCTGTTCATAATCCTTGCAATTATTGTAGGTAATACATAGATTTACCTATGAGTGTCTCAAGATGGGCTGGGTGGGTTTGGTATTAGGAGCCACCTATTAGGGAGTATATACGGCGCTTAATTTTCTGGGTCTGGATTACTTCACTTAATATAATTGTTTCTAATGACATCCATTTCCCAGCAAATTCCAGTAATTCATCATTTTTGATGGCTGAGTAGTACTCCATTGTATAGATGTACCACAGTTTCCTTATCCACTTGTCAACTGTTGAACGTTTGGGCTGATTCCATGTCTTTGCTATTGTAAACTGTGCTGCTATGAACATGGCCGTGCTTGTGCTATCGAGGTGAACCTCTGCTGTATGGGAGGTTATACCCAAAAGTGGAATCGCAGGGTCATATAGCATTTCAATCTTTAATTTCTTTAAGAATCTCCAGACGGCTCGCCAGAGTGGCTGTATGAGCCTGCACTCCCACCAGCAATGTAGGAGAGTTCCCCTCTCTCCACATCCTCTCCCGCATTTGTTGTTGTTTGTATTGTGGATTTTTGCCATCCTGACCGGGGTGAGATGATATCTCAGGGAAGTTTTGATTTGCATTTCCCTGATGGCTAAAGAAGTGGAGCATTTTTTAAGATATTTGTTAGACATTTTAATTTCATCCCTGGTAAAATTTCTTTTAAGTTCCAGGGCCCATTTTTTAATTGGGCCATTGGTTTCCTTGATGTTTAGTTTTCTAAGTTCTTTGTGCACTCTGGACAGTAGAGCTCTATCAGATATGGGTTAGTGAAGATTTTCTCCCATTCTGTGGGTTGCCTTTGAGCTCGTGTGACAATCTCTTTATCTGAACAGAAGCTCTTTAATTTCATAAGATCCCAGCTGTTGAGAGTTGGTAGTAGTGACAGTGCTATTGGATGTCTGTTTAGGAACTGTTGGCCTAGCCCAATCAGCTCGAGGGAGTTCCCTATCCTTTCAACTATGGTTTTTATAGTCTCTGGCCTGATATCAAGGTCCTTGATCCATTTGGAATTAAGTCTTGTACATGGTGACAAGTATGGGTCCAGCTTTAATCTTCTGCATGTGGAGATCCAGTTTTGCCAGCACCATTTGTTGAAGATGCTGTTCTTTTTCCATTGGATTCTTTGGGCCCTTTTGTCAAAGACCAAATGGCTGTAATTTTGTGGGCTTATATCTGGGTCTTCAATCCTTATCCATTGATCTGTGTGTCTATTTTGGAGCCAGTACCAGGCTGTTTTTATAATTATGGATTTGTAATATAGACTAAGGTTCGGTATGGTAATACCTCCAGCAGTGTTTTTGTTACTCAGGATTGTCTTTGCTATCCTGGGTCTTTTGTGCCTCCATATGAATTTTGACATTGTTTGGTCAACTTCTTTAAAGAATTGCTTTGGGATTTTAATTGGTATAGCATGGAATTTGTATATTGCCTTTGGTAGGATGGTCATTTTTACAATGTTGATTCTGCCAATCCAGGAACATGGGAGGTCTTTCCACCTTCTGGTGTCTTCTGCAATTTCTCTCTTTAGGGTTTTAAAAGTTTCATTGTAAAGGTCTTTTACCTCCTTGGTTAGGTTTATACCAAGGTATTTCATTTTTTTAGGGGCTATAGTAAATGGGATTGTTTCTCTCAAGGCTGTTTCACTTCTTTCATTCTGGGCATATAGGAAGGCCCCTGATTTTTGCACATTTATTCTGTATCCTGCCACCCTGCGGAACTTCTCAATTAGTTCCAGGAGCTTCCTGGTGGAGTTTTTGGGATCCCTCAGGTATAAGATCATGTTACCTGCAAATAGGGATAGCTTGACTTCTTTCTTGCCGATTTGAATCCCTTTTATGTCCCTTTCTTGTCTTATGGCTTCAGCTAAGACTTCAAGTACAATATTGAATAGAAGTGGTGAGAGTGGACAGCCTTGTCTAGTTCCTGATCGAAGTGGGAATGCTTCCAATTGTTCCCCATTGAGCATAATTCTTACTGTGGGCTTGTTTTATACAGCTTTTATTATATTGATAAAGGTTCCTTCCATTCCTACTGTCTCTAGCATTTTGATTATAAAAGGCTGTTGGATCTTGTCAAAAGCTTTTTCTGCATCTATCGAGAATATCATGTGGTCTTGGACTTTGGACTGGTTTACATGATGAATTACATTTATTGATTTGCGTATGTTGAACCAACCTTGTGTACCGGGGATGAAGCCTACTTGGTCCCTGTGAGTGATCTTTTTGATATGTTTTTGAATCTGATTTGTTAAACTTTGTTGAGAATCTTTGCGTCTGTGTTCATCAGAGAGATCGGCCTATAGTTTTCTTTTTTAAGTTAGTCTTTATTAGGTTTTGGGATTAAAATGATATTAGCTTCTAGAAGGAATTTGGTAGTGTTCCTTCCTTTGCTATTTGATGGAACAGTTTAAGGAGTATTGGTGTTATTAACTCCTTAAATGTCTGGTAGAACTATGCTGAATCCATCTGGTCCAGGACATTTTTTGGTGGGAAGATTCGAGATTACTTCTTCAATTTCCTTATATGTTATAGGACTATTTAAATAATTCACAACTTCCTGATTCAATTTAGGTAAGTTGTGTTTACTTAGAAATTCATCCATCTCTTTTGTGTTGTCAAATTTCACAGAGTATAAGCAATGTTTACAATAGCAAAGTCATGGAATCAGCCCAAATGCCCAACAGTTGACGAGTGTATAAGGAAAATGTGGTACATTTATACAATGGAATACTACTCAGACATCAAAATGATACATTAATGCAATTTGCTGGGAAATGGATGGAATTACAAACAATTATACTGAGTGAAGTATCCTAGACACGGGAATTTTTTTTTTTATATCCACTCATACAAACTTAACAGGTATACCGGTCCCCTCCCCCATTCCAACCTCCCACTGCCCTGTGCCCCCCTCCCTTCTCCCCTCTCTCCCAGTTACCCAGTGCCTCCCCCTCCCATCCCCAGAGTATCCTTTAATGTGCATGCCAAACTCTCCTCTGGATCCTCCTCTCCGACGAGGTGCAAGGACCCAGTGGCATTTCCCTGAACCCTTTCCTGTGTTCCCCTTAAGCATAGGAACACTACTGTGGCTGTCAATCCCTTGCCTCCAAGAATCCTAGTGCCTTTAGCAAATGCTAGACTTTGTGAGGTCAATAGTATGTTGGACATTGGGCACGCATGCAAAGTCCAATTATGATTGCTTCGGCCCTAATTTGTGTGGAGTATCTTTCTTTTTTTTCCCCCCTTTTTATTTTTTTATTTTTATTTATTTATTTTTTAAACATTTTTTATTATCTCCGCTCATACAAACTTAATAGGTACACCGGTTCCCTCCCTCCCTCCTCCTCCCCCCGAACCTTCTGCTCACCCTTCCCTCACCCCTTTCTCCCCACCCCCCAGTGCCTCCCCTCCCCTAATCCCCGGAGAATCCTTAATGTGCATGCCAAAACTCTCCCTGGGTCCTCCTCTCCGATACATACAAGGACCCAGCGGCATTTCCCTGAACCCTTTCCTTTGTTCCCCTTAAGCATAGGAACACTATTTTGGCTGTCAATCCCTTGCCTCCAAGGATCTTGGTGCTTTTAGCAAATGCTAGACTTTGTGAGGTCAATAGTGTGTTGGACATTGCGCAGAGTATGCAAAGTCCAATTATGATTACTTCGGCCCTAACTTGTGTGGAGTATCTTGCATATCATTGCTCCTTCCATCCTTGTACTCTTACAATCTTACCGCCTCCTCTTCCGCAAATTTCCCTGAGCTTCAGGATGGGGAGAGATTAGGCTGGCCTAGTTCTATGTGGTTGATATAGAATCTCTGAAGTTCTGGATTATGGTTTGTTGATTTTTTTTTCAGTTTTGCTGCTCCTGCAATGCCCTTCACTCCATCCTGATGGATATTGGATGTCACCCCCTGGCCAGAGATTTAAAAAGCTGTTAAACTAGAGTCTTGTTATAACAGTATATTCAAAGATAGATGTAATAAAAATAGGAAATCGCAGTGAGGGAGGGGTCAATCACCCATTTGCAAAATGGTTACTTTTTATCTGCCAGACTATATGCCCTCCCCTTCTGGTGAGATCATATCCCATCAGTTGTAAATGATCAGGAAGGAAAGTCTGTGAACTTAACCAGATGTCTCATTATTTACTTGCAGTCCTTGATGGTGGCCTATTTTCTCTGTTGTAACATGATCCCCTCTCTCCTTGTTTCTGGTGTGGCCCTCCTACTCCATCCCTCCTGTTCATAATCCTTGCAATTACTGTAGGTATTACAGAGATTTATCCTTGAGTGTCTCTAAGTGGGTTTGGTACTAGGAGCCACCTATTAGGGAGTACATACGGCACTTAATTTTCTGGGCCAAACATGGAAAATTGCTCTTACAATCTTACCGCAATTCTTAAAGAAGTTAGGAAGGGAAGAGTAATGATATGCAAGATACTCCGCACAAGTTAGAGCCGAAGCAATCATAATAGGACTTTGCATGACCTGCGCTATGTCCAACACATTATTGACCCCACAAAGTCTAGCATGGACTAAAGGCACTAGGATCCTTGGAGGCTGGGAATTGACAGTCACAGTAGTGTTCCTAAGCTTAAGGGGAACACAGGAAAGGGTTCTGGGAAATGCCCCTGGGTCCTTGCACTTCATCGGAAAGGAGGACTCAGAGGAGAGTTTGGCATGCACAGTAAAGGATGCTTTGGTGATTGGGGCGGGGCACTGGGAGATGGGGAGGGAGAGGAGAGGGGAAGGGGGAGCAGAGGAGTCAGGGGGAGGTGGAGGAAGGGAGGGGACCAGTGTACCTGTTAAGTTTGTTTGAGCGGAAATAATAATAATAATAATAATAATAATAATAATAATAATAATGAAATCTCCTTTTTGCTTTATTCTGGGATTTCCCAGGCTCCATCCACCAGAGCCAGAACTCCAGGACTGTGCCCTTTCCACCTCGTATTTTTAGGTAGGACCTGGGATTTAAACTCAGGTCCTTCTGCTTGTGAGAGAGTCTTAACCCCTGAGCCACCTCTCCAACCCAGTAGTTCCATTTTTAACTTTCTGAAGAACCTCCACACTGATTTCCAAAATGGCCATACCAGTTTGCACTCCCTCCAGCAATGATTAGGTGTTCCCTTTTCTCCACACACTTGCTAGCATTTGTTGTTGTTTGTGTTTCTAATCTTAGTTAATCTGAGAGGGGTAAGATGGTATTGAAGGGTAGTTTCAATTTGCATTTCCGTCATGATCAGGGAGATTGAGCATTTTTGAAGATGTTTGTGTAACATTTGAATTCCTTTTTGTGAGAATTCCCTTTTTAGCCCCAGACCCCACTTTCTAATTGAGTTCTTTGTTTTCTTGGTGTCTAATTTTTTGAGTTATTTATATACTCAGGAGATTAATCCTTTGTCAGATTCATAGCTAGCATAGATTTTTCTCCCATTCTGCAGGTTGTCTTTTTGCATAATTAAGAGTTCCTTTTTATAACATCATTTCTTTTTTTTTCTTTTGAATTTTTGCACCTATTTTATTCTAGCCTTGTAAAATTTGGTAACTGGTTTATACATAGTCAACTTTTTCTTCGAAATTCATTTAATTTTATTTTTCTACTTTTACAAGCATATTGAGTATTCATCACAGCTTCCCTCCATTCCCCCTCCCTCCCATCATCCCTTCCCTTTATCAATCCCTCCCATTCCTTCCCACTTTCCTTCCTTTACGCTTCTATGGATCTCAGGGTTCCTTCTGGCTTGTGTACTCTTGGGGGGGTTCAGGCCTCTATGGCATACTAACTTGCATTTCTTCAGGCCATCCCATTGATAGTGGCATTTCCCTTCACTCATCCAGTTTTAATCCCCTAGGTTCCCATTGTGTTTTTATCTTTCTTGAGTTCCTAGGTAGTCTATGGGAGCATGCTGGTAATGACATCATTTCTTAATGTGTATATATATATTTTTTTCGCAGAATCCTACTGTGATATTTTATTTCTTTGTTTATTTCTTATTTTCTTTTTTTTTATTTCCACTCATACAGACTTAACAGGTACACCCGTCCCCTCCCTCTCTCCGGCCTCCCACTGCCCTGTGCCCCTCCCCCCACCCATCCCCCAGTGCCTCTTAATGTATATATGTTTATGAACATCTATATTGAGATTTTTTATTATGTACTTCCACTTATAGACAGAAATTGTCTTACCAAGCATACTTGACATGACTTTACAATTTGCTAATGGTTTTCAAATGACAAACTTTAGAATTTAAATGTTACTAGTAATTTAAAATTTAGGTCAAATATTTATCATAGTCTCATTATTTGCAATGACTGTGAATGTTAGGGTTAATTATTTATGAAATATTAAAGTATTAATATTAAACACATGTTTAGAACAGATATATTAATAGACATAAGAACACAATTGGGACATAAATAGGAGTATGTCTTTAAATTCTTATGGTTAGTTTAGCACAATATTTTATGCCTATAATCCTAGAACTCAGGATGTTGAGACCAGCCTCTGTTACACATTGATTTCCGGGCAAGTCTGGGCTATGTAGTGAAACCCTATCTCAAAACAACAATAAAATTATTACTTTTATAGAGTAGTACTCAGTCATTTCTTATGATATTTAAATCTTAAAGAAAAATGCTATTAAAATCAAAACTTCCCTGAGATATCATCTCACCCCGGTCAGGATGGCAAAAATCCACAATACAAACAACGACAAATGCTGGAGAGGATGTGGAGAGAAGGGAACTCTCCTACATTGTTGGTGGGAATGCAGGCTTATACAGCCACTCTGGCGAGCCGTCTGGAGATTCTTAAAGGAATTAAAGATTGAAATGCCATATGACCCTGCTATCCCACTTTTGGGAATAACCCCCCATGCAGCAGAGGTTCGCCTCGATAGCACAAGCTCGACCATGTTCATAGCAGCACTGTTTACAATAGCAAAGTCATGGAATCAACCTAAATGTCCAACAGTTGACGAGTGGATAAGGAAACTGTGGTACATCTATACAATGGAGTACTACTCAGCCATCAAAAATGATGAATTACTGGAATTTGCTGGGAAATGGATGTCATTAGAAAGAATTATATTAAGTGAAGTATCCCAAACCCAGAAAATTAAGCGCCGTATGTACTCCCTAATAGGTGGCTCCTAGTACCAAACTCACCCAGCCCACATTGAGACACTCAAAAGTAAACCTATGAAACACAGTAATTTCAAGGATTATGAACAAGAGAGATGGGTTAGGAGGGCCACACCAGAAACAAGGAGAGAGGAGACCATGTTACAGCAGAGAAAATAGGCCTCCATCAAGGTCTGCAAGGGGTGACATACAGTGCCCAGCAGAATGGAGTGAAGGGAATTGCAGGAGCAGCAAAACTGCAAGAGAAAATCAACAAACCACAATCCAGAACTTCAGAGACTATATCAATCACATAGAACTAGGACAGCCTAATCTATCCCCATCCTGGAGCTCAGGGACATTTGCGGAAGAGGGGGCGGTAAGATTGTAAGAGCAAAAGGATGGGAAGAGCAACGATTTGCAAGATTCTCAACAATAGTTGGGGCCAAAGCAATCGTAATGGGACTTTGCATGCCCTGGGCAATGTCCAGCGCACTGTTGCCCTCATAAAGTCTAGCATCTGTTAAGGGCACCGAGACCCCTGGAGGCAAGGGATTGACAGCCATAGTAGTGATCTTATGCTTAAGGGGAACAAGAGAAAGGGCTTATGGAAATGCCACTGGGTCCTTATATGTCATCGGAGAGGAGGACCCAATGGAGAGTTAGGCGTATACAATAAAGGACTCTCTGGGAATTGGGGGGGAGGCACTGGGGGAAGGGGAGGGGGAGGAGGGGGGAGGGAGGGAACTGGTAAAAAATTTTTAAAATGTATAATTAAATTTTTTAGTAAAAAAAAAAATTAAAAAAAAAAAAGAAAAATGCTATTAATCTGAAGAAAGGTAGAAGAAAACAATTAAGGTGACATTAGACAAAAGAAGCTCCTTGTCCCAACTGATTGAATCCTCTTGCTTGCTAAGAATCAACAGTTTCAGCAAAATTAACATTTTATATGAAGGTTGTTGATACAATAAATGTTTCTTTTGTAGATATTTCAATTATGAACACTAAAACAGCAATGAGTATTGCTCAGGACCCACATGTTTATGGCTTTTCTTCTTTCTCAGTTGCAAATCTGCACATTTCCAGACATCACACAAGAAACCCCATTTATAAAAGACATGTGTTTATCACATCAGATTTCAATCCTGTCAGAGGTGCCTCTGGAGCCACTTTATAATCTCATTTATCAAAAAAGAGATAGAAAAGATTTATTTATTTTTTTTCTTAGTGTTACAACCACATTGAGTACTTATCCTTGCCTCCTTCCTTCCTCCCTTCCCATTCTTCTTCCCTACCTTCATCAATTCATCCCACTCCCTTCCACCATCCTGCCTGTCCATTTCTATTGGCCCCAGGGTTCCCTCTGACTTGTCTACTCTTGTAGGGGTTCAGGCCTCTGTGGCATACCAAGTGGCCCCTCTCCTCTGGTCACTTCACAAATAGGAGCATTCCCCTTCACTCATGCAGCCCTAGTCCCCAAGGTTTCCACTGCATGTAATTATCTCTCTGGAGATCCTTGCTAATCTATAAGGGCATATTGGTACATCAGTCTTTATGTAGGTATGGTAAGAACAAGATAACTGCAGTGAGCTCCTGGGTGCAGCATCCCTACCTTTAATGGAGTGTCTTGTCCAATGGTGAACCTTCCCATATTCTTACTGCCTCCTCTTCTGCAAGGTTCCCTGAGTCTTAGAATGGGAAGAGATTAGGTTGGCCTGCTTCTGGGTGAGCATTGCAAGTCACTGGTATTCTGTATTCGGGTGGCCATTGTTGTCTACTTCACTGCTCTTCTAATGCCAAGGTTTTTCTTTTTAAATACGATTTTTATTAAAATTTTGACTATCTCATACATGTATGCAATGCATTTTGATCATATCTACAGTTCTTCCCTCCTACTTCCCTGAATATACCTTCAGCATGTCCAACTCCTACTTTCATGTTCTTTTTTGAACTGGACTGTAATATATGAGCAATAAGATAAAATACACTTAGAATGTATTTATGTAGACTGGGTTATGATGGATCTTTCAGCTCCATATGATTAAGAACCCATGATAAAGTTAAACAACAGCAGTTTTGTCAGTCTCTTGTGAAGTCGAGTAAGTTCACAGTGTGACTACAGGTCCACAGGAGTCTATCCACTTTGTGGGCATATGTCATAGAAAAAATTTTCTTAGTGATCCTTTGGGAGCCACTAAAATTGTTATGATGTGTTAGGACTTTTCTAAAATATCCAAAATGAGCAGCTTAAGGGAGACAGAGTCTACTTTGACTTATGGTTACAGGGGATACAATGCATTATGGTAGGGAAGACACGGTGGCAGGATCAGGGAACTGGCTGTTCACTTTGCACCCAGAAAGCAAAACAAGGACAAGAAAATGGATGTAGATTATATAACCTCAAGACCTGGACTCAGTGATGTGCTTCTTCCAGAAAAGCTTTACTCCTGAAGTTTCCACAATCACTGTAGCAAGAGATGACCATTGGTGTAATAGGGGTATAGATATATGGGGGTAACCAACTGCTTTCTGATAGAAATTTTGGCCCATTTTTTGTCAGAGCACATATACCTGGTACTACAAACTAGACCAAGTACCTATGGGCAGTCATAGGCCCTTGGTCAAATAAACCACTAAAGTTTACCTATAATAACATGATATCAAACCTTCATTTAAACATTTATATATTATATCCATAGCTGAGAAGTCTCAGAACATATCCTAAAAGCATCTTCCTTCAAATAAAAGTATTTAATACAGAGAATCACGACTGGTCAAAGTACAGAGAACAAGTTGACTTGTTCATCTCTAAAAGGTATAAACCATCTCACATCCCAGGGTTCAGGAATATTGTGGAAGAGGTCAAGGTAAGAATGTAAGAGTCTGAAGTTGGGAGAATATTGTCAGACAGTATCTTCTGAGTGTGAAATGATTTTGCCACAGCTGGAGACCTATCAGTAATTCACCAGTGAAGGGCAAGATCTTAAGATGTGTTGCAGTCTACCTGCATAGTTGCTGATAAATGACCATCAAATGGCTTAAGGGAACAAGGGTTTATTCTCTTATGATTCCTGGTTACAGTTCTTGGTGCAGCTTGATGGGAGAGCACGCACCAACACCAGGGCTGAGGGAACTGGCCACATCATCACTGCATAATGGCTGAGAGATGGACAATCCTTACTTGCCAGACCAGCATGTCTGGCCAAGTATACAGAAGGATGCCAACTCTCTCAACCAGCTCTCTGTGATTTATCCAGGGCCTAATCCCACCCACCCAGCAGCTAGACATCTCCTTCAGGTTTGCTCTGGGCTTAATTCAACCATCAACTCTGTACAACTGTGCCCAGAGCTCAAACCCTCAACAGTTAAGTTGGCACCTGTGCCTAACCATGACAAGATGTTATCACATCTCTCAGAGAGACTATTGAAAGTCAGTGCAGGGCAGGAGGGGGGGTGAAAAGAGAGTAATTACTTAAATGGTATACATACTGATATCTATCATCCTATATCAAGTATCAGATCTAGGCTACTGTGAGTGACTCAGGTGAACCTCATTGGGCCATATATGTAGGAGGAAGGGGGAGAGAACTAGAAGAGAGACTGACTGGGATGAAGATTTGGAGTGGGAGGGGAATAAAGGATGGAACTGGGTGGCAAGGTGCAAAGGTGTCCTAGATTCACTGTATTCATGTATGAAATTTCAAAATGGCAAATATGTATATAAATAGATAAAATAAAAATTAAACATAAAGACCCCCAGTCTTAGGGAGGTAACTGGCCTCCTGCTCAGGGCTTCTCCAAGATGCCACTACATGAACCTCTTGCTTTACTGTCAGTTTTGAATTCCCACTGTAAAGAGGAACAGGAACATGGGTTAATCAAGATGAAATTGCATAAATATCCACTTAACAAAAGGCAGAAATGAAAAACTGATAATCCTAGCCAAAAAACAGTATAACTTCTAGAAGTCAACAAAACTTCTGAGAAAGGACCCAACATATCACTCTTGGCTATATGACAGCATGTGACTAAACTGGAAGTGAATGGACAACTTCCAGTTTCCAAGCCCAGACTCTTGGTCTCTGAGACCCAAAGACTCTTACTAGGGCCAGTCCCATGGAAGGGCAGAGCAAGCCCACGACACGAGGACATGAGGACAGGGAAGACAAGTATTGGAGCCAACAGGACTCAGCCAACCAGTGGTATGCAGCCAGGCAGCCATGTGGGCAAGTTCCTCCTTGTGGGCACCATACTTTCAGATGCCAAGTACCTGTAGGTTGAGAGGCCATGTGGCTTTGCTGTGCCCTGAGAGAAGGCCGTGGTTCTGACATTTTTTTTTCTGTTTACCAGAAGCCACAAGGCCCAAAATGACAGGATTGCTGCTAGAGTTGTAAGTACTTAGGTCCCTATTTCCTGTGAATGATTAGAATTTTCTTTTTCTTCTTTGAATTATCATCTAAAAATTCAATGCTTTTGACTGTTTTCATCCCTTAATATCTACCTTCATTTTATATTAGATGATTTAAAAAATTAACTGTGATGTGAACTGTGATGGTTAGTGCTGACTGTCAGCTTGACAAGGTCTAGAATCATCTGGGAGACATCCTTGGAGTGTGTGTGTGTGTGTGTGTGTGTGTGTGTGTGAGAGAGAGAGAGAGAGAGAGAGAGAGAGAGAATTCGGGGGTGGGGGAGACATTCTAAATGTGGCTAGGGTCCTGGATTTAATGAAAAGGAGATAGTAAGCTGAGAATCAGCTTTCTTTGTTCTGTTTCCTGACTGTGGACACAATGTGACCCAGCTGCTTCATGCTCTGTCCACCGTAGCCTCCCTACAGTGATGGTCTATATGCTCAAACTGAACCTAATAAGCCCTTCCTTAAGCTGTTTTTGTAAGATGCTATTGTTTTTTCAGAGCAATAACAGAAGGAACCAATACATCAGCCAACCTTATACATTATGTTGATTAACAAGCCCAATGATTGAACAATGACTATTACAGATACTCCTTGCCACAAGGACAATGCTGTCTTTTTTATTTTTTTTTTCTCATGGTGAGTTAAAAAACATTTCCCTGCAGTTTCTAAGCTAGGTGATGATTTTTCCCTAAGGATCCCACTATCAATTTATGCTAAGTGTCTGAAGACTGCGTTCATGTCTCAGCAAGTGCTGGGTCTTCTCAGCTACTTCTCCACACAGGTCACTGTGGGAAAGGGAGGCAGGTAAGCAATGAGAGCAACAGAAAGGGACAAATGCTACATTGCACAATGCTTACATCTAAAAAGACCTCCACCAGAATTCATTCATTATGACACTGCCCATGCCTCCACCAGTCGAGGAAACTTACCTCAACACATTCAGCCCCTCCAACTCTCAAAGCTAATGTTATGCAAGACATGAAGAACCTCACTGTTGCCAGCAACAGTGCTTAAAATGAGTCTGACTGACTGAATAATCTTGGCAGGATGATTGTGGTGGCCTTTCTGATGACCCAACATCCTAGTAAACTTTCAGTTCTTCATCTGATGATGAAAGCTCATTAATAGAGGATTAATTTCTTGCCAATATTCCTCTTGGAGACTTTTGTCTCTATCCCTGAGCCACAGAACACACTGTACAGATAAAACACATGGAGTGGAACCAAGAAGTGACATTCCTGGTGCATGTGGAAATCTGGTGATATTCTTTGGCTGTCAGTATGATTATTTGCTTGTGCATTCATTGGCTCCTATATTGTACACAAACACTACAAATATGATAGGGGAACAATTCAGGTAGTTTCCTGTTCTCTGGAGTTCCTAGCCTAATAATTCATATATGCAGTATGTGCTAGTTTATGTTGAAAGGAAAGGTGCTTACTGGACTCTAAGTGTCCCATCTCAGCTTGTTAGAAATGGGCAATAATGAACAAGACCCTTACAGACCCTATGCACTTAAAAATTATACAAGTGTAACATTTATCTCTTAATCCACTTGTAGAACTTGAGTCTTTAATAACAGATGGTGACCAGTGAGGCTTCTATCAATCATGTGGTAGAGAAATTGGTGGTGCAGTAACACTCAGCAACAGAAATACATGTATTTATTGAGTATCCAGTTCACTGGTAAATAAAGAAATTCCATTAAAATGTTTTCTTGACACACACACACACAAAGAAACGGGCAATAAAATAGAAAAAAAGGAAAAATAATGTTTGGAAGAGAAATAATCTTATCACTTGAGTCAGTCAAGTCCAATTCCTTGGACTAGAACTTTGGAACTACCCAAACAGTGAATCTGTATCTTTCTGCTACTAAGCATAACATGGGGCTAACACTTCTCAAAGGTCTGTTGGGGTAGTCAGAGCTGTTCTAATTTAGACAGCAACAGCTACTGTGCTTGGAGGACAGAGTTCTGACTAAGAGACTTCCTTTTTTTTTCGTGTTCTTGATTTAGTCAAGAAAGTATTTACTGGGAAAAGATTTTTGTCTATTTTTTTCCTCCCTCTTCTTTTTCATTCAAATTTCCCACATTAAATGGAGACAAATACATTCCCAAACAATAACTTTGTGCTCTCTAGGGAGATGCTGCCACAAACCATGTGATGATTGTCCTTTTCAACATTAACTCAGGCTTAGAAGTCAGGCTTCTAAAGAATGTAGGGAAATGTAAAGTGTCTTAGATCTTCACTGCAATCTAACCCAATAACTCCTGAGCAATTAGCACTTCTGAGATACACCCTTCTGAACCTGTTCTTCCATAAACGAGAAGTTCCACTTTTGTCTGAACTATCCACCAAGCCTTTCCCATGCCAGTGCATTAATTTCGATAAAATACTAGATTCATCAAATAAACACTACAGGAGACAAGACAACTAACAAACACAAAAGTAGTTGGAGACTTCAATACCCCACTCACGCCATTGTGCAGACACACATTGGTCTTAAATGAAACCATAAATCAAATGGGCCTTACAGATACCTACAGAACATTTCACCCAAACATTAAAGAATACACATTATGCTCAGAAGCTCATGGGACATTCTTGAAAATAAACAATATACTAGGAAACAAATCAAACCTCCATATATATAGAAAAATTGAAATCATTCACTGCATACTACCTGACCCCCATGGAATAAAGATAGATATCTACAACAAAAGGAAAAATAGAAACCACACAAACACATGGAAACTAAATAACCATTTTTGAATGAGAAATGGGCCAAAAATGAAATAAAATAGGAAATTAAAAACTTCACATAACCTAGGAAAATCTATGGGACACATTAAAAGCAATTTTAAGAGGAAAGTTTATAGCACTAAATGCCTACATCACAAAAAAGGAAAGCTCCTGAGTAAATGGCCTAATGTTACACCTGAAAGCCTTAGAAAAAAAAGGGGCAAACTAATCTTAAAAGTAGCACATGGGAAGAAATATCTAAGATCTGAGCTGAAATTAATGAATTGGAACTGAAAGAGACAATACAGAAAAACCCAATGAAACAAAGAAATTTTTTTTTTAAAAAAAGAAACAAGATTGACAACGCTGTAGTTTTGCGAACCAAAAGGAGAGAAAACACTTCAAATCCACAAAATCAGAAATGAAAAGGCAGAAATTACAACAGATACTAGAAAAATCCAGAGAACATAAGAACATAATTTTGAAATTTATATTCTCTTAAATTGGACAATCTAAAGGAAATGGATGAATTCCTAAACACATACTACCGACCAAAATTGACTCAAGATGAAATAGATACATTAAACAGCCAAATAAAAACAGATGAAATTGAAATATTAATTATAAGTCTCCAAACTAAAAAAGCCCAGGACCAGATGGATTCAGTGCAGAATTCTACTAAGCCTTCAGAGAAGAACTAACACCACTACTCCTAAAATTATTCCATAAGATACAGAAGGAAGGAATACTCCCAAACTCTTTTTATGAAGCCAGTATCACTCTGATTCCAAACTCAAAAACAAATTAAAGAAAGAGAATTATAGACCAATCTTACTAGTGAACACAGACATAAAAATTCTCAATAAAATATTAGCAACCAGAATCCAAAAGCATATTCAAAGGATCATACATCATGATCAAGTAGGGCTCATACCAGGAATGGTTAAACGAGGATGGTTTAACATATATAAATCTATAAATATGATTCATCATATTAACAGATTCAAAAACCAAAATTGTGGGGGTCTCAGTCTAAGTGACCTCAATAATCTGGCAAGCTTAGACAAAGATGTTTTGATGGAGGAAGTCAGGAGGGGGCGGCTAAGGATGATTTGATAGAGGAAGTCAGGAGGGCGTAGCTCAGGATGTTTTGAAGAAATTTCTCCACATACAGCCTGTGTGCTGGCTTGACCTTTAAGATAATTGGTTGCCCGTTTCCCCGCCCTGGAATTCCCCTTGGGGTTTCTACCTTTATAAGATGGTTACTTGCAATAAATGAGTTCCTACTTGACTAGACTTCCTGTTGTGTCTGATTGTCCTTGGGAAGGAAGGCTGGGAGCAGGCGGACAGCACTGACCTTTCCCCGATCCCCCTTGTGGAGGATCGGACTCCCACACAAAATCATATGATCCTCTCAATCAATGAAGAAAAGGCATTTGACAAATTCCAACATCCCTTCATAATAAAACTTTTAGACAAAATAGAAATAGAGGGGACCTATCTCAACTCAATAAGGCTATATATGACAAACCCTAAAGCAAGCTTCATCCAAAATAGGGAAAAAATTGAAGCATTCCAACTTAGATCTGGACCAAGATAATGCCGTCCTCTGTCACCTGTTCAATATTGTGCTTGAAGTCCAACTAGAACAATAAGGTAAGAGAAAGAAATAAAAGTGATACAGATAGGTAAGGAAGAAGTCAAAATATCCCTATTTGCAGACAACATGAGTCTATGCTTCAGAAATCCACGTGACTTCACCAAAAAACTACTCCAATTAACAAACAATTTCAACCAAGTGTCAGGCTACAAAGTCAACATACAAAAATCAGTAGCATTCCTGTATAACAGAGATAAACAAGCTGAGAACGAAATGAAAGACTGAATCCCATTCACCATAACTACCAAGAAAATAAAATACCTTGGAATACATTTAACCAAGGAAATAAAAGACCATACAATGGAAACTACAAAACATTGCTGAAAGAAATTAAAGAAGATACCAGAAGATGGAAAGACCTTCCTTCTCACGAATTGGTAGGATCAGTATTGTGAAAATGACCATCCTACCTCCCTAAAGAAATACATAGATTCGATGCAATTCCAATTAAAATCCCAGTGCAATTCTTCACAGAACTGGAAAAAACAATCTAAAAATCCATACGGAAGAACAAAAAACCACGATTAGCCAAAACAATTTTGAATAATAAGAAGACTGCAGGAGGTCTCACCATAACAGATTCAAACTCTATTACAGAGATGTAGTAATAAAAACAGCTTGGTGCTGGCACAAAACAGATACATCGACCAATGGATCAGAAAAGAGAACCCAGATATAAGCTCCCACACAAACAGCACTTAATTTTTAACAAAGGTGCCAAACATGCATGAAGGGGAAAAATCAGCATCTTCAACAAGCAGTGTTGGGAAATTTGGACATTTACATGTAGAAGAATAAAAATCAACTGTAGCCTCTCTCCTTACACAAAAGTCAACTCCAAATGGATCAAAGACCTCGATATTAAGCGCAAAACTCTGAAATTGTTAGAAGAAAGAGTAGGAAGTACACTTGAATTGATAGGCCCAGGTAAAGATTTTCTAAGCAGAACAACAAATGCCCAGGAACTTAAACTCCATAATCAACAAATGGGACTCATAGAATTAAAGGGCTTCTGTTCTTCAAAAGAAACTGTTAATTGTGCAAAAAGACCACACACAAAATGGGAGAAAATCTTTGCTGGCTGTGAATCTGACAAAAGATTAATCTCCAGAGTATACAAAGAGCTCAGAAAATTAAACACCAAGACAGCAAACATTTCCATTTAAAAATGGGCCCTGGAACTAAACAGGGACTTCACCCAAGAAGAAATTGAAATGTCAGACATACCTTAAAAGATGCTGAACTTCCCTGATTATCAGAGAAATGCAACTCAAAACAACCTTGTGCTACCATCTTACCCCAGTCAGAATGGCTAAGATGAAGAACACAAACAACAGAGATTTTTGGTGAGATTGTGGAGAAAAAGGGACACTTATTCACTGCTGACGGGAATGTAAACTAGTATAGTCTCTGTGGAGATCAGTGTGGAGACTACTCAGAAAGCTTAAAATGGAACTGCCATGTGACACAGCTATACCAGTCCTTGGAATATTCCCAAGAGACTCTACTTCTTATTACATAGACACTTGTTCATCTATGTTCATTACAACTCTTCACAATAGAATTAGCCAATGTGTCCATCAACGAAAAAATAGATATTGAAAATGTGGTATACATACAAAATGGAATATTATTCAGCCATCAGAAAAGATGAGATTATGGAATTTTCTACAAAAGGATGGAACTGGAAACTATAATATTGAGTGAGGTATCTCAGACATAGAAAGTTAATCATCATGTTTTTCTCTCTTATATGTAGATGATTGAACTGATATCCTTTTCAATGTATTTGGATTTGAAGCAATGTAAGAAGAGCCGGAAAATTAAAAAAAAAAAAAAACAAAAAAACAATGATTGGGAAGGTGGGAAAGGATGGTTAAGGTAAAACTTTTTTTTTAAACATTTTTTATTCTCTCCGCTCATACAAACGTAATAGGTACACCGGTTCCCTCCCTCCCTCCTCCTCCCACCCCCACGCCTCTGCTCACCCTCCCCTCACCCCTCCCTCTCCACCCCCCAGTGCCTCCCCTCCCCCAATCCCCAGAGAATCCTTTAATGTGCATGCCAAACTCTCCTCTGGGCCCTCCTTTCCAATGATGTACAAGGACCCAGTGGCATTTCCCTGAACCCTTTCCCGTGTTCCCCTTTAGCATAGGAACACTACTGTGGCTGCCAATCCCTTGCCTCCAAGGATCTTGGTGCCTTTAGCAGATGCTAGACTTTGTGAGGTCAATAGTGTGTTGCACATTGCGCCGGGCATGCAAAGTCCAATTATGATTGCTTCGGCCCTAACTTGTGTGGAGTATCTTGCAAATCATTGCCCCTCCCATCCTTTTGCTCTTACAATCTTACTGCCCCCTCTTCCGCAAATGTCCCTGAGCTTCAGGATGGGGAGAGATTAGTCTGGCCTAGTTCTAGGTGGTTGATATAGAGTGTCTGAAGTTCTGGATAGTGGTTTGTTGATTTTCTTTTGCAGTTTTGTTGCTCCTGCAATGCCCTTCACTCCATCATGATGGGCACTGTATGTCACCCCCTGGCCAGAGACAGAAAGCGGTTAAACTGGAGTCTTATTATAAGAGCACATTCAAGGGTAGATGTAATAAAAGTTGGAAACCTCAGTAAGGGAGAGGTCAATCACCCATTTGCAAAATGGTTACTTTTTATCTGCCAGACTATATGCCCTCCCCTTCTGGTGAGCTCATACCCCCTCAGTTGTAAATGATCAGGAACGAACGTCTGTGAACTTAACCAGGTGTCTGTCACGTTACTTACTTGCAGTCCTTGATGGAAGCCTATTTTCTCTACTGTAACATGGTCACTTCTCTCCTTGTTTCTGGTGTGGCCCTCCAACCCCGTCCCTTCTGTTCATAATCCTTGCAATTACTGTAGGTAATACATAGATTTACCTATGAGTGTCTCAAGGTGGGCTGGGTGGGTTTGGTACTAGGAACCACATATTAGGGAGTACATACGGTGCTTAATTTTCTGGGTTTGGGATACTTCACTCAATATAATTGTTTCTAATGACATCCATTTCCCAGCAAATTACAGTAATTCATCATTTTTGATGGCTGAGTAGTACTCCATTGTATAGATATACCACTTTTTTCCTTATCTACTCGTCAATTGTTGGACATTTGGATGGATTCCATGACTTTGGTATTGTAAACAGTGCTGCTATGAATATGGTCATGCTTGTGCTATCGATGTGAACCTCTGCTGTATGGGGGGTTATTCCCAAAAGTGGAATAGCACGGTCATATGGCATTTCAATCTTTAATTTCTTTAAGAATCTCCAGACGGCTCGCCAGAGTGGCTGTATGTGCCTGCATTCCCACCAGAAATGGAGCAGAGTTCCCCTCTCTCCACATCCTCTCCAGCATTTGTTGTTGTTTGTATTGTGGATTTTTGCCATCCTGACCAGGGTGAGATGATATCTCAGGGAAGTTTTGATTTGCATTTCCCTGATGGCTAAAGAAGTGGAGCATTTTTTATAATACATTTTTTATTATTTCAGCTCATACAAACTTAATAGGTACATTAGTTCCCTCCCTCCCTCTTCCTCCCCCCAACCCCCTGCTCCCCCTCCCCTCACCCCTGCCTTCTCATCTCCCCGTGCCTCCCACCCCAATTCCTGGAGTCCTTTCTTGTGCTTGCCTGACTGTCCTCTGGGCCCTCCTCTCCGATGATGTACAAGGACCCAGGGGCCTTTCCCTGAACCCTTTCCTGTGTTCCCCTTAAGTATAGGAATACTACTGTGGTTGTCAATCCCTTGCCTCCAAGGATCTTGGTCCTTTAGCAGATGCTAGACTTTGTGAGGTCATTTTGTTGGACATTGCACAGGGCATGCAATCTCCAATTATGATTGCTTCGGCCCTAACTTGTGTGGAGTATCTTGCAAATCATTGTTCCTCCCATCCTTTTGCTCTTACACTCTTACCGCCCCCTCTTCTGCAAATGTCCCTGAGTTTCAGGATGGGGAGAGATTAGTCTGGCCTAGTTTTAGGTGGTTGATATAGAGTGTTTGAAGTTCTGGATAGTGGTTTGTTGATTTTATTTTGCAGTTTTGTTGCTCCTGTAATGCCCTTCACTCCATCGTGATGGGCACTGTATGTCACCCCCTGGCCAGAGACAAAAAGCTGTTAAGCTGGAGTCTTATTATAAGAGCACATTCAAGGGTAGATGTAATACTTATACCCAAAAGTGGAATCGCAGGGTCATATGGCATTTGCCAATGGGAGGGGTCAATCACCCATTTGCAAAATGGTTACTTTTTAATCTGCAGGACTATATGCCCTCCCCTTCTGGTGAGTTCATACCCCCTTAGTTGTAAATGATCAGGAACGAATGTCTGTGAACTTAACTAGGTGTCACATTACTTTCTTGCAGTCCTTGATGGAGATCTATTTTCTCTACTGTAACATGGTCACTTCTCTCCCTGTTTCTGGTGTGGCCCTCCAACCCCATCCCTCCTGTTCATAATCCTTGCAATTACTGTAGGTAATACATAGATTTACCTATGAGTGTCTCAAGATGGGCTGGGTGGGTTTGGTATTAGGAGCCACCTATTAGGGAGTACATACGGCGCTTAATTTTCTGGGTCTGGGATACTTCACTTAATATAATTGTTTCTAATGACATCCATTTTCCAGCAAATTCCAGTAATTCATCATTTTTGATGGCTGAGTAGTACTCCATTGTATAGATGTACCACTTTTTTCCTTATCTACTCGTCAATTTGTTGGACATTTGGATTGACTCCATGACTTTGCTATTGTAAACAGTGCTGCTATGAATATGTTCGTGCTTGTGCTATCGAGGTGAACCTCTGCTGTATGGGAGGTTATACCCAAAATTGGAATCGCAGGGCCATATGGCATTTCATTCTTTAATTTCTTTAAGAATCTCCAGACGGCTCGCCAGAGTGGTTGTATGAGCCTGCACTCCCACCAGCAATGTAGGAGAGTTCCCCTTTCTCCACATCCTCTCCAGCACTTGTTGTTGTTTGTATTGTGGATTTTTGCCATCCTGACCGGGGTGAGATGATATCTCAGGGAAGTTTTGATTTGCATTTCCCTGATGGCTAAAGAAGTGGAGCATTTTTTAAGATGTTTGTTAGACATTTTAATTTCATCCCTGGTAAAATTTCTTTTAAGTTCCAGGGCCCATTTTTTAATTGGGTCATTGGTTTCCTTGATGTTTAGTTTTCTAAGTTCTTCGTGCACTCTGGACAGTAGAGCTCTATCAGATATGTGGTTAGTGAAGATTTTCTTCCATTCTGTGGGTTGCCTTTGAGCTAGTGTTACAATCTCTTTATCTGAACAGAAGCTCTTTAATTTCACAAGATCCCAACTGTTGAGAGTTGGTAGCAGTGACTGTGCCATTGGATGTCTGTTTAGGAACTGTTGGCCTAGCCCAATCAGCTCGAGGGAATTCCCTACCCTTTCAACTATGATTTTTATAGACTCTGGCCTTAAGTCAAGGTCCTTGATCCATTTGGAATTAAGTCTTGTACAAGGTGACAAGTACGGGTCCAGTTTTAATCTTCTACATGTGGAGATCCAGTTTTGTCAGCACCATTTGTTGAAGATGCTGTTCTTTTTCCATTGGACTTTTTGGGCCCCTTTGTCAAAGACCAAATGGCTGTAGTTTTTTGGGCTTACATCTTGGTCTTCAACCCTTATCCATTGATCTGTGTGTCTATTTTGGAGCCAGTATAAGGTAAAACTTTTTAAAGAGGAGATTTAGGATACTGGGACAAGAGAAGGGAGGGAATAATTGGGAAAAACATGTAGTGGGGAATGAGGGGATGGGAAATAGGAAGGACATGGGAGATAGGAGGGACATAGGGACTTACAGAGAAACCCTAAGTTTGTGGGAACGTACCTCAAAAGAGCATCCTATGCTAGTAATATGTAAAAAAGTGTTTTTTAAAGAAAGGAAGACGAATTGGTAGTCCCTATGCAGAAGAGCATAGAATGAGAAAAATAGAGAAAGGAAAAATAAAATCTTTGACCTGATCCACTTAGAACTCAGGGACAAAAATTATATTAGAAGTAATAGGAATGTGACACTTACTGATAAAATGTTGGTTACATACTTCTTAAAGGCTCCCTAACATCATAAGTTTTTGCCAGTGATCTTGATATCTCTTCAAAAACTGTCGGTAAGACCCTAATACTGAAGATGCACTACAAATGGATCACAGAACATGACAAAATGTATCAACTGGAACTGGTCTGTGGACTTCTCCTTGCTGGATAACTTATGCAGTACCAAGGAATACTGTAGAAGCTTCTGGGGGAGAGAAATAATCACAAGATCTGTAAGTTGCAACATAAATCATCATGCCAACAAGTAGCCACCAGTGTAATGGTGGCATGAGTACCAAGGAGACAACCAACAGCTTTCAGATTTAATTCAAGACCTGCTTGTCAGAATGATACACATCCCAGTTATTGCAAACTAGAACAAGAACCTTAAAAAAGGGAAGGAAAAAGATCAATAGGGAGGACAGCCAATAAACCTATATGGGAAGACAGTACATCAAACTGCTCTGTAGGTAACTGTTTTTATACCCATAGAATGGGCACTTACAGTGGAAACCTTTGGGTCTAATGCTGGATGAGTGAAGGGAAATGCTTAAATCAGTGAGATAGCCTGAAGAGTGGCAACTTGATATACCACAGAGGCCTGAGTCCCTGCCAGCATAGATAAGCCAGAGTGAATCCTGGGGTCCTTATAAGCACAAAGGCAGAAAGGTGGGATGGAATGGGAAGGAATGGTGAAGTGATGAATATTCAATATGCTTGTAAAAATAGAGAAATGAAAAAAATAAAAAAATTAAAAGAAAAACACAAATAAGGAATATTCGTGAGGATGTGCAGAAAAGGGAACACTTTTTCATTACTGGAGGGAATGTAAACTGGTACAGTCACTTTGAAAATCAGTATGAAAGTTCCTCAGAAAGTTAAAAATGTAACTACCATATGACCCAGCTATACCACTTCTGAGAATATTCCCAAAGGACTGTAAATCTTATTATGAAAATACTTGTTCACCCATGCTCATTGCAACTCTACTCATGATTACAAGAATATGGAGTCGGTTAACATGCCCATCAACAGAGGAATGGGTAATGATAATGTGGTACAAATACACAATAGAATACTATTCAACCATCAGAAAGGATGAGATTATGGAATCTGCTGGTAAATGGATGGAACTGGAAAATATTAAGTGAGGTATCTCAGACACAGAAATACATATTCTCTCTTATGTGAGGATGCTAAGAATAGACTCCTGGCTGAAGTATTTGGCCTAGAATTCCTGTAACAATCAGAAAACCTAAAGGGACCAAGGAGCGGGAGGGAAAGAAGGAAGGGAAAAGTGGAGACTTGGGAAGAGGAAGTATAGGATACTGTGGGAGGCCAAGTGAGGGAAAGAGTAGTAGGGAAAAATTCTTAGGGGGAATTAGAAGGTGATGGGGGGGTCTAAGAAGAGCTGAGGTAATAAGAAAAAAGCCCCAGAGAATATGGAATGTAACTAGATAAGAACCTCCTATAAGATAAATATGTCAAAAAAGTCTTAACTTAAAAAAATAAACAAGAACAAGAATGAGCAGTACCTCTACAGAGGAGCACAGAGAGAGGAAGATAGGATAAAACACATAATACCCTGGACTGCCCCACCTGGACCCCAGAGACAAACAATACTAGTGGTAACAGGCATCTAATACTTCCTGATAAGTTGTTGATCAGAGAGGTCTCAAAGGCCCTCACAACAATATAGACTTTTTCTATTGACTTTGGTTGCCCTTCAGAAATTGACAGTAAAACTCTATTATTGAAGGTGCAACACAGTACAAAAATCACCAGCTAGAACTGGTCTGGAAGCTTCCTCCTTGCTAAATACTTGCATAGTACCAGAGAGTACTATGGAAACTACCAGAAGAGAAAAGCAATCAAAAGTCCTATCAATCTGTGAAATCTGCACATTGCAATAACAATCACCATGGAAACAGGTGACCATCAGTGTAATTGTAGCATGAATATCAGGGAAGCAGCCAACAGATATCTGATCAGATTTAAGGCCTGATTGTCAGAAGGAACCACATTCCTGTAAACTATGAAAATTTAGCTATGAAGACACTACACCAAACTGCCTCTTAAACATCTGTTATCATACCCATAGATTGGAGAAGCACTCAGGACTCAACCTCGATACCTCCTTAGGCAACAGAAAGTATTTACTACAGAAAAACATAGCTGGCCAAATTGTAGAAAATTAAGTGACTACTGACTGCTTTGCCCTAATCAGGACATCTAATTCACATCTACTCCCATCCCAAGGCTCAAGGAACTTTTCAGAAAAGTGGGGTGGTAAGACTGTAAGAGCTTGAAGTGAAAAAATGGTGGGCCAGAAACTATTTCCCAGACATGACAAGAACTGCATGGGAACTATCCTATGAACATCTGCCAGGAAAAGTAAAAGATCTCAAAAACCACAACAGCTTCCCAAAAATTAATGGGGAAGAAAAGGAAGACATTTTCCTCAATGGTATCCCCACTGATCTAGGTAGGAAAGCCAATTTTATAGACAGAGATGGACATCATGAGGCTGAAATATGGTCTATGGGATGGCCCTACAAAGGCATCTCTGCGTTTATGTCATGACCCTGGACTCCCTTACTCCCAGGCATTCCTTCTGCAAAACAGTAACCAATAACTGACTGACTTCATGCAGGAACTGTTCTTAAAAGCTGAGTATTGTCTCATCTTCTAGTGAGAGGGGCCACCTATCTTTCCATAAGAAAGTGCTTCTCCAATGACTTCATGATAATCAGATTTTTTTGTCATATTTCAGTATCTTTTTGCTGTTCCCAGCCACCTCCCTTCCTCTAGACTTGCTGAATTCAGCAGTCAAGCTCTATTATTTTTTGCCCCATGAGTCCCTTGTTTTTTGATCACCTGACATAGATTTTGCTGTTCATAGGACCTGCCTTTCTTCCTTCTCTTAACACTCATGTAGGTGAAGCTACATATTGCTGCTCAAAGCCAACATCCAGTCTGCTCAGTACCTCTTCAGCTGCCTTGGCCATGAGTCTATTGTTCTTCTTTATCCTTGGTGAGTATCTTGACTCCTATTTGCTTAGATTTCAGGGTTTTCTAGACACTTGGTTAGGAGAATATTATATTCAAATTAAGATATCTTTCAAGAACAGCTTTTGTTATCTGGCAACTGTTCAAAACTCTAGAAATCCTGCTAATTTACATGGAATTTATAATGTTTTGCTTGCCAAGTTTATTATATCTCCCTATATTTACACTAATTGTAAACACTTACCTAAGTGTGCTATTAATAAGAGAACAAATGAGGGGATTCTGGACAGCAGCAGTCAGGCTAAGGAGAAAAGTCAGCACTGTGAGCAATTTTTCTTGAGAAATCCATACATATTGAGCATGTCTTCTTCCTGTAATAAAATTTACCCAATTCTCTTCACCTCAATTTTTTAACTTTTATTTGAAAAGAAAAGAAACAAAGAAAATAGAGCTCTAGTACCATCACCTTCCATTGCTCATTTAACCTGACCTCCTCTGAAAATTGCTCCATCACTTAGTATTTCTATAATTTTAACCCAGTTTTTTTTATTGTCTAGGTTAGTCTAGATATTGATTTAAATAATCTGGAGTTTTGAGAAGCAAAGAAATTTTAGTCATGGTAATTTGATGTTTTAATTGAATTTGTTGGTTGCCATGCTTCTATGAAATTTTGTTTTCTAATTTATGAAGATAATGTATTTTTTAGAGTTTTCTAGGAAATGTTTTTGTATTACATGAGTGTATGCACATGTTCATGTGTACAGTTACAAGTGTGTGTACATGAGTATGCTTGTACACATGTCTGTGTATAGGCCAGAGGAAAACTTTGCATATTGTTACTCAGGCACCATCTACATTATTTTGTAGATGGTGTCTACAAAGATAGTTAGTATCTCTCATTTGTCTGCAGCTTGCCAATTAGTCTAGACTGCTGGCCAGCAATCCCCAGAAATGCACTTGTATTTGCTTCTCCGGTGCTCAGATTGCAAATGTATACCACCACTAGGAGCCTTTTCATAGGATATAGGGAATAAAGCAGTGTCTCCTCAGTTGCTACCTTAATCAGCATGTTCATTTTTACTGTCTTGATGATCAAGAGTATTACCAAAGCCCACATTGTTCTTTCAGTTTGCAATTACATGTGTATTGTAAGATACTGAGCATACTGTAGATATCTCCACAGTCCCAAGAACACCCAAGAGCAAGTCTCACCCTTCAAGGATTATTATTGAGTCTCCCAGGCTAACCTGAAGTCCCACATCTTGCATGAAGTCTATCCATTTGTATACTTCCACTCATCCACCCAGCTGAGGATGTTGGGGAGCACCAAACGTTTACTAATTATGTCATTTTTGTATTGAAACATTGACCTGTCACTTTCAATGTCCTTGTATGCTCCAGTTTTGTGGAGGAAATTATTCACTGATTCATATTTGCGTGATATTGTTGAATTTTAGACTGCTATAGTCAAAGCCTGGGAGTGGTCCCAATCTGAGGATTAAGGACATAAGTAAGGCTAATGACAAATTACCTGGAAACAAAGAGAAGGACATATTCCAGGACTAACTGCTGAAATATCTGGAGCTGATGGAAAAACCCTATGTCAGGGTCAAACATATGTGCTGTTTTTTTTAATCTCCTGTAGGGGATGAGTGTGTGCACTTTATGTAACTGAAAATGCTTAGGTCTCAAAGACTACTGAGGCTTATAGGATTTACACAGTGAAAGAAGGAATAGTAAGGAGAAACAGAGGAGAAACCACCCACAGATGCTGTGTGTAGAAAAAAATATTGTTCCAAAGATAGTAAATCTGAAAGCTTGAAGTTAGAGTGTCCTGACTTAGTGATCTAATGAAAGTGTCAATAAATTAATTATGGATTATGAGTTTTTAAGGCTTTTACAATTTTAATGGGTAGTGTATCATCAAAAGAAAAAGAATACCTCATGTTACATGAAAAGCACCTGAAAATTAATTTGATATAAATATAAACATGACTGTTAGAGCCCATACTTATAAACATGACTGCTCTCATGCGATAGGACAAAGGTGAGTTGTTACAATGGACATCCAGATGAGACATCCAGAGTCTAAAGCTTTATTGTCTGGCCCTATACAGGAGTCTGTGACTCTCATTTAAATGCAGTGCTGAAGAACATGACAACTCATGTCACTCTTTTCTACTCGCTGTCCTGCTCCAAAGTGGCACTGCTTTCATCACCAGTGCCTACTGGGTAGTCTCCAGTGTTCTTTTCTACTGAACCAAAAAAAAAAAAAAAAAAAAGCTACATCAGCAGACTCCCATTTCAGGGAGCCATGTCAATTTGATGGGCTAAAGACCAGTTCTTGGGGAGCCACCATTTCAGGCAAAGGAAATGGCTAAGTCACTTTGTTATGCTACATGTAGGTTCCGAGCCAGTATCTCATGTCCTTTGGTGCTAGCCAGTCCAGGAGATGACGACCACAACAGTTTTGGCCTTGGATTCTCTGTCTTTCTGTCTGTCTGTCTGTCTCTCTTTATTTTTTTTTATTATTTCGCTCATACAAACTTAATAGGTAGACCAGTTCCCTCCCTCCCTCCTCCTCCCCCCGAATCTCCTGCTCCTCCTCCCTACCTCCCCATCCCCCAGTGCTTCCCACCCAATTCCCAGAGAGTCCTTTATTGTGTATGCCTAACTCTCCTCTTGGTCCTCCTCTCTGATGACGTACAAGGACCCAGTGGCATTTCCCTGAACCCTTTCTCGTGTTCCCCTTAAGCATAGGAACACTACTGTGGCTGCCAATCCCTTGCCTCCAAGGATCTTGGGGCCTTTAGCTGATGCTAGACTTTGTGAGGTCAATAGTGTGTTAGACATTGCTCAGGGCATGCAAAGTCCTATTATGATTACTTCAGCCCTAACTAGTGTGGAGAATCTTGCAAATCATTGCTCCTCCCATTCTTTTCCTCTTACAATCTTTCTGCCCCCTCTTCCGCAAATGTCCCTGAGCTTCAGGATGGGGGGAGATTAGACTGGCCTAGTTCTATGTGGTTGATATAGAGTCTCTGAAGTTCTGAATTGTGGTTTGTTGATGTTCTTTTGCAGTTTTGCTGCTCCTGCAATGCCCTTCACTCCATCCTGATGGGCACTGTATGTCACCCCCTGGTCAGAGATAAAAAGCTGTTAAACTGGAGTCTTGTTATAATAGCACATTCAAGGGTAGATGTAATAAAAGCAGGAAATCTCGGTGAGGGAGGGGTCCGTCACCCATTTGCAAAATGATCACTTTTCATCTGCCAGACTATATGCCCTCCCCTTCTGGTGAGATCATACCCCCTCAGTTGTACATGATCAGGAACGAACATCTGTGAACTTTTGAGTGTCTCAATGTGGGCTGGGTGAGTTTGGTACTAGGAGCCACCTATTAGGGAGTACATATGGCGCTTAACTTTCTGGGTCTGGGATACTTCACTTAATATAATTGGTTCTAATGACATCCATTTCCCAGCAAATTCCAGTAATTCATCATTTTTGATGGCTGAGTAGTACTCCATTGTATAGATGTACCACTTTCTTCCTTATCCACTCGTCAACTGTTGGACATTTAGGTTGATTCCATGACTTTGCTATTGTAAACAGTGCTGCTATGAACATGGTCGTGCTTGTGCTATCAAGGCGAACCTCTGCTGCATGGGGGGTTATTCCCAAAAGTGGGATAGCAGGGTCATATGGCATTTCAATCTTTAATTTCTTTAAGAATCTCCAGACAACTCGCCAGAGTGGCTGTATGAGCCTGCATTCCCACCAGCAATGCAGCAGAGTTCCCCTCTCTCCACATCCTCTCCAGCACTTGTTGTTGTTTGTATTGTGGATTTTTGCCATCCTGACTGGGGTGAGATGATATCTCAGGGAAGTTTTGATTTGCATTTCCCTGATGGCTAAAGAAGTGGAGCATTTTTTAAGATATTTGTTAGACATTTTAATGTCATCCCTAGTAAAGTTTCTTTTAAGTTCCAGGGCCCATTTTTTAATTGGGCCATTGGTTTCCTTGATGTTTAATTTTCTAAGTTCTTTGTGCACTCTGGACAGCAGAGCTCTATCAGATGTGTGGTTAGTGAAGATTTTCTCCCATTCTGTGGGTTGCCTTTGAGCTAGTGTTACAATCTCTTTATCTGAACAGAAGCTCTTTAATTTCACAAGATCCCAACTGTTGAGAGTTGGTAGCAGTGACTGTGCCATTGGATGTCTGTTTAGGAAATGTTGGCCCAGCCCAATCAGCTCGAGGGAATTCCCTATCCTTTCAACTATGGTTTTTATAGTCTCTGGCCTGATATCAAGGTCCTTGATCCATTTGGAATTAAGTCTTGTACATGGTGACAAGCACGGATCCAACTTTAATCTTCTGCATGTGGACATCCAGTTTTGCCAGCACCATTTGTTGAAGATGCTGTTCTTTTTCCATTGGATTCTTTGGGCCCCTTTGTCAAAGATCAAATGGCTGTATTTTTGTGGGCTTATATCTGGGTCTTCAAACCTTATCCATTGATCTGTGTGTCTATTTTGGAGCCAGTACCAGGCTGTTTTTATAACTATGGATTTGTAGTATAGACTAAGGTTCGGTATGGTAATACCTCCAGCAGTGTTTTTGTTACTCAGGATTGTCTTTGCTATCCTGGGTCTTTTGTGCCTCCATATGAATTTTGAGATTGTTTGGTCAACTTCTTTGAAGAATTGCTTTGGGATTTTGATTGGTATAGCATTGAATTTGTATATTGCCTTTGATAGGATGGTCATTTTTACAATGTTGATTCTGCCAATCCAGGAACATGGGAGGTCTTTCTACCTTCTGGTGTCTTCTGCAATTTCTTTCTTTAGGGTTTTAAAGTTTTCATTGTAAAGGTCTTTTACCTCCTTGGTTAGGTTTATACCAAGGTATTTCATTTTTTTAGTAATGGGATTAGTAAATGGGATTTTTTCTCTCTAGGCTTTTTCACTTTTTTCATTCTGGGTATATAGAAAGGCCTCTGAATTTTGCACATTTATTTTGTATTCTGCCACACTGTTGAACTTCTCAATTAGTTCCAGGAGCTTCTTGGTGGAGTTTTTGGGATCACTCAGGTATAAGATCATGTCATCTGCAAATAGGGATAGCTTGACTTCTTCCTTGCCGATTTGAATCTCTCTTATGTCCCTTTCTTGTCTTATGGCTTCAGCTAAGACTTCAAGTACAATATTGAATAGAAGTGGTGAGAGTGGACAGCCTTGTCTAGTTCCTGATCGAAGTGGGAATGCTTCCAATTGTTCCTCATTGAGCATAATCCTTGCTGTGGGCTTGTTGTATACAGCTTTTATCATATTGATAAAGGTTCCTTCCATTCTTACTGTCTCTAGTGTTTTGATCATAAAAGGATGTTGGATCTTGTTCAAAGGCTTTTTCTGCATCTATCGAGAGTATCATGTGGTCTTGGACTTTGGACTGGTTTGCATGATGAATTACATTTATTGATTTGCGTATGTTGAAGCAACCTTGTGTGCCGGGGATGAAGCCTACTTGGTCCCTGTGAGTGATCTTTTTGATGTTTTTGAATCCGACTTGCTAAAACTTTGTTGAGAATCTTTGCGTCAGTGTTCATCAGACAGATCGGCCTATAGTTTTCTTTTTTAAGTGAATATTAGGTTTTGGGAGTAAGACGATATTAGCTTCATAGAAGGAATTTGGTAGTGTTCCTTCCTTTGCTCTTTGATGGAACAGTTTAAGGAGTATTGGTGTTATTAGCTCCTTAAATGTCTGGTAGAATTCTGTGCTGAATCCATCTGGCCCAGGACATTTTTTGGTGGGAAGATTCGAGATTACTTCTTCAATTTCCTTATATGTTATAGGACTATTTAAATAATTCACAACTTCCTGATTCAATTTAGGTAGGTTGTGTTTAGTTAGAAACTCATCCATCTCTTTTGTGTTGTCAAACTTCACAGAGTATAAGTGTTTGAAATATGATGTTATAATTCTCTGGATTTCTTGGGTATCAGTAGTGATAACTCCATGTTCATTTCTAATTTTGTTAACTTGGGTTCTCTCTCTCTCGTGTTTGGTAAATTTAGCTAGGAGTGTATCAATCTTATTGATTTTTTCAAAGAACCAGCTTTTTGACTGGTTGATTTTTTCTATCGTTTTCTTAATCTCGATTTCAGATATTTCTCCCCTTATTTTGCTAATCTCCTCTCTTCTACTACTTTTGGGATCAGATTGCTGTAGTTTCTCTAAAGCTTTAAGCTGCATTGTTAAGTTGTTTATTTCTGATGTTTCCATTTTTTTGATGTAAGCATTAAGAGCTATGAACTTACCTCTTAGGACAGCTTTCATTGTGTCCCAGAGATTTTGGTAAGTTGTATTTTCATTATCGTTCACTTTCAGGAAATCTTGAATTTCCTTTTCAATTTCTTCCTGAATCCAGTTCTCATTCAGCATCATATTGTTAAGTTTCCAGGAGTTAGTGTATTTTCTGTCTTTTGTTGTGTTGTGAATGTCCAGCTTTAGGCTGTGGTGGTCTGATAGGGCACAGGTTAGAATTTCAACTTTTTTATGTATGTGTAGATTCATTTTGTGGCCAATATGTGATCTATTTTGTAGAAAGTTCCGTGTGCTGCTGAGAAAAATGTGTATTCTTTGGTGCATGGGTGAAAAGCTCGATAGAGATCTGTAAGGTCCATTTCTTTCAGGGTTTGATTAAGTTCCAAAGTGTCTCTGTTAAGCTTTTGACCTGTTGATCTATCCCATGTTGAGAGGGAGGTGTTGAAGTCCCCAAGAATTATCGTTTGGGGGTTGATGTCTTGCTTTAGGCGCTGTAGAGTTTTCTTAATGAATGTGGAGGGGCCCGTATTGGGTGCATAAATGTTCAGTATTGTGAAGTCTTCCTGGTGCATTGTACCTGTAACTAAAATGTAGCATCCATCTGTGTCTGTTGTGATTTTCTTTGGTTTGAAGTCCACTTTGTCTGAAAGCATAATTGCTACCCCTGCCTGTTTCCTAGTTCCATTAGCTTGCAAGGTTTTGCACCAGCCTTTCATTCTTAGGATGTGCCTATCTTTTGTGGTGAGATGAGTTTCCTGAAGGCAGCAGATTGTTGGATTGTGGTTTTTAATCCAAGTTTGTAATCTGTGTCTCTTAATCGGTGAGTTAATACCATTGACATTTAATGTTATAATGGAGAAATTATTTTTAATTCTGGACATTTTTTATGTTTAGTAGATTTTGTAAGCATGTTGTTTGATATTTATGTTTTGGTGGTATTATACTTCCCTTCTGTCCTCCTGGATATGCTTGTTCTTTTCTTCAAGCTTGAGTGTCATTTCTAGCATTTTTTGAAGGCATTTTTTGGTAGACATGTATCCCTTCAAGTTGTCTTTGTGCTGGAAAATTTTTCTTTCTCCCTCAATCATGACAGATAGTTTTGCCGGGTATATCAGTCTGGGTTGGCATTTTTGCTCATTTAATACTTGAAGTATGTCTCTCCAAGCTCTTCTTGCTTTTACTGTTTCCATTGAGTAGTCATTTGTTATTCTAATAGGTTTACCTTTAAAAGTGACTTGCTTTTTTTCTCTTGAAGCTCTCAGCACCTTTTCTTTGTCTTCAATGTGGAGTGTTTTGACTATTATTTGCCTTTGCCGTGGTGATTTTCTATTTTGGTCGTATCTGTTTGGAGTGCGAAATGCCTCTTGTATTTGGATAGGCCTCTCATTCTTTAGTTGTGGGAAGTTTTCATTTATGATGGATTGAAATATTTCCTCAAGTGTGGTATTTTGGGATTCTTGTTCTGGTATTCCATGAATGCGCATGTTAGGCTTCTTCAGGGTGTCCCATATCTCTTGAATGTTCCTCTCCAGTATCTTTTTGGCTTTAACGATCTCTTCCATTGAGCTGGTTAATTCTCCCACTTTGTCTTCAAGATCTGAAATTCTATTTTCTGCCTCATTTGTTCTGCCTATAAGACTCTCTGTTCAGCAGAGTTTTGGGTTGAAGATAACTTGTCTTTTAGTTCAATTTTAAACTCTGCCTGAGACTGTTTTAACTGCTCTATACCTATTTTTGTTTCTTGAACTGTTTTTCTCAACTCCTCCAAGTGCCTGTTGTATTCCTGTTCAAAGTGGTTGATATGGTTGTTTAACTCTTCTCGGATTTCCTCTTTCATAGTATTAATCATGGTAATGATCATACTCTGAAAGTATATTGGCTCTGGCTTTCTTGGCTGTTTTCTGTGAATTTGTTCTGGTTGGAATCCATCATTAAGGGTTTAATTCTTTCAGTGGGAGTTTGGTCTTCTTGGGTTTTGTTTCTCGTGGATCTGCACTTTGACTTGTACATTGTTGTTTTGTTTTTTAGGTCCTTTCAGTTTCTGTGTGTTTTTCACTGAATCGACGTAATTGGTATTGTTACACTTGCCAGTTATTACTAGTGCTTGCCCTTCGGGCTGCATGAGAAGAATCTCGCCCACGTGATATAATGATTGTAGTGGAGTCCAGATGTATGGCCTGTGTTCCCTATGTTCCTTAGAATTTTGCTTGAGTTTCCTTTGGACTCTTCAATTCTGAGTAGCAGTGTATCTTCTGTGGACCACGTGCGTAGGTCCCCGGTGGGCCAGAGAGGCAGAGGGTCTGATGTTGATGGCAGAATTCTTCACCTGCGACCTGGGGGGGGGGGGCGGAGGCGCGCGTGGGCGGGAGGGTGCGAGGGGCTGGGGTCCGGTGCGGGGCCCCAGGGGCTAAGCCTGCGGCCGCGCGGCACAATGCTGCTGGCCGGGCGGCTCCGGGGTGGGGGTCGGGGCTGGGCTCGCTCGCTTGCTGGCTCACCTGGGAAGGTCCGCGCGGAGGGGGGGCGAGGCTCCAGGGGCAAAGCTGGTGGCTGCGTGGCGCGGTGCTGCTGGCTGGGCGGCTCCAGGGTGGGGGTGTCTCTATTTTTTAAGGACCTATTTGTATTATTTGAACAAAGACTTGGAGATTTATTCCATGACCTCACTCCCTTCTTTTTCCTTTCTGTAGCCATGAGCATTGGACCTGGCCTGTCAGGTAAGATGATGATGATGATGATGATGATGATGGTGATGGTGATGATGATTTTGAGTTTCTAAAGAGAGAGATTCTATGCTTATCCCACTCCATCAGTCTCCTATGGATGAATTTGAACCTCTAGAATGGTTTAAAATGAATTTTCGTGCAAAGGGGCCTCTGTATTCCTAGACACTCAGCAAGCAAAGGAACAGCATAAAACTTCACTTTGGGATCCCTTGAGGCTATGTGCAGGAAATGAGTTTCTTTTTGCCCCTCTGGGATCCCCAATCCAAGTCCTCTGCCATCCTTTCTGGCACTTTTGCATTACAAATGTATCTACTTCTGTGCAACAGAAGACAGTGGGGAGTTCAGACCAAAAGAGAATGGTGTTTCAGAGAGAGTAGAGAGGAAGAGAAGAAGAAGGAGAGAGACAGAGACAGAGACAGAGAGAGACACACAGAGAGACAGAAAGATGGAGAGACAGAGAGAAAAGAGAATGAAAGGAAGAGAAGTAAAAAGAAGTTAAGCTGATAACCTCAAATCATATAATTGATATATAGACGACTCAGTATAGCTACTATAAGAAATTTAGTCATGAAGAAAGAGTTGAAAACATACCACGCTTAGCTTCTATTCTGGTCTGGAGCTCTTCCATGAGGATAGCTTACCTCATCTACAAAGTTGTGAGATGAATTTGCATTGGATCCTTCTGATTCCGACCACCAGAAAGTCTAAAACCCTTGCTGAAACTTAGGCCAATTTCTTTACCTTATTCATCAATCTGAAAGGCTAGCAGTATGTCTAGGTATAAGTATATCCAGGTGTCAGTATGTCTAGGAGTTTCTTTTTAGGATAAAATTAAAAGTATGCTTGAATTAGAACTCAGAGATGGGAGCCTGAAGTTCTACTACCACTCCTGTTCTGACCCCAACTCTGCAGTCAGATGGGCTGCACAGTGTGATTCCTAAGCATACTTGTATTTCTCCCACACATCCAGCAAGTATCTCATGTCTTTGCAGAGTCTCCACCCACAGTACGGCTGGTGGGAGGTTCCCACCGCTGTGAAGGACGGGTGGAAGTGAAACGCAAAGGCCAGTGGGGTACTGTATGTGATGATGGCTGGGACCTAAGGGATGTGGCCGTGGTGTGTCGTGAGCTGGGCTGTGGAGCAGCAGTGGAAACTCCCAGTGGTTTATTATATAACCCACCTGCAGAAGAAAAGCAAAGTGTTCTTATCCAAGGCATTAACTGCAATGGGATGGAAGCCACATTGACTGAATGTGATCAAAATGAAGATGTTTATGATTGCTCACATGCTGAAGATGCTGGGGCATTGTGTGAGAGTAAGTATGGCAGGTTCAAGGACTTGAAGCAGCCTTTATCCCACACAGTCACTCTTGTTAGCCTTTAACTGCATCACAGTGCCTAATTGGTGGGCCCTTCACTCTCATTTCACACTTTTGTAACTGGGAGCCTTCAATTATTACCTGTACTGTTACTTTCTTAGTCTCAAGCATATGAGATCCAATTTCTTTGTATATATGCAGACAAATATGCAAAGAGTAAACAGACACTGGGCATTTTTTGAATGTTGATGTCTGGAGCCAGAGGTTGAGTTAAAGGTATAAGAATTGAGCTTACAATTTCAATTCTCAAGAAGTCTACCATCTAGTAAGATACACAGGAGGTACTGGTAGGAAACAAAACAAACTCATAGACAGACCCACAGACAGACACACAGACACACACCGCATGCATGCACGCACACACACACACGCACACAAAACTGTGCATTCTTTTAACTGCCCTGCATGTATCCAATTTCTGTACATCGGTATCTTCTTCCTTTCTGTGTCACTTTCCCTATGAGGCTGTGATTCAACTGAAAGTCTGTCTAGTCTCTGTATCTCTGCTTTGTCTCCTCAGAGGGAAAAAAACCATCTTTTCCCTTGATACTGAAGTCTCTTTCCTATTTTCTAGGGAGGTCAAAGTCTGGAAACATTTCTCTGGGATCTTTATGCCAACATCAACCCAAAAAGTTTTTTTAAATCTTTTATAAACATGTCAGGGTCAAAGATATATGCTGTTTTTTTTAATCTCCTGTAGGGGATGAGTGTGTGCACTTTATGTAACTGAAAATGCTTAGGTCTCAAACACTACTGAGGCTTATAGGATTTACACAGTGAAAGAAGGAATAGTAAGGAGAAACAGAGGAGAAACCACCCACAGATGCTGTGTGTAGAAAAAAATATTGTTCCAAAGATAGTAAATCTGAAAGCTTGAAGTTAGAGTGTCCTGACTTAGTGATCTAATGAAAGTGTCAATAAATTAATTATGGATTATGAGGTTTTAAGGCTTTTACAATTTTAATGGGTAGTGTATCATCAAAAGAAAAAGAATACCTCATGTTACATGAAAAGCACCTGAAAATTAATTTAATATAAATATAAACATGATTGTTAGAGCCCAAACTTATAAACATGACTGCTCTCATGCGATAGGACAAAGGTGAGTAGTTACATGGACATCCAGATGAGACATCCAGAGTCTAAAGCTTTATTGTCTGGCCCTACACAGGAGTCTGTGACCCCCATTTAAATGCAGTGCTGAAGAACATGACAATTCATGCCACTTTCCTCTACTCACTGTCCTGCTCTAAAGTGTCACTGCCTTCATCACCAGTGCCTACTGAGTGGTCTCCAGTGTTCTTTTCTGCTGAACCAAAAAAAAAAAAAAAAAAAAAAAAGCTACATCAGCAGACTCCCATTTCAGGGAGCCATGTCAATTTGATGGGCTAAAGACCAGTTCTTGGGGGAGCCACCATTTCAGGCAAAGGAAATGGCTAAGTCACTTTGTTGTGCTACATGTAGGTTCCGAGGTATCTCATGTCCTTTGGTGTTAGCCAGTCCAGGAGATGATGACGATAACAGTTTTGGCCTTGGATTCTCTGTCTTTCTGTCTCTCTTTATTTTTTAAGGACCTAGTTGTATTATTTGAACAAAGACTTGGAGATTTATTCCATGACCTCACTCCCTTCTTTTTTCTTTCTGTAGCCATGAGCATTAGACCTGGCCTGTCAGGTAAGATGATGATGATGATGATGATGATGGTGATGGTGATGGTGATGGTAATGATGATGATATTTTGAGTTTCTAAAGAGAGAGGTTCTATGCTTATCCCACTCCATCAGTCTCCTATGGATGAATTTGAACCTCTAGAATGGTTTAGAATGAATTTTCGTGCAAAGGGGCCTCTGTATTCCTAGACACTCAGCAAGCAAAGAAACAGCATAAAACTTCACTTTGGGATCCCTTGAGGCTATGTGCAGGAAATGAGTTTCTTTTTGCCCCTCTGGGATCCCCAATCCAAGTCCTCTGCCATCCTTTCTGGCACTTTTGCATTACAAATGTATCTACTTCTGTGCAACAGAAGACAGTAGGGAGTTCAGACCAAAAGAGAATGGTGTTTCAGAGAGAGTAGAGAGGAAGAGAAGAAGGAGAGAGACAGAGACAGAGACAGAGAGAGACAGAAAGATGGAGAGACAGAGAGAAAAGAGAAGGAAAAGAAGGAAAAAGAAGTTAAGCTGATAACCTCAAATCATATAATTGATATATAGATGACTCAGTATAGCTACTATAAGAAATTTAGTCATGAAGAAAGAGTTGAAAACATACAATGCTTAGCTTCTATTCTGGTCTGGAGCTCTTCCATGAGGATAGCTTACCTCATCTACAAAGTTGTGAGATGAATTTATATTGGATCCTTCTGATTCCGACCACCAGAAAGTCTAAAACCCTTGCTGAAACTTAGGCCAATTTCTTTACCTTATTCATCAATCTGAAAGGCTAGCAGTATGTCTAGGTATAAGTATATCCAGGTGTCAGTATGTCTAGGAGTTTCTTTTTAGGATAAAATTAAAAGTATGCTTGAATTAGAACTCAGAGATGGGAGCCTGAAGTTCTACTACCACTCCTGTTCTGACCCCAACTCTGCAGTCAGATGGGCTGCACAGTGTGATTCCTAAGCATACTTGTATTTCTCCCACACATCCAGCAAGTATCTCATGTCTTTGCAGAGTCTCCACCCACAGTACGGCTGGTGGGAGGTTCCCACCGCTGTGAAGGACGGGTGGAAGTGAAACGCAAAGGCCAGTGGGGTACTGTATGTGATGATGGCTGGGACCTAAGGGATGTGGCCGTGGTGTGTCGTGAGCTGGGCTGTGGAGCAGCAGTGGAAACTCCCAGTGGTTCATCATATAACCCACCTGCAGAAGAAAAGCAAAGTGTTCTTATCCAAGGCATTAACTGCAATGGGATGGAAGCCACATTGACTGAATGTGATCAAAATGAAGATGTTTATGATTGCTCACATGCTGAAGATGCTGGGGCATTGTGTGAGAGTAAGTATGGCAGGTTCAAGGACTTGAAGCAGCCTTTATCCCACACAGTCACTCTTGTTAGCCTTTAACTGCATCACAGTGCCTAATTGGTGGGCCCTTCACTCTCATTTCACACTTTCGTAACTGGGAGCCTTCAATTATTACCTGTACTGTTACTTTCTTAGTCTCAAGCATATTGGATCCAATTTCTTTTATATATATGCAAACAAATATGCAAAGAGTAAAACAGACACTGGGCATTTTTTGAACGTTGATGTCTAGAGCCAGAGGTTGAGTTAAGGGTGTAAAAATTGAGCTTACAGTTTTAATTCTCAAGAAGTCTACCATCTAGTCAAGTACACAGGAGGTATTGGTAGGAAACATAACAAACCCACAGACAGACCCACAGACAGACAGACACACGCACACACGCACGCACGCACACACACACAACTGTGCATTTCTTTAACTGCCCTGTGTGTATCCAATTTCTGTACATCGGTATCTTCTTCCTTTCTGTGTCACTTTCCCTATGAGGCTGTGATTCGACTGAAAATCTGTCTAGTCTCTGTTTTGTCTGCTCAGGGGAAAAAAAAAAAAAACATCTTTTCCCTTGATACTGAAGTCTCTTTCCTATTTTCTAGGGAGGCCAAGGGAGTCTGGAAACATTTCTCTGGTATCTTTATGCCAACACCAACCCAAAAAGTTTTTTTAATCCTTTATAAACATATGTATTTATTTCAAGTACTGTGTTTCCAAGGGTCTTTTGAGAGAAGCATAGGATGTCTGTGAAAGTAAATTGAAAAACTAAAATGCTACAGAAATGATTATGACTTAACTGGGGACTAAGAGACTACCTTTGATTCTTTGATTTATTCATTCATCCTTTCAGCAGCTATTAGACTGAGCTAATGACTCTAACAGCCTTGTGTTGAGCCACTGTATGCATCAGACCCCCTTTTGTAGAAGACAGGATCTTGCATGGAACAAACATTGCCTCTTTACATCTCTCCAGACCCAGAGAGCAATTTCTCCCCAGTTCCAGAGAGCGTGCGGCTGGTGAATGGCCTTGGGCGCTGTCAGGGGCAAGTGGAGGTGCTGTACCAGGGCCAGTGGAGCACCGTGTGCAAAATGGGCTGGGATCTCCGGAATGCAAAGGTTGTGTGCCGTCAGCTGGGATGTGGGAGGGCACTGCTGACCCGCAGAGGATGCAACAAAATTGCTCAGGACCAAGGACCTATCTGGATGAATCAGATGCTATGTTCAGGAAAAGAAGCAAACCTTCAGGATTGCCCTTACAGACCCCGGAAAAGCAACTGTACCCACGATGAGGACGCATGGGTGGAGTGCGAGGGTAAGGGAGACTAACAGCAGCACACCTGGAGACCAGGTTTATTCACACATGAAATCCCGGCTAAACAGCATTTACAGAAAACTACTCATGCACCAAACAACCAGCCAACCATTGATTCAACTGTGCTGATAGCCAGTTCTCCTGGGAAAGATTGTCTTTCTGTAGGAAAATGCTTAAAAATACAATACATTGTGATATTACTTATTGTTGAATATAACAATATAATATAATGGGACATATCTAAGCACGTTATCCAAGCTTTAATAACTATGGGGTTTTCTGTAAATATTGGATTTAAAAATAAATATATTTATAAAATAAATAGAGAAGTGAAGAGATAGTAGTCAAGAAAACAAACTTGGATGGAATCCAATGGAAACATGGGAAAAGAGCTGCAGTCAACAAAATACCAGTGGAGAGTCAAACATACATGATGGAGTTTGGGTAGCCATCTATATAATCTTGACAAGTTTTTTTCCTTTCCTTTCTTCTGTCCCACTCCAACTTTCTTCTCTACCTTGCAGAGGCCTTTCAGCTGAGGTTGGTAGGTGGAGACAACCCGTGCTCTGGAAGATTGGAAGTGTTACACAAGGGTATATGGGGCTCTGTCTGTGATGACGGTTGGGGAGAAAAGGCGGACCAAGTGGTATGCAAGCAACTGGGCTGTGGAAAGTCCCTCCTTCCATCCTCCAAAGCTCGGAAAAGCTATGGTCCTGGGGCAGGTCTCATATGGCTGGATGATGTCACTTGCTCTGGGGAGGAGCAGTCCCTGGAGAGGTGTATGCACAGATTTTGGGGAAATCATGACTGCACCCACAAGGAAGATGTAGCAGTGATCTGCTCAGGTAAGTACTGCAGACTCATGTCCAGGAGATGACTGAGGAAGCGGAGTGGAATACATTCTAGTGACCAGGGCTCCTCCAGCTTGCCAGTTATCACCGTCCCCTGTCAACTCCAGAAAGAGATGTCTAGTATGTTCTTTGAGAGGGGAGGGAAGGGATATAATTTTAAAAATACAGTTATTGAATTCCAAAACAAGATGAGTTTGGGAAGTCATTAGAACAACATCCTTATTTTAATCATGGAGAAGGTAAATCAAAGAACACAACTTCACAGAATCATAAAAGTTGTTTTCAAATCATACAGCAGAGATAAAATGATGAGTCTTTGCTTTGAATCCAAGTCTAGTTCCCTGAAGTAACTCTGACCTTCAAGTTCTAATTAACTAAGGAAGATGGGTCCACCTCACTCTATTTGTTGTTCTTTTCTACACTCATGTGGGTGTGTGTGGATGTAGATATGAGGCAGGGAGCTCTTTTGAGAATGTCTGTGAGTGTCACGTCAGATTAGCACAAAATACCAACTATAATCATTGGTCTCTTCAGGGGAGCAAAAAACATCCGACTTAGGAGAAAGTACAAGTGTAGCCTTCAGGAGGCTGACTCAAGCCACCGGGCAACCACCCAATTATGGAAGTAGAGTAGGGAGCCAGTTGTGTATGGTTCCTTGGTTTAAATAGTTAACTCTAAGAACTGATATTTGATCCAGAATTTATGGGAGCAGTTAATGCTCAGGAAAAGGAGGACTGGGGATATCAAAGCAGTATACTCTCACCTAGTCACTTTATTCTGAAGCTCAATGTTTTCATTTGGGAAATAAGGCATTTGTGCCATTTACCTCAAAGCTTTTTGTGATTGTAAGTGAATAAGATTTAAATTCAGCCAGTCTGCTCCCTCTGCATTCCACACCCACACATTCAACAAACTGGATTGCAAATGTGTACTAAACCAAGTATAGACTTTTCTTCTTGTATTCCCCGAATACTATAATATAATCACTTAGGTCACATTCACATCATATTTTGGTATTATAAGTGATGCACACAGATTAAAGTTGGTGGGAGGCTATAGTTGGGAATATATATACATATATATGTATATATATATATATATATATATATATATGAGACTTTTGTTTGTGTGGGTTTTGACCTCCTTAGGGGAGATTGTATGCAAAGAAAAAGCCTGTAGTATTTGTGACTTACATAGAAACTAGCTGAGAATGCCCTTGAAGTGCTACATCAGTTGTTAATCTGGCTTGTATCCATGTGGGATATGCATGTCAATTAACTCTTTTCTATTCTAGGACCCAGTCTGCTTCCTTAGTTAGTTTAGTTTGAACAGAACTTTTATCTTCTTTCTACAAATAGTGCCCTGATTTTTTGATGCCTGACTTCAAGCTTGCTTGTTCTCCTGAGTTCAGCCACCTTTCTGTCAGGAGTCTGAACACTGGGCCTTCCTCTTCATCCCTGAACTGCATGTCCTCATCGTCACCTCAAGAGAAGAGCTGTTGCACACCCTGGAAGGTGAAGAACTTCAATCACCCTGTGCTCACTGCTGATTGCTGCCATTTATTCTGGCCTTTCTCACCTCTTCCCAGCCTATTTGCTTTAGGCCTACCCCTAAATATGTGTATAGACTATTACTAGGCAAGTCCATGCTTATAGACAGAATAAGAAATGAGGCACCAAAAGTTGCATTTGAAAAGGAATGTGTGGGATAGACAATTTTTTAGAAGTTATGGACCACACTTTTTTTTTTGAACTCTTCTAAGCTTTATACAATTGAGGCAATCACAATAGCAACACCTCACCATTCTGCAGATGGTAACACATTCTTTCAGTAGCCCAATAGTGTCTTGCAGTCCCCAATTATTGTAGGATGAGTTTAGACATCTTCCAAAGCCCAAATGTTTGAAGCTTAATGCAGTGCTGTTCAAAGGTGGGGCATTTTGGAGATAACTGGATCAGAGCCCTCATGAATGGATTAATCACTGATAAATTCATAATTCGATGAGCTAGTGGGAGTTGACAAAAAGCTACCAGGATGTGGCGCCAAGTTGGAGGAAATAGATCATTGGGTATGCCTTGGAAGGGGATAATTTGTCCCTGCCCATCCTCTCCTTCAGCTTCTTGGCTATAGTTATTCTCCCAGGCACACTCTGTATTGTGACAGTTTACAAAGTCTTAAAACAACAAAGCCAAGTGACTATGGACTAACTATGAAACTGAACCAAAATAAATCTTTCCACCTTCAAGTTGGTGTTTTTGGTATTTTGTTATGATAATACTTAGACACTTAGAAAAACATGCTTCATTTTTTGACTACTTCAATAAATACTATTGTTTCCTATTCCTGTGTAACCTGCTAACAATGTTGAACTCAATGGAAAGACTCTCACAAATACAACAACCATTATATTAGATCCTGAACAAAGATCAGATGAGAGGCAAAGAATTATGAAGAGTAGCAATTGTGTCTCATGCCAATCAGAAAGTATCATTTTCATTTCACAAATTGACCTTTTCTCCTATTTTTCTTTATTGATGAATTTTTTTGATATTTCATACATATACTAAAACCTATTCAGTCTCTCCTCTCTTCCCACCGTTTCTACCTCCCTTATGGTCTTCCTTCCATATTCAAGTCATTTTGTCTTGTTTTGTGTACTGTGTTCTAGGGCCTAGTATGTGATTCTGGGATTGGGATCTTCTCTTGGAGTCTAGCAAGTCATTCCATGTGCATGCAACTAGATAATTTTGTCCCCGCTTCAAACCTGTTGTTTGCCTATTACTCATCAGTATTTTGTAGTACCTCATTGGTTTCTCATTAGTTCATAGCTAACCATTGGTATGGAGGCTCTCTGCAGGCTTAATGTCAAAAAACAACATCTGTTGTAGTCTCATATTGCCATGACTGTGTTATTTTTGGAGGCTAGCATGCGACATAAGCATTTTCCTGTTTTATGATTCTTTTTTTTATTCAATAGTGTGTGTATGCGTGTGTGCGCATGTGTGTATATATGGGTGTGTGTGTAGAACCACGGATGAATTTGAGAACCACCACAGACCACCTCCACCTCCTCCTTTGCTTTACTTTGCCCCAGGATTCACAGGCTTCACCCTACCAGGACCAGAAATGCAGGCCGCCTCCGCTTCCACCAGGCGTCTATACATGGGGTCTAGGATCAGAACTCAGGATCTTCTGCCTGCAAGGCAGAGGCTTAACCCCTGAGCCACCTCTCCAGCACCTATTTTATGAATCTTATATTCTTTCCATCCCTCTTCCACAGAGGTCTCTGAGCCTTTAGGGAGTATATATCATTCTGAGTAATGAAACCTTAACCTTCTTTTAGTCTTAGCATCTTATGCAACCGTGATTCTCTACATCCACTTCCAGTCATGATGACGAGAGGGTCTCCAACAAAGACAATGGAACTTGTCATTTTAAACATAAGGTTTCCCTCTGTAACCCAGGTTGGCCTAGAACTCATGATTCTGCTGCTTCAGTTTGCTGGGTTCTAGATTACCATGCTTGGTTTAGGGTCCTGCAAATCTGAGATAAGCCAAAGTGATATTAGGGGTAGAATCAGGATTTGATTACAAAAATCAACAGCTATAGACTCTGTGGCTAAGCTAAAGCATGTACTGTGGTTATATTTATTTTAATAAATTATATATCACAACTTGGACAGCTGCTGTCTGTGTGATATGTTCATTCTGTCTATAGTAAAACAGTGTATCAGAGTCTCTACAGGATTAAAAGGAAGGGAACTTGCTGAATATGATTCATGTATGTGTCTTCACCTCTCCTACCATAATAGACTGTATCTCCCTTCTGAAACCATAAGCCAAATAAATTTCTCCCTTAAATTGGTTGTATGAGTGCTGTCTCACAGCAACAGAGAAAAGTAACCACAACACCTGGAAAACACTTACCTAATTGACAGAAACAGAAAAATATGTCAACAGTTTCATACTTCTGGCAGTTTGGAGTCCCTGAATGGGGGCAGGCCTATGACCACACACACACATATACACCGCACACATACTCATATTTACATGCAATGAAGTGCGTGCACATGCGCACATGCGTGCACACACACACGCACACACATTCACACTCATTTATATACACATAATGTTAGATGACAGGAATTTTCTGGAATTAATTGTGACCATAGTTGTATTTATATCAGAGTTTACCTTTCCTAAAAATAATTATACCATATTATTAAAATGAATTCATTTCAGTTCCTATTACATTCTAACAAGCAGGATTTAAAAGCCTTTGACTTGTGTGGAAAGGGGGGTGGAGATGTTTTACTACGAAGTCACAAGGGTGTGGGGCAAGACACACAGGAAGCAGATGTGAAACAGCTATGCAAATCTCCTCTGTGTGTACTTTGTGTTTAAAGAGGCCCAAGCTCTCCAGGGGGTATGGTTTTCTATGCTGGTTCTAAAACTTTGAACTTGGCCAGCATCCTCAAGTCTACATGCAAACTCTTATTCCAACAATTTCCCTACGACGGTTAGCGTAGTTTCCAACACCGTTCTCTTTTTCTTCAAGTTTGCATATCCCAAGCACTTGTTTCTTTCCCCGAGCTTTCTTTGAGACATCATACCTGAGCCTGGACGTCACTACCTACTAGCCGTCGCTCATGTTCTCTCATAACTCAGCTTCCATGAATTGCTTGGCCATTCTTAACTGTAGATCCTTAAAGAGTCAAGGAATCTTGAAAATTTGGAAAAAGTTTCTTTTCCTTTTACCTATAATCTGAATCAAGCACAGGCTTTGGTTACAAAGAACTACCATGACAGTCCCATCAATCCCTGGTTTAGAGACATGTTCACACTGTGGAAGCACAGAAGAGTTTCTGAGAAAGGAGGTGTGTTTGATTAGACAAGAGAAGCACCTTTACCAAAGATGGAATATACTGTTTGAATGTTTGTGGGACCAAGGGCCAAACTGATCTATCCAAATCAGACACTGTCTCCAAGAAACCTCCTCTGTGAAACCTGATTCCTGAAAAAGTCCTCATTTACTGCCATATATAATCTTCAAGGTGTGACATTGAATCAAACTAAAAAGGATCATCTCTCAATTTTTCAACTTTTGTGAGAGAGGAAATTGAGATTAACCACTGGACAAATTTGTTCCTATTTCTGTACCTATAAACTTGTGATAAAAAGTTAACTTCTGAACTTTACTTCCTCAAACCTCTGGCAAGCTGTTAGCTCCAACACAGGTGGTTTTCTCCTCTTCAGTCACCTCCTGCTCCGTCCTCATGCTGTTACTCTTCTTGCTGTTGATCTGTGGTGAGTCGGACAACTCAGAGTGGGGCCTGGATCCTGGGAGAACATTTCTTAAAGAAGAATAGGTCCTAGGACTAAGTTTCTGCCTGGCAATGCTCAGGAATACTTAGAGATGCTCAGATTCTTTCCTTCCAACTGAGGGCTTAGAGTGAGGCAGAAAACGGTAAGTACAAAATACAAAGCCAGATTATAGAAGGGAATTCTCATTTCATTATTCTTCTCAGAGGATGAATTCACTGTTGTATTCCTTCATGCCATGAGTTCTCACTTTATTCCAGTTCTCTCTCTCTCTCTCTCTCTCTCTCTCTCTCTCTCTCTCTCTCTCTCACACACACACACACACACACACACATGCACATATACACAGACAACACACACACACACAAGTACAACAGACTGACCTCTTAGTTCCTTGTTCTTACTATGAGCATTATTTCTTTTCATTCATACTGTCAAAACTTGGATTTTATCATCACCCTCCTCACTTCATTGTGTTTACTACTGTTTTCTCTCAGACTTTGTCTCCAAAGTATCTTCAGACTCTTGGGTTACTCTTCTATTATCAGTTATCATACTCCATGTGTTTACTCCTCACAGTCCTCAGGCTCTGCACCCCATCACCACAGCCCTCCTAGTACCAGAATTTGAGCTTACATCTCAAATCCTAGTATTATAATGCTGTCCTGAGAAGCACATTCTTCTGTATGCATTACTCTTGTGCCTAAACTGACTAGTACTTTAAACTAAGGTCTTCTTTGTTTAAACATTCAACATTTAATGTTGAAACCCCAGTCCCAGGCATCTACGAGCACAGCATTGTCAGACAGCTCTCATTCACTTTTTAAGTTTTGTTTCCAATTTATGTGAGTATATGAGAGTATTTCATACTCTCTCATTTCTCCTCAGATTTAACCACCTTTGCCCTCAATTTATAATGCTGGATGATATTTCATTGAAAAAATAAAAATAACCAGAAAAAAATTCTCCCTCATTCTTCTACTGGGTCTGCCAACTCTCACCTCTACATTCACATACACTGCCTCCTTTATCATGGATAAATTGACCCTCAATTTATTAAAGATATATCCTCTTCCTTCCCAAAACATTTTGTTAATCATTCCAGTATTTCAGTAATCCACATCATTCCCACAAGCACACAAACAAGCTGCAACACCTTTTGTTCCTGAAATGATATATATGCATGTGACCTGACGACCTCCTTCATTCTCTGCTCTGATTTCTCTTTCTTCACAGTTTGCAGTGAGTAGTCATCTTTGTTTCGCTTCCTCCCATCTTTTTTTTTTTGGCACCTGCTTATGGAGTGTGTGCATGTGTGTATATGTGTTTACTTGTGGGTGGGTTCATGTGCATGTGTAGGTATGCATGCACGCGAGCACACATATGCATGGAGGCTCACAAATGACGTTGAGAATCATCCTCAATTGCTTTTTCATCTTATTCTGTTGAGCCTGGATTTCTAATTAAACCCGGAGCCCACCTTAGGGATAGTCCCACTATCCAGCTTACTCTGTGGATACCCACACTCTGCTCTTTGGGGTAGGAATTACAGACTGCCAACTATACTTGCCTGACATTTTTACGTGGGATCTGGTGATCTGAACTGAGGTCCTTTTGCTTGTGGGACAAGTGCTTTAACCACCTAGCTATTTCCCCAGCTCCCTTTCTTTTTTAAAATTCCATGTTCAAATACATTGAGAAAAAAAATCACAACTTTTGCCCAGGTTTAGAGCCGTGTAACCACAAATGCAGTGAAACTGGATCAGAATATGTCTATCATTTCAAAGATCCCAATGGTTCTCTTTCATATGGTCTACATCCCTCTTCTTCCTATTCCTTAGAAGCTACTAAGCTGTTGTAGATCCCTGTAGTTCTTCCCCATTCTTCCTTGAGCTTGCTTTAATCAAACTTCCATCATTACTCCCCCTCCCTGCCCCTGGTTACTCCTTTACACTCACTCTTACTGATGCCATCCACTTTCATGTGACCTCACCCAGAGGTCAGTTTCCATTTCCAGCCCACCCAGCCTCTCTAGGCATTTGATGCAGCCCATTGCTCCTTCTGGACACTTTCCTACTTGGCTTCTAGAATGTCACATGCTACTTCTAGAATGTCTCTTCTACTTCGTTCCTGATGCTCTTGAGGCCCTTGCTGAATTCTCTACTGACACTGAAAGATTGACAACTCCCAACTGAAACCTAAATATTGCTTCTTTATGTGTATTCACTTCCCAAAATTTATATAATTTTGTCATTTTAATGTTTCATTTTAAGCTTAAATTCAAGCTCATTTTATCAGTATGGATCTATTCTTTATGTAGTCAGTGGTTACCCAGGAGAATAATAGACATAGAATTATTAGAATTGTCAGTTATCATGATACTACAATGCCACAAAACTTTACCTATTATCTATCACAGCTTTTTCATTTCAATAGCAGTTATTATCATTAAGATTCTGGTTGGCGTGACCAAAAATTTAGAAATGGTATTTAACTTCTTTCTCTAAAACAATACTCTGAATAGTCAAGACCATCCTATTTTTTCTCCATTTTATTTTTCTCTGAAATTGCATTTTATAGTTGAACTTAGTTGTCCACCACCATAGTGTGGTTTCCTTCACACTCCCATAGCTTCAGTGTCCTGAACAATGCCTGACATATAGAAAGCACTCAAAAATACTTGCTCACAGACAAATGCATTGACACAACTTCTGTGCACTGACTCCTCCTCCTATCCAAGGAACTCACTATTCGGATGAGCATTCAGTCCCAGAATCATTTCAGGCTGAGCATAGATATAGCCAGAGTGAGAGGAATTCAATTGGATGACAACTAAATGTCAGGCACTGTTCTAAGTACTGAATGGATATCAAATCTTTATTCTTCAAAGAAACAATGAGGCAGGCTATATTATTATCTCCATTTTATATTAAAAGAAAGAGAACACACACAGAGAACAAATGCATGAGGCAGGGTCACACAGCCAGAGTTTGTGACAGGAAGAGAGATCAAAATATCTACCATCTAGTGGGAAACCTGAGTTTACTCAGAATTATTCCTTCTTGCTCAAAATTATGGTCAAATGCTCTCAAATACATTGAGAAAAAAATCACAACTTTTGCCCAGGTTTAGAGCCGTGTAACCACAAATGCAGTGAAACTGGATCAGAATATGTCTATCATTTCAAAGATCCCAATGGTTCTCTTTCGTATGGTCTAGGAAAGTTAGGAAAGCGTATTTGGAGCAATGTATCTTTCTCTGGACCTATGTCTCAAGTGTTAATATTATTTCTCTCCCCCCGACTGTTGTTCTGCTGGGCAGTGAGTTAATGCCAAAGGATGACACTGTTGAGGGTGGGGGTATCAGGGCAGAAGAGAGAAAGTGCCAGGCAGCTAAGAGTATGCCCCTCACCTTATCACAAAGATAGGAATTATTGAAGATCAGCTTATAATCACAAAAAGGGACCATGTATTATTTTGTGAATGATACAGAATATGGGGGGAAAGAAACTAAGAAGAAGGAATAAAAGGAGGGAAGAGGAGAGGGAAGGAGGAAAGATAAAATGTGGGGAAAGCATAGGAAGGAGGAAGCACTGTTGGGAGAACTCTCTGGAGGGATTAAACTGTGTTCCTATGAGACTCGATGCTCTGAACCAACCCACACTGAATTCTTTTACAGCTCCACTCTGTGAACCCGCTGGTGAGTCACGCCTCCTGGTCTTCCTCGTGACCTAGGGGTATCTCGTCACTCTGATCAACAAGGGAACCTGTGGATGACTGAGCAACCCTACCATTACAAGGCAGCTGCTTAGGTTGACAAACATCAGAGACTACCCTGGTTCCTAGTTGTTTTGACTCATGTCTACCCAGCTGGGGAAGCAGGTCCTGCTCCATCTTTGACCTCAGCATGGGGAAGGGAATGTGGTTGGCACTAGGACAGCAGATAGTGCCAAGGACTCATTAGAAGAGCTTTGACATCTTTCCATGGGGAGTCTCCGTCCCTAGGTCCTCATCTGACTGCCACATTATGGAATAAAGGAGTGGATCACAAAACCACACAGCAAAAGATAGATCACACAACCACAGAGGGGAGAAAAAGTAGATCACAGTCGGTTCTGTGCCATGAGCAAAGTGAAAAAGGCCGCTGCTCCTACCTATTTTTAGCTCCACTCTGCAGCCACAGCTGTTGTGTTCTCTCTTCCAGAACTTGGTATATGCAAATTTAACTCATTGCTTCAATTCTAATCTTAAACCTCACCTTTTCCAAAGGAGGACAATGGAAAATTTTCCTGTCACAAGGAGTCTGTTCTTAAAAGCATGCTGCAGTCCACCATGTGTGGGTAGAATAATAGCCCAGGGTTCAAGGAGATTGCTCTGTGCCCTCAACAGCACGGAACTGGGGATTCTCAGTCGGAGGTAGCAGAAGCAAGGTCATCTTCTGAGTCCCTCGCTGAAGATCCTCCAAGTGTAACTCATTTGTGCTAATGTCAGGAGTCTTGTGCTGGGTCTCTCCTTTTTGTCAAGCCTAGCCACCCAATGCTTTCTGCTTAAAGAAATCCAAAACCACACCAAGGACAAGGAAATAGTTTCCTGACTTTTGCCAGGAAATCTCTGCTGACTGGGAACTGTCTGCAGCAAGCTCTGTCTGGCAGAGCAGAGTTTCAGACTCTGGCAACACGGCCTGCTTGGCTTCAACATGTTCTCTTGACATGTTGAAAGGAATGGGTAAGAGGAGCCAAAGTACCCTTTTTGTTCCTTTCTCTACTCAGCTTTAAAAGCTGTGCTGCTCGCCACTTCTCTGGAATCACAGAAATCCAAGACAGGAGATTCGGTACCCTGAGACAGACAGAGCATTCTGCTAGGACTTCAGGGAAAAGTCCTCTGGTAGGAAAGCTTTGCGACTACAGACATGGAACTAGATATCACTGGAGACCTAGAGCGCTTGGTCTTTTCATCTGGTGAAGACAGACTTTCTCAAAATCTCTCAGGTATCAGAAGCTCTGTAGGTTAATCAAATCTCCAAAGAGCTAATGCTCTCAGAGACTGTTGCACTTCATGAGCAGCAAGAAGAAAGATGAGAGTGTAATGCAAGTTCAACCATCTTTATTGATCCAGAAAAGAGGTCTAAGACCCCAAAGAATGCATGTCTCAGACTTCAAGTCAGGGTTAAATTTGCCCCCATATCATGGCCTCCACAAAGATTTGTGTAGAAGCCCTGGATGTGGGACTATGTGGATAGGGAGTATACAACATTTCCAGGCCAGAGTATTCCATTTCTGCCACTAGGGACTGCAATTAGGAGGGGTAGAGCAAAGTCAGCAAAGAGGGCATGGAGTTCCTTCATGCTGATACCATTCTAACTGATCCCCTACATCCTACATCATATCTTTGAAAGAGGTGGCAAATGTCTGAGGTGTCAAGGGAAGGGGAACATTTTATTCTTGGCATTGTGCTTTAAAACTAAGGTAAAAAGAATGGACCTTGATCTCCAGTACCATCACCAAACCTAAAGAAAAAAGTGAGGAAGGAAGGAAGAAAGGAAAGAAAGAAGGGAAAAAGAAAGGAAGAAAAAAGACATGCACTTTACTAAAACTTTAAGTTCACCAATTCTAGTGTCAGTCTTCAATGTAACTATACTGGCTTTGAGGGAAGAGTTTTAGCTCATAGACAGAAACCTCAAAGATAATTAGATCCAACTCACAGGTAAGAGTTGCTTCTGGAAACCCATGCTGATATGCAGGAACTTGACAAGGATGAGTAGAGTTGGCTCAAAGTAAAGAGAAACTACAGCTACTTGGGAGGCATGAAGGTCTGTGTGTCCAACTGGCTGTAACATAGGAGACTTCAACTATGAATATCACTTAGGTGTCTGTGTTTATTTTCACTAGAGTTGTTTACATATCCTGTTCTACAAGTCAGTCCTTCCCAGCCCATAGAGGGGAGCTCAGTGACCTTGACCTGTAAGACCCAGCCCTCCCCACAGAAGACAGACATCCAGTTCCAGTGCTGCTTCTTCAAAGGTGGACAGCCTTTGGGGTCAGGCTGCAGCAATTGCCAAGAATTCCAGATCCCCACCATATGAAGGGAAGATTCGGGGTACCACTGATGCAAAATGGAGTTAATGATTCATGGCATTACACGATGCAGCCTGATGTCCCAGATATATGTGTGGAGTGATGCCTGAGGAGCTTGTTCTTCCAGTACCAGAGGTGGGGAGAGGAGAATGGAATGGGACATCTTCTTCCCACCCAAAAACTTGAAACTTCTCTCTTTAGACTTAGCATAGTGAAGTAGCAACAAAAGGCTTTGTGGAAGAAATACCTAGAATAAGCTGTTGAGAGGGGCTTGCTTTTGAAAGCTATGACACAAAGATTGTTTTATTATTCTGAACCATGTGATTACATGTCAGATTAGACAATTCTGACATCTTGTTCAGCAAAAGAAAATGTCCAGCACCTACAGAAGTCTGAGTAGTCCCTGACTTGCTAAAACCTCAATAATAGTGAGGTAAAACCCCCATGCCTCACTATGAAACCTCAAATAACTCATACACAGCAGGCTTAACTCTAGTGCTTCTCATATGTGGTTCATTCAACTAAACCACACAACTCCAGGAAACAACTTGCATTACTCTCTCTCCTTAGAAATGGAAAATGAAGTCTAAGAGAAATTAAGTAATTTGATCCAGCACATACAGCAGATAAGAGTTAAAAAGAGTATTCATACAATTTCAGTGGGGTCTTGAAACAACTTTACTGCTATGCCCTGTTACAGGAAAGTTTGAGAGTCAATGTAACAGGAATCACATTGTCCTAGGGCAAGAGATAAAGTCACATTCTCAAGACCTACTCTCAAACTACTAACCAAACCTGACCTAATTCCAAATCAGTAAATCCTTAGTACCAATTAAGCTGCAGAAATCATAGGTTTTGCTTTCACTCTCTTTCTCTTTGAAATGTCTGTCTCAGGATCCCCTATGTTGTCTTGTATTCCTTCAGGAGTCTCAGATGTGACCTTGGAGACCCATCCCCCAGGAGGATGGGTGATGGAGGGAAACAAGCTGGTCCTTGTCTGCTCAGTCGCTAGTGGCACTGGAGATATCACCTACATCTGGTACAGAGGGGTCCTGGGTTTCAACCTGAAATCAAAGACCCAGCGTTCACTAACTGCAGAATTTGAGATTAGCGCAGTGAGGGAAAGTGATGCGGGTCAATATTACTGTGCAGCTGACAATGGCAATGGTCCTAGTCTCAGTGGACTGGTGAGCATCACTGTAGGAGGTAAGTAATGCTTGCTGGCTTGCCTCAGTCAGCACATCTCACACTGGCCTTTGTGTTCCCCTGAGCAGCCTTCTGGAAAGTCAGGGAGGCTGAACCTGTGGGAACAGTCAGAGATGATGGGTCTGTCGTACCATCAAGACACCCTTTCTAAATTATTCACTGTTTGTCAGTTCCAGTCTCCCGTCCTGTCCTCACCCTCAGGACTTTCGGGACCCAAGCTGTGGTGGGGGACGTGGTGGAGCTTCACTGCCAGACTTCAAGAGGCTCTACCCCCATCATCTATCGGTTTTATCATGAGGATGTCACTCTGGGACATAGCACAGCCCCCTCTGGAGGAGGAGTGTCCTTCAACCTCTCTCTGACTGCAGAACATTCTGGAAACTACTCCTGTGAGGCTGACAATGGCCAGAGTTCCCAACACAGTGAGGTGGTGACTCTCAATCTGACAGGTACAGCTCAAGCTCTGGGGTTCTTTAGGTTCAAGCCTCTTTCCCAACATCCTAAGAGAGACTCGGTACTTCAGGTGTCATGCTATCAAAGACAAGGCTTCTGTGTAGTGCTGTCATGGGTGTCTGAAAGAGGTGAATGACATAGAGGTGGGCACTCTCTGCTTTCATCAGCACAATAAAATGAACGTCCCTGGATAAACAAGGAGCCTTTCCTGTGAAGAGTATCCCTTGAGCACCATTCGCACCTAGGTTGCCCACTCTCCACACCAGAGCCTTTCCTTATGCTCAAGTATGATCTCTCCCTTAGGGCCTGTTGAGGACAGAAACTGGCATCCCATCCCAGGAGTTGTTGAGGGACTGCTCAGCTGCCTTGGTCTCATCAGTGTGGCCCTATTATGTTGCTATTGGCTCAAGAGAAAAATAGGTTAGTGTTTGTAGAAACCAGTACTTTTGCTTTCTTCATTTTTCCTGAAATAGACCGAATTCATAACACGAATCATGCAAAATGTTAAGTGTATGTCTTCTTGCAATCTCATTGAACCTGTTCGAATGGGTGATGCTTTCAATAAGGTTCTTTATCGCCTGTGTTTCCTCAGCTGAGGCCAAAACATAACTATTTAGAATAGCAACTAGATAAAAAAATTCACAGCTTATTCTGACCATCTCCTGGGTCTGAAATCAATCATGTTTCCATTACTTTAGCAGATAGTCACATGCTTTCATATATCCGAAGGTTCTGGTCATTCTTGTACTTATCTCCTTAGGTTTCGTCTAGTGACCCAATTGTTCTTTTCCACTTCAAATTCCAAATTAGTTTCCCACTTTTCTACAACCCATTATTTCATATTTGCTTGCATGTGTAACCTTGATTTCTGGCACTCTGATGAGCAAGCTGAAGGTGGGGTAAGAGGGACAAGAGAGGTTCTCCACCTCAATTCGAAGCTTTTCCACTTCATTTCGCCTCACCTGTGCATCCTCTGCAGCACCTGCCTCCCTGGATTTGACAGGCTAGGACTGAGTTAAATGCATGAAAAATCCAAAGCAAAGTATGCGTCAGACAGGAACAATCAAGTCTTGTTCCCTGTGCTTGCTGGCTTTGGAACATTGATTGAATTCTGGAGCAATCTCCTCAGTTGTGAAATGGAGGTCCTATAGGTATCCATGGGCACATGGCACCATTCACATGGGCACTGGAGCAGGAGGGTGTCGCTGCACCATGGTTACTGCAAAGAAGACTCCACTAACCTTGCTTTCATTTTTCTGCCTTGTAGGAAGACACTCAGGTGATCCACACAGGTGAGGGCCCTGTTTCTCCCCATGTGTTCCTAAGAACTCAATGGCCTATCTCATGAGCTTTTCCCCTCATTTTGCCACATCTAAGACCCATTCTCAGATTCTCCCACTGGCAACTTGGCACATTAATTTGCTATTTCTCTTTTTTTACTAACCATTTTTTTCAAATCATGTCATCATTTTTCCTTGATTCCCTTCAATACCTCTGTAGAATAAGGACGTTACATTACTTTGACCAAGACAATTGACTCATTGCAGCAGTCAGTCAATATCTGCAGGTCTGTAAGTCATTCTGGTTAGTGGTTAGAGGTTTGACTATGTGGGAAGATCTTGAGAATCTCAAAGATTGGAGGGTAGGCAAGATGCATATGTATCTGGAATGCAAGATAGACAATAATAACCCCAGTAAAAAAATCATAAGAGAGTACCTGCCCCTCACAGCACTCCACATCTGGAATCTGAGTTTGTTTCTAGTTCCTTACCTCTCATGGATTCCATGCCTGGAATCCATGAGTTCTCTAGGGCACCTGCACCTCATGGCACTCCATGTCTGGAGTCCATGAGTTCCATTCTTTCTCTCCTCTAATAAACTCTACCTTAATCCTCAAAAAAAATCATAAATGAAATTCTTTAAAAACTTATAGGAAGAAAACATTTCTAAAATACTTCCAAGCAGGTACCAATGTCAAGTTTGATGCGTTTCATAGTGTATTATTGTTTATGTTCAAAACAACCAGATATTGCTTTTAACTTGTAATAATAGCACCCTTGATGGTACATTGTGTGCATGATTATTTTCTTTTGCTCCTTTCTCAAGTAGCTGACTCTAGGTAGCTACCTCTTTTCCATTTGGCGTGCTCTTTGGTTAGTATTCTGGACCCATCATTATGCGACTGATACAGTTCTAAACGTGAACAATACCACAAATATGCACTTGACCCATGAATTAGATTATGGCTCGGACCATACAGCTATGTCTTCCAGCTGTTAATTAGGCTGTAGCTTAAACCATACAACTGTACCATCCAGCTACTAACTTCAATGAGTTACTTTTCTGTCAATGATGCTTTCCCTTTTGTAACTTCAGACAATAATATCTAGGACATCCAAGATGGCATGTGTTTCTGTGTTTACAGGAGTCCTCCAAGATCTATACCCCCAAGGTCCAACTACTTCAACTCACCTGACTCAAGGCAGCTACAGCCTCTGTATGAAAATGGTAAGACTTCCCAGGTGACCTGTGCCAGCATGGTGCATACAATGAGTCAGAGAAGGAAGCCACAGGGCATTGTCTGCTTGTCAAGCCTTGTCCTGCCACGATCCAGTTCTCTGGTTTCTCTGCTTCCAAGCCTGTAATAGGAGTAGGTATGGAGTACGTTGAGTGACAAGAAGCAATGTCTATATCATGAAGTCTCCTTTCCCATTCCAGTGAATGTTGTACATGGCAACGAGATCTACTCTCTGGTATACCATATCCAACAGGAGGAGCCAGCAGCAGGTGAGTCATGGTGACAGAGAAGGAGATGAATGGCGTGAATTTGTCTGATTTTCACCCTTTCCAGAACCATGAGGACAGTTAGTGGCTGGGCATGGTAATATAGCACTGGAACTTACAGTGCTTACTTATGTGAAGACTGACATTTATTCTAGAAGATGTCTGCTAATCTTCCTAGTTCTTACTTAGCAAAGCCTACTTTGATTGGCAACCTCAGAGGTGGTGGCTCTGCCTTCTTGGAATAATCTTAGACTTTCCTTTTGGCAAGAATGTGCTCCATTGTGCTGTTGTCCTGGCCTACAAACAGTGGGCTTGGGAACGAGAGGGTGCCTCCTGTGCCAGTAGGGTCTACTTATCCATGTGACCTCAGGCTGCCAGCTCCTCTCAGGACACTAAGGTCATCATGTATATAGGAGGAAAGAAAGCATACAATAACACTGGAAATCAATCATAGACATCAAATGGAAGGGGTTGTGAAGGACCACATGTGAGAGAAATCTCAGAGAACCCCCTGTTTCTCCACAGCTGAACACTTCAGGACATATGCAGATGCTGAGGTGAGAAGGGTCTTTATTTTTCTCTCTGCCTCTTTTCTCTGCCTTCTCTGGAAACTGGTTCTAAAAATCTTTACATTATAATCACTAGGGGAGGAAAAACCTCATCTACCAGCGCAACTGAGATCAGAGCCCTTTAACTGTCACAATGTGCAAGGGAGTCTCAAGGCTCACATTTATGATTTATGATTCAATCACAGTTGGTACTAATTTTAAAAACTGTACTTATATTACAACCTTTATCCTAAAATACTGTTGGGCCATACATCTATCACTTAGTAAGATCAGTAATCTACAGTAAACTAAATTAATAATGATTGAAATAATTTATGTTACAAAAATTCCATAATTAGCAACCCTTAAACAATTAAAGATATCCATGATGCCATAAAGTGCTTTCTGAAAATTGCAGGCACTTCAACTTCGTTCATGAACTGAGTATAAGTACCTTGTGATTTTTGTCTAATGCAGGGTGGTCTCAGGGCAGAACTTGAATCCTTAGTAAACTACCAGACCATGATAAATTTACTGCATTCATTCTGACATTTTTGAACAATGGAATCCTATAGGACTTCCTTTAAATGCCCCACAAGAGTAAGGGGTAGTGTGTTTGGATTAGTTTGTATCTTACCAGTGTACTTCTGGAGCCTCATTGAGGGAAAGGTGCTTTCTACCACTGCTGGTGAAGGGTCACAAGCTCCCAAAAAGCTCTTGTTCATGTGTTATGTAGTACATGTGACAGAATATATCAAGGCCAACTAAAAAAAAGGATCAGTAGAAGACGTGTGCTCCTTATCTTTCTTTCTTTTATCCTCCATACATGCCTTTGCTTCCAGGTCTCCACCAACATGTATTCTAGGCCAAGAAAGGTAAACATTGCAGAAGTGGACTATGAGGACACTATGTAAAGGTATGGAGGATATAGCTCTGTGAAACCACTTATAAGAGTCTGTAAGAACTGACCTTCAAGAATACTGGGGAGCCAGTTTTTCAGCATAACTTCCTGACAACGCTTCCCCCATTAGATGAAGCCATCTTCATCTGTGAGGTGAACTAATCTCTGAAGAAACCACCCAGGAGAATAAAAATTAGACCCAGGATCAGAAAGACTTTGCTGTTGAAATCTGATTCTTGCCCATTCTTTTGGCAACATGCACACTAACTTCTGTTACAAGAAGAATGGGGGTAGCATAAAAGAAACAGAGGCTTGGAACAGAAGATTACGAAACACAGAAGGAAGAAAAGGCCAATCATTTTGTGGAACTACCATATATACAGTGCTGTACACATTACTTTGTGTGACTGCTTTTTTTGTGGACAAATGATTATTCTATTTCCTCCTGAAACATCTTTCTGCATATTTTGAGCCGTTGTTGCCAAAATATGAATTTAGAATTAAAGCATGGTTACATAAAAAAATCACTGTGATTACACTTTATTTTAGAGGCATATCTTGTATGCAGAAGTCAATGTAAAAAACTTTTTTAATACATTTTTTATTATTTCCGCTCATACAAACTTAATAGGTAGACCAGTTCCCTCCCTCCCTCCTCCTCCCCCCGAACCCCCTGCTCCCCCTCTCTTCCCTCCCCATCCCCCAGTGCCTCCCCCCCAATTCCCAGAGAGTCCTTTATTGTATATGCCTAACTCTCCTCTTGGTCCTCCTCTCCGATGACGTACAAGGACCCAGTAGCATTTCCCTGAACCCTTTCTCGTGTTCCCCTTAAGCATAGGAACACTACTGTGGCTGTCAATTCCTTGCCTCCAAGGATCTTGGTGCCTTTAGCTGATGCTAGACTTTGCGAGGTCAATAGTGTGTTGTACATTGCGCAGGGCATGCAAAATCCTATTATGTTTGCTTCGGCCCTAACTAGTGTGGAGAATCTTGCAAATCATTGCTCCTTCCATCCTTTTGCTCTTACAATCTTACCACCCCCTCTTCTGCAAATGTCCCTGAGCTTCAGGATGGGGAGAGATTAGGCTGGCCTAGTTCTATGTGGTTGATACAGAGTCTCTGAAGTTCTGGATTGTGGTTTGTTGATTTTCTTTTGCAGTTTTGCAATGCCCTTTTATATATTTTTTTTTATTATTTCCTCTCATACAAACTTAACAGGTACACCAGTACCCTCCCTTCCTCCACCTTCCCCCGACCTCCCTGTTTCCCCCTCCACTCCCCCCTCTCCCCATCCTCCAGTACCTCCCCCCACAGTGCCTCCCCCCCCAATCCCTGGAGCAATCCTTTAATGTGCATGCCAAACTCTCCTCTGGGTCCTCCTCTCCAATGAGGTGCAAGGACCCAGGGGCATTTCCCAGAACCCTTTCCTGTGTTCCCCTTAAGCTTAGGAACACTACTGTGACTGTCAGTCCCTAGTCTCCAAGGATCCTAGTGCCTTTAGTACATGCTAGACTTTGTGGGGTCCATAAAATTTGAGGAAAAAACTTTTATATTTATAATATACTTTGTGGGTTTCACCAAGTCCTAAATTCTTAACTTAGTCCATCCTCTAGAATCTTTTATTTATGACTATTGTGTTTCTTCTTTATTATCAAGTTTTTGAAAGCATAATAATGTAGTTTGGTATCTATTACAACTTTAAATCAAGCATATGCTCACTTTTAAAATAATTTAGAAATAAAGTAGAAAGAAAAGTTTTTCCTATCAGTTTATCCACAAAGGAAAAGTGTAAAAATTTAGCATGAATTCCTCCAGGTGGTTTTCTATTTTTGTTTCAACACTTTTACATATATGTAAATACACACCTATTTAGAAATATACCTATTTAGAAAACTAAAATATCTTCAGGTATGTATGTATATGTTCTTTTCTTTTTTTATTCTGGTAAATCTACATAATATAATTTGATCATTTTTAACTTTGTTTTGAAGAATCTTATATGCAGACTAGATTTGTCTAGAATTTGAGATTCTCCTGTCTCAGCCTCCAAGAGTTCTGCGATTATACATATGTTCCACCATACTAGGCCCATTGGTTTTCAGAGTTTCCTTTTTTATTCTACTCTTGTTCTTTTTTAACATTTAAAACATGAATACAATGAACTTATAATATTTCACACCTTAATTCCAACTCCATCCCTTTGTCCTTTTCCCTGAAAACCTTCTTCCCACCAGTTTCCTTCCTATTTTCCTGTCTTTCTGCCAAAGTGACCCACTGAGTTTCATCTGGGTTGCCTTTGATGTCATGTGCCTTGGACACTTGCTGGAGCATGGATCAGCGAATGTACCATGAAGAAAGTAGCTTCGCTCCCCTGAACTCCCCAGTATCTAGCATAATGCTCAACAGTCTTTCAGGGAGGCCTAGGCCCTCTTCAGATCTTTCCTCTTCGAAGATGAAATGCTGACAGGCAAATCATTGCCAGAGCCTGTGGAAATATGTATAGCTTACAGTGAGTTCATGGGTACAATAGCCCGTAATTTCCCAAAGATAATGTTCTTTTGTACCCCTGTCACCCTTCTGGCTCTTAAATTCTTACTGTTTCCTCTTCTATAGATAGCTTATATATATATTCCTTAGAAATTATCTGATGGGATAAAAAGTAACCATTTTGCAAATGGGTGATAGACCCCTCCCTTACTGTGGTTTCCCACTTTTATTACATCTACCTTTGAATGTGCTTTTATCATAAGACTCTAACAGCTTTTTGTCTCTGGCCAGGGGGTAACATACAATGCCCACCAGGATGGAGCGAAGGGCATTGCAGGAGCAGCAAAACTGCAAAAGAAAATCAACAAACCACAATCCAGAACTTCAGAGACTCTATATCAACCACCTAGGACTAGGCCAGCTTAGTCTCTCCCCATCTTGAAGCTCAGGGAATTTGCGGAAGAGGGGGCAGTAAGAGTGTAAGAGCAAAAGGATAGGAGGAGCAATGATATGTAAGATACTCTATACTAGTTAGGGCTGAAGCAATCATAATTGGACTTTGCATGCCCTGCGCATTGTCCAACACACTGTTGACCTCACAAAGTCTAGCATCTGCTAAAGGCACCAAGATCCTTGGAGGCAAAGGATTGGCAGCCACAGCAGTGTTCCTATACCTAAGGGGAACATGGGAAAGGGTTCAGGGAAAGGCCACTGGGTCCTTGTACGTCATCAGAGAGGAGGGCCCAGAGGAAAATCAGACATGCACAAGAAAGGACTCTCTGGGAATTGGGGTGGGAGGCACTGGGGGATGGGGAGGGAGAGAGGTGGGGAGGGGGAGCAGGAGGTACGGGGGGAGGAGGAGGGAGGGAGGGAACTGGTGTACCTAATAAGTTTGTATGAGCTGAAATAAAAAAAAATGAAAAAAAAAAAAGAAATTATCTGATGGGTACATTTTGGAGTCTGAGATAACATTTAAAATTTTTCTCATTCATTCCTTTTGTTAAATATTCTTAAATTTCACTGCAGTAAGACTATACAAATTTATATATTCACAACAAAATACAAGGGAATGAATTTATGAGAAAAAGATATTGCAGAGCTAATTTTTAAAGATATTGATTCATTTGAGCATGTTTCCATAAATGGGGAACTTGCCTTAGCAGCAGGACACTTGTCTAGTACATACAAAGCCCTGAATTTGATTCACGACTCCACAAAACAAACAAAAATCCTGGGAGCCAAGCTTCTCACCTGATTTGCTTCTTTATAGTATCTACGATGGTCACTATGTACAACATATATTTTTAAGTATCACAGAGATCTGTAAAGATGCCACGAACTTAGGACTTCTCTATTGGTTACATTCTGAGGTCAGGAAGGACACTAAGGATAAGGGGATTAGAAATTCCCTATCATGCTGTGAAAACAGGACTATCTGGTCACATTCAGAGATTCAAGGATTTGAAAGTCTGTGCTGCTCATATTCTGAGACCAGGAAGGATTCTGGGGACTGAAGTCACCATTGCTGGTTCTAGTCTGAGGTTAGGTAGTACCAAGACTAAACCCTCTTCCTTTCCCCCTTTCAAGCTCAGAAAGGGGACCAAGACTTTTATGTCCTCTGAAGTAAGGACATAAAATTTACTTTTGTCAGTTATAAGTAATTAAGATTAAAATATAAGAATTTGCCTCAGCCAAATTACCAAAGTAAACAGAGATGTTTAGCAAATTGCTGTCATTGAAACCAGTATATCTTGTGAATTTGTTGCTATTTAATAATTTCTGACAATGTAGAAAGACACAAATGTGTTTATTCTTGTCAGTGCAGTGTTTATACAGTTCCTTTGTTTTCTGAGCTTTTCTGTAAGTTCTTACTTCACCATTTTTTTTACAGTAAGATTTAAACTAAGAAGGTTAGTTTCTGTACAGAAAAACTCAGGTCTTTCTTGGCTTCTGACTTTCTTGGATTTTCTGTTATTTCGATCCATATTGCCAAGTTCAGGATAGTGTTTTTTTGTTTTTTTTGTTTTTTTAAATATTTTTTTAATTTTTTTATTATTTATTCAATTGTGTGTGTATGTGTGTGTGCACATGTATGTATTGTATGTGTCTGTGCGCATGTGCGTGTGTATGTGCGCGCGTGCGTGCATGTGTCTGTGTATGTGTAGAACCACGGACGAATTCGAGAACCCATGGACGCCTCCACCTCCTTCTGCCCCGGGATTCACAGGCTCCGCCCTACCAGGACCAGAAGCACAGGACGCCCCCGCTTCTGCCTGGCGTCTATACGTGGGACCTGGGATCCGAACTCAGGACCTTCTGCCTGCAAGATGGAGGCTTAACCCCTGAGCCACCTCTCCAGCCCCAGGATAGTGTTTTAAATGTGTTCTAGCGATAATTTATAGCATCTGTGAGGTCATTTTTCTTTTCAAAAAAGTTCAAAAATAAAATTAAAGATTTCCCTGATGGGCAGAGCCTGGGAAATCCCAGAGCAAAGCAAGAAAGAGGTAGAAACAGTCCAGGATGATTCCCCAAGTCACCCTTGGTCCTTCACAGGGACACACAGTGCCTCTGATACACACACACATACAGGCATGCACACATACACACGCACACACACACACACACACACACACATAAAATAAATAAATTTTTTTTAAAAATACACTAAAATAATTCCCTCTTGCCTAGGGTTTTACTTTCCTTGGCCTAACTTTCCAACATTTTAGCTACCTATAATTAAGTGAAAATATTAAAACCTCCAGAAATAAAAAGAAATCCATGCAATTTAAATTGCATGCCATTGTGAGAATGATGAACTGTAACACTATTTTACTCTACCCTCCTGGGATAAGAATCACCCACACTACTTATATATAGTACCAATCTGTAATAATCATCTCAGCTCTCAGACTGTTATAATATCATAATATTTGTATTCAGCTTAATGAAATAACTGTGTTATAACTGTTCTACTGTATTGTTATAATCTCTTATTGTTTGATTTATTCTTTCATTTTATTATACTTTATCATAGGTAGGTACATATAGAAAATTCACAGCATATATAGGACTTGGCATGATCCAGAGTTTCAAGTCCCCACTGAGAGACTTAAGAGCACATCTTTCATGGTTCAGAGGGAACCATGTATTTTATATACAGCCTATATATGTGCATATGTAAAGAGAGAACCAGATCTGAAGCTTGAGTTAAAAGTAACACAACTGTCTTCACTGCAAGATCAGAGAATACTGTGTAGTACAGTGTTTGTTTTGGAAATTTATGTGTGAGGCTATAGAATGATCAAGGAGGCAGGATTTCTTTTTCCAGTTTGCAGTAATAATGGTTCCAATAAAGTACATTCTATGTTAATTTGTTCATGTCAAATAAGTCACAATGAAGACTACTGAAAAATGAAATTTGAGCTTTAGCATATGGCATGAATCTTGATTAACAGAATTTATATTAAATGAACTAAATTAAATCTCTAGTACCTGAAGCATAAAATCCTTGCATAATTCTCATTGAAACAAAGAAGTCATGCAGGTTTCGAAAAAAATGTAAAACTACCCAGTGATCAAATATTGAAACACCCAACAAATTTTCAAATTGCAATTAGACTTCAGAAAGATCAAAATAGTAGCTCATACTGAGCTTCTCAAGCAAATAATCTACTGAGATAAACCCCTAAGAATCTACTCTATAAATAAGTCTCACAAGTCAAACTCTTGCCATAATTTTAAGGTATTGTGAGAAATACAAAGGAATGGTTACACATGGAAACCCATGTCTACATCCATAAATTATTCCTTTCGAGACTGACTTTTCCAAGAGCTACCATAGTCTCAATCAAACTTACATGCCCTTTGTTTAGATCTTTACAATTCCTAATATGCTTCTTTGGCACTAGAGGATAATGATGAGATTGTCGCTGATCTAGTATCTTGAAAGCAAACTAGGTCTTCATTCCTGAAGAGCAGGAGCTCAGTATTATATTGGGTTTGTGCTGCCTGGGATGCAAAAGAATGCCCCTGGTTTTCTGAGACCTGGAAGGCCCCAGCACAGTGTCCCTCATTGGTGGCTTCCACAGGACAAGGAACTGGGTGGCTCCATGGTTCTTCCACCACAGTCACAGCACCTACCTCCCTGGCTTCACCTCAATGTCACAGTTTCTTTCTTTAGTGTTTTAAAGTTTTCATTAAAAGGTTTTTCACTTCCTCAGTTATGTTCATTTCAGGGTATTTTTCAAGGCTATAAGTGAATGAGTTTGCTCCCTGATTGTCAGTATGCTTATCATTGGTGTATAAAGAGGCTACTGATTTTTATAAATTAATTTTCTGCCTCTCACTTTACTGAAAGTATTTGTAAGTAACCTGATTATCTGATAGAGTCTTTAGTTTTTATTTTGTATAGAATCATTATGTACAAATAAGGATATTTTGAATTCTTTTTTCTTACTTTTTATTTATTTCTCTTGTTTTTTTGCTCTAAGGCTGAATAGTATATTGAATGAAGAAAGTGGGAAATTTTGTCTTATCCTTATTTTAAAGGATATACTTTTTTTCTCCCAGATTTTATATTTTCCTAATCATAAAAGCTCAATAGGTACCCCCATCCTCTCCCTCCCCCTCTTTTCCACCATTGACACCCATTCTATTCTTCTCCCTTCCCCCTCCCTTCCTTTCACCCCACTCCTTCCCTTCCCCTCTCCTGGTGCTTCCCCCTTCCTCCCTCCCATCCCCTGGAGCATCCATTTATGTGAACACCAAACCTCCCTCTGAATCCTCCAGCCTAGTGAGGGTTCAGGATTCCTGGAGCCCCTTCTTAGGCTTCCCATTAGCATAGGAACTCTATTATGACTGTTTAATCCCTTGGCTCTAAGGATCATACTGCCTGAAGTCTTCTCCCCTGTGGTCTGTTCTAGACTTTGAGGGGGTTATTGACATATCAGCCATTGTGTAGGTCAGGCAAGGTCCAATCCTGGCTGCTGCAGCTCTAACTTGCATGGAGTATCTTGCATATTGTTGGTCCTCTCCATCTTTAGGCTCTTACGATCTTGCCTCCCCCTCTTCCTCAAGTTTCCCTGAGCTTTAGGATGGGGAGAGATTTGGCTGGTCTGGTTCCAGGTGAATAATGTAGGGTCTTTGGTGTTCTGAATTATGGTTTGTTGTTGTTTTCTGTTTTGCTTTTCTTGTACTGCCCTTGGCTGCATTCCGATTAGTATCGAAGGTATTCTAACCAAAGATGAAAGGCTGTTTAAATGAAAGTCTTAATATAAGAGGAGACTCAAAGGTAGAAGAGTAGGACACAGCAGTAGAGAGGGGGGTTCAGTGTTCATTTGCCAGATTGTTACCGTCTACCTGCCAGTCTCTATACCCTCCCTGATTGGTGAGATCAAACCTGTTCGGTTGCAAGTGACCAGGAAGGGGAGTAAGAATGAGTTGTACCAGATGTCTCACTACTTACATGCAATACTTTTAGTCTGTCCACATTTAACATAATGATGACTATAGGTTTGTCATACATAATCTTTTTTTTAGTTAAGATGGGTTCTTTCAGGACTTTATCATGAAGGGATGCTGGAAAAAAGTCAAAACCTTTTTCTTCATCTGTTGAGATGGTAATGTGGTATCTATACTCTGAGTAAATTTATGCAACTTATAGCATTTGTTGATTTTGCATATACTGAATCATCCCCACATTTCTCTAATAAAGTCAATATCACCATGTGTCATGGCTAGGCATAGGAGTTAACTTGACATTTGAGGGTTTGAGCTCTGGGCACATTTGTTGAGAATTAGTAGTTGAATTAAGCCCAGAGCCAATCTAAAGGAGACTGTCTAGCTGATGGGGAAGGCCCAGCCCATGTTGGGTTGGATTAAACCCTGGAATATCAGAGAGTCGGCATTCTCTTGTACACTTGGCCAGGATCATCCTTCTCTCAATCATTATGTACAGATGGTGTGACCAGTTCCCTCAGCCCTGGTGTTGGTGCATACCCTCCCATCAAGCTGGACTGAGAACTGTAACCAGATTGTCATAAGGAAATAAACCCCTTGTTCCCTTAAGCCATTTGATGGTCATTTATCAGCAACCATGTAGGTGAACTGCAACACCATGATGAGCTATCTTTTTGATATTTTTGAATTTTATTCATAATTATATAAGTAAAAATTTCACCTCTATAAACATACATATTGATCTGCAATTTTCTTTCATGTTGTATGTTTCTCTGATTTTGACATCAGGGTAATAATAACTTTCCAAAAAGAATTTAGTAGTGTTTATCCACTTCCCATTTTGTAAAATAGTTGAGACACACTAGTATTGATTCTTCTTTAAAGTGAATCCATCTGGCCTGGATTTTTTTTTTAAGTTGTGTGATTTTTGATTGCTACCTCAATCACTGCTTGTTACAGATCTGTTAAAGAGTTCATTTCATGTTGGTTTAATTTTGATAGGTTATATGAATCAAAAATTCATCTATTTACCTTATAGTTTCAAACTTTAGGTCTTTGAGATACGTCCCTACGATGTATTGCATTTCATTGGTTTGGTCAGTTCTTCTTTTTCCAGGGATCTATGGTATATCATTAAGTTACTTATTTAGATTTCTCTGACTTCCTAGTATAGGCAGAGCTATCAATATCATCAATTTCCTTCTTATAACTTCTTTTCATTGCATACCACAGGTTTTAGTAAGTTGTGTTTCCACTTTCATTTGAATCTTGAATTTTTAAAATTTTTCTTCTTAATTTCTTCAAATACGCACTCATCACTCACTCAGTTGTGTACAGTTTAAGCTCTGTGACTTTGTCTATGATATACAGTGGTGTTGATTTGCAGTTCTGTTACACTGTGGTCACTTTGAATATAAGAAGTTATTTCAACATAACTACATTTGGTGAAACTTGCTTCATGTACTAATATGCGATCTCTTTTGAAGGAAGTTCCACAGGCTTCTGAGAATATATGTATTCTTCAATTGTAGGCGAGCACAGAGCCCAGGCCTGGATGGCAGCAGTGGCTGAGGCACAGGTGTGAGCAACAGCCGCCCTGTTACAAGCCAGTGAAGCACACTTCCTGGTGACTTGCCTGTGCCTCGGCCAGAGCCCCGTGCGTCTGCACAAACCCCCCTGCCTCTCCGTGTCTTAATCACCACATAGAATGGTACTTGGAACTTGTGGTCTGATTGGCCCCCAAAGAGCTTGCTTCTTCATACCTGTCCTCTTTCTATTGATATACATATCTTCCTGCGGACGTGCCAGCGGCTGGATTGATCAGCTCTCCATATATAAGTTTTTGTTCCTGTACAATAAAGCAGACATCATCTTTCCCCCCGCATGGTGTCTCTGGTGCTGTTGTTTAGTGGGCACCATAGTCCTCACCCCTGTTGTTCTGCACGCATCCCTCTGGGCGGTGCCGTGACCACCAGCAACTCTGCCTACCTGCTGCTGCAACGCCCCTCGCTGCAACATTCAATGTCTCAAAGGAATGTTCTGTAGACGTCAGCTAAGTTCATTTGATCTGTGATGTCATTTACATTAGCTCCTCTACTTTTTTATTGGGAGTATCTATCAATTCGTGAGAGGGTATAGAAAACACCAACTATTATTGTTGGGGTTAATCCATGAATTTATTCTTGCAGCATTTATTTCATGAAATTGTATGCACCCGTGTTCAGGGCATATGCATCAGAATCATACTGTGCTCTTGATCCTATTGAAATTCCCTCCCTCAATGTGCCTTAGCACTAGTAATCTGTGGCCTACACTTCAACATGGTTTTTGAGGGGACAAACTGTACTCAATCTACAGAATAGAGGGAGAGTGTGTGTGTGTAAATATGGCACATTCCCTTAGTTTTGCTGTTTCAGGGAAGTTTTCTATTTCCCTCAGAACTTAGGCACAGATGTGCTTGCTTCTTTATAATATCTATTTTCTGAGTAGACAGTCTTCTGTCTACTAGCCCCTGGGAATCCCTATTTGATAGGTAGATTTGTATTCCCATCAACCACTCATTTGGTAAAAAGGAAGATTATTTGAGAATTCAGACTTTATTGCATGGTTTAGTTCCATTTTTGATTTTGTCAAAAATGTTTAGCTTTGTAGATCTGGCTCCAGCGAACTTCAAACATAAGCCCACAATAGTTATGTGGTATAAGCATCTTCCTTCACCCCTCCCAAAGGTACAGCAATAGCAATTCACAAGATCAACACTGTTTTTGCTTTTTTTAATTTTTTGGTTTTGGGAACTTTCTTCCTTGCGTGTTTAGTTATACAACTAAAATGATGTGATATTTATTCATCATTTATAATTCTAAAAAAACTAAAATTGAAATGCCATATGATCCAGCTATACCACTGATGGGACTATTCCCAAAAAATGCTTCATCATAATATAGTCACACATGTATAAACATGTTCATTGCAGCATTATTCACAGTAGCAAAGTCATGGGATCAACCTAGGTACCCAACAGTGGGCAAATGAATAATGAAAATTCCAAGCCTGCATAGTGACATACTCAAGGGAAAATCTTTTTATTATCCATTACAACCACAGAAGATTAGAACTAGGAGAACAGAGCAAAGACGACCCCAAGAGAATGAAGACAAAGAGAAATAAGGGCACCATCAAGAAAGACCCATAATTATCAATGTAGCAGTTCGCTTGCATAGTTGCTGATAAATGACCATCACACAGCTTAAGGGAACAAGGAGTTTACTTTCTTATGACAGTCCGGTTACAGTTCTTAGTCCAGCTTGACGGGAGAGCACTCACCAACACCAGGGCCAAGGGAACTGGCCACCATAACAGCTGAGAGATGGACAATCCTTACTTGCCAGACCAGCATGTCTGGCCAAGTATACAGAAGGATGCCCACTCTCTCAACCAGCTCTCTGTGATTTATCCAGGGCCTAATCCCACCTACCATGGGCTGGGTCTTCCCCAGCAGCTAGACAATCTCCTTCAGGTTTGCTCTGGGCTTAACTCAACCATCAACTCTCTACACCTGTGCCCAGAGCTCAAACCCTCAAGAGTCAAGTTGACACCTGTGCTTACTATGACAATCAAGATATCTGATTCAATCTATGGTCAGTCTCCTTCCTGTTACTGATGTTTGGGTTGGTTTGAAGCATTGGTCATGCGTTCCCTGTTGTGTACATGGAGGAGGGGGGTTAGTGCTTATTAGACAGCTGGATGATGTCCTAGAGCTTGACCACACTCACCATTGTGCCCTACTCCTGATCTTCCCTCTCCTTCAAGCCTTCCCTTATATAAAGGCCTCTCTTTAACAGTTTCTGTACTGTTGTATAGGTAAGGATCTCAACAAGATAAGATGGAGCCTTGTGCAGTGCAAGAATAGTAAAATAGACAACAACCTGAATACAGAATACTGGAGACCCTGTAATGTTCACCTGGAAGCAACTCGGCCGAATCTTTCCTCATCCAGAGGCTTGGGGAACTTTGCGGAAGAGAGGACAGTAAAATTGTAAGAACCTAAAGATAGAGAGTTCCATTGCTGGACAGGTCACTCCACTCAAGATAGGGCAGCCTCAGCCAGGAAATCAAAGCAATGGTACTTGACCTCATCAGATCTGCACATTGGTGGACATGTCAACATGCCTGCATGGACTGGCTTGGATCTCAGGAGAAATAGTTTCAGGCAGTAGGCTCCTTAGGGCTAAGGGATCAGACAGAGGTAGGGGAGTACCCACATTGGCAAGCCCCCCAGGGAAATGCTTCTCTGTCTGCCACAGAAGCCTGAACCCCCATAAGAACAGATGATACAGACGGAACCCCAGGACCCATAGAACCAAAGGACAGGAGAATAGGAGGGAGAAGACTGGGCTCACCAAGGGAGGGGAGGAAAGATGGAAAGGGAGGAGAGTGGGAAGAAATAAGGGGAAAAAGGGAAGGGAAAACCAGGAAGGTAAGGAACATGTATAACTAGGAATTTAAAATAGTTTAAAATTAATCAAAAGATAAAAGAAAAAAACTGGGGCTGGAGAGGTGGCTCAAGGGTTAAGCCTCTACTTTGCCGGCGGAAGGTCCTGAGTTCGGATCCTAGACCCCACATATAGATTCCGGATGGAAGCGGGGGTGGCCTGCGTTTCTGGTCCTGGTAGGGTGGAGCCTGTGAATCCCCGGGCAGAGTAAACAAGGAGGAGGCAGAGGCGGTCCATGGTGGTTCCTGAATTCATTGGTGGTTCTACACACACACACACACACACACACACACACATGCATACATGCACAATTGAATAAATAATAATAATAATAAATTTAAAAAACTGTAGTCAAATAGGGAAGACTAAAATTAATAAAATTAAAGATAAAAGAGGCATTAACAACAGATACCAATAAATTTTTTAATTAATTTATTTTTCCCCTATCATACAAGCTCAATAGGTACCCCAATCCTCTCCCTCCCTCCACCCTTCCCCAGTCCTCCTTGCACCCTCCCCCCTTTAGCCCTTCCTCTCACCCCCTCCCTCCCCTTCTCCCAGTGCCTTTCCCCTTCCCCCTTCCCATCCTCTACAGCATCCTTTTGCGTGAATGCCAAACTTCCCTCTGAGTCCTCCACTCTAGTGACATGCAAGGACTCAATGGCATAGCCCAGAGCCCTTTCTTGGGCTCCCCTTTAGTATGGGAACACAATTATGGCTGTTAATCCCTTTCCTCTAAGGATCCTAGTGCCTATGATCCATGCTAGACTTTGGGGGGGGGTCATTAACATATCAATCATTGTGTAGGTCACCCAAAGTCCGATTACGGTTACTGCGACCCTAACTTATATGCAAGATATCATTGGTCCTCCCCATCTTTAGGCTCTTACAATCTTTTTATTTATTTATTTGTTCAATTGTGCATGTGTGAATGTGTGTGCATGTGTGTGTATGTGTGTGTGTGTAGAACCACAGGCGAATTCGGGAACCACCATGGACTGCCTCCACCTCCTCGTTTACTCTGCCCCGGGATTCACAGGCTCCGTCCTACCAGGACCAGAAACGCAGGCCGCCCCCGCTTTCCCCTGGCGTCTATATGTAGGGTCTAGGATCTGAACTCAGGACCTTCTGCCTGCAAGACAGAGGCTTAACCACCTCTCCAGCCCCATAGGCTCTTACAATCTTGCCACCCCCTTTTCTGCAAGTTTCTCTGAGCTTTAGGATGGGGAGAAAATTGGCTGGTCTGGTTCAAGGTGATTAATGTAGATTCTTTGGTTTTCTGAATTATGGTTTATTGTTTTCAGTTTTGCTGTTCCTGCACCACCCTTGGCTCCATCCTGATTGGTACTCGAGGTCACCTCCTAACCAAAGATAAAAAGCTGTTTAAATGAAGAGGTTCAAAGGTAGATACAATAGGAGTAGAAGACTAGAGTGAGGGGGAATGGTCAGTGTCCCATTTGCAGGATGGTTATCATCTATCTTCCAGACTCTATACCCTTTCTGACTGGTGAGATCAAACCTCCTCAGTTGCAAGTGACAAGGAAGGAAAGTGAGAGTGAGCTTCACCAGATGTCTCCCTACTTACCTGCAATACTTGATGGTGACCTATTTTCTCTACTGAAGCATGATTCCCTCTCTTTATTTCTCGGGGGGGGGGACTTCTTTCCCCTTACCTCCTGTTTATAATCTTTGCAATTACTGTAGGTATCACAGAGACTTATCTTTGAATATGTCATTAAGTGGGTTTGGTACTAGGATCCACCTATTAGGAAGTACATATGGCATTTAATTTTCTGTGTCTGGGATACTTTACTCAATATAATTTTTTCTAATTCCATCTATTTCCTGGCAAATTTCATTAACTCATCTTTTTTTGATGGCTGAGTAGTACTCCATTGTACAGATGAAACACATTTTCCTTATCCACTCGTCAACTGTTGGGGATTTGGGTTGATTCCATGACTTTGCTATTGTAAACAGTGCTGCTATGAACATGGGATGTGTCATTGAGATGAATTTTTGCTTTATGCAGGATTATTCCCAAAAGTGGAATAGCAGGGTCAATAAGGCATGTCAATCTTTAACTTTTTTAGAAATCGCCAGAATTAGGCCATTCGTCTCCTTGGTGTTTAGTTTTCTAAGTTCTTTGTGCACTCTGGATAATAGAGCTCTATCAGATGTGTGGTTAGTGAAGATTTTCTCCCATTCTGTGGGTTGCTTTTTTGCTGGGTTTATAATCTTTTTATCTGAACAGAAGCTCTTTAATTTTATAAGATCTCATATTGAGTGGTGTTTCTAGTGCCTGTGCCATTGGAGTCTGCATTCCCACCAGCAATGTAGGAGAGTTCCCTTCTCTCCATATTCTCTCCAGCATTTGATGTTGTTTGTATTGTGGATTTTTGCCATCTTGACCAGGATAAGATGGTATCTCAGGGAAGTTTTGATTTGCATTTCCCTGATGAGTAATGATGTGGAGTATTTTTTAAAATATTTGTTAGACATTTCAATTTTGTCCCTGGAAAAGTTTCTTTGAGTTCCCAGGCCCATTTTTTAATGGGGCCATTAGTTTCCTTGGTGTTTAGTTTTCTAAGTTCTTTGTGCACTCTGGGTAATAGAGCTCTATCAGATGTGTGGTTAGTGAAGATTTTCTCCCATTCTGTGGGTTGCTTTTTTACTGGGATAATAATCTTTTTATCTGAACAGAAACTCTTTAATTTTATAAGATCCCATATTGAGTGGTGGTTCTAGTGCCTGTGCTATTGGATTTCTGTTTAGGAACTGTTGGCCTGGCCCAATCAGCTTGAGGGAGTTCCCTACTCTTTCAACTATGGTTTTTATAGTCTCTGACCTAATCTTGAGGTCCTTGATCCATTTGGAATTAAGTCTTGACATGGTGACAAGTACAGGTCCAGTTTTAATCTTCTGCATGTGGAGATCCAGTTTTGCCAGCACCATTTGTTGAAGATGCTGTTCTTTTTCCATTGGATTTTTTGGGCCCCTTTGTCAAAGATCAAATGGCTGTAATTGTGTGGGCTTATATCCATCGATCTCTGTGTCTATTTTGGAACCAGTACCAGGCTGTTTTTATAACTATGGATTTGAAGTATAGACTAAGGTTTGGTATGGTGATACTTCCAGCACTGTTTTTGTTACTCAGGATTGTTTTTGCTATCCTGGGTCTTTTGTGCTTCCATATGAATTTTGTGATTTTTTTTATTTTTTCTTTTTTTTTTATTAAAAAGTTAATTATACATTTTTAAACTTTTTACCAGTTCCCTCCCTCCCCCCGAACCTCCTCCTCCCCCTCCTCTCCCTCCCCATCCCCCAGTGCCTCCCCCCCAATTCCCAGAGAGTCCTTTATTGTGTACGCCTGACTCTCCACTGGGTCCTCCTCTCCGATGATATATAAGGACCCAGTGGCATTTCCATAAGCCCTTTCTCTTGTTCCCCTTAAGCATAGGAGCACTACTATGGCTGTCAATCCCTTGCCTCCAGGGATCTCGGTGCCCTTAACAGATGCTAGACTTTATGAGGGCAACAGTGTGCTGGACATTGCGCAGGGCATGCAAAGTCCCATTATGATTGCTTTGGCCCCAACTATTGTTGAGAATCTTGCAAATCGTTGCTCCTCCCATCCTTTTGCTCTTACAATCTTACCGCCCCCTCTTCCGCAAATGTCCCTGAGCTCCAGGATGGGGAGAGCTTAGGCTGGCCTAGTTCTATGTGATTGATATAGAGTCTCTGAAGTTCTGGATTGTGGTTTGTTGATTTTCATTTGCAGTTTTGCTGCTCCTGCAATGCCCGTCACTCCATCCTGCTGGGCACTGTATGTCACCCCCTGGCCAGAGACAAAAAGCTGTTAAACTGGAGTCTTGTTATAATAGTACATTCAAGGGTAGATGTAATAAGAATAGGAAACCACAGTGAGGGAGGGGTCCATCACCCATTTGCAAAATGATTGCTTTTTATCTGCTAGACTATATGCCCTCCCCTTCTGGTGAGATCAGGAAAGAACATCGGTGAATTTAACCAGATTTCTCATTATTTACTTGCAGACCTTGATGGAGGCCTGTTTTCTCTGCTGTAACATGGTCCCCTCTCTCCTTGTTTCTGGTGTGGCCCTCCTACCCCATCTCTCTTGTTCATAATTCTTGCAATTACTGTGTTACATAGGTTTACTTTTGAGTGTCTCAATGTGGGCTGGGTGAGTTTGGTACTAGGAGCCACCTATTAGGGAGTACACACGGCGCTTAATTTTCTGGGTTTGGGATACTTCATTTTATATAATTGTTTCTAATGACATCCATTTCCCAGCAAATTCCAGTAATTCATCATTTTTGATGTCTGAGTAGTACTCCATTGTATAGATGTACCACAGTTTCCTTATCCACTCGTCAACTGTTGGACATTTAGGTTGATTCCATGACTTTGCTATTATAAACAGTGCTGCTATGAACATGGTCGAGCTTGTGCTATCGAGGCGAACCTCTGCTGCATGGGGGCTTATTCCCAAAAGTGGGATAGCAGGGTCATATGGCATTTCAATCTTTAATTTCTTTAAGAATCTCCAGACGGCTCGCCAGAGTGGCTGTATGAGCCTGCATTCCCACCAACAATGTAGGAGAGTTCCCCTCTCTCCACATCCTCTCCAGCATTTGTCGTTGTTTGTATTCTGGATTTTTGCCATCCTGACCGGGGTGAGATGATATCTCAGGGAAGTTTGGATTTGCATTTCCCTGATGGCTAAAGAAGTGGAGCATTTTTTAAGATGTTTGTTAGACATTTTAATTTCATCCCTGGTAAAGTTTCTTTTAAGTTCCAGGGCCCATTTTTTAATTGGGCCAGTGTTTTCCTTGGAGTTTAGTTTTCTAAGTTCTTTGTGCACTCTGGATAGTAGAGCTCTGTCAGATATGTGGTTAGTGAAGATTTTCTCCCATTCTGTGGGTTGCCTTTAAGCTTGTGTTACAATCTCTTTATCTGAACAGAAGCTCTTTAATTTCACAAGATCCCAACTGTTGAGAGTTGGTAGCAGTGACTGTGCCATTGGATGTCTGTTTAGGAAATGTTGGCCTAGCCCAATCAGCTCGAGGGAGTTCCCTATCCTTTCAACTATGGTTTTTAAAGTCTCTGGCCTTAAATCAAGGTCCTTGATCCATTTGGCATTAAGTCTTGTACATGGTGACAAGTACGGGTCCAGCTTTAATCTTCTGCATGTGGAGATCCAGTTTTGCCAGCACCATTTGTTGAAGATGCTGTTCTTTTTCCATTGGATTCTTTGGGCCCCTTTGTCAAAGACCAAATGGCTGTATTTTTGTGGGCTTATATCTGGATCTTCAACCCTTATCCATTGATCTGTGTGTCTATTTTGGATCCAGTACCAGGCTGTTTTTATAATTATGGATTTGTAGGATAGACTAAGGTTTGGTATGGTAATACCTCCAGCAGTGTTTTTGTTACTCAGGATTGTCTTTGCTATCCTGGGTCTTTTGTGCCTCCATATGAATTTTGAGATTATTTGGTCAACTTTTTTAAAGAATTGCTTTGGGATTTTAATTGGTATAGCATTGAATTTGTATATTGCCTTTGGTAGGATGGTCATTTTTACAATGTTGATTCTACCAATCCAGAAACATGGGAGATCTTTGCACCTTCTGGTGTCTTCTGCTATTTCTTTCTTTAGGGTTTTAAAGTTTTCATTGTAAAGGTCTTTTACCTCCTTGGTTAGGTTTATACCAAGGTATTTTATTTTTTTAGGGGCTATAGTAAATTGGATTGTTTCTCTCAGGGCTTTTTCACTTCTTTCATTCTGGGCATATAGGAAGGCCTCTGATTTTTGCACATTTATTTTGTATCCTGCCACCCTGCTGAACTTCTCAATTAGTTCCGGGAGCTTCCTGGTGGAGTTTTTGGGATCACTTAGGTATAAGATCATGCCATCTGCAAATAGCGATAGCTTGACTTCTTCCTTGCCGATTTGAATCCCTCTTATGTCCCTTTCTTGTCTTATGGCTTCAGCTAAGACTTCAAGTACAATATTGAATAGAAGTGGTGAGAGTGGACAGCCTTGTCTAGTTCCTGATCGAAGTCGGAATGCTTCCAATTGTTCCCCACTGAGCATAATCCTTGCTGTGGGCTTGTTGTATACAGCTTTTATTATATTGATAAAGGTTCCTTTCATTCCTACAGTCTCTAGTGTTTTGATCATAAAAGGCTGTTGGATTTTGTCAAAGGCTTTTTCTGCATCTATCGAGAGTTATCATGTGGTCTTGGACTTTGGACTGGTTTACATGATGAATTACATTTATTGATTTGCCTATGTTAAACCAACCTTGTGTGCCGGGGATGAAGCCTACTTGGTCCCCGTGAATGATCTTTTTAATATGTTTTTGAATCCGATTTGCTAAGACTTTGTTGAGAATCTTTGCATCTGTGTTCATCAGAGAGATCGGCCTATAGTTTTCTTTTTTAAGTGAATCTTTATTAGGTTTTGGGGTTAAGACGATATTAGCTTCATAGAAGGAATTTGGTAGTGTTCCTTCCTTTGCTATTTGATGGAACAGTTTAAGGAGTATTGGTGTTATTAACTCCTTAAATGTCTGGTAGAACTCTGTGCTGAATCCATCTGGCCCAGGACATTTTTTGGTGGGACGATTCAAGATTACTTCTTCAATTTCCTTGTATTTAAATAATTCACAACTTCCTGATTCAATTTAGGTAGGTTGTGTTTACTTAGAAATTCATCCATCTCTTTTGTGTTGTCAAACTTCACAGAGTACAATTTTTTGAAATATGATGTTATAATTCTCTGGATTTCTTAGGTATCCGTAGTGATAACTCCATGTTCATTTCTAATTTTTTTTAATTTTTATTATTATTATTATTATTATTTATTCAACTGTGCGCATGTGCGTGTGTATGTGCGCGCGCGTTTGTCTCTGTGTGTGTGTGTGTCTGTGGATGTGTAGAACCACGGACGAATTCGCGAACCACCATGGACCGCCTCCACCTCCTTCTGTCCAGGGATTCACAGGCTCCGCCCTACCAGGACCAGAAGCGCAGGCCACCCCTGCTTCCGCCTGGCATCTATATGTGGGATCTGGGATCCGAGCTCAGGACCTTCTGCCTGCAAGGCGGAGGCTTAACCCCCGAGCCACCTCTCCAGTCTTCATTTCTAATTTTGTTAATTTGGGTTTTCTCTGTCTTGCTTTTGGTTAATTTAGCTAGGGGTGTATCAATCTTATTGATTTTTTCAAAGAACCAGCTTTTTGACTGGTTGATTTTTTTCTATTGTTTTCTTAGTCTTGATTTCAGGTATTTCTCCTCTTATTTTGCTAATCTCCTCTCTTCTATTACTTTTGGGATCAGATTGCTCAAGTTTCTCCAAAGCCTTAAGCTGCATGGTTAAATTATTTATTTCCGATGTTTCCATTTTTCTGATGTAGGCATTAAGAGCTATGAACTTACCTCTTAGAACAGGTTTCATTGTGTCCCAGAGATTTTGGTTAGTTGTATTTTCATTTTCGTTCACTTTCAGGAAATCTTGAATTTCCTTTTTAATTTCTTCCTGAATCCAGTTCTCATTCAGCATCATATTGTTAAGTTTCCAGGAGTTAGTGTATTTTCTCTTGTTTGTTGTGTTGTTGTGGATGTCCAGCTTTAGGCCGTGGTGGTCTGATAGGGCACAGGCTAGAATTTTGACTTTTTTGTATTTGTGTAGATTCATTTTGTGGCCCAATATGTGCTCTATTTTGGAGAAAGTTCCATGTGCTGCTGAGAAAAATGTGCATTCTTTGGTGCGTGGGTGAAAAGTTTGATAGAGATCTGTAAGGTCCATTTCAGTAAGGGTTTGGTTAAGCTCCAAAGTGTCTCTGTTAAGCTTTTGACCTGTTGATCTATCCCATGTTGAGAGGGCGGTGTTGAAATCCCCGAGAATTATCGTTTGGGGGTTGATTTCTTGCTTTAGACGCTGCAGGGTTTTCTTAATGAATGTGGAGGGGCCCGTATTGGGTGCATATATGTTCAGTATTGTGAAGTCTTCCTGGTGAATTGTACCTGTGACTAAAATGTAGTATCCATCCGTGTCTCTTATAATTTTCTTTGGTTTGAAGTCCACTTTGTCTGAAAGCATAATTGCTACCCCTCCTGTTTCCTGGTTCCATTAGCTTGCAAGATTTTTGACCAGCCTTTTATTCTTAGGATGTGCCTATCTTTTGTGGTGAGATGAGTTTCCTGAAGGCAGCAGATTGTTGGATTGTGGTTTTTAATCCAAGTTTGTAATCTATGTCTCTTAATCGGTGAGTTAATGCCGTTGACATTTAATGTTATAATGGAGAAATTATTTTTAATTCTGGACATTTTTTATGTTTAGTAGATTTTGTAAGTATGTTGTTTGATATTTATATTTTGGTGGTATTATACTTCCCTTCTGTCCTCCTGGATATGCTTGTTCTTTTCTTCAAGCTTGAGTATCATTTCTAGCATTTTTTGAAGGCCTGGTTTTGTAGACATGTATCCCTTCAAGTTGTCTTTGTGCTGGAAAACTTTTCTTTCTCCCTCAATCATGACAGATAATTTTGCTGGGTATATCAGTCTGGGTTGGCATTTTTGCTCATTTAATACTTGAAGTATGTCTCTCCAAGCTCTTCTTGCTTTTACTGTTTCCATTGAGTAGTCATTTGTTATTCTAATAGGTTTACCTTTAAAAGTGACTTGCTTTTTTTCTCTTGAAGCTCCCAGCACCCTTTCTTTGTCTTGAATGTGGAGTGTTTTGACTATTATTTGCTGTGGCGATTTTCTATTTTCGTCATATCTGTTTGGAGTGCGAAATGCCTCTTGTATTTGGATAGGCCTCTCATTCTTTAATTGTGGGAAGTTTTCATTTATGATGAATTGAAATATTTCCTCCGGTGTGGTATTTTGGGATTCTTGTTCTGGTATTCCATGAATGCGCATGTTAGGCTTCTTCAGGGTGTCCCATATTTCTTGGATGCTCCTCTCCAGTATCTTTTTAGCTTTAACAATCTCTTCCATTGAGCTGGCTAATTCTCCCACTTTGTCTTCAAGATCTGAAATTCTATTTTCTGCCTCATTTGTTCTGCTGATAAGACTCTTTGTTGAGTTTTGGGTTGAAGATAACTTATCTCTTAGTTCAATTTTAAACTCTGCCTGAGACTGTTTTACCTGCTCTATACCTATTTTTGTTTCTTGAACTGTTTTTCTCAACTCCTCCAAGTTCCTATTGTGTTCCTGTTCAAAGTGGTTGATACGGTTATTTAACTCTTCTCAGATTTCCTCTTTCATATTATTAACCATGGTAATGATCATATTCTGAAAGTCGTTATGTTGGGTCTGGCTTTCATGGCTATTTTCTATGAATTTGTTCTGGTCCCAATCCATCGTTATGGGATTGATTCTTTTGGTGGGAGATTGGTCTTCTTGGGTTTTGTTTCTCGTGGATCTGCACTTTGACTTGTACATTGTTGTTTTGTTTTTTAGGACCTTTCAGTTTCTGTGTGTTTTTCACTGAACCGATGTAGTTGGTATTGTTACACCTGCCAGTTGTTACTAGTGCTTGCCTTGGATTGGGTATGTTTGTGTATTGGTATTGTTATATCCTAGATGAGACTACTAGGATGTTAGTACATCAGTTAAGTAACCAGGGGATGAATATAAGTATGGTAGTGCACTTTTACGATCTAGTGTCTTGGTGAAATGTGAGGGTGGGTGGTGTACTCCCTGGAGTTGTATGTTTTTGGGGTGGCTGTATGAGGAAGCTGACCTACAGCATTGATACTAGAAAGGATCAGTAAGGTGAGAGAAAAGAAAAAAAAAGTTTACTTATCTTGGGGCTGGATGTGAAGAGTCTCGCGCATGTGATGCAATGGTTGTAGTGGAGTCCAGATGTATGGCCTGTGTTCTCTTTGTTCCTTAGAGTTTTGCTTGAGTTTCCTTTGGACTCTATTGAATTCTGAGTAGCAGTGTGACTTCCGTGGACCACATGCGTAGGTCCCCGGTGGGCCAGAGAGGCAGAGGGTCTGATGTTGATGGCAGAATTCTTCACCTGCGACTTGGGGGGGGGGGAGCGGCGCGGGGGCGGGAGGGCACAAGGAGCTGGTGTCCGGGACGGGGCCCCGGAGGCTAAGCCGGCGGCCACGCGCGGGTGCTGCTGGCCAGGCGGCTGTGCTCCGGGGTGGGGGGCTGGGCTGGGAGGAGCTCTCTCTCACCTGGGCGCTGGTCGGGGTTCGGCGCGGAGTGGGGGCTGGGGGCAAAGCCGGCGGCCGCGCGCGCGGGTGCTGCTGGTGGCCGGGCGGCTCGGCTCTGGGCTCGGCTCCGGGGATGAATTTTGTGATTGTTTAGTCAATCTCTTTAAGTAATTTCTTGGGGATTTTGATTGGTGATACCAATAAATTAAAAAAAACATAAAAATGGGGCTGGGAAGATGGCTCAGGGGTGAGACTCTGCCTCACAAGTAGACTTCATTCATGAGATGTATGAATAATTCAGCCTGCAAAAATCAATAAATGTAATACCATATAAATGAATTGGATTCAAGAATGAAAAAATAACACATGAGCTTAATATTTTCAGTAAAGTCCTTTAGTAAATCCAACATTGTTTCATGATAAAGACCCTGAAGGGACTAGGAATTGAGGGAACATATCTCAGCAGAAAAAAAGGCTGTGTACTAAAAACTTACAGTTGCCATCATATAAAATGGGAAAATCTCAAAGCATTTACATTGAAATCAAAAAGAAGACAAGGATGCATACTTTTGCAATATTTATTTGCAGATTACATTCTATACATAAAAGACAACAAAGACTTCAGAAAATCTTAGAAGTGATAAACACTTTCAGCAAAGTAGTAAGATACAAAATTAATATATCAAAATCAGTAGCACCTTTATACCAACAACAAATATGTTGATAAGAAATTAGGACATATATGGACCAGTGAAGATCTCAGTTGAAACAATTTCACCATGAAAAAAATCTGTAGGGCAGATGTTGGACAAAAGAAGGGGAATCTCCCCACTTGTGATTTTATCCACTGAAGGACCACATATACTACCACAGAGACCTCATTCCTTACTAGCAAAGGGAATCTTGTGATCTACACAAATGGGACAGGAAAATGGAAGAACAGGTTTGGAGTGGTGAAGGGAGAGGAAGGTGGGAATGGAGAGGGGAAGAGGAGAGGAGAGGAATATAGTAAGGACATAAACCCATTTTGTTTGTATATGGAAAGAGTTTCAATAAAAAAACTGAAGAAAAAAATAAATCAGGGAAATAATCTCATTCACTGTTGCCACAAAATAAAACATACACGTATAAACTTAACCAAGAGTGAAAGACCCCTATAATGAAAACTTAAACATTGACAGAAACTGAAAAAGAGACTAAAAGAAGGAAAGATCTTCCATGTTCATGAATTGAAAGAATCAATGTGAAAATAATTGTCCAACCAAAAGTAACCTACAGATTTATTGTAATCTCTATAAAATTCCAATACAAACTGGAGGAAAAGACAGCCTTTTTAACAAGTGGTATTGTGGGAACTTCTATCTATATATACAAGAATGAAATTAGATCCTTAACATTCACTCACCCAGCACAAAAACTATCTCAAATGGACCAATCAAACCAATATAAGACTAGCTATTCTTGTTACCTCCTTCCATGTTCCTTAGAAACTATGCCATCTTGTCTTTCCATTTGACACTACATCCTCTGTGTGTGTGTGTGTGTGTGTGTGTGTGTATGTGTGTGTGTGTGTGTGTGTGTGTGTGTGTGTGTGTGTGAGATATCTGTGCTTCCTAATAAAAAATCAGTCATGGAGTACCATAAAGGAACTTCAGAATTGTGAACTAATTCCTCTGGCTATCTTGAGCTAAACTTGTATCATCGAACATTGGGAAAAATTGCTGATGCAGTGGGCAGCTACGTACTCCTAAATTGCTAGAGAAAAAAGTTGGAGGTATGCTTCAACATTCAATTAATTGTACCATTTAGATGTAAATGTCAATTTAATAACTGAGCATCAAATCTTTAGATGCTTTTATGAAGAATTATTTAATTTAGGCAAACTCTGAGCAATTGGTTTGGAAAGACCCAGACCATAGTTGATGGGACTGTTCTCTGGACAGGTGATTAAGACGGAGAGTTAATTGGGTGGTCTTGACAGATTGGCAAATTGGAAAGTACAGCCCTTGTAGTTCTTCAAGATGTGGTGTAGCCAGTTCCCTTAGATCCTTATGTTGGCATGAATTCTCCTGCTCAAATAACGAAATGCAACCAGACTATAAGCCAGGAATAGACCCCTTATTCCCCTAAATTGATTGGGTAATGTATCCATGTTAACAACAAAGGACACAATTTGGTACCAGAGAAGTGTGGCATTGCTGGTAGAAATTCTGAGAGAGAAACAAACCACTGAGGTCTGAATCATGATGTTTTGAAAGAGAACAAGGACTTTGGTGAAGTACAATGTAAAGGTAATGAAATGGATTGTTTGATAGGGAAGAGTTGTGCTGGAAAGCTCAACACTTCAGACTAGGAGACTAAAGACAATGGAACAGCTGCAACTATTGAAGAAATTAACTTTATTGAAGAAAAATCTAGTGCTTTGCTCTGGGATGGTAGGAGAGATGCCCTGAGAGCAGAACTCTACCTCACGCAGGTTCTATGTTGTAAAAATTCAGACTAGTTTAATGGAAGAAAGCCTAAACTAATATGTTTTTCTGTTCCTCCAAAGCAGCTGACTAGAAAAGAACTCTTCTAGATTTAGCATATGGAACTTGATGCATCAGTGGTTTGGGTGGGCCAAACAAGATATATTGCAACCTAACAGCAGAATTTGACATTTGCTTTATGGTACTTGTTTTATGAGAAAAATTTAGAATTTTACTCAGCTCTCCATTCTGTATTACTGGTTCTTACTTAGATAATTTTTTCTTAGAATGAACTTTATCAGAGGCTTAAAGTTCCCCCCACACACACACACAAGCACACTTCAATCTGTCCAACTCTTGCTTCATGTAAATTAGTTAAACTAGTAGAAAATGTCAGACCAAACCCTATCCAACACAGTGAGAGGTTCAGGCTTGTGTCAGGTGACTGAACCTCTTGCTTCAGTGCGCTTGCTTAACTAGTTTTCTGGTGGCTGTGCAACTTTCTCAGAAATAAAGTTGACTTGTCAGAACATCTGAAATAAATTAAGTATTTTTAAAAGTTGATTATGAAGCTGAATGTAGAATTCTTGAAAGAAGAAATACAAATAACCAGCCAATTTTTAATGTAACTGGAAAGTTTTGTATGCATGCAAGAAATTGTCAAAGAGCAGAATTCAGTAAATCAATGTGAAAAAGTGTTCAATGTCATTATACATCAGAGAAATTCAAATTAAAGCTGCTTTGAAATTCTCTTACTATAGTTAGAATGACTGTCATTAAGAAAACAAAGGATAGGAGAGATGAAGGGTTACAAGAGGAAGAAGACAGAATGGGATTGGGAACTAAGGGGTGAAAATATTTCACTATATTCATATATGCAAGAATAAGAAAAATAAAAGAGAATAAAAAAGAAAACAAAAGACAACAAATGATGATAAGGATGTGGGAACATGAAGAAAGCCAATATTCACTGTTTTCCATGTTGGTAGGAATGTGTACTATACAGTCATGATGCAAACAAGTTTGGAAGTTTCTCAAGAAGCTTAGAAATGGACTAGTGAGATGGTTCAACAGGTAAGACATCTGTTTGCAAACCTGGTGACCAGAGTTCAATCCCCAGAAGTCCAAATGGTAGGAGGAGAGATTTGACTTCTGAAAGTATCCTCTGATTTCCACCCATGTGTTATGGCGTGCATGTGTGTCCCTTCACTCCCTCAAATGAATAGATAAATAAATAAATAAATAAATAAATAAATAAATAAATAAATAAGGGGAAAATGAGAAAGGGTTCAGGGAAATGCCACTGGGTCCTTGTACGTCATCGGAGAGGAGGACCAAGAGGAGAGTTAGGCATACACAATAAAGGACTCTGGGAATTGGGGGGGGAGGCACTGGGAGAAGAGGAAGGAGGGAAGGGGAGCAGGGGTTTAGGGGGAGGAGGAGGGGGGAGGGAACTGGTCTACCTATTAAGTTTGTATGAGCGGAAATAATACAAAATGTTAAAAAATTTAAAAAAAGATTTCTCAAATGGAAAAATAAATAAATAAATAAATAAATAAATAAATAAATAAAATATTTTAAAAGACTTAAAAAAAAGAAACTGGGCTGGAGAGGTGGCTCAGGGGTTAAGCCTCCACTTTGCAGGCGGAAGCTCCTGAGTTCTGATCCCAGATCCCACGTATAGACGCCAGGCAGAAGCGGGGGCAGCCTGCGCTTCTGGTCCTAGTAGGGCGGAGCCTGTGAATCCCGGGGCAGAAGGAGGTGGAGGCGTCCATGGTGGTTCGCGAATTCGTCCGTGGTTCTACACATACACAGACACACACACACACAGACACACACGTGCACGCACATACACACGCACATGCACACAGTTGAATAAATAATAATAATAATAAAAAAATTTAAAAAAAAACTTAGAATTACTATATGATCCAACTACACCATTTTGTGTATCAACCCAAAGGATGTTATATTCTACCATAGAAATACTTGCACATCTATACTTTTTGTACTCTATTCACAAAAGCTAGGAAGTGGATGCAGTCTAAATGTCCATAAACTGACAGACTGATAATGAAAATGGGCTTCATATATACAGTGGAATTTTATTCAACCACACAGAAAAATGAAATTACATAATTTACAGGAAAATGGATGGGACTAGAAAATATTATAGTGGCAACCTAGGCTTAGAAAAACAAACACTGCATGTTATTTCCACATATGTGTTTATGTTGGAATGTGTGGAGACTAGAAAGTTGGAATGGTTTCATGAAAGGATAAAGAGAGGTTTTAAGGGTGGTAAGGCAGCAGAACACATGTGATATGAAAGTAAAATGGGATTGGATTGTCAATATAGAAACACTTACATGGGCATTGAGACAGGGAATTAGAAAGAGGTAGGCAGAATCAACCAAAATTAAAGATGAGTAAAATATCCAGAAGGAAACTTGCTACTTTGTAGGATAATCTTAAAAAATAGAAACAACACTAATAAGAAAATCTAAGTATAAGCTCATTGTTAAGATATTCAAGAACAAATTATAGCTATAACACATAAATTAAGCCAAAATATACAAAGGATCCTCAATAATAAGAAAATTACTAAATAAAGAAGATGTAAATGATTTGAACAGAAAACTCAGAAAGAATGATCTGCAGAAACCCAAAAAGAACTTGAGTGTTTCTACATCATTGATTGATTACCATGGAATTAAAATTCACACTGAAATGAGATGAATACTATACTACATAATACAGCTCTTCCCTTAGAGCAGCAAGAGTTGACAAAGATGTAGAGCAACTGTGACTTTTGAATAATAATAATAGGATAGAAAATGGTGAGACACTTTCAAAATACTATGACAGCCTCTCCACACAAGTTAGGGCCAAAGCAATTATAACAGGACTCTGCATGATCTGCGCAATGACCAACATATCGTTGACCCCTCAAATTCTAGCATGGACTAAAGGCACTAGGATCCTTAGAAGCAAGGGATTAACAGTCACAATAGTGTTCCTATACTTAAGAGGAACACAAGAAAGAGTTCTAGGAAATGCCACTGAGTCCTTACACCTCATCAGAGAGGAGAACCCAGAGGAAAGTTTGATATACTCATTAAAGGATGCTTGAGAGAGGGGAGGGGGCACTGGGAGAAAGGGAGGGAGGGGGAAAGGAAGGGACAAAGCAGGGAGGGAACAGGGAGGTCCAGGGATGAGTGGAGGGAGGGAGGGGACAGGGGTTCCTATTATGTTTGTATGAGCAGAAAAAAATTTTTAAAAAAATCTTGGCAGAACCAAGGGGGGGGAAAAAAGACATATGAAAGAGCAAGCATCTTCCAGTGGACTTTGCTTGCAAGAGAGAAACAGAACATTCTAACAATGGCGAGCAGAACTTTGATCAGAGGAACTTGGGAGCATTCACGTGGAGACCAGGCATTGCTGTTATGCTGATGATATTAAATCACTGTTGCTTGGCAATAAAAAAAGAATATTAAACACAAATCAAAAAAACAATATTAAACACAAATCTAATATGTGATCCAGGAGTTATTATGCACAACAAGGTGCAACAAAGACATAGGTTCACCCAAAGATTTTTATTGTACAAGCTTTACTTTTGATTACACTAAAGTAATCTAAAATGTCCATGGGTAAGTATATAGATATTCAAAACATGGTATATTCACAGCATGGAAGATTACCCAGTCATAATAGAAAGAATAATATTGATAATGAGGTAACAAGAAGGAATTTCCAAATGTATTTGCTTAATGAGAAAAGTCAAGCATAAAAGAGTCCATTCTGTGTGAAACCATATATATATTTCTAGAAGATACAGTCTATAATGATATAAAAGCTCACTAATGACTAAATATGGTAAAGGAGAGAGGAAAAAAGCATTGTTTGGGGAATGATGATAGACAAACCTGGGATCTGGATTTGGTAGTGCTTTTATGATAGGAATATGTATCTGTCAAACTCATTCAGTTGCACACTTTAAATATGTTCAGGTAATTTTGAATAAATTGTTATCATACATATATAAACAAATAGAATGAAAAAAATTACAGTAAAACCCCAGCTACTGACATCTCTTACATCATTTACTTGACCAGTTGGACATATAACTTCCTCTTGGACTCTTCCCCAAAACACTTTCTAGATTCTGTGATCCAGGTACACAGGATCTGCTCACAGGCACTGCTATTGACCCTGATATTGAAGACCAGGATTAGGATTCTGGAAAAGATATCTCCTGGACACTCGAAACTGTTCTATACACTCTAAGGCATTCCTGGTATTCCTGATTATTGCTCTTTGTATTGACTTAAGCCCATACTATTCTTGGTGCTTCTTGAATCATGGACCTGTATCTCTGGAGAATGACTCTTACTGCCTGAATAAGCTACTTTTCTTTTCTTTTTTTTTTTTTTGGTGCATAATACCTCACATAATACAGAAGTAATTTAAGTACGAAAAATGGATTTTTGCTCATGGTTCATGGCGAAATGGGCTTAATCCATGGCAACAGGTAGCATGGCTTGTTTGTATCTTGGTGGATCAAGTAACCAAAGAGGGTGCATGTGAGGCAGGCTGAATTATAACCTCACAGGATCATGTTTAAGCACTTAATCCCAAGCCAGTGGTTCTCTTTTGAAAGGTTGTGGAAACTTTGGTACACATAAAAATCATCAGTTCATTTAGAATTTATTTGGATTTTCTGATTGCTCTAAAGACCAGGTTTACATTTCTGAACTATGTTTCTTACTTCATAATATAGAAATAAGGCATATACAATATTTTTAAACAATAAAACACATATAGCTTTATTAAAAAGAAAAAGATGTTTTCCTTAGTATATTAGCTTAGTAGTTGAATTTTGTAGCCCAAGATTAAAAACCAAATTATATTGCATTTTAAATATATGTTATACTTCCTTAGTTCTTAGCTATTGACACCCAAAGGAAAAGGAATGCAATTTGAAATATAATTCACAAGTTTATGCTTGAGTGACTTTCAAGGCTGGCGATCACTCTACTCACACAGAGTGATAAACAACAAATGGTGTGAAAACAATTATGTCCATTAATTGTAGCAAGTGGCAACCATCAGTGAACTCATTAGACTGTTTTCCTAAAAGCCTTGAGAGTTGTTTCAAGACTAAAAATTCCAGTCATTCCTTTTCTGCTCCAGAAGCAATTACTGGTAAAAATGAAACTTATGCAGCATGATGCTTTTCCTTTATTTGTCTTCAGTGGTTTTCCTGGACTGTTTTTCCTCAATGTGAGGAAAAAGGGAGGTTTCTGAGCTATGGAAAGAATGGCGCTTTGCCTCTTTAGACCCATGGCCAGATCATGTAATGCTCCGGAGTGGTCTGGAGTTTAGCTATCCAAGTTATGTATATCAAGGATTCCTTGTGCTTTATTAACCTCAAATAATAAGTGATGAAGTTAGGTTATAAAAATAATCTGCAATAGGAAGAGAAGACATTCAATTCTGTGACAGAGGAGGTATCTTGAATGACACAACTTCTGTGTGGGAATGCAATCTATTTGTAGCCCACTTCTCTCTTATTGTCTGACATCATCAGCCATTTATTATTTATATAACTATGTGTCTAATCATACAATTTGGAAGCTCATTCTTCATCAAGTATAATGTTTATTTAAAGGAGCCTGTGAGAAGTAATGTACACTTCATGAAGAAATAGCATGTATATAGCTGTAGACACATATTGCTTCATGTAATATTTGGCATTACAGGAAAGAAAATCTGTTTAGAAATGTAAAGCTTCTTACTGGGATCTCTATGGAACACTCTGGGTAAAGATCTAGTAGTCTAAGGTTGCTGCTGTGTGACATGTTCTCATATCTTTCTACAACATCTTCATGGTCACTTCCTCTACTGTTGGTCTGCTTTGCAGAACCATCTAGACATGCCTTCTTCAACTCTGAATAATTGACTACAGGCTCCTGGTGAAAAATACATGGGTGATAAGTGTCTAAACATAAATGAGGAAAAGCAGAGAGAAGAGAGAACCAGGGAACATTATTACTTTATCTTCCCAATGCATCATTGGTGAATGTGCTGTTGGAAGGAGTAGTAAAGAAAAATATGAAGTTATGAATTCAATTTACAACCTTCAAATAATTCATGTGAAACTATCCTTACCTCTTCTACTCCTCCTAGACCTTCCTCTGATGACTTTTTCTAAGCCTTCATTGAAAAAACATTTGTTTCCCAACACACAATATATATATTCACTAGTCAAAAATGTCTAGAATGACTTGCTTCATGATTTCCTTCTTACCTAGACCCTTGTCAAAACTTTGTCAGAACCCTAGCCAGCCCTTCACCACACAGAAACAGATAAAGACACACATACACAGCACAATACAACATGCACGCACACACACACACACACACACACACACACACACACAAAGACATGAACATACAGAGATACACAAACATACACACACCAAACATACAGACATGCACACACACATCACATACACCCATACACATGCCACAACACACACGCATACACACATGCACACACACACACACACACACACACACACACACACACACGCACACACTCTCTCCTCTCTGGGTCTCTATCATTGCTAGGAGAAATGTCTATCATGCTCTGCTTTACCAAGGAAAGTAAAAAAGGCTAGAAAATAATTTAGCAGTCTAAGACTGCTAAACTTTTCCAGGAATTCAGTCATACAGTGAAACATTAATAAAGTTCGGTATGGTGTGTTCATTCTATCACATTTCTTCCTATCATTTTTATTTATTTATTTATTTATTTATTTTTATTTCTACTCATACAAACTTAACAGTCCCCCACCAGTCCCCCACCCTCCTGTGTCCCCCACCTCCTTCCCTCCCCATCTCCCAGTGCCCCCCTCCCGTCCCTGGAGCATTCTTTAATGTGCATGCCAAATTCTCCTCTGGGTCCTCCTCTCCAATGAGGTGCAAGGACCCAGTGGCATTTCCCAGAACCGTTTCTTGTGTTCCCTTTAAGCATAAGAACACTACTGTGGCTGTCAATCCCTTGCCTCCAAGGATCCTAGTGCCTTTAGCAAACGCTAGACTTTGTGGGTTCAATAGTGCCTACCACTTTTATTCTTTGTCCAATCTGTAAAAGTTAATTGTACAATGCCTTCTACATATTTTATGTATTTGAGAAAGAGAAAGGGAGGAAGAAGGAAAGAAGGTAACAGAAAGAGGAAGAAAGAGAGAGACAGAGAGAAGGGTGTTCAGCTTGAAGCACTGAAGGAGATCTAGGTGATGATGTGGCAAACCATGTACACTAAAGACATCAAAATAGACTTTCAATGTTGAAGAACATGGTTGAATAAATGAGACACCTAAGAGAACTGCAATTTTCCAAACGTTTAATTCTCAGAAGCTTAAGTGAACAAGTAATGATTATTCATTCATTAAAAAACACTTCAAGGGGCTACATCTGTTAAAATACTTGGGAATGTCAGTGTCTGTCCTCAAAGTTTATGGGTACTGGCAGCAGTGTGGACAGTTAAAAGGGACTGAGTTGAATATGTGACAGACATAACCAGAAGATCAATAATGTCATCTATGTGAGATAATCTTTCTTCGATGACCTTCTGTTAAAGCTGATTACATGCTATTATCTACCTTTATCCTTGCAAAAGTATCTAACATAATTTTCTTTTATATGCTGGAAGCTCCAAATCTACGAATATACCAGGTCATCATTTATATAACTCATTGTGGGAAAAGAGAAGAAATAAAAGTGAGCAGTAATTTATGCACTCACATTTTAAATTATTCTTTTGTTATTATTTGGTTTTGGATTTGCTTTTTTCCTAAAAGTTCACATATTAGAAGCTTGGTCCCATTGTAGTAAGGTTGAGAGACAGTGGGATATTGATGAGGAAGGCCCAATGAGAGGTTATAGTTTCCCACCTTACCACGTTATCTTCCAGTCATATGCACACTGGCTTCTGTGATACCACCTGTCAAGAGATCCTTACCAGAGCTGATGGCAGTACTATTCACTGGAACCTTCAAAACTCTGAACTAAGTAAATGGCTTTTCCTTTATCTATAATCATTTTTCTTTCCTCAGGCATTTTGCTATAGAAATGAAAAACTAACAGTTTCCTAGATATCAAGTTTGTAAACATCTTTCATCTCCAATATAATATCACAACTTGAATTTATTAATTAAATAGTTTAGAGTGGGTCTGTGGAGGAAGTCCTGGACAAAGACTTCTAACTTTCACTGAGACTATGATAGAGGGAGAACATATGATAGCTAAAAAGTATTGTTGGATTACACAGTGGAGAGAAATCAGCATGTAGGAAAGTACAGAGCCCAGCAAGAACATGTGAAAATATTGTGGCTATTTGTTCATGATTCTTGAAAAAAAGTATGGCAAAAATTAGAGCTCAGGAGGTCTGGCAATGACTCAATGGTTAATGACTTTGCTCCTGAACAAAAAAAGAACAAAGGAAGACTGATGGCAAGTGAATGATGTACATAACAGATTCCATCCTAGAATATGCTTTCCTAGAAATACAATTGTCCCAAGATTAGATATGGCAGGTTTTAGCAGTCTCTACCACCTCCCATGTCAAGTCATATGCAGAATTCTGGGGTCTTGAAGACATCTGATTAATTTTTAGATCAGTAACCACTATGTTAAAAGCAACGTGATATGGGCCTTTGTTATGATATGAATGTGAAGTGTTTCCCACAGGTACATGTGTTTGAAAACTGAGTCCTTAGCTGATGGTGCTGTTTAGGGACCTTTGGCATGAGGCATGGCTAGTGGAGCATGATTACTGAAGAATGCACTCTTTTCTGGTTCTGACCTGCTGCTCCATTTCCTAGACCAGGCTTGATGTGATCAGATACCTCATATTACCTCTAACTGGATTGAGTTATTCCTGCTGCCATACCTTTTTGGCAATGCTGGACTGGAATCTCCTGAAACCATGAATTCAAATTTTCCTCCTTTATGTTGTTTCTATAAGGTATTTTGTCAGAAGGATGAGAAATGTAACTAATGACATATGCATATCAATCAACAATCAATATTTTCTGCGTGGTCAAGTTAGCTCATATAAACATGTCTATAAACATGTTTGTGGCTCAATCTATTTTCTCATTTTCAAAAGAAAATTAAGACTTAGGCAACTATTTGTAAAAATAAGCTAGTACTCCCTGAGAACACCTGGCTTAGAATCTGTGATAATCAGTTTATAGAGATTCTCTAACATGGGTAGATATAACTACAAATATAATGTAGGTGAAGAAATTGGGATTTGGATAGTTTGTTTCCTCATATCATGAAATTTACAGTTTTCTTTAGTAGAATTTCAGCCTAATCAGTTTGACTACAGACCAATAAGTTTGCATCCCTTCTCATCTGATGCCTAGCCACATCTGCTTAGGCAAAAAGCGGAGTTCTTTACTTAAAACCAACCAACCAACCAAAGAAGCAAGCAAACAAAATATCCTTGGAAGGTCTGAGCTCTTCTGTGAGATCCATGATGTTTTGTTTTGTTTTGTTTTGTTTCTATTTCAAAGAGCTTGAAAACAAGATTTTATTACTTATAATAAATCTGTATTTCTCAGCATGCCTCCCTTTGTTCTGAGAGTTCCACATGTATACATGCTGTTTAGCAAAAGGAGGTCATTTTACTTATAATTAGGACACACGCAAGTTCTTAAACACATTTCCACATCAGAGGTATGGCAGGCAAGAATTTTAAAAATAAACCTGTTTGATCCACAGGTTAATTAATGACATCCCAGGGAGATAATTAGAGAAACATAAAAGAAAATTATTAGGATACATGAACTTCTACATCAAGGTAAAATAGTGAATGAATATAGGCTCAAGGATTAAGAAAACCCTAATTAATCTATAACTCTGACCTCATGATGGCTGAATGAATTTCAAAAGTTTAACTTCCCAAACCTCTGCTTTCTTATCTCTAAGACAATTATAATAATATTAGTTGAGTTGACCTGTAATTGTATTTATTAAGTAGGGAGGAGAAATTAGAATTTACTCAAGAAAATGCTAATTAGCCTTTGATTAGCGGTTGGTGTCACCTTTCCAATAATAAAGCAGGAAGGCGGAAGTGCATTCATTGATGAGAAAGAAGAAAGAAGACAGTACCTAACCATGGCTGGTGGGAAAATAGATAACAATAACCTTTCCATCAAATTGAAGGTCAAATGCTCAATCTGCTTGTTTGATTATTTCCTTGATTTTCAGCATGAGCCCTGAGAAAGGAAAGACATATGTATTCTGATAGAAAAAAAAGAGGCATTGTGTTATCATATAGGAGGCCATGTAGAATGTAAACCGCTTGAAGCTTTCCAATTTAAAGCACTAAATGAGAATCTATACCCAGAAATTTCTGACCCATGATAAAAATATTCAAGAAAGGAAAAAAATCAATAACATAAAACCTAACATAAGATGATAGCATATCTCTTGTCAGAATCAATGGAGAAACAGCTTAGAACCACTAAAAGAAAAAGGTTCTTAACTAGAATTGCATGCCAGTTAAAGTTCATTTTAAATATAATTGAGAAATAAAGACATTTACAGACATAAAAGAATGAAATTTATCATCAACATACACTTACTGCAAAAAATATTAAAAGATGGACTTGTAGATGAAAGGAAAATGATAAGAGGTAGAAAAGCAAATATAAAAAAGGAATAAGAATGTCAGAAGTGGCATTTTTTTTGCAGTGTTTAGGATTGATTGAATACATCTCAAACATGCTAGGGAGATGCTCTACCAGTGGACATGCTCTACCAATAAGCAACTCCCCTTAGCCTCATATAATCTCTTATATGAAAATTTTTATTTTATTTTAGTGTGTGTGTGTGTGTGAGTGTGTGTGTGTGTGTGTGTGTGAGTGTGTGTGTGTGTGTGTGTGTGTGTGTGTGTGTATGTGTGTGAGAGAGAGGGGGGGGCATTCACTTCTGTGTCCCTGTGGAGGACCAAGGATGACTTTGGGGATCGTCCTGGATTATTTTTGCCTCCTTTTTGCTTTGCTCTAGGGTTTTCCAGGCTCTGCCTATTAAGACCAAAAGTACAAGCTGCCTGTTATTCTCATCTGGAGTTTTTATTTGAGACCTGGGATCTGAACTCAGAAATTTCTGCTTTTGAGGCAGAGGTTTTTTTGTGGAGTATTTTTTATTAACAATTTTTATACAAATTTGATAGGTACCCCATTCCCCTCCCTCTCTCCACCCCTCTCTGTATCCCTTTGCTCCCTCCCTCCTACTGCCCTTCCTTTTCCCCTCCTCTCTCCCTTTCTGCCAGTGCCCCTCCCCGCCATTCTTGGAGCATCCTTTAGTGCGCATGTCAAACTTCCCTCTGGGTCTTCCTCTCTGATGGAGTGTAGGGACTCAGTATCATTGCCTAAAGCTCTTTTTTGTGTTCCCCTTTAGTATAGGAATACTGTTGTGGCTATTAATCCCTTGTTGAGGCAGAGTTTTAACCCCTGAGCCATCTCTCCAATCTTTATATGAAAAATTTTTAAAGATAATCCTTACTTACAAAATAAATAATGCATATAGAAAGGAAATACAAGTACACTATAAGAAAGCTCACATACACATGTAAATAGATATAATATTAGGTTAAAGGTAAGTTAAAGTGATAAGTTAAAGATGGATACTGTAAACTCTAAAGTTTACACTAAAATACAAATAACTAAAATAGAATAGTTATACCTAACAAACCAAACAGAAGTAAAGTAAGTACTAATTTAAATGTATCAATCCTTCTAAAAGTAGAGAGAAAAGGGGGCAAGTAGAAAACTGCATTCTTAAGCCTACTATAGCAGTGATTATAGAACTGCCTAAAAGAACCAGATGATAGAGTTGCGCAGCTTCTGTTTTCTTCACAAAATAAAAACAGAACATCTGAATAACTATATTTTGAAGTGAGTGGCTAAAAGCAGCACTGGAACTCAACAAGGGTCAGACTGTGCTCCTACAGGGCATGGAGTAACTACAGGGATAGCAGCAACATGAAAGGAAAAAAGTATCTTATTACAAGAGATGATTATACATGAAATACAGGGTACTGTTTACAAAACCAAAGGAACCAAGAAGGATCAAGGGCACAATCCTGGAACATTTGCTGCCACTATCTGTAGTTCCAACACAGTGTTTACCTCTGTGGTCAGGATTCATTCCTTTAGGGCCCATGTTCCCAGCAATACCACTTCCAATGGTGTCAGTTCTGTGGGATCTGGCAATACACACCTCAGTGGCCCATATCCCCTTGCACTGCCACTGCTGTCTCAGAGGCCTAGTCATAATTTGCAATCAGCACTGTAACAGTTACTCTTAACTATTGCTGTGAGAGAATACTCAAAGTCAATCAGCTTAAGGGAGAAAGGGAGGTTTATTCAGGTTACAGTTCCAGAGGGAAGATATAGTCTCTCAAAGCAGAGGTGGCATGGTTGGCTGGCCAAAGCTGGAGGAGGCTACATCACTGAGACATCTTAGAAGCTGAGAGGGACAGACTGCTTGCCTCAAAGGCAGACTCTCCTAGAGGTAGGGTGGGACTAATCCACCTCAAGACCCACCCCTTGTGACAGCCTTCCTCTAGCAAAGCTCCACCTCTCAAGGTGCCATGACCTTGCTAAACACATGAGACTATGGGGGACACATTTCAAACCATGACACAGATCCTGAGGTTACATACCCCTGGCAAGCTACCTTCACTGAAAAGTTTCATGGTTAATTCTCTGAATAACTGCAGTCTAAGCCACTGAGATACTCCTGCTGGACTGATGTTGATAATAACTAGAGAATTTATATAGGATTTTGTACCTTTCAGAAGTGCTCAGAAGCACATTACCAAGTGATGTTCCATGAATTAGCTACAGGAAAAAGTTGATCACTATGAAGGATACGCCATGAATCACACGCTGGATGTACAGACATCAGTGTAGGCGCATAAGACATATGGAACAGAAAGAGAACATGGTAATAAAATCAAAATCAAACTTTAAAGTGAAGAAAATCCACCAAATAATAATAAATAACAGATGATCAAGTATCAAATGATTCTAAGGCAATCAGTAGGATGTAGCAAAATACAGATAATTACTTCAGAGAATTAAGGAACAAAATTTTATGTCCTGAATTTTAACAGATATCATAAAGAAACCAAACAAAAATCTTGAATATGAAGAATCTAATCAATGGAAGAACAACTGAGAATTTCAAACAGATGAAATTGGAAAAGTGAAAGTATTTCTGACTGTGAGGATAGGTTTTTTTTTTATGGTTGGATCACATAAAGTGAAATGAAACAAAACAAATGAATGAAGTGTATGAGATTTGGGGGAAAACACCTTTACATAAACTATATCTACATTATGAATATTCTAAAATGAGAAGCAAGGCATAGGAAAACTTTTAATGATGTCAGACCTGAGAACTCCCTCAATCTTGGGAGAGATATAGCTGTCCAGATCCAGAAAGCTCAAAAGATATCAAGTGAACTCAATCAAAAATGAGTTTTTCCAAAACTGAAAACAACAACAAACCATAATTCAGAACACCAAAGACCCTATATTATTCACTTGGAACCAGAACAGCCAAATCTTTCCCCATCCTAAAATAAGGAAACCTTTCGGGGGGGGGGGCGGCAAGATTGAAAGAGCCTAAAGATGGGGAGGACCAACGATATGCAAGATACTCCATACAAGTTAGGGCTGCAACAGCCAAGACAGGACCAGCACAATGGCTGGCATGTCAACGCCCCTCCAAAGTCTAGCACAGATCACAGGGGAAAAGGTTTCAGGCAGTAGGATCCTTAGAAGTAAGGAATTAAACAGTCATAATAGAGTTCCTAGGCTAATGGAGAACCCAAGAAGGGGCCCTGGGCTATGCCACTGAGTCCTGAACCCTCACTAAGGTGGAGGACTCAAAGGGAGTTTCAATGCCCACATAAATGGACGCTGCAAGGGATGGGAAGGAGGAAGTGGGAGGCATCAGGAGAGGGGGAGGGAGAAAGGGGCGAAGGGGAGAGAGCGCAATGGGGGATGACAGGGGAGGGAAGGGGGAGGGAGAAGACAGGGGTACCTATTGAGTTTGTATGATTAGGAAAAAATAAAATGTGGGAGAAAAATGAGCTTCTCCAATGCATGTTATATTTACACTGTCCAGAATTCAATACAGAAAGATAATTACAAAAATAGCAAGTAAAAATCATCAAGCAACATATAAAAGAATACTCATTAAGCTGAGATTTCTCAGCTGAACTTTATAGACTCAGAAAAGAGTGGAATGAAAACATCAGAGTCCTAAGGGAAAACCTGAAGATCAAGAAGATGTACACAGCAAAGACATCCTCCAGAAGTGGAGGAATAAAGTCTTTCCCAAATGAGCAAAACTCAAATGAATCTATCATCACTAAATCAACTCCACGATCAATGTATAAGTGAACAAAAGGATATTGGCTCATCAGAAGCACTCAAAAAAATCAATTCACTGTCAAAGTAGACACACAAAGACACTGAGAAAAGAACTAAACTTTATCAATTCACAAAGCCATCTAACTATAAAAATGAACAGTAAAACAAAGCAATGGGATAGAGAGATGGCTCAGGAGGTAAGACTCTGCCTTACAAGCAGAATAATCTGAGTTTGGATCCCAGATTCCATGAAAAAACACATAGAAGACTCACTGGGCAGCACAGATGGCAAGACAACCATTGAGGCAACAAAGAATATGTATTTATGCTTTTATATTTTAAAGTATATATTAATATATGAGTTTAGATGGGAGTTAACCAAGGAAACATTTGTTACACATTGTAGGCGAGAGCCTAGGCCTGGATGGCAGCAGTGGCTGAGGCACAGGTGTGCACAAGAGCCGCCCTGTTATAAGCCAGTGAAGCACACTTCCTGGTGACTCGCCTGCGCATCGGCCAAACGCCTCTCAAGCCTGTGCAAACCCCCTGCTTCTCAGTGTTTTAATCACCCCATAGAATGGTAGTCAGAACTTGTGGTCTGATTGGCCCTCAAAGAGTTTCTGTGTATGTGTCCCTCTTTCTATTGGTATACGTGCCCCCCTGTGGATGTGCCAGTGGTTGGATTGCTCAGCTCCCCATATGTAAGTTTTGTTCCTGAACAATGAAGTGGACATCACTTTTCCCCCACATGGTGTCCCCGGTGCCTGTTGTTTCGTCTGCACCGACGTCCTCACCCCTGTCATTCCCACACGTTACACTGCAACAACATATGATCCCTTTTAAGCAGATTTAGTGTGGCCTTATTGGTGCCACGCCATGGGTGTGAGTTTCCCTCTTTAGTGCCAGATCAAGCATAGAGCAACAAGGCACATTAGTCATTAGGTAGGAAAGAATCAGCAAAGCTTTATGATGGAGAAGTCCAAAAGACAGGTGACTGTGACTGTCCTTTTGTAGGTAACTTAAGTTAGAAGAGCATCATTTTTTTATTCAAAAAAATTTTTTATTTATTTTTTCCACTCATATAAATTTGATAGGTACCCCATTCCTCTCCCTCCCTCCATCCCTCCCTGCATCCCCTTGCTCCCTCCCCCCTTTTCCCCTTCCTTTCCTCCCTCCTTCCCTTTCTTCCAGTGCCCCCTCCCCCCATTCCTGGAGCATCATTTAGTGTGCATGTCAAACTTCCCTCTGGATCCTCCTCTCTGATGAGGTGGAAGGACTCAGTAGCATTGCTTAGAGCTAGAAAAGCATCATTTATACAAATAAATGAAGGCACATAGTTGTAAGAGACCTGAAAATCCATAATACTGTAAATTCTGATAAGCATTTAGGATTAAACTCAAGGAGTGAGGCCAGGGAAAACAGAAGAAAAGCCCCCCCCCCCCAATTAAACCGATGTACAATAAAATGATTTGAAGGCGGGTGAGAGTCATATACAGATTAAGTTATTGGAATGAGAACAGGAGAGATGGAAGGGCAGAAAAGAGAGAAGGTGGAGAGAGTGAGAAAGAGAGAAAGAGAAAGGACTCACAGTAGTCCCCTGCTTATTAGCAGTGTTTGGGTGTCCCCTGGAACACTGCCATAAAAGGATGAAGTCAAGAAAGCCAGAGAACTCAGATCCAAAAAAGGCATCCCTGCTTTTGGGTGGAGTTTAATCCTATGGACTAGAGTGAACCAATCAGCATACTGGTATGACTTGCCAGGCAGAAAATGGTCCCAGTGAGGTTTCTCTTGAGGCAGAAGCTGGGGGGCGCGGGGCGGGGGTGGGGGCGACTCAGTGCATCTCCAAGCAAGCCCAGACTAAACAGGCCAGAGGAAGAAGGGACTCTGAAGAGACACCGATATGTCCTGGAAGAGACCCAGTGAGTTACCAAAGGGAGTGGGAAGGCTCACCCATGAGAGCAAAGAGGTGCAGAAAGAGAGAGACAGAGACAGAGACAGAGAGATGACGAGAAAGAGATAAGAGAGACAGAGAGATGGAGAGACAAGAAAGAATGTTTGAGAAATGTAATAGCTTTTGTACATACAGAAATGCAACCTCCTGGGTCAGTCAGCCTGTTTTGGCAAGTGCCTGGCACTATGGGGGAGAGCCTCCCACAGGCAGGGGTCCCAAATATGGGGGGGGGGTTCGCAGCAGTGACTCTGGATGCTAGTCCAGCCATTCCCGTGGATTTTCTCAGCTGCAGCAGTCACAGATGCTGGCGTTCACAGCGTTGAAGGGCTGCAGGGGATCAAGGGTCATCACCCCTCCTTCCCTGCTCCACTTTGCAGTGTCCCACTCATCATCCTTCAGGTATGTCCCCCAGGTGGTGGTTTTTCCCCTGCTGCTCCTTGTCTCCGCCAGCACCTAGCAGCTGACTTAGAACTGGTACAGACCAGGGAAATTTGACTATTTAATTAAAACAAAGCATCAGGAAGGCCTGCAGTAGGAGCAGGGCTGGCAGTGCCAAGATGTTCTTGACTGTCATCTGGGGTGAATGTTAGATGATGGCCTGCATGTCCAAGCAGGCCCTAAGTCTAATGAAAGGGAGGAAGATAGCAAATTTGCAGTCATTAAGTAGGAATTCATTTATAAATAATGTAAAAGAAAGAAAATAAAAAAGAGAGAAAGAGAAATCTAGAGGGAGATGGAGATGGAATCAAAGGAGAAAATAACTAACCTGGTTGCAAACAGAGATACCAGCAAAAGCAAGTCTGATATCAGTGGCAGGTGGAAACATTGGCTAAGCTGAGGTTTGCTTAGGCAAAGTCTCAGTAACCACAATCGAGTCACAAGCACCATTTATGTAAAAACACACTGAGATGGGTACCATTCTGACAAGCTGTTGGATGTCTCCTTGGTACTCATGCCACTATTACACTGGTGGTCACCTGTTGTCATGAGTACCTGTTACAATAACCCTATTATTGTAAACTAGAATAAGAACCTACAAATAGGGAAGGAAAAAGGTAATAGGAAAAACAGCCAATAAACCTCTAGGTAGGAAGACAGTACATCAAACTGCTTTGCAGGCAGCTGTTATTATACCCATAAAATGGGAACTCATAGTGTTTGAAATCTTTGAGTCTAAAGCTGGATGAGTGAAGGGAAATGCATATACCAGTGGGGTGGCCCAAAGAGGGGTAACTTATTACACTACAGAGGCCTCAACCCATATAGGAGTAGACAAGCCAGAGTGAACCCTGAAGTCCATAGACGCTTCAGGTGGAAGAGTGGGACAGAATGGCAAAGGGATGGGAGGAAATGTGAGGGAAGGGGGAGGGAGGGAAGCTGGGATGAATATTCAATATGCTTGTAAAAGTATAAAAATTAATAAAGTTAATTAATTAATGAATGCATTAATTAATTTTAAAAACCACTGAACCACAGACTAGATGGAAGTCTTTAATGGGATTCCAGAATCACTGGCCCAACTGTGGGAAGAGGGAGAGGAGAAAGAGAAAAGAAAAAGAGAAAGAGAAGAAGGGAGGAAAAAGAGAGTGGAAGAAGAGAATGGTGGGTTTTATATCAGGGTCTGGGGTAGGGTCAGGAGACAACTTCCCAGGACCCTAGTCCAGCCTGGAAGGGGTGCTCAGGATCAGTCTTTGATCTTGGAACCCTGCTAAAAGCACCTCTGGGGGAGGCTCAGCAGCCATCAAGCTGAAGCCAGAAATCCTAACAGTGATGTTGGTATGAATTATCTTTGTAAATTGTTGAAATGTAATTGAGAAGCATAAACAAAAATAAAACCTCATTGTGCCTCTATAGATTGGGTCTTTTATTCATTCAGCAACATGAAGAGTAACTGTAACACTCACTAAAAAGAAACTTGAATGTAAATGAATTAAATTTCCCAATCAATAAAGAGAGAGAGAAAGAGAGGTCAAATGGATAAAGGAAAGAAAAGAACAGAACATAATAGGCAAAATATATGTGACATACAAGAAACTCATTTAATAAATAAACATAACAGATGAAAAATGAAGAGATGAAAAAAACTATCATATAATGAGCATGTGTTCCTATTTTTGCATCAAGTAAAATATATTTTCTGTAAAAGATATTAAAAAGATAGAACAAAATCATAAGATGATAAAAGAATAATCTATAAGAAATAAAAATTGTAAGCATATGCATTCAGTGCTGGAGCACTTATTTTTTTTACATTTTTTATTATTATTTCCGCTCATACAAACTTAATAGGTAGACCAGTTCCCTCCCCCCTCTTCTTCCCCCCGAACCCCCTGCTCCCCCTCCCTCCCTCCCCATCTCCCAGTGCCTCCCCCCCAATTCCCAGAGAGTCCTTTATTGTGTATGCCTAACTCTCCTCTTGGTCCTCCTTTCCGATGACATACAAGGACCCAGTGGTATTTCCCTGAACCCTTTTTCGTGTTCCCCTTAAGCATAGGAACACTACTATGGCTGTCAATCCCTTGCCTCCAAGGATCTTGGTGCCTTTAGCCGATGTTAGACTTTCTGAGGTTAATAGTGTGATGGACATGGCGCAGGGCATGCAAAGTCCTATTATGATTGCTACAGCCCTAACTAGTGTGGAGACTCTTCAAATCATTGCTCCCCCCATCCTTTTGCTCTTACAATCTTACCGCCCCCTCTTCCGCAAATGTCCCTGAGCTTCAGGATGGGGGAGATTAGGCTGGCTTAGTTCTATGTGGATGATATAGTCTCTGAAGTTCTGGATTGTGGTTTGTTGATGTTCTTTTGCAGTTTTGCTGCTCCTGCAATGCCCTTCACTCCATCGTTATGGGCACTGTATGCTCCCCCCCCCCGGTCAGAGACAAAAAACTGTTAAACTGGAGTCTTGTTATAATAGCACATTCAAGGGTAGATGTAATAAAAGCAGGAAACGTCGGTGAGGGAGGGGTCAGTCACTCATTTGCAAAATGATCATTTTTCATCTGCCAGACTATATGTACTCCCCTTCTGGTGAGATCATACCCCCTCAGTTGTACATGATCAGGAACGAACGTCTGTGAACTTAACCAAGTGTCACATTACTTACTTGCATTCCTTGGAGGCCGATTTTCTCTGCTGTAACATGGTCCCCTCTGTTCTTGTGTCTGGTGTGGCCCTCCAACCCCATCCCTCCTGTTCACGATCCTTGCAATTACCGTATTACATAGGTTTACCCTTGAGTGTCTCAATGTGGGCTGGGTGAGTTTGGTACTAGGAGCCACCTATTAGGGAGTACACACGGCGCTTAACTTTCTGGGTTTGGGATACTTCACTTAATATAATTATTTCTAATGACATCCATTTCCCAGCAAATTCCAGTAATTCATCATTTTTGATGACTGAGTAGTACTCCATTGTATAGATGTACCACAGTTTCCTTATCCACTCGTCAACTGTTGGACATTTAGGTTGATTCCATGACTTTGCTATTGTAAACAGTGCTGCTATGAACATGGTCGTGCTTGTGCTATCAAGGCGAACCTCTGCTGCATGGGGGGTTATACACAAAAGTGGAATAGCAGGGTCATATGGTATTTCAATCTTTAATTTCTTTAAGAATCTCCAGATGGCTCGCCAGAATGGCTGTTTGAGCCTGCATTCGCACCAACAATGCAGCAGAGTTCCCCTCTCTCCACATCCTCTCCAGCACTTGTTGTTGTTTGTATTGTGTATTTTTGCCATCCTGACCGGGGTGAGATGATATCTCACGGAGGTTTTGATTTGCATTTCCCTGATGGCTAAAGAAGTGGAGCATTTTTTAAGATATTTTTTAGACACTTTAATGTCATCCCTGGTAAAATTTCTTTTAAGTTCCAGGGCCCATTTTTTAATTGGGCCATTGGTTTCCTTGCTGTTTAATTTTCTAAGTTCTTTGTGCACTCTGGACAGTAGAGCTCTATCAGATATGTGGTTAGTGAAGATTTTCTCCCATTCTGTGGGTTACCTTTGAGCTTGTGTGACAATCTCTTTATCTGAACAGAAGCTCTTTAATTTCACAAGATCCCAACTGTTGAGAGTTGGTAGCAGTGATTGTGCCATTGGATGTCTGTTTAGGAACTGTTGGCCTAGCCCAATCAGCTCCAGGGAGTTCCCTATCCTTTCAACTATGGTTTTTAAAGTCTCTGGCCTTAAATCAAGGTCCTTGATCCATTTGGCATTAAGTCTTGTACATGGTGACAAGTATGGGTCCAGCTTTAATCTTCTGCATGTGGAGATCCAGTTTTGCCAGCACCATTTGTTGAAGATGCTGTTCTTTTTCCATTGGATTCTTTGGGCCCCTTTGTCAAAGACCAAATGGCTGTATTTTTGTGGGCTTATATCTGGGTCATCAACCCTTATCCATTGATCTGTGTGTCTATTTTGGAGCCAGTACCAGGCTGTTTCTACAACTATGGATTTGTAGGATAGACTAAGGTTTGGTATGGTAATACCTCCAGCAGTGTTTTTGTTACTCAGGATTGTCTTTGCTATCCTGGGACTTTTGTGCCTCCATATGAATTTTGAGATTATTTGGTCAACTTCTTTGAAGAATTGCTTTGGGATTTTAATTGGTATAGCATTGAATTTGTATATTGCCTTTGGTAGGATGGTCATTTTTACAATGTTGATTCTGCCAATCCAGGAGCATGGGCAGTCTTTCCACCTTGTAATGTCTTCACCAATTTCTTTCTTTAGGGTTTTAAAGTTTTCATTGTAAAGGTCTTTTACCTCCTTGGTTAGGTTTATACCAAGGTATTTCATTTTTTTAGGGGCTACAATAAATGGGATTGTTTCTCTCAGGGCTTTTTCACTTCTTTCATTCTGGGCATATAGGAAGGCCTCTGATTTTTGCACATTTATTTTGTATCCTGCCACCCTGCTGAACTTCTCAATTAGTTCCAGGAGCTTCCTGGTGGAGTTTTTGGGATCACTCAGGTATAAGATCATGTCATCTGCAAATAGGGATAGCTTGACTTCTTCCTTGCCGATTTGAATCCCTCTTATGTCCCTTTCTTGTCTTATGGCTTCAGCTAAGACTTCAAGTACAATATTGAATAGAAGTGGTGAGAGTGGACAGCCTTGTCTAGTTCCTGATCGAAGTGGGAATGCTTCCCATTGTTCACCATTGAGCATAATCCTTGCTGTGGGCTTGTTGTATACAGCTTTTATTATATTGATAAAAGTTCCTTTCATTCCTACAGTCTCTAGCGTTTTGATCATAAAAGGCTGTTGGATCTTGTCAAAGGCTTTTTCTGCGTCTATCGAGAGTATCATGTGGTCTTGGACTTTGGACTGGTTTACATGATGAATTACATTTATTGATTTGCCTATGTTGAACCAACCTTGCGTGACGGGGATGAAGCCTACTTGGTCCCTGTGAATGATCTTTTTGATATGTTTTTGAATCCGATTTGCTAAGACTTTGTTGAGAATCTTTGCGTCTGTGTTCATCAGAGAGATCGGCCTATAGTTTTCTTTTTTAAGTGAATCTTTATTAGGTTTTGGGAGTAAGACGATATTAGCTTCATAGAAGGAATTTGGTAGTGTTCCTTCCTTTGCTATTTGATGGAACAGTTTAAGGAGTATTGGTGTTATTGACTCCTTAAATGTCTGGTAGAATTCTGTGCTGAATCCATCTGGGCCAGGACATTTTTTGGTGGGAAGATTCGAGATTACTTCTTCCATTTCCTTATATGTTATAGGGCCATTTAAGTAATTCACAACTTCCTGATCCAATTTAGGTAAGATATGTTTACTTAGAAATTCATCTATCTCTTGTGTGTTGTCAAACTTCACAGAGTATAAGTTTTTGAAATATGATGTTATAATTCTCTGGATTTCTTGGATATCAGTAGTGACTACTCCATGTTCATTTCTAATTTTGTTAATTTGGGTTTTCTCTCTCTTGCTTTTGATTAATTTAGCTAGGGGTGTGTCAATCTTATTGATTTTTTCAAAGAACCAGCTTTTTGACTGGTTGATTTTTTTCTATCGTTTTCTTAATCTTGATTTCAGAAATTTCTCCCCTTATCTTGGTAATCTCCTCTCTTCTACTACTTTTGGGATCAGATTGCTCTAGTGTCTCTAAAGCCTTAAGCTGCATCGTTAAGTTGTTTATTTCTGATGTTTCCATTTTTTTGATGTAGGCATTAAGAGCTATGAACTTACCTCTTAGGACAGCTTTCATTGTGTCCCAGAGATTTTGGTAAGTTGTATTTTCATTATCGTTCACTTTCAGGAAATCTTGAATTTCCTTTTTAATTTCTTCCTGAATCCAGTTCTCATTCAGCATCATATTGTTAAGTTTCCAGGAGTTAGTGTATTTTCTCTTGTTTGTTGTGTTGTGGATGTCCAGCTTTAGGCCGTGGTGGTCTGATAGGGCACAAGTTAGAATTTCAATTTTTTTGTATATGTGTAGATTTGTTTTGTGGCCCAATATGTGATCTATTTTGTAGAAAGTTCCGTGTGCTGCTGAGAAAAATGTGTATTCTTTTGTGCGTGGGTGAAAAGTTCGATAGAGATCTGTAAGGTCCATTTCTTTAAGGGTTTGATTAAGTTCCAAAGTGTCTCTGTTAAGCTTTTGACCTGTTGATCTATCCCATGTTGAGAGGGCAGTGTTGAAGTCCCCAAGAATTATCGTTTGGGGGTTGATTTCTTGCTTTAGACGCTGTAGGGTTTTCTTAATGAATGTGGAGGGGCCCATATTGGGTACATAAATGTTCAGTATTGTGAAGTCTTCCTGATGAATTGTACCTGTGACTAAAATGTAGTATCCATCTGTGTCTCTTATGATTTTCTTTGGTTTGAAGTCCACTTTGTCTGAAAGCATAATTGCTACCCCTCCTGTTTCCTGGTTCCATTAGCTTGCAAGATTTTGGACCAGCCTTTCATTCTTAGGATGTGCCTATCTTTTGTGGTGAGATGAGTTTCCTGAAGGCAGCAGATTGTTGGATTGTGGTTTTTAATCCAAGTTTGTAATCTGTGTCTCTTAATCGGCGAGTTAATACCATTGACATTTAATGTTTTAATGGAGAAATTCTTTTTAATTCTGGACATTTTTTATGTTTAGTAGATTTTGTAAGCATGTTGTTTGATATTTATGTTTTGGTGATATTATACTTCCCTTCTGTCCTCCTGGATATGCTTGTTCTTTTCTTCAAGCTTGAGTATCATTTCTAGGATTTTTTGAAGGCCTGGTTTGGTAGACATGTATCCCTTCAAGTTGTCTTTGTGCTGGAAAACTTTTCTTTCTCCCTCAATCATGACAGATAATTTTGCTGGGTATATCAGTCTGGGTTGGCATTTTTGCTCATTTAATACTTGAAGTATTTCTCTCCAAGCTCTTCTTGTTTTTACTGTTTCCATTGAGAAGTCATTTGTTATTCTAATAGGTTTACCTTTAAAAGTGAGTTGCTTTTTTTCTCTTGAAGCTCTCAGCACCTTTTCTTTGTCTTGAATGTGGAGTGTTTTTTTACTATTATTTGCCATGGCGATATTCTATTTTGGTCGTATCTGTTTGGAGTGCAAAATGCCTCTTGTATTTGGATAGGCCTCTCATTCTTTAGTTGTGGGAAGTTTTCATTTATGATGAATTGAAATATTTCCTCCGGTGTGGTATTTTGGGATTCTTGTTCTGGTATTCCATGAATGCGCATGTTAGGCTTCTTCAGGGTGTCCCATATTTCTTGGATGCTCCTCTCCAGTATCTTTTTGGCTTTAACAATCTCTTCCATTAAGCTGGTTAATTCTCCCACTTTGTCTTCAAGATCTGAAATTCTATTTTCTGCCTCATTTGTTCTGCTGATAAGACTCTCTGTTGAGTTTTGGGTTGAAGATAACTTGTCTTTTAGTTCCATTTTAAACTCTGCCTGAGACTTTTTTAATTGCTGCATACCTATTTTTGTTTCCTGAACTGTTTTTCTCAACTCCTCCAAGTGCCTATTGTGTTACTGTTCAAAGTGGTTGATACGGTTGTTTAACTCTTCTCGGATTTCTTCTTTCATAGTATTAATCATGGTAATGATCATACTCTGAAAGTCGTTATGTTGGGTCTGGCTTTCATGGCTATTTTCTGTGGATTTGTTCTCGTCGGGATCCCTCATTATGGGATGGATTCTTTTGGCAGGAGATTGGTCTTCTTGGGTTTTATTTCCCATGGATCTGCACTTTGACTTGTACATTGTTGTTTTGTTTTTTAGGACCTTTCAGTTTCTGTGTGTTTTTCACTGAATCGACGTAGTTGGTATTGTTATGCTTGCCAGTTATTACTAGTGCTTGCCTTGGATTGGGTATGTTTGTTATATCCTATATGAGGCTACTAGGCTGTTCGTATGTCAGTTAATTCAGGTTATGTTACCAGGGGGTGAATATTAGTTTGGTAGTGCACTTTTACGATTTAGTATCTTGGTGAAATGTAGGGGTGAGTGGTGTACTCCCTGGAGTTGTATGTTGTGGGGTGGTTGTATGAGAAAGTTGATCTATAGCATTGATACTTTAAAGGATCAGTAAGGTGAAAAGAAAAAGTTTACTTATCTTTGGGCTGGATGAGAAGAAACTCGCCCACATGATATAATGATTATAGTGGAGTCCAGCTGTATGGCCTGTGTTCCCTATGTTCCTTAGAATTTTGCTTGAGTTTCCTTTGGGCTCTATTGAATTCTGAGTAGCAGTGTGTCTTCTGTGGACCACGTGCGTAGGTCCCCGGTGGGCCAGAGAGGCAGAGGGTCTGATGTTGATGGCAGAATTCTTCACCTGCGACCTGGGGAGTGGGGGTGGAGGCCCGCGGGGGCTGGAGGGTGAGAGGGGCTGGGGTCCAGGGCGGGGCCTAGGTGCTGCTGGCCCGGCGGCTCCGGGGTGGGGGGCGGGGCTGGGCTGGGCTCTTTTGCTCGCTGGCTCAATGGGAGAATTCTTCACCTATGACCTAGGGGGGTAGCGAGGTGCACGGGGCGGGAGGATGCGAGGGGCTTGGGTCCGGGCCGGGGCCCAGGCTAAGCCGGAGTCTGCCTGGGTGCTCGGCGCCGGGACGCGTGGGGCTCCGGAGTGGTCGGGCTGGGATGGGCTCTCTCTCTCTCTCTCTCTCTCTCTCTCTCTCACTCACTCACCTTGGGCAGTGGGCAGCGGGCGGGGGCGGGGGCGGGGCGGCGCGGAGGGGGCTGGGGTCGTCTGGGCCGGGGCGCAGGGCCAGGCCAGAGTCGGCCTGGGTGCTCGGCGCCGGGACGCGTGGGGCTCCGGGGTGGTCGGGCTGGACTCGTGGAGCACTTATTTAAAGCAAACACTATATCTATATCTATATCTATATATACAGTATAGTAATAGTTGTGAATGACAGTGCTCTACTTATATCGATGGACAGCTGACCATTCTAAATACCCATAAAAAAAGAAAAAAGACAAAAAAAGAGAAACATTGGCATTAAGCTAAATTTTATGCCATTTAGACCTAATATACATTCACCAAACATTTCAACTCATAGCTAAAAATATATTTCCTTTTCATCTGGAACATTCTCCAGAACAGATTACATATTAGGCTAGAAAGCAAGTTTTTAAAAATTAAGTCATATCACATATCTTTACTGACCATATAATGAAACATAACTAGAAATGAACAGCAAAAGGAACTGTTAACTGTTAGTAGTCCAAGTAAGAAACTAAATGGGAAAAACTTTAGAATTTCCTAAAATAAATGAATATGAAAATGCCAGGTCATGTGATGTACAGTGACAACAGTATTGAAAAGGAATTTTATAGTGATAAGTGTCTGTATCAAAATAAGAAAGGATTTCAAATAGTCATATAATTCAAGGGATTAGAAAAGTCCATTCAAAGATAATCAGTATTTATCAAAACATTAAGATGAAAGAGAGAAACTAAATAAATATAATCATCTTAAAATGAAAACATTATGTTTGACACCTCAGAAATGCAAGGGTATACCTGAAACTATTATAAATTAACTCTATGATAACCTAAAAGAAATGATAATTTTCTGAACACATATAACCTACTAAGCTTGAACAATGGAGACATGGAAAAACTAACAATGAGCTAAAAATTGAACCAATAATAAAAAGATTCTCAACCAAGAGAAGACCAGGGTCTGAAGACTTCATGGTTGAATTTGAAGAAATAACTAATGTAAAACGAGAAAAGAAACTCTACCAGCAATTTTATCCTACGTTCATTATATCTCACTGCTACTCAAGAATATCTGCTTATTTTTGCATATATACTGATTATCTGGATTTTTTTTCTTACAAATAGATGACTTTATTCTGGGCCAGCATTGCAATGGAGGTGGAACAGTAGCTATTTAATTTTTTAAATTTTTGTTGAAAGCAAAACTCTGCTTCTTCACTTAAATCTCAAACACATGAGGTTAAAAAAAAATCATTGAGAATTTTGTTGTAGTTGTTTTAGTTACTCTTACCTGTGGGGCAACAGAGAGTGGAGAGGAGTGGCAAAAGTTGCAACATCATACCCTCCTGATGTCCTCTGCCTGCAACAGAGCAGCAGCAGTAGCAATGCTGAGGATGCCCAGGAATGTTCCAGCGACTTCTGCAACAATGGCAGCTACTTGAGTTCCAGGAGCGAAGGTTTTCATTTGAGATGAGGTTTACAAAGCTTTCAGGACAGAATTATCTCTGTTATATTTTGTAAGTTTCCAAGAAATGACAATGAAGGATTATAACTAGCATCTAAGAATAATTTTTTTTACCTTCTCCACTCTTATGAAAGCAGTGTAATATTAAAAAGTCCCAACTCTTGGTGAACATGCGCAGAGACTTTTTGAGTAGATTTGCACTGTTAGAAAAATATTTTCTGAATCATAAGTATGGCCTCTAGTCCAGATGAGAACATACCTGTGACAGTGAGTGTCATCCTCTTACTATACTGGGCACTCAGGCCATTGTCAGCTTCACAGGAGTAGTTTCCAGCATTTTCTGTGTCCATGAAGACTTTGAAAGACATTCCTCATCCAAAGGAAGCTGAGCTGCTTCCCAAGGCAGCATCCTTGTGATAGAACCAGTACAGGAGCTTGTGTTGGCCTCCCAATGAAGCTCCGAGATATCACCCACCACAGTCTGTGGTTCAGAGGCTTTCAGGGTGAGCACAGGGTGGGATACTGGAATTGGAAGACAAAGGTAGTTCATTGGCAATTTGTGTACATATTCAATAAAATTTAACAAAGGGACATACAGCAAATTTATAGCAGAAGGAGCCCTGGATTCAGGGAAACATAGAACTGAATTCTGTCTTTGGCATTTATTAGTTCCGTCATCTTGATTTTAAGGACCTTTTAACTTTTTTCTTCTCTAAAATTGAGTGAAAAATAGTAATATAATTTTGTTATAATAAGTAAAATGTATATAAACTGTTCAGTAAATATGAGTATGATAGTTAATCTTCCTTGTCAAATAGATTGGATTTGGGTAGGAAATACGCTTCTGGGCATGTTTTTGAGGGTGTTTCCAGGAGATGTAACTAAGGTGGGAAAACCGATCCATAATGTGAGTGTGCCATCCCATGAACTGGGTCTAGTTTGAAAAAAAGGGGGCATAAGAAAAAGCATGTACATCAGCATTCAATTCTTTCTGGTTTCTAAGCCCAATATGATCAGCTGCGCTATGCTCAGGCCACCTTGATTTCTCTGCCATGAATCATTACACTACTAGCCAAAATAAGGCCTTCCTTCCTTAAGTCAAGTATTTTGGCCACAGAAGAAAATAATCAATATAGTAAGCTATTATTATTGCTAGAAATAACTAAAATTGAGGGTTCTTCTCCATCTTAACTCTAAGACCAAGATTTGCCTAAATTAGGACTTTCTTATTCCCCTTCCAGTTGTATCGCTTCATTTCTTAACTTAGTAATTAGCACTAACTTCCACACCCACCCATTTATCATTGTTATATATCCATAAGAGAATGTAAATTTCATAGAAAAGGGACTTAACGGTTCTTTTCTGTATTTATAAATGTTAGAAGTTTACATGGCATGTAATAATTGCTCAATAATTTGTGACTAAGTATATGGCTGATTTATTCCATATTGGAAAAAAATATCCAGAGGCAGCAGTAGCAAAACATGTTTTCTGTTTTAATTGATTATATAGATTTAGGCCTTTGGGCTTGGAGCCCGTGCAGGGCACTGAGCTCTTGGTTGGGCCTTGGCCACTCCCTTACGCTCTGGGACACCAGCAGACATTGACTAACAGATTTCCCCTCTCTCATCGGGACAGGTGGTAAGTGTGTCAGTGGCAGACCCTTGGCCACGACCCCAAGGCTCTGGGTCATCAACATGCTGTAGCCAGTCAGAGTTCCTTAAGGGGTCAAGGCTTGGGCAGGCCAATGGGTGTCTGGCTAGTCTTAAGCCACTCCCCTAAACTCTGGAACAACAGCAGGTTTTGGGAAAATGGATTTCCTCTCTCCTGGGGACCAGTGCATGGCAGCTTTAACCAATACCCGACATCAGTCAACCAAGAGTAGAACATTCAAAATTTTAACAGAGTACACAGGTACCACAAACGCAGGACCAGAGCACCAAACCTTGCTACTGAGGACCCTAAAGCTCCTTCCATCAAACAGATGAGAATCTTCATACCCAACCCTAAGATAAGTAGCCCTTTATACTTTCCTTATCATCTCAGTTGACAATCAATTCTGCTTCAGGCCTCTGTACAACACCTAAAATCCCACACACCTACACTTTAGGGCATTAACTATTCACCCTCATAAACTTGGAAGGAACTAACAGTTGCCATAGTACTCTAAGCTCTGGCCCCTGATTACGGAACCCACCCTATTTCATCATATAAAGCTGATCTAATACTTAACTCAAACCACACATAACAACTTTGAAACCCAATCCCAAACATCCAGGCAAATCTAGACCTAAACTCTGTCACCCCTAGAACTAGAGTAAGGCTTTCACATTTTTTTTGGTAGCATATTGCCTTACCCATGAAATACCACTTAGGTAAACAGTAGAAAAGCAGTTCAAGTGCAGCAATTCTGTATGACTCAAAACAGTCATAAACATGCACCAAGAAAAACTCTAGAAATCAAACAAAAATGACCAAGTTACACTGTGAATCCACAAAAAAACAACAAAAGCCACAGCAACAACTCCCCCAGAAGAAATGCTGATCATATAGCAATGGATCCCTGTGAGAATAACTCCTCGGATACTAATCAAGAATTCAATAACCAAGGCAAGAATTTTCAAAGCTGATTTTTACCATGATGATAACAATGAAAGAGGAAATCTGAGAGGAGTTAAATAGTACACAACCAATATGAACAAGAACACAACAGGCACCTAGATGAAATGAAAAAGGTAGCAAGAGTAGGGAAAGGAGGGCCCCACCAGAAACAAGAAGAGAGGGGATCATGCTACAGCAGAGAAAATAGGCCACCATCAAGGACTGCAAGTAAGTAGTGAGACACCTGGTTGGGCTCGCAAACTCTCCTTCCTGGTCACTTGCGTCTGATGGGGTATGATCTCACCAGAAAGGGAGGGCATAGAGTCTGGCAGATAGAAGGTAACCATCCTGCAAATGGGAGACTGACACCCCCCCAGCGGTCTCCTACTCTTATTACATCTACCCTTGAATGTGCTCTTATAACAAGACTCCAGTTTAACAGCATTTTATCTCTGGCCAGGGGGTGACATCCAATACCCATCAGGATGGAGCCAAAGGCGGTGCAGGAGCAGCAAAACTGAAAAAAAAAATCAAAAATCAACAAACCATAATTCGGAAAATCAGAGACTCTATCTACATCAACCACCTGGAACCAGGCCAGCCTAATCTTTTCCCATCCTAAAGCTCAGGGAAATTTGTGGAAGAGGGGGCGATAAGCTTGTAAGAGCTTAAAGATGGGGAGGAGCAACTATATGCAAGATATTCCATACAAGTTAGGGCTGAAATAATCATAACAGGACTTTGCATGACCTGCACAATTACCAACATATCATTGAACCCCCAAAGTCTAGCATGGATCACAGGCATTAGGATTCTTAGAGGCAAGGGATTAACAGCCATAATAGTGTTCCTATACTACAGGGGAACACAAAAAAGAGCTCTAGGCAAAGCTACTGTGTCCTTACACCTCATCAGAGAGGAGGACCCAGAGGGAAATTTGACATGCACACTAAAGGATGCTCCAGGAATGGGGGAAGAGGGAGCACTGGGAGAAAGAGAGGGAGGGGGGAAATGAAAGGGAAAAGGGGGAAGGGAGCAAGGGGATCCAGGGAGAGTTGGAGGGAGGGAGGGAAATGGGGTACTTATCAACTTTGTATGAGTGGAAGAGATAAATTTAAAAAAAAGAAATAGACACAGTCCTTCATCGGCTGTTTCACACTGGCTATACTTTCCTCTTCTAATCAGCAGAAATACAGTCTCCAACTTTGTTTTCATTACTACTTGTCCTTCTCCAGAGCGGAGTCTGACAGATCAGGGTCACTGGACTCCCCCCTCCCCCAACAGGCTGAGAGTGCCTGACTGCCAGCATAAGAGTTAGAAATGCCTCTGGAAAGAACAAACACAATCCTCATGTCAGTGTGGCTCAGAACTTCTAAAAAGGTGAACCCTTAGCAACAGCTGCAAGAGATGGAGAACTCAGACAGGTGGGACCATCTCTTTTCCACAGCTGAGCTATGAGGCTTTTCCTGAAATCTCCATGTAAAGCACACTTTCCTAGTGCCTTGTATACTTCGCTTACAAAATTTGTAGCACAGTAGAATTTAAGTTACCTTGTACCTGGATCTTTAGAAGTTTTTAAAATTACTTCCCATGGAACTCCCAAAAATTTCATATAAGCAATACAATGATAGTTCCCATCATTCAATACTGAGTTTAGTTAGGTGGTGTGTGCTTTGACTGTTGGGAAGTTGTTCTTCATCTTTGTAGTAAATCTTTTTGCTTGTGTCCTCTTCTTTCCTTCACATCTTAGCAACATACTGTCTCCTTCAAAGACAGGGTATGAAGCCTGGAGGATCAGCCAGTCTGCAGAGAGAACACTCATTTACTCCCATGGTTCCTTTGCTTTCATTTCTGCCCATGAGAAATGAACTTCAGTTCTGTACATTACACCAGCAAATGGCATTCATTCTAGATTTTTCCTTGCTCTGGTAAACTAATGTCCTTAAATATTCCCTGAGAAATCCCTACATTTAAAGTAGCTGTCTCCTAGTGAAGATACTTGTCAGGATGGAGATAAGGCTGCTACCCTTTCTGCTTATTCTTACTGCTAGGGTCAGCTGATCACACATTTTCATGCCTGTGTTCCCCAAAATAACCAGTTCTCAGGTGTCCTGCCTAGTTGCTTGGCTTAGAAACATCCCCCTTTTTTTCCTCACCAGATGGAAATTTCACATGTGAGAATCCTGGAGTTTTGCATTGATAATACTCAAAATTTTTTATTGACACATTTTCAAGATGTCATGTTCAACAATTTTCTTGTAAAACCAAGATGTATTTCCCTGGGCTGGGGAGTCAGAACCCATGCAAGTTAGAATAATGATTTCTCCTTTGAAGGTTATGGACCATGGAGAATGGAGCAGGAGCACAGCTCTCAGGGTTTTCTCTAAAGAGGAAATAGAAAGATAAAGGGAGCTGAATGGAGTACAGGGGTAAGGAAAGGAAGGGGTAGACTCTGAATAAGAAGAATCTACCTTTACAGCTGGGAATTTTCCTGCGAACAAAATTGGGAATGCAACAGAAAGAACTGGAGAACGTGCCTAGAACAGAATCTATATCTCCTCCTCTGGGACATGGACAAGAGAGAGTCATCAATAAGAGGTTTCAGGTTCTTGATGTGGGCTCTGAAAACCTCAGGGAACATGCTTTGTTGTTTGGGCAAGCACTGTGGAGTGCCCCTGTCGAGGTAAAGGTGAACCTGGCATGTGCCTTCCTTTGAAGCAGTTTCCACACTGCAGAGGAATCACTCCCATCTTGACTATTAACATTTAATAAACTTTTTAATGCTATCATTGCTTTCAAACCTTGCTTAATTGAAGGTTCTCTTGAGAAAGCATTTTTCCTTCACTCTCCATGTGAGTAGAACATAATGAGTAATTACAGAGTTAAGGAGGATGGGTAACTTGAGAAATTAGCCTTGTGATGGATGGGCCTGGATTAGGTGTGACACTGGCACCATTTCCTTGAAGAGGTTTACTACAGAGTTTTCCTCTGTGAACAGGAGCGGCTTCTACCTCCTTCAGTGGTGGCACTATTTTGTGTTTAAAAAGGAAAAGTCTTAGGGGAAGAGATCAGATCTAAGATTCTCTCAACATGTGCTACCTACCTCTTCCCTTGCTTCTGCAAATGATTCTCTCTCTCTAGACTCAGGGAATCTTGTGATGAGGAAAGAATGAAAACCTGACAAATCTGATGGAGGTCTGCTTGCCCATATAGTGATAGGTGTGACACCAGAACAGCGATATCCCTTACTTTGATATAGGTCCTTGTTGCCATCTTTCACCAAGGATTGGGATGGGCTATGGTGACCAACAGGACCACTGCTCAGAGCCTAAGAAAAATAGAGAGAAGAGGAAACTTACCCAATTGTTCTCTTCTGTGAGTTGAGAGGAAGATTAAGATTCAGAAATTAGCACAGAGCAGTGTCTCAAATCTCTTCCACCAGATGATCTATGAGAGAGTTCCTATATATCTAACACCAAATCCTCACTTTTTCCTCAGCAGTCTATTCTCCCATTTTTACCACCAAGAACCCCTAAATGTGTGATTAATTTTACCAGCATGCAGTGACCTGTGTCTACCATAATTACACATGCTCAGCCACTTTACAGTTTATTCCCTACCTAAATGGTTGGTCCTGTCAGCATTTCTTGGGCTTCCCCACTTTCTTTCTACTTTGTAATCTGTGTTTTAAAAAAATCAAGAAATAAGTCATGTTACCCAGTAGTCCTTCCCTTCACTATCCTTGACTATGGAAGTCAACATGATCTAAAAAATTATGTAATCTGGAACTATAAGAAAAAAGAATGCAGAATTGTGGTTTCACAGAAATAACGGGTTACTTTCTATACAATGAAAGGACATTGGCAAGAAATGAAAAGAAACCCATTTGTCCTTTTTTTATATTTTGTTTATTTTCTGTGTGTGTGTGTGTGTGTGTGTGTGTGTGTGTGTGTGTGTGTGTGTTTGTGTCAGAGGGCACTGTGTGTCCCTGTGGAGGATCAAAGGTGACTTCCAGAATCATCCTGGATTCCTTCTACCTCCTTCTTGCTTCCTTCTGGGGTTTCCCAGGCTCCGCCCACCAAAGTAGGAAGTGCAGGCCACAGTCGAATCTGTCTGCCATCTCTCCAGCCTCCATTTGTCTTATTCTTATGGCTTCAGAGACTTTTTGTTTATCTGGGGGAGGGTATGTCAGCTCTTTTGGTTGTTTGGGGGAAGCATGTCATCTATTTTCTATCTCTTGCCAGCTGTCTGGCCAGTGTAGTAGGAGAGGCAGAGATTCTCAATTTTTCCTCAAGTTGATGTTAGAAACTAAGGCCACTGCCCCCAGCCTAGCCCATGTACTCACCCAAGATTATCATCATTATCTTTATCATCATCAGCCACAGGAAAATGAGGACTGGGTCCAATAATAATGAGGGATGCCTGTCTAACTAAAAGACAGGCTCATCTCCTATGGAAGAAGGGAGATGAGAGGCTCCTACTTGGTTAAAACATGAAAAATTAGAAAAGAAGAAGTAGAAGAACTTGTGTCATATCTGGCCTCAACCTCTGAAGACAGAAGCATGGATGTCCTCCTGGGCAACACTGGTGTTTTAGCCCTGAAAGCTACACAACGGGTGATGAGAATCGTCTTCTGGGGCTTCAGACCTATGTGGAGAAGCAGTTCTAAAGAATATACCTCAGAGGGATGTGCTTGAGCTTTTTGATAATGTTCAGCCATAATCCACTCACATTCAAAAAACTTGATCTTCATTTCTCAAATGGAAAATCCCTTCATACTGCCTCAATTTGTAGCCTCTGTTTCCAGACATGTTTACTGGTACCATGTTCTACTACATGTTGTGGTACATATCACATGTCATTAAGGTACAGATTTTTTTTAAAAAGCCTCATTCACTTTCATGTAAATTGGTGCTATGCTTCTGAACAGGAAACAAGAATATATTTTCAGGCTAATGAGTGAAAAAGTCTCTAAAAGTTCCTCCATACAAACAGAAACCTCTACTTCTAAAATCCAACACCTTCTTTAAAAGCCTTTCCTTGCCTGGGATCAGTGAAATGCCACCCATTATTCTCCATTTCAGGTCCTTTATGTTTCTTTCAGACTGCTCATCACAATTGCTGTTTTCTCTGTGTTCTTGCTGCTTTTGTGTCTTTTCCCCAGTAACACATTTACCTAAGTCTGTGCTTTTCTTTCATGAGGCATGAGGCACCCTGGACCAGTGCTTTCCACCTTTCTTTTTATGATCACTATTCTGCAAAGTTTTGAGATAATACCTTTCTCCTTGAAATTTCACTGATGTATTCATCTTCTTAAGTACTGTGCATTTAAGGGGTAATTAAAGAGAACAAGAGTCTTTTTACTTTCCCAAAAATCAAATTTTTTGCCTCCTTGAGGATGATGCCACCCTTGTTGGAATGAAGACATAAAGACAGACCCTTTACAACAAGCTAAATGCTGAAACAGAAAATTGTAGCCATAGCCATTAAAGGATACCCTTACATAAGTGGGAGATTTATTATTGATTCCCCTACAGATAGCATGGCATAGCAATCAGCGTAAGGGAGAGTCAGCTGAATAGAGATAGCTTTGAGATGTAGTTATAAAATAAGATTAATTCTACACATAAATGTAAACTCGTTTGATGATCAAAGGTGAGGACACTGATAATTACTACTAACAGTGGTTTTCTGTAGTTGGAAAGAGATCTTTGTAAAGTGACCTTTTGAATTTTACTGTCCATCTAAGACTAAATCACATCTCCATTTTTTCTTCAGTAAAGCAGCAGCTGTGCTATAGTCACATCACAATCCTAGCACCTTGCAGTGCCTGACATTCAAATAAAACACAATGTAACTACTTAGCTTGAAATTCAGCTAGAAAATAATTTTTATTATGAAGGAAAGGAAAAAGGAAAAGCAAAAATGAGAAGAGACATCTACAGATCATATTGATCTTTACTGAAGTCAGCGAGGATATCTGGTGACAGGTTTACAGAGTTTTAATGACAGTGTGCTTGGGAGCTGCGCTGGACATATTTGGATCCTGAAGATAGACTTGGAGGATGGGTCATTAGATTTCTGTGTCCCTCTTCTCAATCTGGCCACAGGTTCAGTTGTCTGAACCTGGCTTCTTGAGGTCCAGTAGCAAAATATACTAATATTGAGCTATGTCAAGATCATAGAAATTTAACTCTTGTATTTGTACCCAATACTCATAGCATTATGATTACAGTGTGTGATCTTAGAGGGTAGTGTCTGTTCATGATGTGTTTTTTCACAGACCAGTGGCTCTTTCTGTAAAAGGGTGACTTTACCTTTTGAGTGAAATAAGTAAAAGACCTGATGTGAGCCTTTAAAAATCCATGAAGGATTTGGTTGGCACAGACAAATGAGCCAAAATCCATCTTCAGGCAGTTGGCTCATGAGAGATTGAAAGAAACGTGGAGGTTGTGTGGTGGCTTCACAAAAACTACTCTTTCAAGCTAGCCATAGTTCAAGCCTTTGTAATTTTGTTGACTGGGATCATGTCTTGGGGCTAATAAAGTTTGCTATGTGCTACAAAGAAAACATCAGAAATCTAGCTCAAAAAATGGTTAGTGCAAACCTCAAAAGTCTGTTTCTATGTCCCCACTCAAAATTCCACTCTACATGAAGGTTCAAGGATTGAACTAGAGGATCTGCTATTGCATTTATGTATTGTTCTCCTGTAAGTGTAGGCCTGCCACCCAACACATCGACAAATCCCAGGAAATGAATCTTAAAGGTGTGATTTTTTTCAGAGAGGCTGAAATCTGGAAAGAGTGGTACTATTACCCTAAAGATCTGTCTTACATGTTATCATTAGCCAGTAGATTATATAGAGAGGGGAAATAAAGGTAGTAAGTCAATTCAAAATTTAGGCTCATCATCTCATGTGGGTCTTGTATCTGAGAATCAGTTTTGCTTTATTTTCATGTCTGTCTATCTTTCTGTCTCTGTCTCTGTCTCTGTCTCTGTCTGTCTCTCTCTCTCTCTCTCTCGGGAGTATTCTCAAATGCCAAGTCCATAGTACCTTATATTCCTTCTCAGCTGCCAATTTGTATGGCATCAAGACCCAAGATTAACTCAGAAAAAAATTGTTAAGTGTGGTGGTGTTTCTACAAAATGAAGTGCAAATGTGCTTTTATGATATAAAACAGGCAGTGTCTATATTTTTACCTCCATCAGTTTTGGTTTGAGTGTGAAAAATACTTAAAGACTTCATGAAAAACCTTGAAAATTGTACAATTATTTCAGGCGGTCAAGCAAGTCTTGCCCAGGTCCACCAGATATGTCACTGATAAATCTATGTAATTCAAAAGTACTGGTTCTCACCAGATTCTTTTGGACACAGGATTCAAAAACATATATCTCAGTGTCATTTCAGGAATACAATGAACTATGTTTCATTGCTGGAAATAAATTGGAGCAGGTGAAATAATCCCTAGGAGCCACACTACTGAGGTTATACCGATTCAAACATGGAGACACTCTTCCACCTTGTTTTCTCAGTATCATTTAAAAGATTGTCACCAGATGTGAGGTGCACTTCTGTCAATGAGGAAGTGAAATCAGAGAGGGTTTGAATAATTAAGTGGAAAAGAAAGTCACTAGACAAGTAGTTCCCATCCATTTTAATGATCACCATTGCTATCATTAACTTGTACTGAGAGATATCTTACAACAGAGCCAAAATTTGAAGGCTTTGAGTCAATTAATCTTTATAGCTATTGTTTTTGGGTTTGATGTATTTTCGTTTTCCAGTTCCCTAAAGTGAGCTTACTTATCTCAATCTTTCTGATTTTTTAAATGTAAGCATTTATAGCTATGAACTTAGCTGTTAGGACTGCTTTCATTGTTTCTCATAGGTTTCAATAAGTTGTCTTTTAATGTCCATATGTGTCTAGGAGTTTTTTATTTCCTTCTTGATTTTTTAGTGATGCAATTATCATTTAGTAGTATCTTGTTAAATCTCCATAACTATTTATGATTTCTGCAATTTCTCTTGCTGTTGACTTTTACTTTTATTCCTTTTGTGGTCAGATCGACTACAAGAAGTTACTTCTATTTCTCTATTTATTGGGACTTGCTTTGTGTCTTTCCATATCATCTTTTTAGAGAAACATTTTTCGTCTGCTGAGAAGAATGTAAGTCTTCAGTGTTTTAATGGAATGTCCATATTCAGATGTCGGTTGTATCTGACCTACAGTATAATTTCACCAGATACTTCTTTATTTTTGTTAAGATGACAAGTCTATTGGTGAGAGTGGGGTAGTGAAGTCACCCACTACTATGTGTTGAAATTAATCTGTGAGTTTTTCTAGTAGTATTTGTTTCTTAAATTTGGATACACCTGAGTTAGGGTGTTTATGTTAGAATTATAGTGTCCTATTGCCTGGTTTTCCACTTAATCAAAATGTTCTCTTTCATTTCTTCTGACTACTTTTGCTTTAAAATGTGCTGCTCCCTAATACAACCATTCTGGTGGATAAGGTCAGAGCATTGTTCTATGGAAACAATTTCTGGGAAAGGATATGGCATTAATATACGGGAACTGTCAGGCCTTGGTGTATCTCTGCCCCGTTGGGGACCTAAAGCCTGCTCTCTGGGGAATATCACAGTAACGCCCTGGGCAGGTGCTAGGATTTCCTCCCTAGATAATTTAAGTTTTGTCTCTGGCAAGAGGAATTCTTCTGGGAATTGGGTGTGCCTTTTACCTGTCCTTAGGTTTAGAGAAAAAGCTTGCTTTTAACTTTAAATCAAATTGTAAATAGAGATTTGACTCACAATAAGTAGACTTGCTAGCCAGAATGTGTATACTGATCTTAAAGAAATTAGAGAACAACTTCTACAGACTTAAAACATAGGTGAGTAAAATTCCCACCTATGAACTAACTCAGAAATTCCAGAAGTATATGACTATGCTATCTGTTCAGTAGAACTTTAAAAGGAATAGTGATGCCGCTCTTACCCTGGCTGAAGGCCAAGGAAGAGACCATCATGCCAGACAGTCTAGATGCCAAGACTGCCCCTGGAGATGGTATTTGCAATCCGAATTGGGAGAATCCATGTCGGTAGCAAAGGGGGCTGTGTCTTTCCCTTCCCCAAACAGCACTCTTATGGGAAATCACAGAGATGGACCATCGGAGTGCACCAACACCAATGATCGCCTCCACCGGAAAGAGACACCCTTGGGGAAATGGGGCCCGACAATATGGACCCCAGGTTTGGAGAATGCGTGGTTCACAGATGGGTCATCTATCTGATGGCAATATACTTCTGGAATTCCTCAAAGGGAGACATAAGCGACCTTACTATTAAAGGAGCTCAATCCTCCTCTGTGTATTTTAAAAATGCAGTCTCTGTTAAAACAATGTGGGCTCAGCCCCATGGCTATCCGGTGAAGCATTATAGATTAGATAGAATTGAAAAAACTGGGAGAATAGAATCTGTTTGTGTCTTTTCCCTCAAACAATGGGTTAGCTACTTAGAAAAAAAAAATGTTTATTCTTACTGAGCATAGGAGACTGGGAGGGTCTGTGTTTGCTTTCCTCTGTTTGCAGGTACAGGGACACATTCTTTGCCCTAAAATTTTCTAGTATAAAGCTGTTACTAAGTTTCAATAAAGTGGGTTCAGATTCACTCAGCCTAGAGAGTTGCATGTTCTGTTCCCCATTTCCGCCCAACCCTTACCTCACCCGGTCTGGGGGAGCCCTGGTCTTGAGGCCGCAACTCTTTTATAGATCTTGTAATGCAACGACTGTTGTTTCCTTGTTCCATTTGATTACTATGCTGGTGGATGTTGTCCATAATCTTTCTGTTTCTCTAGTCATTTTAATTGTGATATTTAAAAAAGTAAATTCTTTCTTTTTATTTATTTGCAAACAAACCGGGTTTGTCACTTTGCTCCCCCCAATATTCTCTCCCATCCTTCCCATCCACAAACCCTTCTCCCATCCTCCCTTCCCTTCATCCATCCTATTCAGTCCCACCTCCACTTTTTTCAATGTTTTTTCTTAGCATCTATGTAAAAAATCAATTGACTATAAGAGTATGAGCTCATGTTGGTTCTTCAGTTCTTAACCATTGACGTATGTGTCTATTTAGGAGCCAATACCATACTGCTTTTATTACTACGGATTTGTACTATAGATTAGGGTCTGATATGGCGATACCTCCAGCAGAATTTTCATTACTTAGAATTGTTTTTGTGATTCTGAGACTTTTGAGATTGTTTTGTCAATTTCTATGAATAATTGCCCAGGAATTTTGATTGGTATTGCATTGAATCTTTTTATTACTTTTATAAGATGGTCATTTTTATGATGTTAATTCTACTGATTCAGGAGCTTGGGAAGTCTTTCTACCTTCTGGTGTCTTCTGAAATTTCTTTCTTTAGGGTTTTAAAGTTTCTATTATACAGGTCTCTCAGTTCTTTGGTTAGACTTATACCAAGGTATTTCAATTTTTTTAGGGGCTATGGTAAATGGAATTGATTCACTTAGGACTTTCTCACTTTTTTCATCCTTGATATATAAGAAAGCTACTGATTTTTGAACAATATTTTTGTAACCTGTCACTCTTCTAAACGTATTTATTAGTTCTAGGAGGTTCCTCGTGGAGTTTTTGGGGTCTCTTAGGTATAGGATCATGACATCTGCAAATAGGGATATCTTGACTTTTTTTCCTATTTGTGTCCCTTTTATCTCCCTCTTTGTCTTATGGCTCTAGCTAAGACTTCAGGTCTAATATTGAATAGAAATGGTAAGAATGGAGAATCTTTCCTAGTTCACTATCAAAGTGGAAAATCTTCACATTTTCCCCATTTTTAATAATCCTTGCTATGGGCTTATTATATATGGCCTTTATTATGTTGATAGTCAGATAAAGTATGGGTTGTAATTTCAACTTTCCTATATATGTGGAGGCTTGTTTTGTGGTTTGATATGTGCTATATTTTGGAGAAAGTTCCATGATTCCTTGGTGTTAGGATGGAAAGTTCAATAGAGGTCAATCAGGTCCATTTGGGTTATGGCTTGAGTCATCTTTAGTGTGTCTCTGTTCAATTTTTGGCCTATTCACCTATCCATTGATGAGCATGGGGTACTGAAATCACCTATTATTATTTTGTTTGGGTTGATTTATTGCTTTAGACATTGTTGTGTTTGTTTAATAGATATGGATGAGCCTATCTTGGGTGTGTACATGTTCAGAATTGTGAAGTCTTCTTGATGAGTTGTCCCTTTGACTAATAGGTAGTATTCTTTGGTGTCTCTTATGATTTGTTTTCATTTGAAATCTATTTTGTCTGATACTAGAATGGCTTGTCCTGCTTGTTTCCTTGTTCTGTTAGCTTGAAGTACCTTTGACCAGATTTTCACTCTGAGATAATGTGCATGTTTCATGGTAAGACGTTTTCCATGAAGGCAACAGATAAATGGGATGTGGTCTTTAATACATGCTTGTAGCCTATATCTCTCGATTAAAGAATTGACATTTAAGGCTATAATTGAGAAATGTTTGGTGATTCCTGTCATTTTCTGAATTTGTGGTTTTTTACATGTGTGTTTCTTTGCTTATTAGTTATTATTCAAATAAGTTCACCTTTAAATGTGAATTAATTTTCCTCAATTTAAGCTCTCAAAATGTTCTCTTTTCTTGTATCTGCAGTGTTTTGAGCATTATTTGCCCTATTTGATCACATCTCTTTGGTGTGTGGGTATGCATTTGAATAGTGGTCTCTTTCCTTAGATTTGGGAAATTTTCATTTATGATAGAATAAAAAAAATCTCTTCTGGTATGTATTTTTGGGTTTCTTGTTCTGGGATTCCATGAATGTGCTGGGCTTCTTCAGGATGTTGCATAGTTCCTGAATATTCCTCTTAAATACATTTTTTATCTTTTTCAGCCTCTTTAATGGAACACTTTTGTGCCATCTTTTCTTTTAGTTCTGATATTCTATTTTCTGCTTCATAAGTTCTATTGGTAAGACTCTCTGTTGAGTTTTGGATTGTCCTTAGCTTATTTGTAATCTCAAGTTTAATTCTCCACACGAGATTTTTCAATTGTTCTATGCTTAGTTTTGTTTCTTCAGTTGCCTTTTTCAGCTCATCCAAGTACCTAATTTTATCCTGTCCATACTTGCTTATGTGGTTATTCAATTCCTTTAACTGTTCCTCTTGCAATAATTTGATCATATTAGTAATCAAACTTTGAAAAATCATTATCTTGGTTGTTGGCTTCTTGGTTAGTATCCAAGAATTTATTCTGATTGTAATCTGTACTTAAGGGATTATTGTTTTTTGTGGAATTTGTGTCCTGGTTTTTGTTGTGTTTTGTGGATTTATGGTATGACTTGGCCATTTTGTTTCGTCTTAGGTTTCTTTCTTTGGTATATGTTTCTGATTCTTTTGAATCAGATAGAATTAGTACACTTGGAACATTGTTGTGACAGTTTGCCTCAGTATGAAAGGGATCAGTTGTTTGGGATTGCTTGGTGCTGTTTTGTGGTTAAGGTTATTATAGTGTCCAAGGATGTACTGTGCTGTGAGACACACTGAAGCTCAAACAATTTAAAGGGAGAAAGGGAGATTCATTGAGCTTACAGTTCTAGAGGGGAGATACAGTTCATTATAGCAGCAAAGGCATAGCTGGCTGGCAAAAGCTGGAGGTGATTTAAGTCATGTCCTTCATAAAAGCTGAGAGCTGAAAAACTGCCACATGCAAGAGCAGATCTCTTCCAGGAGTGCAATGTGATGAATCCACCAGCAAGGCTCCACCTTCTACAGGTTCCATGACCTTCCCAAACACATGAGCCAAACCATGACATTCCACCTCTGGTCCCCACAGGCTCATTTTGCCATCTCATTATGCAAACCATACTCAGTCCAATTTTAAAAATCACAATACAGACTACATCAGTAGTCCCAATGTGGTCCAAAAGTTCAAAATGCAAAGCCTCCAGTAAAATCCAAAGATAATTTACATAATTTCAATATACAATGGCACATAATAAACATTCCCATTCACAAAGGTAGGAATGGGGGCACATCCAAGAAAGATTGATCTATAAGAAGATCATAAGGACAAACTCCAACTCCTGCAGTTTTATGTCCAATAGGTGAGCCTCTTGTTGAAATCACTTCAGTTCCAAAGGGCTTTGGTTTTACTCCTCCAATGCAGTTGCTTACTATAGACTACTTTCTCTTGGGCTGACTCCTCCCAAGATGTATAGCTTTCCTTGGAAGATGTCCTATGCTGGCTCTGGCATTTCTAACATCTTTACTTCTCAATGACAAGCCAGGCTTTAACTCCATAGCACAAACTGCCCTTCTTAGGCCTCTAAACTGCAAGCTTTCTGACACATGCTGCCTGGCTTCTGCCACTCTCTGAAACTTTGAAGGAGGGTTCCATGACCTTCTCACTCTTGCAACTTTGATTCATCTAAAGCCAGAATCAGATGGATGACTTTGCCAAGTTCTGTAACCTCCAGATGGAGATTAGCCCCCTTGATTCACAGGTGATTCAGCTTCTCTGTGCTGCCTGTAGGAAAAAGCTTTTTTTCTCCTGAGCAGTTGTTGCAGATAATAAATAGGCCTTTCCCTTGGGACACCACACTTTAGCTCGTTCCTTCCAAAAGAACTTGCATTCTTTTAGGTGGGAGCCTTCTTTGAGGATCTTGCCCTCAGGGTAGAATCTCTCCTATTATACAAGTGAAGAGCAGGCTTTGATTACTAATGGAACTAATCTGTTTTGCAATTGCCATCATTTTGCTCTCTTCTATTTCCTGGTTCAACTCTTCAAATTTGCCACTGTGTTTTTCCTCTTCAGACCTAACAGTTTTTGCTTCATTATGTCTAATTCTTTGCTCTTTTTTCGTAACTCTGAACAAGAGCACTAAAAAGTAGCCATATCACACTCAAGACTGTCTTGCCTTGAAAGTTCTTCCACCAAACACTTGAATTTAGTGTTTAGTAAGCTCTCAGGATGAGGACAAAACCTTACTAAGCATGGCTCCACTTGCCAATCATCCAGTCCAAATGCAGTCTTTGTTCCCCTCTAGACCTTCACCAGCTGAACCTCCACTGCCTGCATCTCTCGCAGTATTGCTGTCTTCCATTCATAAGAATAAACTTTTTCACCCTTTTGGTCTAGTTACCAGGACGCAAAGGTTTTCCCATCACAAAGTCCCAAAATTCTCTGTATTTCTCCCAACAGTTCCAAAGAAACACTACCCACATTAAAACAATTGCCATACTTCTGGGTACCAAATTCTCTCAGTTTTACAAACAACAGCTTTCTAAATTTCTCTCAACTTCAAAGCAATTTACATTGTTGTAATGGATGATCTTAATCTTACAGCAATACTCCACTACTCTGCACCAATTTCTGTAATGGTTATCCTTTCCTGTTGCTTTGAGAGAATACCCAAAGTCAAGCAACTTAAGGGAGAAAGGGGGATTTATTCAGCTTGCAGTTCTGGAGGGCAGACAGTCTTTTATGGCAGAAATGGCATGGCTGGTGGCAGAAGCTGGAGGTGGTCTAAGTCACATCCTTCATGGAGGCTGAGAGCTGCAAAACTGCAAATGTCAAGAGCAGACCTCTTCCACCCTCTGTGACTTCCTTCCTCTAGCAAGTTTCCACATGCTAAGGGTGCCATGACCTTTCAAAACACAGGAGTCTGGGAGGGGGGCACATTTCAAATCATGACAGGGAATGAGAGGGTTTTGGTCTAGTTATAACTGAATGACTAAAGAATGGGTGTCAGAGTTTGTTAGGTTAAGTTTGTATTAACTATCAGAATAGCTTTAAGAAGATAAAATAGGGTGGGTATAGTGGCCAGGTGTTGGAGTTGAGTGAGATATAACAGTTTTTAGATTATTAGGGGTATGAGAGAGTGAATGACTAAGACCCTGAAGAGGGGGTGTGTATGGGACTTTGTAAAAACCACATGGAAATCTTAAGCTGTAGTGGCTATCAATTGATGTCAAGAAGAAAATAAAATGAGATACTTATGTTAGGATTTGGTGCAAAGATTCTCTTTTGTTGAATGGTGAGATTCTTAGGGATTTCAGTTGTATGGTGCTAGTCTACTGATCCCTGATCTAAGGTTTCTGTGCTCTCTACTAATTTCTTGGAGGCTATTTTAATGCTTTGTGGGGCAGGGGCAAGGCTGTAAGAAAGCTAGGATTGGTTAAGTAGGGAGGTGTTTGGGTAAGGTTAAGTGGGAGATGGAGGCTAACTAAACCACTTGGTCAGGTATGGGTGGGAGAGTCCCAGGTCACACCTGCCTACCTTTTCAAGTGTGAGTGGCATAATAATGAAAAAATGGGATCAGCCACCATGCCCATCTACAGAGGGGAAATGTGGTACATATACACAATGAAATATTACTCAGCCATCAAAAAGATGAAATTATGGAATTTTTTGGTAAATGTATGGAACTGGAAACTTTAATGTTGAGTGAGGTATTTCAGACACAGAAAGTTAAGTACCACATGTTCTCTCTTATATGTAGATGATTAAACTAATATCCTTGTCAATGTATTTAGATTGGAAGCACTGTAAGAGTCAGAAAATTTGAAAAAGATCTATGAGTGGAAAGGTTTCCCTTGGGATGGTTAGGGTGAAAGCTTTTAAAGGAAGATTTAGGATATCAGAACAAGGGTGAGGAAGGAAATAATTGTCAAAAATACATTGCAAGGAATGAGTAGATGGGAGATAGGAGGGATTTGGGAGGTAAGAGGGGCTTACAGAAAAACCCTAATATTGTGGGAAGTAATCCCAAGGGAACATCCTATGGTAGTACTATGTCAAAAAATGTCTTTCAAAGAAAGGAACAAGAATGGGCAGCCCCTATGCATGAGTATAGAGTGAGGGAAAGGGGGGGAGCCGTGAGCTGATCCACTTAAAACCCAAGGACAAAATTATACTAGAAGTAATAGGAATGTAACAGTTCCTGATAAAATGTTGGTCAGAAAGGTCTTAAAGGCCCCCAAACATTATAGACTTTTGCCATTGCTCTTGATTGCTTTCCAAATACTAAAAGTAAGGCTCTATTACTGAAGATGCAACACAAATGGATCACAGAACATGGGCAAAATATATCAACTGGAACTAGTCTGAGGACTTTCTCCTTGCTAGGTACCAAGGAATATTGTAGAAGCTGCTAGAGGAAAGAAATAACCACAAGCCCCATCTTTAAGTTGTTATATAAACCACTGTGGCAACAGATGAACACTAGTGTAATAGTGTCATTAATCTCAAGGAGACAACCAACAGCTTTCTGATTGGTACATATCCCTATTACTGTAAACCAGAACAAGAACCTAAAAAAAAAGGAAGGAAATAGATTAATAGGGAAGACAGCCAATAAACCTGTAGGTAGGAAGACAGTACACTAAACTGCTCTGTAGGTAGCTGTTATTATACCTGTAGAATGGGAACTTACAGGGGAAACCTTTGGGTCTAATGCTGGATGACTAAAGGGAAATGCACATATTAGTGAGGTGGCCTGAAGACAGCTAACTTGATTATCGCTGAGGCCTGAGCCCCCACAGGAGTAAACAAGCCAGGGTGAACCCTGTGGTCCACAAAAACATATAGGCAGAAAAGTGAGAAGGAGTGGGAGGGGATGATAAAGAGAAGCGAGGGGAAGGGAGGAAGTGGGGAAGGAGGGAAGCTGGGATGAACACTCAATATACTTGTAAAAGAAAAATGAAATAAATAAATAAATAAATAATAAATGAAGTATGCGTGGGCCACATGGTTGATCCATGCTAGGAGCCAGGCACAAGGGGGAGAGGGTACAAGATCTTTTTAAAAAGTTTTCACTTTTTGTTATTTTTGCACATGTTAGTGTGTACGTGTCTGGATGTATCAGAGTACACCCAAGAATGACTCAGGAATCATCCTGGATTGAACTACTTCCTGTTTACTTTGTTTGAAGTTTTCCAGGCTCTGTCTTCCAGGGCTGGAAGTACAGATTGATACCATTTCCACCTGACATTTTTATGTGGAATACAGGATATGAACTCAGGATCTTCTGTTTAGAGTCAGAGTCTTAGCCCCTAAGTCATCTCTCTATGCCCAAGAAAGCAAATTCTAATATATTTAGTAAATTATCAATCATAATAGGACGTGAAAGAAAAATATTCCATGACCAAAACAGGTTAAAGAATTAATCTCAATTTCCTGGTTTTCACAGTGATGTTGTTACTCAGGCTATTATCACACAGATATTTCAGGTTAAACATGACTTCTAGTGGCTTCTTTTCCTACAAAATTTGAGGGATTAGTAGGGAAACAGTTCTAAAAGAGCAAAGATGTGATTTGAATGAAAAAGTAGCGCATACACTTCCCAGAAGAATGATCCCTGGGGCTTGACTTTTTGTGCCTTCCTACGGCATGCCTTCTGGTTAATTGTCTGATGTCCATGTCTTTTATTCTGCTGTGGGATTGGTTCTTCAGCCTTGGACATGCAGGTACGGGATACCTGGATTAAAAAAGTCTAGGGAGTATTTCACAATCCTCAGAACATGAATTTAGACCCAAGAGTAATCCCATCCCCTCCCACGAGCAAGTCATTTTTAGCAGAAAACCCCCATCAGGAAGTTTTATTTTTTTAACATTTTTTATTATTATTTCCACTTATACAAACTTAGTAAGCACACCAGTTCCGTCCCTCCCCTCTTGCTCCCCCCGGCCCCCCTGCTCCCCCTCCCCTCACCCCTCCCTCCTCATCCTCCAGTGCCTCCCCTCCCCCCAATCCCTGGAGAATCCTTTAATGTGCATGCCAGACTCTCCTCTGGGCCCTCCTCTCCGATGACGTACAAGGACCCAGTGGCATTTCCCTGAACCCTTTCCTGTGTTCCCCTTAAGCATAGGAACACTACTGTGGCTGTCAATCCCTTGCCTCCAAGGATCTTGGTGCCTTTAGCAAATGCTAGACTTTGTGGGGTCAATAATGTGTTGGACATTGCACAGGGCATGCAAAGTCCGATTATGATTGCTTTGGCCCTAACTTGTGTGGAGTATCTTGCATATCACTGCTCCTCCCATCCTTGTGCTCTTACAATCTTACCGCCCCCTCTTCCGCAAATTTCCCTGAGCTTCAGAATGGGGAGAGATTAGGCTGGCCTAGTTCTAGGTGGTTGATATAGAGTCTCTGAAGTTCTGGATTGTGGTTTGTTGATCTTTTGCAGTTTTGCTGCTCCTGCAATGCCCTTCACTCCATCCTGGTGGGCATTGTATGTCACCCCCTAGCCGGAGACAAAAAGCTGTTAAACTGGAGTCTTGTTATAAGAGTATATTCAAAGGTAGATGTAATAAAAGTAGGAAACCACAGTGAAGGAGGGGTCAATCACCCATTTGCAAAATGGTTACTTTTTATCTGCCAGACTATATGTACTCCCCTTCTGGTGAGATCATACCCCCTCAGTTGTAAATGATCAGGAATGAACGTCTGTGAACTTAACCAGGTGTCTCATTACTTACTTACAGTCCTTGATGGAGGCCTATTTTCTCTGCTGTAACATGGTCCCCTCTCTCCTTGTTTCTGGTATGGCCCTCCTACCCCATCCCTCCTGTTCATAATCCTTGCAATTATTGTAGGTATTACAGAGATTTATCTTTGAGTGTCTCTAGGTGGGCTGGGTGGGTTTGGTACTAGGACATCAGGAAGTTTCTGGAGAAACCTGATTGTTCATATGCTAGGTAAAAGAATACAGGCTCAGGAAAATCCTGTTGGTGGGAAAATAGTCCAGGAGAATGGGGTGCATTGTTGGTGAAAGGAGAGAATAACTAGGAAGTAAAATGACACAGGTATCTGCTAACAGTTTGGTGTGTCTGGGCTTAATTTCATTGGGATATTGCCTGGCTCTGGAGGCATTTTATTGTCTTTAAGTCAATAGTCCTAACTACAAAAAAAAACTGTGTTGCTCCTAATGTGTCATAAGATTGCACAAGGCCTCACATATACTATTTTTCACTTTTCTGTGAGTCTATGATCATTTTTAGGCAGTTTTAGAGCAGCCATACTAAGTCTCTGAAGATCTTGGAAGGTCATCACAAAGGACTGGGATTACCCTGAAGAAACGTACCCTATTTTAACCCTCCACAGAGATAAAGGTGCCAACTTCCTCCAACCTTCTGTTCATGAAAAGATATGGAGATTAGCTCACCATTGTAGCTAAGCCTTAACATGAGGTCAGGCACAAGACTAATGGGGTTGGACCCCAATATGAACAGACCAATGAGATATAGAGGACCAACAGCTCCAATCAGGTTTGCAGAAACTGGAGCTAAACAAGAGGAAAAGCCATTTTTCCCCACGCTTGTCTAACCCTATAAATATATCTGACCCTGGCAGCCATCTTCAGCTCCATTGCCCCTCATGGGACTCCATGTCCAGAATCCCTAAGTTCTTCTAAGCTCCGTTTCCCCTCAAGGAATTACACATGTGCAATCCATGAGTTCCTATCTGATTTTTCTCTCACCCGTCATGGATTCTATGCCTGGAGTCCATGAGTTCTCCAGGGCTTTCTTGCCCCTCATGGATTCATGTCCCTGAGTTCTGTTCTTTCTCTCCTCTAATAAATTCTGCCTCAATCCTCTATGTGTGTTCTGGTTTCAATTATTCAAGTCCCAAACATGAGAACCTGGACACATAAAGACCCCAGAGGGACTCCATAACAATTTAAACACAAAATCAAATAACTGTTCATTTCAAAATTTATTTATATTCTTTTAGGACTTTACATGTGTATCTGTCTCGTTTTCACATCTTATTACTCAAGCCCAGTCCCCTACTTTTTCGCACTACAAACTTTTTTCTTCACCATCTGTCCCTCTCCTGCTTTCATATCCTCTGTGTGGTTTTATTTTTTATGGCAATCTTGACTATTTTTGAATGAGCTTTATATAGTTTATATACCATTCTAAAATATTTTAGCATAGATTAAATAGCAATTCCAAGCTCATAGTCATCTGTGTCCTTAAATTCACCTTATGTTCATTGATGAATAACCTGTGGCAGGAGAAGGAATCATACAAAACATACCCAAGAAAAGTGTTACAGCAAATTTCCTAATTGTTGTCTTTGACAGTTATTGTTTAGCTTTCTGAACTTTTTTAGTACTGAGTTTGAAGGCTGAGAAACAAATTATGTATATTTTACATAAGCATAGTTACCACTTATAAGGGCTAGTACCCAGGGCTAGTACCTGCCAGAAACTGCACTGGATAATTTATGAACACTTATTTCATCCTCACAGTAGACATTTATCCCTGTTAGCCATAGCCACAACATTTGGAAAAGTCTCCTCCACCCTAGCTAGAATGTAGCAGTTCTTGAAACAGATCACAGTAACCACCCTAATCCACTTATCTCCCTAGATCTCAGACCTCTCCACCCTAATGACTTCTAGAATGACCCTCCTGAGCCACACATACTTTTCATTCTTTCTCTCCATACCCTACAACTCTACTTCCTTGGTAACTCTTAGCAAGCCTCTTTTGTCTTGTAGCTTGATATGGATCTCAACACCAAGGGTCCATAGCAGCTGTCTCCCTATTCTCTCCAATTTTAAGCTATCTCTTCTGTTTTAATGCTTTCCCACATTAAGGCTAAACTTTGGTTCCCATAGCCACCAGACCTAGAGCTCTGATAAAACTTGTAGTTCTTAATTGTGCTAGCTTGTCTTTATCAATGGATTTCCACATCAAACTTACACATTGTTGTAGAGTCACTCTTGATTCCTTTCATCTACCGACATAACAATCCCATATGAAGGTAAGGAAACTGAGATTGAGCAGCTTGCTCAGAACCAGATAACTAGTAATGGTGGAGTGGATATCACTAGGGGTCATGTGCTCCAGAAGATATGTTCTTATTCTCTGCATTTTGGTTGCAAACAATGTATACTTATCTTTTAGGACAACATAAATGCCCTCTTAAATTTGTTTAAATATAAAATTGAATATTCAAAAGCCTGGGCAATATAGTAAAATAATTCAAGTTTTCTGAAGAGAAGTTAAATGTAAAACACTTGCTGTCGTGAAAAATAACTGAGTCCTGGTTTAGGAAGAAAAATGCAACCCATAATGAACCTGTTCTCCTTACTTCTAAACAGGCAGTGGCAATTTATTCTTCTTGCTCATCTTTTTACCTCAACTGCTTTCATGCTGACAACATAAGAGAAGATAGCAGAAATCACTTTTAGTGTCTTTGGGTATAAAAGCAACATAATAATTATTTAATGGATAAAAGAAGAAATTGTGGATAAAAAACATGATAGAAGCAAAATGATGGTGTGGGATGGCTCTCTCATCCTGCTTGTCAGCAATGAACTATGAGTGCTTTCATGGAATCTTTGGTGAGTTTCTGTGTTGCTGATCATATCTTCTGATTCCTTCCAGTTTTAGCACTTCATCGAAGTGTAGATGACTTGATAGTCCTGGAAGAGATTCAGTGATATAAGGACCTAAATAAGCAAGAACGGGAATATGAAGGGAGGAAGCCAAGATAAGTCTAGCTCACCATGTTCTCCAAGAATGGCCTCCTGCTGTTCACTGTGGAAGAAAAAATGGTAAAGAACTCTCAGGTTCCTGCTTAGACTTGGTCCCAGACTTCACATCCCAGGGCCTAGAACTGTTGTGTCTTAACAGATAGAGTTCCAACTTGACCTGTTCTGTAAACTCTACCCTTTCATGCTGCTCATTCTAAAACACCCTTTATCCTCCAAATCATCCACCAACAATTAACAGAGTCCATCCTCTTTGATGCAGTTTGCTGTTTGTCCTGATGATCCTCTTACCCCTGGCTTCTCTGACCACCACAACATTCTGTTAGGGCTGTTTCCTGTCCTTCCTCTGTGTTCCTTAGATAACCAGCCATGGGTGGTTAGTCTCATCATACAGAAGAAAATCCAAAGCATAGAAAAGAGGGGATAGGTCTCAGTCATGAAAAGTTGAGTTTTGTTGAGGGCCTATCCAACGAAGAAGTATCTGCTTTTTTCACTTCTTTTTCTGGTACGTACTATAGAACTGGAGCTCTTCCCCTCCCTAAACTGTAGAATACCCTAATCTAGAAGGTTGAGAGATAGAGACTGCAGTGCCTTTCCAATTTTGCTGAGATGGTGAGAAATAGAGAATAGTTAGCTCTTCACAGGAATAAACTGTAATGGCATGACTCCAAGAGTGACTGGAGTTATTGATTAGATCCCCAGGGATCTGCCTGTCTCTGCCTCTCCAGCTTTGGGATTAAAAGCAGAAGACATGGTTTCATGGGCCCGAAGTAACAAGTTAACAATCAGCCACAGTCTCTATCAGATGCAACTTGGAATACAAAACAAAGTCAGGTTTTACAGTTGCAGTTTTAAGGACATAGGAGCAATAGCGTGAAAGACATAGCATGGCTGCAGAGCTATTGCTCTCATTTCTTGAAAATTTACATGTAAAAATGACACCTATGTAGATCAGGATGATGCTGTAACTGCTCACATCCCCTCTCAATACTAGAGGGCCTACAAAAATGCATAACATGACCCTTAGCAACTGATTTTCTTTTGAATTTCTGCTACTAAGGTTTTAGATATTCTTAACTAACTTTTTTCCTTTTTTCCTGTGTACTTGTTAGATAAAGGTGTCAGCTTGACAATGGAAGGCACATCTGCTAATAATTGGTACCTGAGAGAAGACCTAAGCAAATGTGCAGGAAATTATCTAATTAATATGGGAACGTCCAGCTCTCGGTGGGTGGACTGTTTCCTGAATGAGTGGATAAGTTGAGAGAGTTGGTTGAGTAGTTTAGTATACTTCAACAGACTCACAGTCTGACAAGTGAAGTTTGCCTTGCTGTCAGCAGTTCCTGTGGAAATGGTGTGGTCAGTTCCCTCAGCTCCTAAGGCTGGTATGAACTCTCCTGCCAAGTTGGACTATGAACTATAACAGCATCATAAACAATAATAAAAATTCCTCCCAGTTTTGTTGTGAATTTATTGGCAGCATGCAGATGCATCTCATATTCTCCCTGACTAGCTAGTGCTATTCTAATAAAGACTCACTGGGCCATTTGTTGTGAGTGTGTGAGTGTGTATAAGTGTGTGAGTGTGTATGTGTGTGTGTGTGTGTTCATGCATATGCATGCATATATTTGTACATGCTAGAGGTCAACCTCTGATGTCATTCTTCAGGTGCCACTCATCTTGTTTTTTGAGACACAGTCTCTCACTAGAACATGGAGCACATTGATTAGATCCCTAGGGATCTGCACATTTTCATCACCCCAGCTTTGGGATTATAAGCTTTGTCCACCATACCTAAACTTTTATGTCGTTCTGGAGTTAAAACTCAGGTCCTCATGTCTTGTGGTTCAAAGGTCCTCATGTCAAAGGGGCCTCATGTCTGACTGAACTATCTTTCCAGAATCCACTTTTCATAGTTCAGTTTTTCCATATGCACCTGCCTTCAGGTATCTCCTGACCCATCTTGGATCTTAAGGCAAGTAATTCACTAATGCCTCTGTTGTGCACAATGTACCACTTCTCTGGGAACCAGCATCAAGAACCACTTCCAGTTTCTCACCTGCTCTTTCAGGCCGATGGTTGACCCAGACCTGGGAATAAATCACATCCATACCTTCAGGGTGTACTGCAAATCAAAAACAAGAGTTCATTGATCCCCACAACCAAGATCTAATTTCACACATATGTTCCCAGTTCCTCTTCCCCCAACCCCAACATGAGTTCAAGGAAGTTCTTACTAGAGAGTTTAGACCACCTCTGTATCTTTTCTCCTGCTTCCTCTTCCCTCCCTGTGTCTGCTCCAGAGCCCCTCCCAGGTGGGGAGGACATTTTTTGAAGCAAAGTTAGAGTCTATTAAGTAAGGGTTGAATGTCATTTTAAGCATTCATATGACACTTTGTGGGTACACAGTGAAAATGATTATAAAGCACATCTTTAAGGACTTTAAAGGAGAGATACGCTTAAGAAAAAGCCATTTGTACATGGGTGTCTTTATAAAGACTGACAATGCAGTAAGACTCACCATTGACATTGTCATACACTGGCTGTTGCTCCTCTATGGCTGGGAGTGGACTGGGGTGAGTAGACTCCTGAGGACTCAGACCGTCAGCACTTCTGTGAAAAAGTGACCTAACTACATGATAGTTCCAAAGGTAATATGAGCACTGAGAAGGAAGAAACTGAGGGAAGGATAAGCAGAAACTATGTAGGCATGACCCTCCACTTGAGTTGTTAATGGTACTTTATATTGATTCTCTCTACTCTGACTTGTTAAAACCTTTCTGTTCTCATTACCTGTTTTTTTCAAAAGTTTTAAGTATAGTAGTAATACTGCTCAACATTCTACTATTTTTTATCTTCACCTACATCTTTCTCATTACTTTACTTCTCTCACTCTTATGTTGTATGTGCCTTACATCTCTTATAAGATGTAGGTATGTCCCGTGATGAAGTAAATGCCATTCTCTGAATATTTCTACCCCTCCAAATACCTAACAAGAATTTTATATATTATATGTAACAAAAATTTAGTCTTATACAAAATAACATCTAAAATCATATGCACCACCCTAAGACATTGTTTTGATAACATAAATGTAATGAATTAGACATGAGTATTTTGGGAGATAGTACACAAACAGAGTAGTAATAAATATTATGGAGTTGAAGTTTTGACAAAGAAGAGCTCTTACCTGGATGCATTCCCAGCAGAAGTCTCTCCTAAAAAGCAGATAAAGGAACATTCATTTCAGAGGATGAAGCTTTGTCTCCTAAAGCTTTTACTTAACTGTATGATCAGTTAATAAGATACAGAATGCTTGGGCAATTATGGTCCTCTCAAATGACTCCTTACTTAGCTTAGTATTATTAGAGGACTGACTAATAATATATGTCTTCCCACACACACTGATTTGAGATGCCACTTCATACATGCATGGGTGTCTGGATTTTCTATGCTGTTCTATTGTGTAGGAATACTACTATTATAATCGTTGTAAGATAATTTTAATTATTATGGTTTTAATTCAACTTACTCTTTCATTTTAGACTTTATATGGTCTTTTTAATTTTTAACGTCTTGAAATTTGTAATCCTGAATCTATAGTAGTTGTCTTAAAGTTTGCATTGACAGTTATGGGGTCCACTAAGCTATCCCTTGTACTACTTGTTATTGTAGAACAATGAATAAGAATCATACTATGCCAGCATATATGTACCTGATGTGTATACATATACATACACTATGGTCAATACCTCTTTAACAATCCTCAATAAAGATATAGGAGCTACTTCTACCATTTACATTTACACATGACCAGATGATTTAATTTTGGTCAATTAGGCAATCAAAAAGTGACTCAACAGAAGGTTTGAAAGATATTTTCCTATTAATGTGCAGTCTTCCTAAACACTGTTATAGAATAAATGTTTGGATTACTCTAAGATTTGCATTGAAACTCTAAATCACAAAATGAATGCATTTGGAGATAAAACTGTTAAGTTTAAATAAGGTCAGGGATAGTGGGTCCTTGATCCAATAGGATTAATGTCATTATAGAAGAAAGAGCAGAGAATGTGCTTTATACTTATTCTTACTGTGTATCCACAAGATGTTATGTGAATATATCACATCATGATGACTGGCTACAGACTGTATATGTCCTAGACATAAGGGGAAGGAGCATTCACCTCTAAATGACATGATACTTAAGAGATGGCTTTGCTGCCATCTCTAACTTGGACTTCCCAACATTCAACTCTGTGATTAAATGAAACCATTTCTGTGATGTTCTGTGATAGCAGTCCAAGTGAACCAATACAGAGTCTTCTGCAGTCTAGAATAGCTGGAAATAGATAAGATGTGTTCAGTTACCTATAATCCACATAGGAGATTCCTGAAAGCCATTTCACCCTTGAAACAGTAAGTCAGTGATGGGGCAAGAGATTTTAGAAGAGACAAGCGTTGGAAGATTTATTTTGAGAATGGAGTAGCAGAAAGGACTTTAGTTGGGCTAATATGATACTTCCTTAGTCTTGGGTTTGCTTAAAAAAAAAGAATTTACTCCAGACTTGAGAATACTGGCTGAAATATTTACTACATGACAAACAAGTTAACGGATATGTCTTTAAAATGTCCTTAACTTGATGGTAGTAAGAGTCAATGGAAATCTTTTTCACAAGAGCTTAACAATTTGCATTGAGAATCTGGCATACCTTCATACATGTCCTGAAACTGAAACATGAGGTGAAAGTTAGGAAGAAAAATCTAAGCCAGGAGGCACAGCTTGAGACTTTGAGTCACGCAGATTATTCCTCTTATGATAGTTGATAGATTTGAAACAACCTTTTAGTAGAATTAAGGACAACTAGAAATGCTAGCAAAACAAGTTTTTAAAGAGGTGTGTGTGTGTGTCTGTGTGTGTGTGTGTGTGTGTGTGTGTGTGTGTGTGTGTGTGTGTGTGTAAAATCTCAAGACTCCAGAGCTTGAAGCAAGGATTTCTGTGAATCCAAGACTAACTTGGACTGTACAGGGAGTATTAGGCTAGTCAAGGCTACAAAAGAAGATCCAGTCTCAAAATAAATAAAAAAAGTAAGAGGGAGGAAGGAAAGGGGAGAGAGAGAGAAAGAAAAAAAGAAGGAAGAAAGAAGGAGAAGGAAGGAAGGAAGGAAGGAAGGAAGGAAGGAAGGAAGGAAGGAAGGAGGAAGGAAGGAAGGAAGGAAGGAAGGAAGAGAGAGGGAAGGTAACGATGGAAGGACGGGTAGAGAGGGAAGCGAAAAGAGGAAGGAAGGGAGGGAGGGTTCGATGGGAGAGAGGGGAAAAGAAGGGCGGAGGGGGAGGAGGAAGGGAGGAAGGGAAGAAGGGAAAGGAAGGCGAAGTAATGGCCGAGAAAGGGAGGAAGGTAAGGAAAGGAAGTTGAAAGATAAGGGAAGGCAAAGAAGGAAGGATAAGGAAGGAAGGAAGGAAGGAAGGAAGGAAGGACGGAAGGGAGGGAGGGAGGAAGAGAAGGAAGGAAGGGAGGGAGGGAAGAAGGAAGGAAGGAAGAAAGGAAGGAGGAAGGAAGGGAGGAAGGGAGGGAGGGAGGGAGGGAGGGAAGGAGGAAAGAAGGGAGGAAGGAAGGGAGGAAGGGAGGGAGAGAAGGAAGGAAGGAGGAAGAGAGGGAGGGAAGGAAGGAAAGAAGGGAGGAAGGAAGGGAGGAAGGGAGGGAGGGAGGGAGGGAGGAAGGAAGGAAGGAAGGAAGGAAGGAAGGAAGGAAGGAAGGAAGGAAGGAAGGAAGGAAGGAAGGAAGGAAGGAAGGAAGGAAGGAAGGAAGGAAGGAAAAGAAAAGGTACTAAAGACAGTAAAGAAGACTGAGACAAAATTTAGGGAGAGAGAAGGCTGGAGAGATAAACTTGGATCCTGGAGGCACTTGTTCCATGAGGCCATGTTGATTCTTGAGAGGGCAGCCCTATCTACTTCAAAGGCATCGTGTTATGAGGAACTCCTGGCCATGTTGGGAGGCCATAGTATGGGATTCCAACCTGTAATGAGCATCAACTCCAAACATGGGTGAGCTGGCTCCAAGATCCATATGACAGATCTAGGAACTGAAAGAGGAGTCACTACTCTGGAACAGAGCAGGGTGACTGATAAGGAATGGATAAATGAAAGAGAAATTGTTGTAATTCCTTTAAACTATCTCATTAAATCTTACTTTAGTATGTAACTAATTGCCTATTGAGAATTATTGAATGATAGTCGATGATAAGAATTTTAACTTAAAGCCAAGTGTTGATATTTTAATCTCTGGGGAAGGTACCAGAAAGAATGACATGTTGTGAAAACGATCAGGGCACAGTGAAGCGTGTTGCATACTCTATGCCATAAAGAGCACAACTTCACACTTTAAAAGTACATTCCACTAATGATTTGGTTTTTCTGAGTTAACTTTTGATTTAGATCCATCCAAAATGGTGGTTGAGAAGGGGATGTCAGATCTAATGGTCTTGGTGTTTATAAATATTCCTGCTACTACAGACAGAGACACTAATGAAGAAAAGCTGAAACTCAAGGAAAAGACCCACCTGATCAAAGAGACAAGACTTCAAATTAAATCATTGTCTTTTCCCTCCTCTCTAAATGACCTGCTGGCTAAAGAAGAAATGTAAGACAGATTCTTGGGATGCAAATCCACTATCTTCTCACACTGATGGCTCTCTGAATAAAGTACAGCTTAAAGATTCAGTTCTTGATTTTTGCCTATGTGTCTAGCAGAAGAACTGCTACTTAGAAAATTAATAGCTTGACAGGCAAGCAATATTGCTCCACAAGTGAAGGCACCTGTGCCATAGTTAGTTACATGTTTCAACTTATCCGTTGAAGGCACAGAGTTCTGGGCACATTTTTAAAGAATTGGTCGTTGAGTGAACCTCTGAGCAAGCCTATAGGATACTGACTGATTGATGGGTAAGGCCCAGACCATGATGGGTGAGGCTGGCTCCTGCCAGGTGAATAAGATGGAGGGAGCTGGTATACTTGGTCAGACATGCTAGTCTGGCAAGTAAGGTTTGTCCCTCTCTCAACAGTTCTGTGGATATGGTGTGACTAGTTCCTTCAGTCCCCAGTGTTGGTGTGGATGCCCCAACATTAGGATTAGGAAGTATAACCAAATTATTGTAAAAGAAAATGAAATTCCTTGTTCCCTATGCTATTTTGTCATAAATTTATCAGTAAAAGTGCAGAGACATTGTGACAACCGATGACCTCAGTTCACTCTCTGGAGTCTATGTGGTGGAAGCTGAGAACTGACTTCTGAGAGCTGCCTCTGAACCTCTATACATGTACTGTGGTTTATGTGCTCTCACTCTCTCTCTCTCTCTCAAATAAATGAATAAATCTTAGAAATTAGTACCACCTAACATTGGTCACTACATGGAACCTTGCAGAACTGTGAAGTTCAGAAAAAGGTTAACACGTTTGGGAAGTGTCATAGACACAGGTGTCAACTTGATGGTTGAAGGTTTGAGCTCCAGGCACATTTGTAGAGAATTGGTAGTTGAGTTAAGCCTAGAGCAAACCTGCAGGAGATTGTTCAGTGGACGGGAAAGGCCCAGCCCATGGTGTGTGGGACTAGTCCCCAGGCAAGTGAATAAAATGCAGGGAACTGTTTGAGAAAGGGGGCATCCTTGTGTGCACTTGGCCATGCTGGGTCTGGCAAGTAAGGATCATCCCTTTCTCAGCTGCTATGTTGCTGCAGTCTGTCTGCATGGTTGCTGATAAATGACTATCAAACGGCTTAAGGGAACAAGGGGTTTATTTCCTTGTGACAGTCTGGTTACAGTTCTCACTCAAGCTTGACGGGAGAGCACGCACCAACACCATGGCCGAGGGAACTGGCCACACCATCACCGCATAACAGCTGAGAGAGAGACAATCCTTACTTGCCAGACCAGCATGTCTGGCCAAGTGAACAGAAGAACGCCAACTCTCTCAAACAGCTCTCTGTGATTTATCCAGGGCCTAATCACACCCACCATGGGCTGGGTCTTCCCCAGCAGCTAGACAATCTCCTTCAGGTTTGCTCTGGGCTTAACTCAACCATCAACTCTCTACAACTGTGCCCAGAGCTCAAACCCTCAACAGTCAAGTTGACACCTGTGCTGAACTATGACATATGTGGATATGATGTAGCCAGTTCCCTTGACCCTGGTGTTGGGGTGAGCTTTCCCATCAAGCTGGACTAAGAACTATAACTGGACTATCATAAGAGAATAAACTTCTCGTTCCCTTAAGCCATTTGATGGTGATTTTATCAGCAATCATACAGACTAACTGCTACAGGAAAGTTTTATATTTTTCTGTTTCTTCAATTTCCTTTTTTTTTCTCCCCCCGCCCCCCGTAAATGTAATCTTTACTGCTCATGGAAAATGAAATAAAAGTTCATGATAAGAAATGGAAAATAAAACAAATTGCAGATACCAACCTGCCATCCTGTGGGACAAATGATAAAACAGCAAAGAAATGCCAATGAAGCCAAAGATGCCAAATAGTCCCCCAAGAACTTTGACTGTGACGAGGATTCTTCTGGAACTCTCAGGCCCTAAGGGAAGAAACCAGCGTCTTCAGCTGCGAGTTAAGCCTTGAGACCCCAAATCTTTATGCATATTATGAAGGAATATAGAGGTAAATTCATGTAAGGGGTTGTTTAAGTATTGCTTACAACTTTCAGCATAGGAGGAAGAAAAGAAGCAGCTGGGCACTAATACCACTTTGTCTCTTCTCCCACCCACACAACAGACTTTACCCAGGCCACAGCCTGACTGCAGCAATGCTGGTATGTATGGCTCTAGTGAACCCCGGAGGGACAGAGCCATGGGTGGTCGCCCTTCACATGCAGCTCTACCAACTCACCCAAGATGGACAGTGACACTGCCTCACTGTGCTGGGCCAATGGGCCATTGCTGGCTTCACAGGAGTAGTTTCCAGAATGTTCTGCAGTTAGAGAGAGGTTGAAGGACACTCCTCCTCCAAAAGGGGCTGAGCTGTTCCACAGGATGACATCCCCATGATAAAACTGGTACAGGATTGGGGGAGAGCCTCTCAAGGCCTCACAGCGAAGCTCTACCATGTCCCCCACCACAACCGGGGCCTTGGAGACCCTGAGGGTGAGGACAGGACGGGACACTGGAACTGATAAATACAGAGGATCCCTCAGACAGGATTTACAACATTACAACAGACTTCCAAATTCATACCCTGACCCTTCAGTCATGGTCTTGGCTGGGGACAGAGTAAAAAAAAAATTGTATATAAATTTAAACTTGGCAAAATGTAACTACTGATAACCTGCTCTTGATAGGAAGCTTCATCAATATTATAAATAGTTCATTAGTGCATATCATATATGTATTGTGTACCGCAGATAATTTTTCACTGCAGTATACAACGTGCTAGAGAGATAAACTGATCATGAGGAGGTATTTAGTGTCACAGAGTTTAGATTCACATTTAGACCACAAGAACACACAGAAAACTACCAGAAAGTGACTCTGATGTTACTTTAGCAATACATAAAACCACAGGTAGTTTTGTGCAAGTTTAATTTAATATTAAATCTTTGTTTATATCTTTCCCACAGCGACTAGCACATGCAGTATGCTTGTAGAAGCTGTAAATTTTAGTTTTTTTACAATAGATTTCTCCAGGCTTTGTGGCATTAAATAATGAAATAGACTGCTTTGGGGATGTATTTTCTGCATTTATCACATGCTTAACAGTGATGGCTAATCCTGCATGTCACCTTGATTGAACTAGGGCATACCTTTGGGTGTCTGTGAAAGTTTTTTCCAGAAAGACTTATCTGAGGAGAAAAGACTCTGAATGTATGTGGCATCATCTGTAGGCTGGAGTTTTAGACTGAATTAAGAAGGAAAGGGAAAAAACTAGCTGAGAGCTAGTTAGTACTCCTCTTTCTGATTTCTGGTCTGATAAGATGCCAGCAAGCAGCTGTGACAAGCTCTCACTACCACAGAGCCACCAAGCCACATCTTCCCAGCCTGATGAACCATAACCAAACCTCTCTTGCCTAATTGCTTCTGGTCAAGTATTCTGGCACAGTGATAAGGAGAACAGCTGATGCATTAACATTTTTCTTAATGCTTTCAGTATTCTAGGCTACAGAGTTCATAAATCTTTTTTTCACATTATACATCTCAATAAAACAAAACACTCTCAGACAAAAAAAAACAAACAATAACAACAAAGCAAAACACAAATCCATGTATATGTGGACATGTAGTTCAACCCAAGTTGTTCAAGGACCAGTTGCATAGAAAATAGGAGAATTTTCACTTTGTTGTACTGTATGGAGACTTATATCAATCCAGGCCTCTTTTTGATTCTTTCTTCAGAAAGAAAGATGCCAGCACTTTAACATGCATGAGTAATCCATATTCAAATTACTTTAGGTTCTCTACAGCACTAATTACAAGAATCTGAAGTTCCCTGTCCTAGCTACCAAAACCTCAGTTTTAGAATTTTCAGAACACAACTCACTTTTCACAAAGATCTGCACCACCTTACTCTGGATGGGATCATGGCCATTGCTGGCCTTACAGTAATAGTCACCAGCATCGGCCTCCTCCACAACTGGGATCTCTAGCTCTGCCAACAGAGCATATTGGGTCTTCTTTCCCAGAATGGCTTCTGTGTCCTTCCTGTGCCAGGTAAATGTGATGCTTCCTGTCCCCTCAGCCACTGAGCAGAGTAGGATCAGCTTCCCTCCTTCAACCACTTGCCTTCCAAGGGATGGTGTTTCCAGACTCACATTCCAGACGGGGACTCCTGAATGAACACAGACAGCATGTGAGGAGATTTGTGTGTTTGAACACTTGGTCTCCAGCTGCTAGCAGTGCTTTAGGGAAGTTGTAGAGTCTCTAGGAGGTGAAGCCTTGCTGAAGAAATAGGTCAATTGGAAAGAGGGCCTTGCCTAGCCTGTTTATTTTATTTTATTTTATTTTATTTTATTTTATTTTTTGCTTCCTGAATGACAATACACTGTGATTAGAAGCCTCCCACTCTTGCCACCATAGTTTTCCAACCATGATGGACTGACACCTTTGAACTCTAAGCCAAGCCCTCTCTTCAGTTGTTTTTTATCAGGATTTAGTCATGGCAATGAGAAAATTAACTAATACAATGGGTAAGAATTCTGACTATGGGAGATTCTGGCAACAGGTGGTGAACTGATTGCACTCTCTGAATGCAGAGTAAGAATATGGTGTGAATGTAAATTTCTGGAAAGAAGCTGCATCTGCAAGGCTTATTGACTGATTAGAGTCTCAATCCAGGAAGATTCCCGAAGTTACCCACAGGGATACACAGTGCCCTCTGATACACACACACACACATGCACACACACACACACACACACACACATGCGCACGCGCGCACACAGACACACACACACACACACACACAAATAAAGTTTTTTTAAAAATTTTAAAAACAGACATCATGAGCAATTTGAATATCTCTAGTTCAGTTACCATTTTACACAAAACAAGGAGTTACACAAAGAAAAAAAAAAAAAGACTGTGGATCCGATCTGTCTTTTCCCCAGACTAGGCCCACTACTTACTTTGAACATGAATCTTGGATGGGGAGCTCTCCTTTCTGATTATTTGACTCACTGTGTGCGCTGCACACGAGTAGAATCCTGTGTCTTCAATACGCACAGCAGGAATCCGGAGCTTTGGGATGCTGCGCCAGGCAGACCCCAGAGCCTGGCCATTTCTGAAGAAGCAGAACTGAAGGTGGACATATGATCTCTGTGGAAGGAGCTGTGTCTCACAGGTCAGGGTCACTGGTTGTCCTTCCGTGGGTCTAAAGGAACTGGCTTTCAGCACAGGATGCGGAAATAGCTCTAGAAAGATCACAGTAGTTCCCTAAACAGTGAGATTCAAGATGCTATCAAAAAGCACCAGGGGAGAAGTATCTCCAGCAAACATGGCATTCAGGACCAGACATGTGGTCAAACCACCCTGGTCCATATTTGTTCCCTTGGTAGTATTCTTCTACTGGAAGCCCATCCATCCCTGCGTCTATGATTTCTTGCCCAGTCAGGGTCTCAGAGGAGTGAAGGTTTTACCTCGGACTGTGATCTTGACTGTCTTTGAAGTTTTTATTTCATTCCATAAAATGTAGTTTAAAGTAACTGTACAGGAATACTCTCCACTGTCGCTTAAAGCTACATTTTCTATAAAGAAGGGTGACGCCTCTTCTGAAGAAAATAATTCTTTCTTATTCTTGTAGTAAGTCATTGCCTTTAGTGTCCAGGCTGACTTTCCCTGACAGTTCAGAAATATTTTATCTCCTTCAAAGACAGAAGAAGGTACCTGGAGAGTCAGCTCATCTGCAAAAGATATAGGGAAACTGGAATCAGCATTTTTTGGTGTGGTACTTAGGTGTATGACTTTTCTCTAAGTCACCGAAGTATCAAAAATAAATAGTTTCTACCTCTTCAGACAAGATGGAGTGCTAGAGCTGGGTGTAATAGGACACAGCTGTAATCTCAGTCGTTGGAAGTCAATGAATTGAAATGCTTGATGCTAACCTGAGCTACATTTTGAGTTCAAGGTCAGTCTAGGATATATAGGGAAACCCTGTCTCAAATAAAAGGAAAGGAGAAAGAGGAAAAGAGGGGAAGAGGAAAAAACAAAGAAAAAGAAAGAAAAACCAACAGAGGGATCAGTCCATGCCTCAACTGCTCCGGGTTGCATTACATTTTTCCTGGGAAAGGATTTGACAGTCTCTTGGACAGCAAGGTACAAATCATAAACTGTAGATCTTTAGATAAGATGGAGGCATGAGAACTAGATGTAGTACCTCAGCTGCCATCTAAGAGATGGGACAATGAAGACTATCTGCCTTTCACAGAACTATTTTTAAGGATTTTGGGAGGTGAGTTGCCATTTTGTAGCCTTATATAGCAGAAGAGCAACTTATTAGCTCCTTGGTTTCATCTTCTAAGAGCATTCATTCCATTCACAAGGATTCTGACTTAGTGATCTGATTTTCTCCCAAAATTCCTACCTTTCCAAGTCATCACATAGAATAAAGTTGCAGCAAATAAATTTGGAGACATAAATATTCAGTCAAAGAAAAATGTCAAGGCCAATATAGCTTTTGATATGAGTAAGGCATGTTCTGCAAAGCTCCTTATCTACAGCATTCCACCATGGTGAGGTCCTGCAGAGAAACACTATCCTCAACTGGCCCCTTAATTTCCTATGGTTCCCTCAAATCCTAGTGACACTATGATGTTATGAATTCTTCTCTTACTGGATGGGCCACCAAGTATCCTGGATTCTTGATATACTAGAGTACAGTGTTTAATTCTCAGAACTTCCTATTTGAATATTTTTAGAAATATTTTTCAAGGTATTTAGTCACTGATATATCTACCATGTTCTACCACATGCATGAAATAGTTTACTATGGGTAGCTAGCCTGGATGAAACCCAGGGAGTTGCACATGCAAAAGGACAGGAAAATGGGAGATAGACTAGTTGGGAAGATCTTCAGTGGGAAAAGAGAAGGAAATATATTTGGGAAATAAGGGTGAAAAATAACATAAATTCACTGTACTTACATATAAAATTCCTAAACAATAAAGATAGTAAAAAAGATATTCATCATATAATTATGTGGGTTATTATTTTGTGTGTGTGGATGTGTGTATTTGTATGAAGAAGAGGGCACTGTGTGTGCCTACAGATGCCCAAGTTTGGTCCTCCAGAACTGAAAGTGCAAGCCACCGGTTTCTGCCTGGCATTTTTATGTGGGATCTGAAGTCAGGTCCTTTTGCTTATAAGACAAAGGTTTAACTGTTAACTGAGCCATCTCTCCAGCTCAGAAGTATCTTTTTATTATTATTCCTTTTTACCTAAACAAGCTCAGTAAGTAGGCACTTTCATCCCTCTCTTTTTGCCTCCCCCCTCCCTTCCCTCTTGTTATCCCCCATCCCTCTCTCCTCTCTTCCCTCTCTCCTCCCTTTCTTTCTTCCTCCTCTCTTTGTGTTTCCCAACTGCTCCCTCCCATCCTCCAGAACATCTGTTTACATGGGCGCTGAATTTCCCTCTGAGTTGTCTACACTAGTGAGGGTTCAGGACTCGGTGGGCTATCTTGGGACCCCTTCTTGGGGCCCATTAATATGGGAACTCCGTTTTATCTGTCTAACTCCTTGCCTCTAAGGATCCTACTGCTTGAAGATTTCTTCTTTTTTTTAATTTTTATTATTATTATTATTATTTATTCAACTGTGTGCATATGCGTGTGTATGTGCGCGCGCGCGTGTCTGTGTGTGTGTGTGTGTGTGTGTGTGTGTGTGTGTGTGTGTAGAACCACGGACGAATTCTCGAACCACCATGGACGCCTCCACCTCCTTCTGCCCTGGGATTCACAGGCTCCGCCCTACCAGGACCAGAAACGCAGGCCACCCCCGCTTCCGCCTGGCGTCTATACGTGGGATCTGGGATCCGAACTCAGGACCTTCCGCCTGCAAGGCGGAGGCTTAACCCCTGAGCCACCTCTCCAGCCCGAAGATTTCTTCTGAGATCTGTGGTTCAGCTCCTAAGTTCTTACTGTAATGAGAAACAGGAATCTCTAATTTCTATCTTGTATCTTCCCTGATTTAGGGTAACAGACCATATTCTGTGTTGTGGCATTGCTGTTACATTTTTAGAATGAATTGAAGATTTTGACTTAAAGTTAAGCCCCAAGTTGTATCTCAAATAAAAATTTCCCAGCATTATTCAATTGTACCATAACAGGCAGAATCTGGATGGTAGGAAGAAGCAGAGAAAAAATCATAGAAGGAATGTGATGGCTTATAAAATACTACTGCATGGTCAGTCAGAATACACAAGAATGTAGTAGAATTTGGAGTTTCAATTTTAGAGGGATGTACAGTTTGTTGATGGGTATCCCAGAAGGGAACTAGAAGTACCTATTAGTACTCTGATGAATGATCTTCAGAAAATGAAATCAGAGACAGAGAAAAGTTGAGTTTAGCTGTACACATTGATATGATCCTGTGTGATACTTTTAGATAGGAATGGGTTATACAATGATCAAAGAAGGGTGAATATCATTTCTTTTAAGCCACTGATGTGTTCTTCATTCTGACACTAAAAAGATTCCTGGGGAGAAAACTGCTGAGGACAGGACGGACATCCTGAGTCATTGTGGAAACAATATTGGAAAATCTGCTTTGGAGTCATTTCACAAACTTGGGGGTCTTTCTTAAGTGGATCTTTGAATCGATTGATTCAACTCAATTTTTTAAAGGTCAGAACAACCCTAGAGTAGAAGGAAGACTGAGCTAACCAACCCGTGTGATGTACTTTCCCCCAGCAAGGCTCCACCCAGTCTGCTCTTGCAGCTGTCACTTTTGCAGCTCTCAGCCTCCTTGATGGACATAACTTAGGCCACCTCCAACTTCTGCCAGCCAGCCATGCTTTTCCTGCCATGGAAGATCGTATCTCCCCTCTGGAACCATAAACTGAATAAATCTCCCTTTCTCCCTAAAGTTGCTTGATTTTGAGTGATGTCTCACAGCAACAGAAAAGAGTAACCAATACAGTCACCATAGCTGCACTTCAAAAGCAACAAAAATAACACATGGAGGCTTCTCCGGAAGTGAGCCAGCTCTACACACTCTGTTACTATGATACTACATTAAGGGTACACTAACACTAGAAGATTAAAAGAAGTGAAAAGCTCAGGACTAGCAGAGGTATGATGAAATAATGATGACTTTTCCATAAGCCAAATCCTGTAGAAGAATTTAGAGAAGAATTGTTGGAGCAGAGATGGAGACAAATGGGCTGGGAATGGCTGTCCCTGAAAAGGCATCTAGCAGGAATTCTGCCAACATCCAGGGTCCAGAAAAGAACTGTATGGAAGAAGAGTGACAGTAGGCAGTGAAGAAGTTGTTTGTCAGTAAAAAAAAAAAAAAAAAGCTTCAGGTAGACTACATAGACCACAATCTATGGCAAAAGTACACGAAGCCAAAGAAAAAGATTTCTGAAATTTTCAATGAAAAAGCAGTGGAGAGAACAAAATCAAATGGTTTTCTCAGAGGTATGCTTCACAGGGAGTAGTAACTCCCCTCCCCCAGTGGTGAGTATAGATGTTAGGAGGAAATGAGGAAGAAGGCCTCCTGAGGATACACATTCAGGCAGAATGACATCTGCAGCTACTACCCTATTTAGTGTGGTGCCTCTCAGAGAAAAGCAATCTTCCAAGGCCAGAGACTTCACTGGAGACAAGACTGACAGGCACACAAAAAACCATGAGAAAATTTAATTCATTCCTTTTCCACAACATGTTGTACTAATTCATTTTTGTACCAGTTAGACACTGGTGTTAACTTGACAACTGATAACTGAGCCTTTAGGCACACCTATGAAGAATTTCTCAGTTAATGAAAGTCATGAACAAGTCTGTGGGAGATTATCAAAATGCTGTATGAAGACCCAGTCCATAGTAAGTAGACTATTCCTTGGTCAGGTGGCTAAGATGGTGACAGAATTAGCTGGCTTTATAAACTGACAAGCTAGGGAGAATGTTCCTGTCTCAAATCTAAAAATTGGTGTGACCAGTTCCCTCCATTCTTGATGTAAGTATGAACTCTCCTGCCATCATTGGATTGTAACCAGAAAATGTAAGCCAGGAACAAAACTATTGCTCCCCTAAGTTGCTTGGGTCCTGTATTCATTCAGCATCAAAAAGGTGAAAGAAGCACACTTTCAATGAGACAATTCTCAAGATTCTGGAGAACGCTTCTTAGAAAAAAGAAAAGCTGTGTGTGGTTTTCTGAATGACTGTGGGTGATTCTCTTTATGGGATCCTGCCTCATATCATCCAGAAAACAAATTATCACATGATTTCCACTCTTGGTCAGAGAGTTAATGGAAGTTTCCCTGATTTCCAGTGAAACTGGAAGAGAGTGGATGGGTGTCAAGTGGGAATCGAGAACCTCATGGGTAACAGAATGGAGAAGAAGAGAAACTTGTTCCTGAATCAGTTCCAGGCCAGGGTTCTAAAGGTGGCCCTGCACAGCCCTATTCACAATAATGAGAAAATATAATAATCAACATGCCCATCAACAGAGGAATGGGTAATGAAACTGTAGTACATATACACAATGGAATACTATTGAGCCATCAGATAGGATGAAATTATGGAATTTGAGGGTAAATGGATGGAATTGGAAAATTTATATTGAACAAGGTATCTCAGAAGCAGAAATATAAAAACTGCATTTTCTCTTTTATATGCACATGCTAGTACTGATATCCTTGTCAATGTAATTGGCTTAGCAGAGACTAGAAAAACCCTAGTTGAAAGGGTGGGGAACTCCCTCGAGCTGATTGGATTAGGCCAAAAGTTCCTAAACAGAAATCTAATAGCACAGGCACTAGAACCAACACTCAACAAATGAGATCTTATGAAATTAAAGAGCTTCTGTTCAGATAAAGAGATCATAAACTGAGCAAAAAGGCAACCCACAGAATGGGAGAAAATCTTCACTAACCACGTATCTGATAGAGCTCTATTATCCAGAGTGCATAAAGAATTTAAAAAACTAAACACCAAGGATATAAGTGGCTCAATTAAAAAAATGGGCCAAGGTCAGTGGTAGAGCACTTGCCTAGTGTGCTTGAGACCCTGAGTTTGAACCCCAGTCCCAAAAAAATCACAAGAGCAAATTTTCTCCTTCTCCTGGGCTGTGAGCAACTTTGCAGGTCGTCATGGCAGTGCAACTTTGAGGTCGGAGTTGGACTTCACTGAGGCCCAGCATGAGCACGGGATGGATGTCCCCAGACTCCACACTCTTCCTTCAATGTCAGAAGAGAGAGATGAATTCACCATGAAACTGCATCATGCACACCCTTTACTTTCTGACATTAGGATGGTCGTCTTCCACACACACACAAGCTTCCCGAGTGATCTGTTGCACATGTTTTCTGTTTATTGTAGAAATGTTCATAAAACATACTTTCCATATCAGGGAAATCAGATATGTTTAATAAATTGGCTATAACTTTAATATCTGTGGACAACTTGTAACATTTGGAATGTATCATATGTACAAAGTTAAAGTATTCAAATAAATGCTTTAGGTGTTGGCATTAAAAAAAAAAAAAATGGGCCAAGGAACGCAGAAGAAACTTTTCCAAGGATGAAATTGAAATGTCTAACAAATATCTTTAAAAATGCTCCGCGGGGCTGGAGAGGTGGCTCAGGGCCGCCTCTGCCTTGCAGGCGGAAGGTCCTGAGTTCGGATCCTAGACCCCACATATAAATGCTAGACGGAAGTGGGGAGGGGAGCGGAGGCAGCCTGCATTTCTGGTGCTGGTAGGGTGGAGCCTGTGAATCCCTGGGCAGAGTAAATAAGGAGGAGGTGGAGGCAGTCCATGGTGGTTCCCGAATTCCTCCGTGGTTCTACACACACACACACACACACACACACACATACATACACAAACGCGCACACATGCATACATGCACAATTGAATAAAAAAAATGCTCCGCATCCTTAGCCATTAGGGAAATGCAAATCAAAACTTCCCTAAGATATCATCTCACTCCAGTCAGGATGGCAAAAATCCACAATACAAACAACACCAAGTACTGGAGAGGATGTGGAGAGAAGGGAGCCTACATTGCTGGTGGGAATGCAGGCTTATATAACCACTCTGGCAATTAGTTCAGTGATTTCTAAAAAAGTTCAAGATTGAAATGCCATATGATCCTGCTATACCATTTCCGGAAATAATCCCCCATAATGCATAAATTCACTACAGTGACACAAGCACAACCATGTTCATGGCAGCACTATGTACAATAGCAAAGTCATGGAATCAACCCAAATGCCCAATAGTTGATGAGTGGATAAGGAAAATATGGTACATTTATACAGTGGAATACTACTCAGCCATCAAAAAAGATGAATTAATGAAATTTCCTGGGAAATTGATGGAATTAGAAAAAAATATATTGAGTTAAGTATCCCAGACATAGAAAATTAGACATCATATATACTCCCTAATACGTGGATCCTAGTACCAAACCCACTTAATGACATATTCAAAGATTCATTTCTGTAATATCTACAGTAATCACAAAAATTATAAACAGGAGGGAAGGGGAAGGAGACCCCCCAGAAAAAAGGAGAGAGGCTTCAGTAGAGAAAATAGGTCACTATCAAGTATTGCATGTAAGTAGCGAGACATCTGGTGAAGCTCACTCTCACTTCCCTTCCTGGTCACCTGTGACTGAAAAGGTTTGATCTCACCAATCAGGGAGGGTATAGGGACTGGCAGATAGATGGTAACCATCCTGCAAATGGGACACTGACACTCCCCCACTGCGGTCTCCTATTCCTATTCCATCTAACTTTGAGACTTCTCTTACATTAAGATCTTCATTTAAACAACCTTTTATCTTTGGTTAAGAAGGGACCTTCAATACCAATTGAGATGGACCAAGGGTGGTGCAGGAAAAGCAAAACTGAAACCAATAACAAACCATAATTCAGAATACCAAAGACTCTACATTAATCACTTGGAACCAGACCAGCCAAATCGCTCCCCATTCTAAAGCTCAGGGAACCTTGCAGAAGAAGGGGAGGCAAGATTCTAAGAGCCTAAAAATGGGGAGGACAAACGATACACAAGATACTCCACACAAGTTAGGGCTGCAGTAGCCATAATCAGACTTTGCATGACCTGCACAAAGGTTGACATGTCAACGACCCCCAAGTCTAGCATGGATCACAGGCAGTAGGATCCTTAGAGGCAAGGGATTAACAGTCATAATAGAGTTCCCATACTAATGGGAAGCCCAAGAAAGGGCTCTGGGCTATGCCATTGAGTCCTTACACCTCACTACAGTGGAGGACTCAGAGGGAAGTTCGGTATTCACACAAAAGGATGCTCCAGGGGATGGGAGGGGGGAAGGGGGAAGCATTGGGAGAAGGGGAAAGAGGGAGGGGGTAAAAGGAAGGCAAAAAGGGGGGGAGAGTGCAAGGGGTAACTGTGAAGGGGTGAGGACAGGGGTACCTATTGAGCTTGTATGATTGGGGAAAAAAAGAAAAGAAAAAAATGTAGTTGACTCAGAATTACTGTAAGATTCAAAATACTCAAAAGGGACCAATGAGTGGGAAGGTGGGAAGGAATGGTTAGAGTGAAACCTTTTAAAGGGGTATTTAGGATACCATGGCAAGTAGGGTGAGGTAGGGAATAGTTGGGAAAGATACCTATTGGGGAATGAGGGAAAGAGGGACTTAGAGAAAAACCATAAGATTATGGGAGATAACCCCATAGGAAGTTCATATGCTAATAATATGTCAAAAAAAGTCTTTTAAAGAGAATAGTAAGAATGATCAGTCCCTATGCAGAGAAGCACAGAGTAAGGAAAACAGGAAAAAGAAAAAGAAAAACCCCCAAGCTGATTCACTTAGTACCCAGTGACAAAAATATACTAGAAGTAACAAAAGTGTGATACTTTCTGATAGAATGTTGGTCAGAGAGGTTTCAAAAGGCCCCCCAAACATTATAGGCTTTTGCCATTGCTCTTGGTTGCTCTCCAAAATCCATCAGTAAGACTCTATTACTAAAGATGCAACACATATAAATCACAGCAAAATACATCAACTGGAACTGGTTTGAGAATTTCCTCTTTGCTGGGTAACTTACACAGTACTGAAGAATACTATAGGAGCTACTGGGAGAGAGAAATAATCACAGGCCTCATCAATGCACAAGGTCTGTAAGTTGCAATAAAAATCACCATGGCATCAGGCAACTACCAGTGTAATGGCAGCATGAGTAGTAAGGAGACAATCAACAGCTTTCTGATTGAACTCAAGACCCACTTGTCAGAATAGAACACATTCCTGTTAACTGGAACAAGAACCTAAAAAAAAAGGAAGGAAATAGATCAATAGGGAAAAACAGCCTATGAACCTCTAAGTAGGAAGACAATACACCAAACTGCTCTGTAAATAACTGTTATTATATTCATAGATTTGAAGAGCATTTAGCACTCGCTTAGAATTCTTCTACAATAGAGGTAAAGGCTCTCAACATCCTGACAGAATGAAGCCTAGGCCAGTAGGAAAGCAGTGAAGTGGACAACAATGGCCAGCTATAATGCAGAGTACCAGCAACCCAGCAATGCTCACCCACAATCAGGCCAAGCTAAACTCTACCCATTCTAAGGTTTAGGGAACCTCATGGAAGAGGGGGCAATAAGATTGTAAGAACCTAAAGATAGGAAAGTCCACCGTTGGACAAGACATTCTACTCAAGGCAGGATTGCTGCATCCAGGAACGCACTGCAGTGAGACTTGTCCTTATGAGACCTGCATGACTGACATACAACATGCCCTCATAAACTATTGAGGAATTCAAGACAGATAAGAACATACATTGGAAACCTTAGGAACTAGAGCTGGATGAGTGGATGGAAATGACCAAAGAGGTACAACTTGGTATGCCACAGAGACCTGAACCCCCACAAAAGTAGATAAGCCAGAAGAAACCCTGGGGTTCTTAGAAATGACCAGGCAGGAGGGTGGGAGGGAGTGGGATGGATTGATGAAGGGAGGGGAGTGAGATGGAAGGGAGGAGGGATGAAGGGAATCAGGGCTAAGTACTCAATATGCTTATAAAACTAGGAAAAAATAAATGAATAAAAAATAAAGGTGTCCCTGGTTATCACTTTTTATTCTAGATAAGACAGGCATTTGCTTGCTTTAGCATGGCTCTTCTGCTGATCACCAGATGGGCAAGAGAACAATGCTCTTTTTCTTGGAGTTACTTTTGGCTCATGTGGAGATTCTGTATAGAAGAAAATATTTTCTCATCCGCTTCCCTTACTGAAGATATCTTCAGATCAAAATAAGTGAGGTTAGATTAGTTTTAGTCACACAACCTTAGAAAAGCAACACATGTAGTTTAAAGTGTTAGAAGTACATCACTTCCTGTTTTAACCAATCAAGTATCATTGGAACAAAGCTGTGCCTTTATTCCCATATGATTGATAGCAGTTTTCTTGCCAGGGGGACAGAACCCAGAGTCAAGCCAGAGATTTGCAAATCCCAATCTGTTTTCTCTTCAGCTTCATAGAAGTGTGTTGACTCCTGGCCTAGAGAGAAGACGTGATGGTGTGTGTTGATTCTGACTGTGCAGGGGCTATTTATCCCTGAGCTTTTCTCTATGAATCTGTTTTCTGAGTTGCAGGGAAACAGCATACAGGGCTCCATGTGGACAGAAAAGTACTGTTGTCTGGATTGAACTTCTGTCATCTGCAGAACCTCTTTCGGACACTGTTTTCCTCTCTGCACCTGATTCTGACCCAGAAGCCTGCATGAGTGGGCGGGCAGGCTGAGCAGAGGCGGCCTAACACAGAGCATATTGACAAGGAAAGCCACGGCTTTGGAACAGGCAGAATAAAATCAACAATAATGATGATACTCACCTGCTTGTTCACTGCCTGGAACTGTGAAGAGAACAAAAGTCAGAAATCAGCAGAGCACTCCTCCTCATAATTCAGAAATACAGATTATCCTAAGTCACTGTAAAACTTCTTTCTATCTCTGTCCTTGTTATTCTCTTACACCCTTTCAACCAGCAACTCTCAAACATACATGAACTCTCAGGCGTTGGAGAGTCCTAAGGTGAGTCACAAAGTCATCCCCGACTGAAGGCAATGCCAGCGACCTGTTTGACAGATGTTTTTCATTTACTCACTCTACTGTTTGCCATATGAATGATGCTGCCACTCACCCAATCTTTTCAAGTGGTAGACACACAACCACATGGCAATGATCATGGGTTTCAGAGGGTTCTTCAGGAAAAGTACACAGTGACGGTTGTGAGCGCTCAACTTGCTCTGACTCTCTCTCCTTGGGTTCTCTCTTAAGCTGGAGTCCTTATGCTAGGACTTATGCATTTGGAGACTCTGGAATCTATGCATGATTCCTTTGTGCCTAGCAGGTTAGAGAGTAATCATGCTCTCAAGCTCATTATTCTCAAAGACCAAGAGAAGATCCCAAGCAAAGGTTTCATGCTTTGTCTGTTTCTGAATCTTAGATAATTGGTTTTCCGGGAAAAGGGGGTGGGGAGGTATGACATGCCAGAAATAAGCATTTGACTTATGAGAGTATCACATTACAATGAGATCTAAGATATCAAAACTACAAGTTTAAGACCTACAAGTGCTATGTCATAAGCACAAAAGATTAAAATGCACTAGAATTTCATGGCCCCGGCTTTGCGTCTGCTTTTGAAATCAAAGCTGGAAGCAGAGACCTGAGCTTTCCCTCTGTTCTCTGGCTTTTTATAAAATCTCAGGCCTAATGAGAGCACATTATTGACTCACCGAAGATGACTAGTAGGGTCCAAAGCAGCATGAAGAGTTGATTGGGGTGCATCAGTAGAGGTACTCTTTTGACCACTGCTGGAGCAAGTGAATACAGGATGAAAAATACCTTTCAGAGTAGGTTTTGTATAATGAGAAAAGAAGGAAGTTGAAGGGGCCTGTGAAGTTTGACCACAACCTTTAACTCTGTTGGCTATAGAAGACTCAGCGTAGATCCTCTCAGTGGCAGTGAAACTTCTTGACTGGTACTGGAGATGATAACTCACACTTATATATAGCTCTTAATGTGTCAGATACAAATGTGAGTTACATAGGTGAATGCTTAAAGTGGCATAGCACCTAGCAATCTTCCTTATATAGCTATAGAAACTGAGAATCTAGAAGAGGTGTCTTTAATCATTTGGGCTACTATAGCAATATACATTAATTAAATAATCACACTCAGGAAGCTAGGAAGTCTAATTTAGGGGACTAGTGAATCTGATGCCCAATGAGGGCCAGTTCATTACTGTGTCCTCATATGGTAGAAGAGCAGATAAACTTTCTCAAGTCTTTTTCATGAGATCAATAATTTCATTTATAAGAGCTCTACCCTCAGGGCTGGAGAGGTGGCTCAGAGGTTAAGCCTCTGCCTTGCAGGCGGAAGGTCCTGAGTTCGGACCCCAGATCCCACGTATAGACGCCAGGCGGAACCCCTGCGCTTCTGGTCCTGGTAGGGCGGAGCCTGTGAATCCCAGGGCAGAGTGAACAAGGAGGAGGTGGAGGCGTCCATGGTGGTTCCCGAATTCATCCGTGGTTCTACACACACACAGACATACACACACACGCGTGCGCGCACATACATACGCACACACCCACAATTGAATACATAATAATAATAATAAAAATTTTTTTTTTAAAAAAAGCTCTACCCTCATAATCTAACTACTATCCAAAGTCTCTATCTCCCCATACTATCACATTGGGTATTTAGTATAAACATATAAATTTGGGGGTAGGGTGAGGCACAAATATTCAGATTGTAGCAAAAGTAAGTTGACCAATATCAACAACTAGCACTGAGATCACTTCCTAGTAGTGATGATTGAGAGTCCAATACAGACAGGTCAGTTCCAGCATGACATGTTGCTTCTTTGTGTTGCTGAAGATAATAAGGCTGATGTTACACAGGCTCTGATTTAGATGAAATTTTCTTCCATTGATTTCTTCTTTCCTACAATGGGATTTTTTTTCTAAGCCTCCAAGCTCTTGCTGTACATCATTGAAAACATTTCCCTCTTTCTTATCTTTAGTCCACATGGCTTTTCTTCCCACAAGCTGGTCCTGATCTAGCTATCTTCTGAAAGCAAAGCACATACCAGACCAGAACCTGTCATAGCTCACATTTTGATTGGAGGAGGTTCATAAATGTATTCAGCAGTCTCTCCTTACCCTTGAATCCACTTTTCACAATTTCAGCTATCTGTAGCCAATCACAATCTAAAAAGATTAAATAGATTCTAGAAATGATTCATGAGTTTGAAAAGATGATTGTGATATATTGTTATGAATGCTTTATGTTATCATTTTACTCAGAGTCCAAAGAACTTGTCAGTCTCTTACTGTGTCTGATTTATAATTAAAATTTCTCATAGAAATGTATGTGAAGGGAAAAACCCAGGATATGCAAGTTTTCACACCATGATCAGTTTTAGTCATCCATTGGAGTGCTTAGAATGTATCTCCATGGGGAAAGACAATCAAATATCATCTGCTCAAGATTTGTGTCTAGACAGAGGCAGGTTACCTTTTTTGGATCAAATGCAACAAGAAACTTGAAGTCACAAAAGTGGAGTGCTCATATATGGATCTGTCCTATGTCAGGCGAATACTTAACATCTCATTATTTACCATAAGTATAGTTTCACTTTCATGAAATATGGTGTCTCTTTGTAATGTTCCTCATAGCCTTCCTTTATCATAGAATAAAAACAAAATACTAAAAACATCAAGGTCAAGTTAAAAATTAACAATGTGTTGAAATTATGTGAAACACTAATGAATGTTAAAATGATTCTGCAAAAGAATATTTAATGGTAAAATAGGATATGTGGCCATAGAATGCAATTTATCTGCAGCAAATGACCAGACTTTGCTCCAGGAAAATGGGTCTAGAACAATAAATAACAAAGTGTTAATAGGATTTATCACCAAATAATTAAATTAAAAGCAATTTTAATTTTTCTCATTTTCTCAATTTGGTGACTTCCAACATTCCCACAATAAGCAGATATTATGTACATATTTATTTTAAAAGAAAATAAACTCTACATTTTATGACCTTTTTCACCTCAAAGTGACCTAGAATTGACACATAACTTTTTGTGTAGACAAATGTGTATTCTGTGTGTGGAAGAGACAAAATCGTTCTCTCACTGGGACAATGCCAATACTGAGTTCTCAAGTCCTGCCTTCTAGGTGGCTCAAGTAGCCTGTTCTCCTCACCAGCCAAGTTTCTGATGCATTTGAGAAACTAGAGAGGAGCATGCAGTGGCAAGGAAGATGTAGACATGTGTTTAGCATAGGTGCCTGAGGTTTGCAAACATGTCCTTTTATGGGCTTTTATTATATAATGCTCTAAACTGCTTTAATAAATCATACTATTAGCTTATCCCAAATTTTAGTAGCATATGACTGAATAAAATACAAAGATGGGAACACTCACTCATTGTTTTTTTTCTCTTAGGAAGTGTGTCCCTTTAAAAAAATATATTCAATTTCCAAAAGCTTAGCAACATTTGGCTTAGCATAATTTGCATATTTTTTGTCAGGTGGGCCATACACATGAAAAGACATGAAAATGGGAAAGAGAATGGCAGGAAAGAAGAAGGCTTATAATGGGAAAGGGGCAGAGGATGGGATTGGAGATTAAGGTGAGAAAAGATCATAAATTCACTCTATTCCTGTATGCACTTCTAAAAGAATAAAAAAAACAAGATAGGTGATTATGTCTACAGCCAAATTCCTAGAGGAGATTGAACAAGATAACTCAATTCTTTTCCTGACTTTTTATAAGAACCATTTTTATGGAAATATGGCATTTTACTTAGAATTAATATTTCCTAAGATGCTACATAAAGATATGGTGGAATTCATGATCTGTTTCAAAATAAATGTTACAGATAAAGATAAAAAATCGTGTTAGAATTATAGCAGAGGGATGGATAGAACACCAGGATGATTCCAGTCCCTCTCGAGTCATATACAACTGCTGTTTCATATGTGACAGATAGTAGACATTCACAGGTGCACCAACATGACCTTCACGTATAAACTTGGCTATAAACCAGAGACCACAGCTAGAGATCATAAGTCTTAGCAGTTTCTGCTGGGAAAGACAACATAAAAATGGTGGCATGAGTAAGACTATGTGTGTGTGTAGGTTTGGTTAGGGTAAGAAATAATGCTTTTGTGTAGAAATTTTGGTACCGATAGGATGGAGTCATGGATTACAGTGGGAAGCAGCGCTAAAGCTTGGGGTTAGATCCATAGCAAGTAGCATACTGAAGAAAGTCAACCATGTGCAGAAGAGTTTTTCCTGTGAGCCACACCCAGTGTCCTGAGTGGGATAGAACCTCTAAAGCCAGGTTAGACGCACCAAGACTGAGCCAAAAACAGTCTTCAAAGTATGCGAGTCAGTACAAAGTAAATCACATCTTCCATCTAAAGACTATTACAGAAGCAAAGTGAAACTGGTAAACTTCAGAGATCTCTGAATATCTTTAGTTGAACTTGGGGTTCCAGGATCAGTATGACAAAATTAAGGGTTAGAGTATTGGATACAATAAATCAACAGAATAAAATTGCTGCATAAATTGCAATAGAAGTAGTCGTAGTTGTAATCATTGCAGATATGGGAGTTATGGTTATGGTCATTTTAATGGTTATTAGTACTACTTTGAGCAATGTGACATGCTTAAGAATGTCATGTCCAAGATTATAGTTTGGAAATTGCATTGGAGGTTATATTCTTTTCTGAGAACTCCTGGAGCAGAGTTGTGTAGTGGAAGTCCAATCATTGTTTAGGTAAACTTTCAAGATGTCATTTAGGCAGGCACATTCCTTCTGAATACATAAACCTTTGCAGTATAATTGCACTAATTTATTCATAGAATTCCCCTAGAAGCTGTCAAAGGTCAAGTAATATGGTGGAATTTATGGAAGATAAAATAACTGGAAGCTGCCATCCAACATACCTGCCCCAGTGATCCAGTTTAATAAAAGATTTGCATATTTGTATTGTTCCATCAATCAGGGAAAGACCAGAATAGATGTACTTTCAAATCATGACTTTTCCAGCTGACCAGAGGTTTATAGAGTTTAAGTCATGTCCTTTAAGTAAAGAATCTCAGTAACTTTGTCAGCAGCAGAATTTATGAAAACTCATTCTCAAGAAGGTGATACTTGCTGAAGCATGAAGCATATAAGACATACGTTATCAAAGACGAATGAGATAAAACACTGTGAGTCACTCACATGAACAGATTTGAAAATAAGAAGGAGTCTGGCAGGGAAGATAAGGATTGTAAGGGGAAAAGGAGAGGTGATGGGACTTGGAACTAAGGGATTAAAATTGAAAATATTTTGAATGTACTATAATTGTGTATGCAACATTTAAAAAAAGAAGAATTAGAAAAAAAAGGCATTGCTGTGCTCATGAAGTGAGTGGAATCTGGAGGAGGCAAAGGTAGGATGACTAAGCGAGGCTCCTATAAAAGAGCAGAGTAGCATTTGCAGCAGGATCTTCTTCATGACTGAAGATGCCTCCTGGAACATATGCTGCACTTCCTGGGCAGCAAATGGGAAAAATTGAGTCAAACAAAGCTCTGTTTTCTGTGTTACGTGGATGGATTTTCCAGAAGGAAGGTTAATGACCAAGAGGAACCATGGTGAATGGGCCACTGACTGCACCAATACAGTCGCCCATAGCAATTTTCTGTGGGCGACTTCCTAGCAATCAGGTATCAGTTGTTTGTGGCAGAAGAAAATTTAAGACGAGATCAAAATTATACTCATGATTTTTGAATTGCTTTCCCCAAGGGTTTTTGCTTACTTAAACATATTATTCTTACAACTTTTTCCAGTTAGGAAAAGCTTGATTCTTGACAAAAGGAATCATTCATTCATTCATATATGCATGTGTTCATATATTTAATAAAGATTTTTTATACCATCTACTTTTTGAGCACTATACTGAGACACTTTTCACTCTGAGATAAAAAGATATAGTCCCTGCTTTTCTGGGAATTACAGCTTAATGGTAAAAGACTAGCATAGAAACTAAACACATTTATGTGGCACCTGACATTCTATAACTCTGTAAACTGTGAATGAGAACCATAGGTACTTTAGAAGAAGCACATAGATACAAGTAGAAACTGTACAAGAGATAAATTCCCAAGGGTGACATCAGGGAGTACCTCCTAGAAATCTGGAGAGAACCATTGAGAAGGCGAAGGTGACATCTGCTGCATTTCCCAGAAAAGAACAACGTTAAACAAAGTTCTTTTGTCCTTTAACCAATGTCTCAGTTCTCTAAGAAGTGCCCAGAGAGGTGAAAGACTATGTCTGCTAAGAAAAAGGAAATTGAAGATATAGCAAAGGCAAATAAGGCTCATTGTGAAAGAGAAATGAAAACCTATATCCCTCCCAAAAGGGAAATAAAAAAGAAGTTCAAGGATCCCAATGCTCCCAAGAAACCACCTTCAGCCTTTTTCTTGTTCTGTTCTCTGTATCGCCCCAAAATCAAAGGAGAACATCTGGTTTATCATTGGTGATGTTGCAAAGAAACTGGAAGAGATGTGGAACAACACTGCTGCTGATGACAAGCAGCTCTGTGAGAAGAAGCCGCCGAGCTGAAGGAGAAGTACCGAGCTAAAGGAAACCTGATGCACCCCAAAAGGGAGTTGTGAAGGCTGAGAAGAGCAAGAAAAAGAGGGAAGAAGCAGAAGATGAAGAGGATGGGGAAGAACATGACAATGAAGAAAAAGAAGATGATGATGAATACCTTGGTTCTAGTGCAGGTTTTTTTTCTTGTCTATAAAGCATTTAACCCCCCTGTACATAACTCACTCCCTTTAAAAAAAAAGAAATGTAAAAAGAAAAAGAAAAAAAGAAAATTTCCATTTGGCTGAAAGCTAAGCCACAGAAACTAGTCCCATATTATCTATAATATGTCTCCCATCTTTTTAAAAATACTTTATTTAATCATATGTAGATGCAAAGGAGAGGGAAAGAGAAAGAAAGAACAGTGTGAGCATGCATGTTATGATTCATGCAGCCATCAGTTCTCTCCCTTCCACCATGTGGGCTTCCAGGTATTGAACATAGGTTTCCAGGTCTGTAATTAGGCACCTTACCTGCTGAGCTACTTTGCCAACTCCCATTTGACTTTTTCTCTTAGTTCAGAACATGAGGAGATGTGGATAAGAAACATTCATAAAATGCTAACTATTTCAAGGCTAATGGAAGCACTTTAACTATTATAACAAGATTATTTTGGTGCTGGAGAGATGGCTCAGGGTTAAGCCTCTGCCTCTCAAGCAGAAAGACCTGAGTTAGAATCCCAGAGAGATCATATGTAAAAAATGTTGGACAGAAATGACAGTGGCCAGCACTTCTGTCCCTGGAAAGCAGAGTTAAGAAAAACCTAAAGCAAAAAACAAAAGAAGGGAAAGTAATCCAGGATGATTCCTAAAGTCACCCTTGGACTTCCATAGGCATACACAATTCTCTCTCTCTCTCTCTCTCTCTCTCTCTCTCTCTCTCTCTCACACACACACACACACACACACACACACACACACACATACATACATATATAAAAACATAAAAGAAGAATCTTTGAAAAAAAGATTATTTTTATTTGGACAGTGGGGTGTAGGAAGGATTGTAGGGAATAGCTAGATGGAGCTAGAGTAATTGAGTGGTCATTTAAAGAATCTAGGCTGGAAAAATGAATGCTCTCAAATGGGGGAAAAATAGAGGAGATGAGAAAGTGAGGGTTAGAGATGCTGAGGTAATATTAATTTTTTTAAAACTCAGAATGTGGAATGCAATCAGATAAGAACCTTCTACAATATAAATATATCAAAAAAACAGCTTAAAAAGTAATAACACAAATATACAGTCCTTGTAGAGAGGAGCACAGAGAACAAAAAATAGAACAAAACAAATAATACTCTGAGCTGCTCTACCTGGACCTCAGAGACAATTAAGCAATACTAGAAGTAGCAGACATGTGGTACTGCTCGATAAAATGTTGGCCAAAGAAGTCTCAAAGGCTCTCCACACAACATAAATTTTTGACATTGCTCTTGGTTGCCCTTCAGAAACTGACAGTAAAACCCTACTACTGAAGACACAATACATGTGGATCATAGGACAAGGACAAAAATCACCAGCTGGAACTGGTCTGGAAATTTCCTCTTTCTTGGATAATTAACAAGGTACCAGAGAGTACTGTGAAAGCTACTTGTGGAGAAAAGCAATCGAAAGTCTCATCAATCTGTGAAATCTGCTAACAACTTCTGATCAGATTTAAGGTCTGCTTGTCAGAATGGATCACATTCCTATAAAATATAAAAAGAACCTATGACAGGGAGGACATAGGTCCCAGGAGAAGAGCAGGCTATGAAAGTTTAGCTATGAACACACTATATGAACTGTCATTTAAAAACTTATTATTATTACTATTATTTATATGTGTTTCTGTGTGTATGCCTCTGTGTGTATCACAGGACATTGTGTCCTATGTATCAAGGATGACTGTGGGAATCATACTGAATTCCATTACCTCCTCTTTGCTTTACTCTGGAGTTTCCTAGGCTCCAAATTCCAGGACCGCTGTCATTTCCTCCTGGCATTTTTACATGGGATCCAAGATCTAAACTCAGTACCGTCTGTACATGAAGCAGAAGCTTAATCCCTGAGCCATCTCTCTAGCCCCAAACTGCCTTTTAAACACACCTGTTCTTAAATACATAGATTCAAGAAACACTCAATACTCAACCTCAGAGTTTCCTTCAGCAACAGAAAGTGTTTACTACAGAAAGACACAAATGATCGAATTACAGAAAATAAGTGATCTGCTTGGCCCTTGTCAGGACATCTAAGTCACATCACCTCCTCCGGAGGGCTCAGGGGCATCGAAGAAGGGAGGGGGGGCAAAAGTAAGACTTTTAAGGGCTCAAAGTGGGACAATAGTGGGCTAGACGCCATCTCCTGGACACAACAAGAACTGCATGGGAATTATCCTAGCACCAGGAAAATGGAAAGATCTCAAGAAGCTCGGCACTTCCTTGAAAAACTCATGAGAATGATATGGAGCATAAGGAAGATTCTATACCTCCAATGGTATACCTAAGGATTTATGATATTTCCTAGAACATGGATCATGTCAGGCATATGACATCAAAGAAAAACCAGGTGAAGCACAGTGGGCCAGACAAGCAAAAAGATTTGAAAATAGGAAGGAATGTAACAGAGGAAATGAAAAACTGTCAGGGAAAAAAGAGGGGAGATGGGAATGGAGACTAAGGGAAAAGAAAAAAAGAATAACAAATTATCATAAAGAAAAAAGATGACATCTAGGCCCTGGTTACCTCTCCCACATGAGCCCATCTTCCACATCTCCTTCACATGACCGGAGAGCTCTTTAAAGGTGGGCATCTGGACCATTCTCTTTCCTGCCTGAGCCCAGAATCCACCACATTTCTGCCCCAAGGTCAATGCACTTTAAAGGAGCACATCTCAACCCCAGTTTCCTCTCCCACCTGGGCCTGGCTTCCACCAGAGAACCTCCACATGGCACAGGCTGGCAGCTTTAATCTCACACCTAACCTCACCTAGTCTCCTCACCATCTAACTAACCCAAATCTTTGCCCTGGCTCTCCACAATTATGAAAATATCCTCCAAGAATTTAAAAAGGCCACAGAAATCACAGGACAGGGACCATCAGGCAAACACCATATAACTAAGGATCACAGGAATCTCACCATTCAGCAGAAGAGAATCTTCACACGTAACCATAAGATAAGCAACTCATTTTATTTTTCTTTTAACCTCAATCGATAATCACCACAGCTTAAGATTTAAATACAGTGTACATGAAGTCCCGTACACTCACCCCTTCAGGATCTTAGCCATTCACCCTCTAATACTTCTTTTTTTTTTTAATACATTTTTTATTATTTCCACTCATACAAACTTAATAGGTAGACCAGTTCCCTCCCTCCCTCCTCCTCCCCCCAAACCCCCTGCTCCCCCTTCCCTCCCTCCCCATCTCCCAGTGCCCCCCCCCCAATTCCCAGAGAGTTCTTTATTGTGTATGCCTAACTCTCCTCTGGGTCCTCCTCGTGTTCCCCTTAAGCGTAGGAACACTATTGTGGCTGTCAATCCCTTGCCTCCAAGGATCTTGGTGCCTTTGGCAGATGCTAGACTTTGTGAGGTCAATAGTGTGTTGGACATTGCACAGGGCATGCAAAGTCCTATTATGATTGCTTCGGCCCTAACTAGTATGGAGAATCTTGCAAATCATTGCTCCTCCCATCCTTTTGCTCTTACAATCTTACCGCCCCCTCTTTCACAAATGTCCCTGAGCTTCGGGATGGGGAGAAATTAGGCTGGCCTAGTTCTATGTGGTTGATATAGAGTCTCTGAAGTTCTGGATTGTGGTTTGTTGATTTTCTTTTGCAGTTTTGCTGCTCCTGCAATGCTCTTCACTCCATCCTGATGGGCACTGTATGTCACCCCCCTGGTCAGAGACAAAAGGCTGTTAAACTGGAGTCTTGTTATAATAGCACATTCAAGGGTAGATGTAATAAAAGTAGGAAACCTCAGTGAGGGAGGGGTCAATCACCCATTTGCAAAATGATTACTTTTTATCTGCCAGACTATATGCCCTCCCCTTTGGTGAGATCATGCCCCCTCAGTTGTATATGATCAGGAACGAACATCTGTGAACTTAACCAGGTGTCACATTACTTACTTGCAGTCCTTGATGGAGGCCTATTTTCTCTGCTGTAACATGGTCCCCTCTCTCCTTGTGTCTGGTGTGGCCCTCCAACCCCATCCCTCCAGTTCATAATCCTTGCAATTACTGTATTACATAGGTTTACCTTTGAGTGTCTCAATGTGGGCTGGGCTCCTAATAGGAGCCACCTATTAGGGAGTACACACGGCGCTTAATTTTCTGGGTCTGGGATACTTCACTTAATATAATTGTTTCTAATGACATCCATTTCCCAGCAAATTCCAGTAATTTATCATTTTTGATGGCTGAGTAGTACTCCATTGTATAGATGTACCACAGTTTCCTTATCCACTCGCCAACTGTTGGACATTTGGGCCGATTCCATGACTTTGCTGTTGTAAACAGTGCTGCTATGAACATGGTCGTGTTTGTGCTATCGAGGTGAACCTCTGCTGCATGGGGGGTTATTCCCAAAAGTGGGATAGCAGGGTCATATGGCCTTTCAATCTTTAATTTCTTTAAGAATCTCCAGACAGCTCGCCAGAGTGGCTGTATGAGCCTGCATTCCCACCAGCAATGTAGGAGAGTTCCCCTCTCTCCACATCCTCTCCAGCATTTGTTGTTGTTTGTATTGTGGATTTTTGCCATCCTGACCGGGGTGAGATGATATCTCAGGGAAGTTTTGATTTGCATTTCCCTGATGGCTAAGGAGGTGGAGCATTTTTTAAGATATTTGTTAGACATTTTAATTTCATCCCTGGTAAAATTTCTTTTAAGTTCCAGGGCCCATTTTTTAATTGGGCCATTGTTTTTCTTGGAGTTTAGTTTTCTAAGTTCTTTGTGCACTCTGGATAATAGAGCTCTGTCAGATATGCGGTTAGTGAAGATTTTCTCCCATTCTATGGGTTGCCTTTGACCCTCTCATACTTCTAACAGTCTTAAAGCTCCAACCCCTGGCTATTCTACCCACCCTACTTTATCTTTTTAAAGCAGTCTAATTCTAAATCCAAACCTCACCCAACAAAACCTGACACCCAATCCTCTCTCTCAGGAAAAACTAGACCGAAGTCTGACACACACACAACCCTTAGCTAGACCTGAGCTTACACACTCCTTGGGCACTACAATAATAATAAATATAAAACAACATCAAACAACCCTAGACTGTCCCCTTTCACATCCAGGCAAACAGTTGCAACAACTGTACAAGTGTGATAATTTTATCTGACTCAAAAGAGTCAGAATATATATCAAAGAAATGAGAACAAAACCAAAATGCCAAGTAATTTACCATAAATTTACAAAATACAACAAAAACCAAGACAAAAATCTCTTACAAAAAAATGTTAACCCCATAATGGCAGATTTCAATCAGAATAATTTTTTTGGATATTAGCCAAGAAATAAACAATCAAGATGATGATTTTCAAAGTTTGATTATTAATATTGTCAAAGGAGTCCATGAGGAAGGAATTCCAAGAAGATTTGAATAATCCCATAAGCAAATATGAACAGAAAAATAATAGACATCGAGATGAGATAGAAAAGATAGTTGAAGAAACAAAACTAAGCAAGAGTAGCTGAAAAAAATCTCATGTGGAGATTAAACTTGAAATTAAAAACATGTTAAGTATCATCTAAAAATCGACAGAGAGTCTCACCAATAGAACTTACAAAGCAGAAAATAGAATATTTGAACCAGAAGACAAGATGAAAGAACAAAATTGTTCAATTAAAGAGGCTGAAAAAGCAAAAAAAAAAAAAAAATACTTGAGAGGAATGTTCAAGAGCTATGGGACACCTGAAGAAGCCAAATCTGAACATTCATGGAATCTCAGAACAAGAAATAAAAAACACCACATCAGAGAGATTTTCACACTATAATAAATGAAAAATTTCCAAATTTAAGTAAAGAGATTCCCATCTAAGTACAAGAGGCATTATCACACACATCAATCAGATATGACCCAAATATAAACTCATCACAGTAAATAGCCAAAACACCAGATACAAGACAAAGAGACTGTTCTCAAAGCCTCAAGAGAGAAAAACTAAATCACATTTAAAAGTAAGACTATTAGAACAATAGGTGATTTTTTTTTTTTTATGGAAACAGCAAAAGCCTGAAAAGCTTTGAGAAAGGTACTTCAATTAAGAATGATTGCAAATTCTAACCTAGGTTGCTATTTACATCAAAACTATTAGTCATGATTGAAGGTAAAAGAGAAATTTTCCACCATAAGGAAAACCTGAAGGCCTATATGACCACCAAACTAGGGCTAAAGAACATGCTAGAGAAAATTCAAGTTTGAAGAAAAAGACAAACATACCCAAGAAAATAGAAGGGGAAAAATGATGACAACACAAAGCAAAGAAATACACATATAAAACCCACGAAACTCAGGAAATGACAGGAATCAACAAACATTTCCTAATTATAACTGTAAAAGTTAATGGACTTAACTTTTCAATCAAGAAACCTAGGCTACAAACGGATTAAAAATCACACCTCATCAATCTGTTGCCTTCAAGAAACACATCTCGCCATGAAAGATAGGCACAATCTCAGAGCAAAAGGGTGATTAAAGGTACCCAAGCTAATGGAAAAAGGAAATAAGCAGGAGTAGCAATTATAATATCTAACAAAGGAAACTTCAAACCAAAACATAGAGATACAGAAGGATATGACATATTAGTCAAAGGAACAATCCATCAAGAAGACGTCAAAATTCTGAACATATATACATCCAATATAAACTCATTCACATCCATTAAACAAACACTAAAACACATAAAACAACAAATCAATCCAAACATGATAATGGTAAGGGATTTCAACACCCCACTCTCATCCATGTATAGCTCAAAGGCCAAAAATTGAACAGAGATACAATAAAATTGAATAAAACGATAACCCAAATGAACCTGCGTGACTTCAACTTTCCATCCTAACACCAAGGAATACACATTCTTTTTAGCAGCCCATGACCTCATATAGGGCCACAAAGCAAGCTTCCACAGGAAACTTGAAATTGTATCCTGTACTTTATATGACCATCGTGCAATTAAGCTAGACATTCACAGCAAGGCAAATGACAGAAAATACACAAATTCTTGGAAACTAAAAACCATAATATTGAATGAGGAATGGATTCATACAGAAGTCAAAATGCAAATTCAAAAATTTATAGAAGTGGGCAGGTGAGACTGCTCAGGGGTTAAGACTCTGCCTCACAAGCAAAAAGGCCTGAGTTCAGAACCCTGGTCCCATGTTAAAATGCCAGGCAGAAACAGTGGCTGCCTCCACTTCTGGCACTGGTGGGCAGAGCCTTGGATCTCCCAGAAGGAAACAAAAAGGAGATAGAATCAGTACAGGATAGTTCTGAAGTCAACTTTGGTCTTCCACAGGGACACACAGTACTCTCTGAAGTGAACGTGTGTGAGTACACAAATGCATGCACAAGTGCACGCATGTGCACACACACACACACACAATAGATGATAGATAGATAGATAGATAGATAGATAGATAGATAGATAGATAGATAGATAGATAGATAGAGTTTAAAAATTCCTTGAAGTGAATGATAAAGAAAATAGATCCCTTTCCCCACCCGCCCGGGACGCGCATACTCCAGCTGGGACGCACACTCCAGCTGAGACTCACCACGACCTAGGTAAGCTGCCCCCTCCACCCCCAAACTCCAAGCAACCCACTGGACACAGCTCCTCCCACCAGCCAGCCAGAGGCTGCGCTGCAGAGGACCCCCTGGGCCACGCCCCAGCTCCCATAGCGCCCCGCCACCACCATCTACTCCCTTTCCCTACCCGGCCAGGTCGCGCAGTCCAGCTGGGACTCACACCGACCTAGGTAAGCTCCCCCCATCCCCAAAACCCCAGGCAGCCCACTGGACCCAACTCCTCCCTCCAGCCAGCTGGAGCAGGAGCTGCTCCAGGCCAAATAATTCAGTTCAGTGAAAAACGCACAGAAATTGAAAGAAGGTCTTAAAATTTAAAATGATAATGCCCAAGTCAAAGTGCAAATCCATGAGAAACAACACCCAAGTCAAAGTGCAAATCCATGAGAAACAACACCCAAGACAACAAATCTCCCACTGAAGGAATTAATCCCATAATGTTAGACTACAACCAGAACAAACCCATGGAAAATAGCCAAGAAAGCCTGACCCAGGATAACGACTTTTAAAACATGATCATTACCATGTTCAATACTATGAAAGAGGAAATCCAGGAGGAATTAAATACCTGTATAAATCACTTTGAAGAGAAATACAACAGACACTTGGAGGAGTTGAGAAAAACAGTTCAAGAAACAAAAACAGGCATAGAGAAGTTAAAACAGACTCGAGCAGAGTTTAAAACTGAACTAAAAGACAAGTAATCTTCAACCCAGAACTCAACAGAGACTTTTATCAGCAGAACTAACGAAGCAGAAAATAGAATTTCAGACCTTGAAGACAAAGTGGGAGTATTAACCAGCTCAATAGAAGAGGTTGTTAAAGCCAAAAAGATATTTGAGAGAAATATCCAAGAGATATGGGACACCCTGAAGAAGCCTAACATGCATATTCATGCAATAACAGAGCAAGAATCCCAAAATACCACCCCTGAGGAAATTTTTCAACCGATCATCAAGGAAAACTTTCCTCATCTTAAAAAAAAGAGACACCCATCCATATACAAGAAGCATTCCGCACCCCAAACAGATATAACCAAAATAGAAACTTGCCACGGCAAATAATAGTTAAAACACTCCACATTCAAGATAAAGAAATAGTGCTGAGAGCTTCAAGGAAAAAAAAACAAGTCACTTTTAAAGGTAAACCTATTAAAATAACAAATGACTTCTCAATGGAAACAGTAAAACAAGAAGAGCTTGGAGAGATGTACTTCAAGTATTGAATGAGCAAAAATGTCAACCCAGGCTTATATAACCTGCAAAAGTATCCATCATGATCGAGGGCGAAAGAAAAATTTTCCAGCACAAAGACAACTTGAAGGGATACATGTCCACCAAACAAGGCCTTCAAAAAATGCTCGAAATGATACTCTAGTGTGAAGAAAAAACAGGCATATCCAGGGGAACAGAAGGGAAGTATAACACCATTAAAAGCGAAGTAATATACTTACAAAAACCACTAAACATAATAAATGTCTGGAATTAAAAATAGTTTCTCCATTATAACACTAAATGTTAATGGAATTAACTCACCGATCAAGAGACACAGATTACAAATTTGGATTAAAAATCACAATCCATCAATCTGCTGCCTGCAGGAGACCCATCTCACCACAAAAGATAAGCACATCCTAAAAATAAAAGGCTGGTCAACAATTCTACAATGGAATCAGGAGCTAATGGAACCAGGAAACAGGCAGGGGTAGCCATTATGCTATCAGACAAAGTGGACTTCAAACCAAAAAAAAATCATAAGAGACACAGATGGATACTAACTACATTTTAGTCACAGGTACAATTCACCAGGAAGACTTCACAATACTGAACATATATGCACCCAATACGCCCCCCCACATTCATTAAGAAAACGCTACAGCGTCTAAAGCAAGAAATCAATCCCAAAACGATAATTCTTGGGGATTTCAATACCGCCCTCTCAACATGGGATAGATATACAGGTAAAAAACTTAACAGAGACACTTTGGAACTTAATCAAACCCTTAAAGAAATGGACCTTACAGATCTCTATTGAATTTTTCATCCACGAACCAAAGAATACACATTTTTCTCAGCAGCACACGGAACTTTCTCCAAAATAGATCACATATTGGGCCACAAAATGAATCTACACATATACAGGAAAGTTGAAATTCTAGCCTGCACCTTATCAGACCACCACGGCCTAAAGCTTGACATCCACAACACAACAAGCAACAGAAAATACACTAACTCCTGGAAACTTAACATTATGATGCTGAATGAGAATTGGATTCAGGAAGAAATACAAAGGAAATTCAAGATTTTCTGAAAGTGAACGATAATGAAAATACAACTTACCAAAATCTCTGGGACACAATGAAAGCTGTTCTAAGAGGTAAGTTCATAGCTCTTAATGCCTACATCAAAAAAAAAAAAAAAAAAAAAAAAGGAAACATCAGACATAAATAACTTAACACTGCAGCTTAAAGCTTTAGAGACATTAGAGCAATCCATTCCCAAAACCAGTAGAAGGCAGGAGATTAGCAAAATAAGGGGAGAAATATCCGAAATCGAGATTAAGAAAACGATACAGAAAATCAATCAGTCAAAAAGCTGGTTTTTTGAAAAAATCAATAAGATTGATACACCCCTAGCCAAATTAACCAAAAGCAAGAGAGAGAAAACACAAATTAACAAAATTACATATGACAATGGAGTTATCACTACTGATACCCAAGAAATCCAGAGAATTATAATGTCATATTTCAAAAACTTATACTCTGTGAAATTTGACGACACAAAAGAAATGGGTGAATTCCTAAGTAAATACAACTTACCTAAATTGAATCAGGAAGTTGTGAATTATTTAAATAGTCCTATAACATATGAGGAAATTGAGGAAGTAATCTCGAATCTTCCCACCAAAAAATGTCCTGGACCAGATGGATTCAGCACAGAGTTCTACCAGACATTTAAGGAGCTAATAACACCAATACTCCTTAAACTGTTCCATCAAAGAGCAAAAGAAGGAACACTACCAAATTACTTCTATGAAGCTAATATCATCTTAATCACCAAACCTAATAAAGATACACTTAAAAAAGAAAACTACATGTCAATCTGTGATGAACACAGATGCAAAGATACTCAACAAAATCTTAGCAAAACGGATTCAAAAACATTTCAAATAAATCATTCACTGTTATCAAGTATGCTTTATCCCAGGCACACAAGGTTGGTTCAACATACACAAATCAATAAATATAATCCATCATATAAACCAATCCAAAGTCCAAGACCACATGATACTCTTGATAGATTCAGAAAAAGCATTTAACAATATCCAATAGCCTTTTATGATCAAAACCCTAGAGACATTTGGAATGTAAGGAACCTTTATCAATACAATAAAACCTGTATACAACAAGGCAACAGCAAGGATTATACTCAATGGGGAAAAACTTGAAGCATTCTCACTTCGATCAGGAACTAGACAAGGCTGTCCACTCTCACCACTTCTTTTCAATATTGTACTTGAAGTCTTAGCTGAAGCCATAAGACAAGAAAGGGGCATAAAAGGGATTCAAATTGGCAAGGAAGAAGTCAAGTTATCTCTATTTGCAGATGACATGATCTTATACTGAGTGATCCTAAAAACTCTACCAGGAAGCTCCTGGAATTAATACAGGAGTTCAGCAGGGTGGCAGGACACAAA